>OZ038000.1:17972263-17987263 GCA_964035705.1 Porites rus | reverse complement strand
TAAAATGTTTACTGATAAACTCAGAACCTTTATCTGTCCATAGAATCCTTGGTTTACGTTTACTATTAAATATGTCATCAAACGCTTTACTAACAGTTTCAGTTTTCTTGTCTTTTAATCCCCTAATCCATCCATACTTGCTAAACACATCTATCACCATCAACAAATATTTAATCCCTTTATTCCACTTACTAAACTTTTGCATTTCAACTAAATCAGCAGCCCAGATACCATCAATCCCGTTTGTCACCACTGATCTCTTTTGAAAGTTTCTTGTGATTGTTTTGTGAAGTTCGTCGGTTAATTGTTGAGACCAATCACTACTCAACGCCGACTCGCGTTTTTATGAATGCCAAGACCAAGTTTTTGTTTTGTATTAATCAAGAATCTAGCAGTTGAGCCCCGCTTTGGCATTTCACCATATGGTATCTCATCTAATGATTGTACCATCTCTCTGTCGCAATCACCTTTGTTTCTTCCCATGTCGTAACAAATGTCGTGATAAGCTGCTATCTCATCAACTTTGTTATATGGTTTGACTTTCCATTCTGTTACTTTTCCAGTTTCAGGATCATAACTTAATTGTTTGTCTAGAGGATTGTAGGGACCCATATATTTATACGAACCTGGAGTCCATCCTGCTTTTGGTTTTGGTAATTTTCCAATCCATTTGTGAACATCAATTCCTTTTCCATCCAATTCTGGTCTATCAGTTTTATATTTTTTATCCGGTCTTACTTTTGTTGATAGTTCATCCATTGCTGTTCCAACAGAATCTTGAATAAATGGAGTAAGTTTACTAATCCCATAATTTACAGCTTTTTTTTGAAGATTTTTATTTCTCATTAACTCACTTGCTCCATATCGCCCCATTTCAACTGCTTTTTTACCCATCCAAGGTAAACCATAATGAACAAATCCATCAACTGCTGTACCAACAACAGTATCAAAAATGCCCGCCCCTTCAGACGGGCTGTTTAGTTTTTTTTTACATATCTGACTTTTTTATTTCCACAAACAGCGCATCTACAATAAAATTGAGTACGTCCTCTTTTATGTGTTTGGTAACCACTTGGCTCTGTACAAGGAGTTACTCTTTTATCTACAATGCAATATGATTCTTTCATTTAGTATAATTATATAAAATGGAAGCCAAATTTTTTGCTGAAATAGAAAAAAAGATGAATGTAAAAACACTAAAAGATTATGAGAAAGAAGTTCGAAATAAAATAAATAATGAGTTTGAAAGTCTACGAAAAACAAATTTGGAACTTTCTAGAATATTAACTAGTAGTGAATGTGAAATCTGGGAAAAAATTAGAAATGGTGATTATTCCTGGTTAAAAATAAAGAGTGATAAGAAAAAGAAACTCTTTAGACTTATTGATATTTACTTAAACTTTAATGATATAGTTGATAATGTTAAAGAATTAAATAAGAAAGTTGATGAAATTAAAAAGCTAAAAGACTCACCAGAACCAATGGATGAAGACTAAAAATAATATTTACAATAAATATTATTTTTTAAACTTTAGGGGTTTCCCCCGAAATATGCCTTTATAAAATCACTGTTATCATCATCAAAATGTGGGTTATGTATTACGTCTAGAATACTTTTACCTTTTTGCCGCTCAAAGAGATAGTATAAACACCAGTAACCACGCAATACAGTACTGCGATTTTGTATTTCATCCATTGAGAAAACTATCTGTTTTCTTGCTGTACGAAAATACTTTAAAGCTTCATTTGGCATAATTAAACCAAATGGATCAAAGTACTCAACTAAATTGTCTAGATTTCTATAACGAACCCAATGTGTACCGGGACCTTGAATATCATCTAGATTGATTATTCCACATTCTTTTTTTATTTTATTTGGAAGACCATCTCGTCTATATATTCCTCTGAAATGCTTAATACCAAGTTTCTTAACCCAATCCATCAGGTCAAAGTTGGATAAAGGTTTAATTAAAAAATGCTTATTTACATGGTAAAGGGAGGGGGGTGTGGGGGGAACCGTAGGTTCCCCCACTACAAAATACTTCCTAGAATGGGAATTGAGTTGAATGGGCTGTTTTTTCCTAGAAGAAGTCCTTTTCCTTTTGACTTTTTTTTTTAAACCCCCATTCCTATTGGGTTTTCCCATGTACCTAAAAAGGGAGGTGGGTAATAAGGATAACCTTTACCACTTCTAGGTGGTGGTGGTGGAAAGTAAACATTTGCTGTATTAGATGATGATTGTCTATCAACCTGAAGCCCAGAGCCAAACATCTTTGAAACTAAACTAATAGCCATTGGAATTCCAATAGATGCAAGAGTTCCAAGAAATCCTCCTTCTATCTGTCTACGAGTTGGTTTTATAACTAATCGACCACCTGTTTGATAAGCTTTGTTAATTTGATTTATTTGTGATTTGGTAAATTCTCTTACAAGAGGTGGCAACATTGGAAAAAACTCTGGGGGAATTGTAATTCCTTTTCCAAATATTTTATTTATTCCAAGTTCTCCGAGTGCAGTAGCAGCACCAGTTGCTAATGCAGGAACAGCTTTTGAAATTCCTTTTACTGCGTATGGTAGTACTCTTGCTCCAAGAGATGCGAGTGAAGTAAATAAGTTTCCACCGTGTTTTACTGAATGTCTAATTTGTGTTTCACTTATCTTTATATCTGATCCTGTACCATTTGCAATAGATTTTTTTATTTTATCAATTTGTCTTTTTGTCAACATTAACTCATCAGAACCTCGAAGATGAGAATGTTTTAAACGAAGAGTTAGTGGTGATTTATTTATTATTGCAGAAGCCAGTTTTGACTTTTGCCCATCCGTAAGTGTTACACCGTATTCAAAGTAAGTAGTCATTTATTTATAGAATTATATTAAATCATATGTAGCTTAGCGCAAATGGAGGGGTGCTTCAAAATTAACTTCATTTTTATAAAGGGAGGGGTCTATGCTCGCAGCAATAGTTTTCCATCTTGTTGTGATATTTCTGCTATTCTTTCATGTAAGACTAATGCGTAAATATTATAATCACGTTTGGATTAGCAGACAACTCGTAATGAAATGCTAATTTTGTTACACCATCTTTGATATCCATTTTTTGTTTTGTTAGGTCAAAATAAACAAAAGGAAATAAAGATTTAAAATTAGCTCTATTAAGTAATGTTCCACCTTGATAATCATTATTTGCATAAACGTATGACATCACATTTCTAAAAACTCTTGACATATCTGTAGAAGGTTTAAAGTGAATATCTGGATATTCGTTTCCATTTGCAACTTCCAGGTAACATCTTGATATATTAGCAGTATTTGGCAGATTAAAAGTGTCGTATAAAAATGGATTTGCTGTTTGTGAATCAATTCTTGCTGTGTTAATTCCAAAAACAAATACATGGCGTGGTTTTGAAATAGCATTTGTAATTCTAAAATGTCCTGTCTGTTGCTGTGTATTATTTGATCTTTCAACTACTTCATTCAAATATAGCCATTTGTAAGGTTTAAGATAATTTTCCATGTACAACTTTTGCCCTTCTGAATTAAACGTAAGTCTTGGAATAAAAAGTTGTAGTCTTGTTATAATAACTCTACAATTATCAGCACCTTGAAAAATTAAATTTGCATCTTCTTCAATTTTGATATTTAGCTCAATTTTTGTATTTGGAAGTAATTTATCTTCCAATGCTTCAAAGAAAGAATATCTATTAAAAGGAATTTCACAGTTTACTGTGGCTGATGCACCTAATAGTGATTTTCTTTGATGAAAACCTTTATTATAAGTTGCTTGAGCAGGTCTTTCCTCTGCAGCTCTTGATGTATCAAGAAAATAAAATTCGTTTGTAGCAACACTCTCAGCATATGAAGGATTATACTCAAATAAATTTTTAATATTTACAACATGATTTGCATAATTACAACTATAAACTTCTCGACCATTTGCCAGGATACTTAATTTTTCTATAAAGGAGTTACTACCATTAACAATTCCGTTATGGTCAGCAACCACAATATTTCCCCCATCTGCCAGCTTATTTACTTTAAAATCCATTGATAATCGTGCGTTATACCAATCAAAAGGAGTAGTTTCTCCTGTGTTATCAGCAACAAATCTAAGACCTGTTTTATTTTGGTGCGCGTCATTTGCTGGGGCTGTATCTAGAGCCTGTTCCAGGTCATAAACAACATCCTCATATCTTTCTAAATATTTTGGATTTCTAAAAGACTTCATTTTATTTTAATAATTATATAATTTTCTCTTACGTGTTGAACCTCCACTAAGAAGGTTAATTAAAGTTTGATTTAACTCTTCTTCACTTGGATTTATTGTTTCAACATTTTCATTAAAAGTAACTTTTGGCGGTGTATTTTTACTTTTGGATAACATTTGCACTATTTTATCACCAGCTTTTTTACCAACATGTTTACCAGTTTTTGTTGCAGCTGCTGTCACTGCTTTTTCAGCACCCTTTTTAGCAGCTTTTTTCATTGTCTTTCCAAATATTTTTTTACCAAACGATTTAAACACATCCATCATTCCTTCTCCGTAAATATGTTGTCTTGTATATCTTCCCAATTCAGGGTCGTATCTCCTTTTAAACTCTGATTGTCTCATCATTTTAATTTAATAGTTATATTACATTGAATGGAGAATCAAAGTCATAAACCAATCGATACCGTTAAAATTTACTGGTCTTCAAAGTGAGTCTGTTACATAGATTCTCATCTCAGCAATGTTAAATGATGCGACAGAGCAATATAATGGTCTTCTAGGTTCAAACGTAAATGGAAAAGATCTTGTTAGATTATCTGTTGGTATCACAGCAATGGTATTTGTATTTATTCCATTTATAATGCTATCAGTTATTGCGCTTGTGTTAATATTCAACACATCAATCGAATTTGTGATATTTGGTAGTTTTGTTCCATACTCTGGTTTTGTAATAAGTTTCTTTTCAAATCCAATTAGGTCTCCAAATTCTGTTCCTCTTAGATCAAGTTGATACCCCCCATCAATTGAAATTAAAACTCGATATGTGGAGAGAATAAAAGTTAGATTGATTGAATACTTTTTTTCTCCTTTGGAATTTGTTGTGTGATGATTTTTTTGAGCCATGTATTGATGAATGTAATCATTAATATCTGAGTAGGAATACATACCATCTGTAAAAGTAATTGTTTGCCAAGTCCTTCCATCGTGGGTGTATTTGATTTTATTGTTTTTATAATCACTTCTAATGTTGTACCAAGAGTAAGTCATAGACAACCGATCAAGAGCAAATTCGTGTTTCATTTCAGGGTCAAGTTTAAGAGGTGTATTAAACTTTATTGTAAAATCACCAGGTCTGTTTGTTCCTCTTTTTTCTCGATTTACTGAGGAAATGTGGATAGCTCGTTCTTCCATTTTAATAATTGGTATATAATTTTTTAGTAAATCATTAAGATGTTTTTTTGAGATCACTTTCATCTTATTGAGAAGATGTGCTATTTGAGAAAACTCAGGTATTACACCATTATTACCAGCAAGAATTGAACCACCGAGTAATTCAAGTCTGTCTAGAAGTTGATTTGGGTTGTTAAAGTAAATCATTCCAGAGCCGGATTTTGTTTTATAATACTTCAGATTACTTAAATTTGTTGCATATATGCTTAATACATTAAAGTTATTTATAAAATTTATTGTGTTTTCATGTGGATTTTTACTTACTGGTTTAGCTAAAACATAACCGTTTGGGTCACGTGTAAAAATTGCAGTATTTTTTATTGCTTGACCTGTAATTTTTAAATCATCGTTAACATCATCAATTACTTTATCAATGGTAGAAACATCCTCTTCAAAATACTCAGAAGGGAGTTTGTGGTATTCATTAATTTTTAGTATATCTTGTGCTTGTTTATTCATTAAATATCTATCGAGGTCTTCAGGTTTAAATTTTGCTATTTTTGGTCCCTCATCTTCTTTAGGCTCTTCAATTGCTTCAAAACCTGGTAATTGCGACAATTCCCATTTTTTTACCTCATCCATTTTATCAAATCCTTCAGTTATAGCAAGTCTGTTTCGATTAAGACCTTGTGTAAGAGCAAGTTGATTAGCTTGAAGTTGTTTTATTAATGAGTCTTGCTGTTTATCAATACTTTTTTTAACACTATCCTATGATTCAATAAGTGGTTTAAATGTTTCTTTAAAACCTTCCCGAGCATCTTGTTTTTGCCATTTTGTTAATTTTATTACATCTCTCACCTGTTTAGTCAAAGCATCAGCTTCAAGTTTATTTCTTGCAAGTTTTTTGTATTCTTCAATATCCATTTTATTTAATCATTAGATAAATGGAAATACCAAACTATGATACCAATGACAACCCAGATAAAAAATATAAACAGTTATATCCTTACATGTCATCAGAAACATTTCGGATGTTAATTTGTGGAAACAGTGGAAGTGGTAAGACTAATCTGTTGTACCATATGTTAATTAAACCACTGTTGTACTATGATGAGATTTATCTTTACGCGCGTAATCTAGAACAGGATAAGTATCAAAAGCTAATTCAAAAAATGAGAGAATTGAGTAGTAAACTCGGCTATGAAATACTTCATGTGAGTAATGATGAAATAACCCCAGTGACAGAAATGGATTATGAAGACAACCAAAAACTTGTGATATTCGATGACTATGTTTGCGATCGAAATCAAAGACAGTTAATAGATTATTTCATTCAAGGACGACATAAAAATTGTTCAGTGGTTTACCTCAGTCAGTCGTTTTACAAAACGCCAAAAGATATTCGGTTAAATTGTTCTCACTACTGTTTATATGAATTTCCATCATCGAGGGAATCCAACAGAATATCATCTGAGTTGGGAGTTAAAAAAGAAGATTATAAAACAGCAACTAAAAAACCCTATTCATTCCTTTATGTTGATAAACCCAAAAAACGTATTACAAAAAACTTTATTGGTAATATCTCATCAAGCTAATTGTGTAACTAAATAATTAAAAATGGGTATATTTAATGAACAATCGTTTGATCATCCTTTTGCCCGAGGAATTCAGGGTGCTCCAGGAGTTGGTTTTAGTCTTACCGCAGATGGAAATTATGATATGAATGGAAAAAAACTGACAAATGTTGGTGCACCTAGTGCTAATACTGATGCTGCTACAAAAAAATATGTTGATGATAATTCCAGTGGTTCACCCACAACATCACGACTAACAGTTGATTCAAACATTGATATGAAGGAAAGATATCGTGTTCTAAACCTCAAACATCCAGTTGACGCAGATGAACCAGCCACAAAACAATACTCAGACAGTCGTTTTCTTGACAGAGATGGTTCTCGTACAATGATTGGAGATCTGAGCATGAATAACAATCGCATTGTTCATGTTAAAGCACCATCAACACAAAGTGACGCTGCAACTAAGAAATATGTAGACGACTCTAAAGTTGATGGTAGTGTCTTTTTAAAACTAGATGGAACAAGAAAAATGATTGGAAATCTGGATATGGACAACAATAAAATATTAAATCTGCCAGCTCCAGCGGGTCCCAAACAACCAACACCATTAGCTTTCACAGATTTGAAGTATCTCCACGTTGCTGGAACAAATAAAATGACTAATAATCTAAACATGGATAATAAAAGTATAATTCATTTAAAACCACCAACAGACCCCACAGACGGCGCAACCAAAAAGTATGTGGATGACTTAATACCTGATACTAGTTCTTTTACAAAAAAGGACGGAAGTGTATCAATGACTAGTAACCTAAATCTTGGAAACAAAAAAATAGTTGGTCTCGCAACTCCAGTGTTAAATACAGATGCTGCAACCAAAAAGTATGTGGATGATAACACAGCTGCCCCAGATTTAAGTGATTACTTGGAAAAAGATGGTACCGTTTCTATGACTGGAGACCTTAATCTTGGTGGTAATAAAATAGTTGGTCTCGCAACTCCAGTGTCAAACACAGATGCTGCAACCAAAAAATATGTTGATGACAAAGCTGGAGGAAGTAGCCCAGATTTGAGTGGGTATTTAAAAAAGATGGAAGTGTATCAATGACTGGAGAACTTAATCTTGGTGGTAATAAAATAATAAATATTGGTAATCCACTACAAAACAGTGATGCGGTAACCAAAGATTACGTCGACCAACTAATTCAAAAAACTGTAGTTCCACCAAGTCATTATAAAGATGAATTTAGCTATCTTATGTCAAGTGCTTCTCAATGGACGGATGAAATAGATGGTGGAACGAGTTTTATTATAAGAAAAATAGGAGACTTAACTCCTTCTGAAGGTAATTTTCATAACTATAATCATAAAGCAATATTTATGACATTAAAAAAAACCAATCATCAATGGACCCCCGCTCCTAATAGACGATATCTTCCTGGAGGGTATAAGTACAAAATGGGAATTAACTTTTACAGGTTAGAGGTAATACGGATTACACATTATGTATGGAAATACTAAACACAGATCAAACTTTATGGAATAAAACTCAAATAAGTGTTGATAAAGGAAGTTCAACAGGATTGACAATAGGAAATGTTGGTGTAAGTAAGCATTATCACAGTTACACAGACGCAAGTAATCATCAAAAATTTATGTATTACCATAAAATAATAGTTAATTTTAAAAAGTTGTCATCTGGTAATAAGTTTTTTCTTCACATTTTGGTTAATATTTCTCAAGTAGGAAGTGACCTCTCTAAGTATCCAAAATTTTTTACAGGTGTTTATATAATTACTTATGGTATTATGGGAACGTTTAGTAACATTGATCCAGATAAAGTTTACGATTATCACACAGCATTTGACATCAAACCAACAGAAGTTGTTTATAATGTTGATATTAATGCAAATAACAAGAAGATATTAAACATTGCTCTTGACAAAAACAATAATAATAGTGCTGCAACGGTTGGAATGGTAAAAGAAATTCATCCTTTTACTACAAACAATATTTACAGACAATATTTTGAAGAATTTTGTGATTTTGCTGATGCAGATATTTATGGATTAAGTAGAGGTGTATCTGGTGTTATTATTAATTCTTTAAGACCTAATATTACATTACCCAATAGAGACCTAAGTGATATAAGAAAAGATGGTTTAAATGTTAAAGGTTATGTTGTTAATTTTGCTCCTCCTAGTTATATTACGAAATATAGTTTATGTATTGTTTTCTATCATTGGAGAAATAGAAGTTTTAGCCTAACTAAAAAAAATTCAGATAATGATAATATTTTATTAAAATTAAATTATGATAAAACAAACAATAAAGTAACTTTAACTGTCAATAAATCAACTCAAAATTTTACCATGCCAAGTAGTTTTAATGGCCAAAAAATTGTTGTATGGTTGGCAGAAAATTTTAATGCAAATGTTACAAAAGCTAAAATAAGTAACTACAGCTCAACAATAACTATGCCAGTCGTTCAATACTCCAATGATCAAACTTTTGTTTTTACGACTGAAGATGGAGAGTTAAGTAAATTAATGTTTTCTTCAAACTTTTACGACACTGACACTGTTGAATTTCACAAAACAATGCTTCAAGAAAAGTTAAATGGATCTTATATAATGTAGACCCCCTCCCTTAATAAGAATATAATTAAAATAATAGATGAAGGATATCTTTGAATTTAATCATATTGATAAAAATTTGACAGAATCAGATATTAAGACTCTAAAAGACTTTTACAGCCATTATCACAAGAAATACTGATGTTTTAAACGTTCGTACAAGAGATATAAACTGCTTGATGAAACACTTACACTTTCTGGAGGAGGATTAGTGGTGATAGCAACTATCACTGGTGGAATAACACTAAACCCAATAATACTCGGTGTGATAAATGGTGCTGGGGTGCTCGTTGCAAGTATTTCAAAAATGAAGAATTACAAGAAGAAAATGGAAATGACGCAAATCGCATTTACAACATATGAAAAAGTGCTCGTAGAATTGAGATCAGCTCTGAGAGGAGATGAGTTTAAAAAGCAAGATTTTATCGATCGCATGAAGTTGATAGATGAAATGATAGTTGATCAGACTCCTCTAGCAGATAGATTTGTTAAAAAGTATAATAAAAAATTTAACTAGGTGTGGGATTGTAATTTTTACATAAAATTTATGTAAAAATTCTAACGTAAGTACTCAAAAGTGTATTTTTTACCATCTTTTTTAGAAGTTGCTGATTTATGATATTTTTTTTTTCTTACAAATGTCTGAAATATTTGAATCACAAATGCCTAATTCAATAGACGCTTTTTTAATAGAAATTACTACCATTATTACCATTTTCAACATTAATAGAAACAATTGCCTTATTATTACTTTTCCCAACATTTTGCTTGTGGTTTAACAATTGTAAATTTTTTATTCTATTATCTGTTTTACAATTGTTGACATGGTCAATTTCTAAACACCTTGGAATTACTCCTTTAAATACTTCGTATACAAATCTGTGTTGATAGTAATTCTTGGGTTTTTCAATTCTTTTATCACACAAACTAAAATATAAATAACCATTACCATTATCTACCATCTTCAAAATTCTTTCATTTTTTAAACTTATGATGTCTCCATTTTTAGAAGCAGCGTAATTACTAAACACTGGGTGTTTATAGTATTTTTTACCATCAATTAAAACTCTTTGTTTTACTCTATTTTCATTTTCTATTTTAAAAAGTTTGTAGTATCCAAATTTCCTTATAGATGGGAGGACTTGTGATGTTACCCATTTTTTGAACTTTTTAGCGGTTTCTAATTTTGAGGACAATACAAGGGAGTAGAAACCAGATTCATTTATATAAAATGATTGTTGCAAACCCCCCGCCGTTTTGGCGGGTCCTTTATATTTATCCTCCTCATCAACATGTCTTCTTATAGCTTTATCAGTATCACTATAACCGAGAATATTAGCAACATCTTTTCCTAAAAACCAAATATTTTGTTTATTATCAATATGAAGTTATTTCAAATCCTAATTTCGCATTATTAAACCTTTTCTCCAGCATGATTATTAATTAAGAATTTTATCTCTTTAAATCAATTTTATAATATTCCCACCACTTTTCATAATTAGCTAATGTTTGTTTAGAAAGCTTAAGACCAATCTGTTTATATTTTTCACAACCCATTTCTTCGAGAAGTTTTTTGATTAGGTAAAAAACACTTATCATTCTTTTGCGATTAAAATGTTCATTTATTTTAGTAATAGTTTCTTCATCTATTTCCATTAGTTTATTGTATAAACAGTATTCCTCATCATCAGTTAATGATAACCTTTTTGAGATATCTTTTACTTTATTTTCATAATGGTACTTTCTCTGGTAAATACTCTTTCTACGATAATGAAATCTATCGTATTCCTTGTTATCATAATATCCAAGAGCGTGACCATTAGACGAATCACATGATTCACACATGTAAAAACCTGATTCAATATAAAAATCATCACACTGACAATTCCAACAAGTAAAAAGATTATTACTTTCTTCGCCCTGTCTTTTAAAGTTATTTAATATTTCTGTATATTCTTCTATTTGCTCTTTTGTGTAAGCCATTTATTTTATTTTTAATTAACTTAAAGTCATTTTGTTTAATTTTATCTAAGAGCCAAAGTGTGTATTTTGTCTTCCATCACTTGGCGCTTATCATCATTTGCACTTAAAGCAATTTTATTTATTTCCTTTGAGTAAATATCATGATTTTCACTTCTTATAATTTTCATCGACTTCATCTGTTTTTCACCAGAAAATAAACATCTGATATAATCATCAAATGTTATCCCTTTTTTAACAACATTCTTTTTTATTCCTTTACACTTCTTAACAATTTTATCATCTTCAACCTTAAAACTATAAAGCTTCGGACGAAGACCAACAAAGTGAGTAATCTGACGACCAGCTACTTTATCTTTAAACATTCCTATTACTTTTTTGTTAACTCCTGTTAGTATTCCAGATTTATGATCTGGCGGATAATCGGAGGTGTCAAACTTGGTTTCAATATCTAGTGATATATCCTTGTAAAAATCATCCGTATGGATAAGGTATAAAAGTGAATCAGTGTCTGTAAACAACAACTCAGCCCTGTCATTGTACTTATCTCGAATGTAATTATAATGAAAATCAAACATAAGTGTTTTTGAAAACTGGTTTGTTTTTTACGATCATCAACAAGTATTATATTTTGTCGTTTTCTTATGTTATCTATTGTTTTTCCAAATACAGAATTATTCATCAGTTTAAAAAAGTCTTTCTCAAAGTTGTTTGCTGCAGTTTTTCTTAGTTCTGTATTCTTTGTAATATAAGGTTTCATCCAAGGGGACTCATAAAATGATATTCCTCTATGGACATCAGTTAGTCTCATTCCCATCTCAAGATATTGTTTGAGATTTCGATAATGTACTACATATTTGGATCTTGGTTTAAAATGACTAATTAGTTTCTCTACTCCATCAACATTTATCTTTTCTGGAGCAAGAGGATAATCATTATGTGATTTCCATAGTTTATGAGGATAAACCAAATCAACTTCAAATATATATCCTTTATTTTTCTTTGGATGTTCAAGAATATTAATTACAGAGTCGATTGTTAAATCATGCATCCATTTAAACTCATGAGTAGGAAGTGATTGTGACATTGCCCATCCATAGAGATTGTTGGCATCGAGATATTGAATATAAGTAGAAGGTTTACTAGGGTTGTAATTAACCATGTATTTGTTATTTGCCTCTGCATATCTCTTTGATATGTGAGTTATTCCACCACGTATACCACGTTCAAACAACATAAGCGTGTCATAGTCATGTAATAGTTGAAATTCTTGTCCTGTTTCTTTGAGACATGCGTCCCAAGCCAAACCAGGAGATGTATAGTAATGAGCTGGATCTAGATTGTAATGTTTTAAACAAGTTGCTCGAAAGTTTTCAAATACATCTGATAAAAGTAGTACAGCAGTCATTAGGTAAAGATCATGATAATCGCAAATAGTTTTACAATTAAATTTAGTCCAAACATTAATTGCGTGTTGGTAATCAGCATCAGTTATATCTTCATCGTTTAATTTTGAATAAAACTCTTCTTTTGGAGGTAATTGTGTTTCAGAAAGTTTTTCAATTGAAGAAACGTAATCATATGGGTAAACTTCTTTACGAGTTAATAAATCTAAAAGATTTGGATCTTTAAATACTTCTTTTGTACTAATAAAATCATCTGGTTGTAAATTTCCAACAAGATTAGCAAGACTAGTTTGAAGAAACTTAAATGAGTCAATAAATCGTATTTCAAAATAAAGTGCAACTGTTTCTCCAGTGCGTCTTGATTGATACTCACCAACTTTAATTTTTTTGGAAAAGGAAATATATTTTTCTTCTGTTGAAGGAATACAATTAAGATCACCTGGTATTTTAGACAACTGTTTAATAAACAAATGAGCATCATACCCTTGAAGATTGTGAAATATTAGCGGGGCTCCCGCGCGCGCGAAGCGCGCGTGGGACAGAGCCCCATACTCATGGAATATGGTCAACCTCTTTTCGCTTGGTTGTCACGTGACTGACCGAGCGTACGTACGTACGTACGTACGTACGTACGTACGCGTCTACAGATTGTACGGGTAGGGTAGGGGAGACTATCAAAAGGAAGGGAGGGGTGTCTCAGGCGTGTGTTGGCAAGTCCTCATCTTTTTTATATGACATTCACAATATAGTCAATTGACAGCTGTCAAAACAGGATAGCCACTGACCAGTATCCCATGACCATAACGCGGGCTCATTTGTCAACTCATCGAGGTGACGTAATTTATTTGGAAGCTGTCCGCTGACCAGTTAATCGTTTTACTAGATCGCAAACAATATTCAATCTCATACTTTTTAGCATGGATATTATTATTAATATTTAGCTAGTTTGGGATCGGAGCACAGGAAATGTGATCAATTGACAGCTGTCAAAACAAGGCATCCGCTGACCAGTATCACTTAAGCGAATCGCGGGCTCAGGTGTCGACCCATCGAGGTCGAGTATTTTTTTGTAGTTATCCGCTGACAAGGTACTTGTTTTCAAATGATTGCAGGCTCAAGTTTAATTTTTTTTTAAATTCATATGAAATATGTTGTGTTTATGTGCCGTACAATTAAAATTTTGATTTCAAACTGACCTCGGACGCGAAAATTCAGCCAGCTGCTACAGGCAGGGAAGACAGTTGCTTTTGACTTTTCTCGCCATGTTCACGCGT
Organism: Porites rus; assembly: GCA_964035705.1. Lineage (NCBI taxonomy): Eukaryota > Metazoa > Cnidaria > Anthozoa > Scleractinia > Poritidae > Porites > Porites rus. The sequence goes on along the minus strand of OZ038000.1, from coordinate 17,973,010 downwards.
TGGTCACGCTCTACGTCCAATTTTTATGCTCTGATTGGTCAAAATTTGACAGGTGAGTTCATGCGCAAAATTTATGCAGCATCTTGAATCTTGTTTACTTTGACAGCTGAAGCTGACAGAGTTTTGTGTCAACTTGTGATGTTTTTAACTTTCTTTTTCCACTGGATGTACAAAATGAAATTCAGATTCTATCAGGAGTCTTCTGTTATTCATGGCTAGTTTGTTTATTGGGTTTTTGGTTGAGTCAAAGTCGGAAATCCGATTTCGGATGGCATCGTTTTCGTTTTCACCTTGCTTAATGCGTAAGAGGGTTGCAAAGTCTGAAGCGATACTGGCCTTCCTTGATACCTTTCAGGAGCTGCATCTCGAGTGGTAAGCCTAAGTAATTATTGTATTTGATGTTTGTTTTTTTATTCCTAATTTAATGAAGTCGAGCGTAGTTTATGCGGCTATTTTGTTTACGCACGTTTGTAAGATTTGAGACAATGATCTGACCGCGTGTCAGGTTTGTTATAAGCTTACAGATCTTTAAAAAGCCTTTAGACATTTTCTCACCGCAAATAGAAAGAAAACGTTTCAAGGAATATTTAGTTATAATTCTGACTGTAAAAGAAAGGTTTGAGCGACTTCCTTGCCTCGAGTTCGTCTTTGAAAAAAGCAAACACCGGGAAGCCGGCTTAAAACACAAAATTCAGCTTTAAGCTCGAAGACTCAGGATTTTTAGAGACACTTTAATACTTGTCTTCC
>OZ038000.1:17814763-17967263 GCA_964035705.1 Porites rus | reverse complement strand
AGATTTTAGGCCGTCATTAAAATGTTTCTCGGATGGTAGACTTTAGCTTCTCATATTATTTTCTGAGTCGACAAAGGGTTTATGTTTCTGTAGTATTGCTAATGCACCACTGAGGCTAATAGTCTAGTCAAACACGAGCACTACTTCGTTCGCCGCTACACTACAGAAACACTACTTCAACTAGTCACATGACTTCCAGCGCTGGGGAAGTCACGGATGTACACTACATCCCTCCCTCTCTTCACTTGCAAAGTCTCACTACTACTAAGTAACATGAAAATGTCAACAGTGTCTTTTAAAGGTACAATTGATACAAATTAACACTTCCCTAGGCACAGCCTTATCAAAGCTGCCACTGTCATAGCAAAGTAACTGTCCCCCTCAGGTGGTAACATAGTCACTAAGTCTCTCGGGGGGTCGGGTCACTTGCCCCGATCTCCTTGGTAACAGCTGCTCCTGATTTGGACCATCAGCAGGACTAGCCCCTTCTCCTGTCTCCAAACTGGGTGTGGTTTCTTGTCCTAATGCGTGCTCATTAGGTACTGCTACAGGACCTGCAGGCTGCTGCTCCTGGGGCTCTCTGTCCGGAATCACAAATCGCTTGACATGTTGAATATTACGCCTGTACTCTGCACCTTGGGGTGACTTCAGCTGGACCTGATCCCCATAGCGAGCCGTTACTTGGTATGGCTCTTTTTCATAGTGTGAAGACAGCTTATTCTCCTTCCTCTTCTCCAGCAACACAAGGTCTCCTTCCAGTACACACTTCTCTGCTGCATGGTGTCTCTTGTCAGCATAATCTGCACCTATCGGCTTCTTAGCCGCATCACGATCTCTGGTTTGCTGATATCCCAGCTCTTCAGACTCCTCCAAATCAGCAACCTCTGGCAATTTAGTAGACATTTTCCTCCCATAAAGTAACTCAGCGGGACTCCTGCCGGTAGTTGTGTGCGGGGTGGAGCGGTATGCCAGGAAGAACTTGTTCAACTCCAACCTCCAGTCTCTTCCCTCAGCATGCGCAACTCTCATTGCTTTCAAAAGAGAACGACTTTGCCGTTCAACCTCTCCATTTGCTCTCGGCCATAGTGGGGTGGTCAGCCTGTGCTTAATGCCCATCTCATCCAGATACTCCTCCATTTCAGCAGACACGAGGTTGGGTCCGTTGTCTGATCTCAAGGTACTCGGTACTCCATATCTAGAGAACTGTCTGTCTAAACACTTAATTATCGCTTCTGAACTGGTGGACTTAATGACGTCAACCTCCACCCATCGGCTAAAATAATCCACTAGGACCAGCAAAGACTCTCCCGTTGGCATAGGGCCCAGTAGGTCCAACGCTAGGTCCTGCCACGGTCTCTCAGGCATCCTGGTCGTCTTCACTGGTGGAGGCACTGTCTCCTTTGTCACAAGCTGGCACCCATAACACTCTCGGCACTTGCGTTCTGCATCTTTATCAACACCTGGCCACCACACCTTAGATCTCAGGCGCTCCTTCATCTTCACCACCCCCTGGTGTCCCTCATGTGCAAGTTCTAAGACCCTCTTCCTCAAAATGTTAGGGATCACGATTCTGGTTCCACGCAGGATGACTTGGCCAATATAGGTAAGTTTGTTACGTACCCACACATATGGCTTTGGAGCTGTCTCCCAGTTCCCACTTATAAGACAACTTCGCACTGCTTGCAAATCCTCATCCTCAGCTGAGGCACTCTCAATCTCTTGAATCTTTAGGGCTATAAGCACGGCACTGAGAGCAACCATGCGAACGTACTCATCATCATATCGATATTTCTCTGGAGCGGGGATCTTCGTCAGACGTGATAGGGCATCTGCAATGTTGTCTTGGGACTTGACACAGCATACCTGGTAATTGTACGGTTGCAGTCTTAGCACCCAGCGCTCGATGTGTGCAGATGGTTTGGATCCTCTTGAGTAGATCACTTTCAATGCTTCGTGGTCCGTGACTAAATCAAAGGTTGGTAGCCCAAGCAGGTAAAGGTGAAAACGCCCACAGGCCCACACGAGAGCTAGTGCCTCCTTTTCAGTTTGGCTGTACCTCCTTTCGACACTGCTGAGGCTTCTGCTTGCGTAACAAACGACGCGGCTCTCTCCATTCTTGTCCTGGACCAGAACAGCGCCTAACCCCACGGGGCTTGCATCGGCTATCACTTGCGTGTGTGCATCTTTGTTAAAATAGGCTAGCACAGGCGCACTAGCTAATTGCTTTTTCAGTTCCTGAAAGGATGTCTCCTGCTCACTGCTCCAAACAAAGGGTACCCCCTTCCTGGAAATTGCTCGTAGAGGCTCGGCGACAGTTGCAAGATTAGGAATAAATCTTGCACTAAAGCCAACCATACCAAGGAAGCTTCTCACTTCCGTTGGAGTAGATGGGCGGTTTGCCTCCAGTACTGCACGTACCTTCTCTTCCGTTGGGCCGACGCCATACTTTGACACTAACAGCCCCATAAAGACTACCTTGTCCATTCTGAATTGGCATTTTTCAAGGTTGAGGGTGAGGTTCTTCTCTGCTAATCTCTGTATCAATCTATAAAGATTCCTGTCATACTCCTCATTGTTCTCACCATGTACTATCAGGTCATCTGCAATATTCTGAGACCAATGTCTGAGACCACTTGTCTGATTATCTGCTGATATTTCTCAGGGGCAGAGTTTACTCCAAAACTTAGTCGCTTGTACCTGAACAACCCCTCATGTGTGGCAAAGGTGGTTATGTCTCTTGATTGCTCATCCAACTCGATCTGATGAAATCCTAGGCGAAGATCTAATTTTGAAAACACTCTGCCACAGTTAAGATTTTCCAACACTTCGTCAACAGTTGGGATGGGTTTCCGCTCCCGGATAATAGCCTGATTTGCTCTACGCATGTCCACACAAAGCCTGATATCCCCCAAAGCTTTGGGCGCAACTACTACTGGACTCACCCACGAGGTCGGCCCATCTACCCGTTCAACTATGTCCATAGCAATGAGTTCTTCCACCTTTGCAGTTACTTTCTCTCGCAGTGCAAATGGGACACGCCGTGGCTTTTGAGCAATCGGTGTCACCTCCGGGTCAACATGTAATTTCAACTTGTAGTCCTTCAGCTTGCCCACACCATCAAAAACCTTTGGATGCTTAGCCTGAAGAATTGTGGCGAGACCCTCCCCATCCTCATTACACGCACCCTCAACATCTGCACCCAGCCCCATCCGAAGCAAACCCAAAGCCTTTGAAGTCGCATGACCCAACGGGCACCTCCCTTTCTCAATCACCACAAATGGTGAATTCACTGTCGTACCACCCACCGAAATCTCAGCTGAAAAATGACCAATAACCTCCAGTTTTCCCCCACCATATGCATAAAGCCGCTTATGACACTCCTCCATCTCTGCATTAAGGCCTCGCGCCTTTAGTTCACGGTACTTGTCTAGCCCCATAAGATTGCTCACTGAACCGGAGTCAATGAGTACCTGTGTAGTAACACCACGGACACTAACTTCTAACACAGGTTCTTTACAACAAGTTGAATTACATGTTTCCTCCCGATTCTCAGACACTGTGAATGCAAAAGCACAGTCCTCCTCATTATCCGATGCTTCTTGATCCCCCACAAAATTTGCATTGTGACGTGAACGTCCGCCAGAAACTCTCTCTCGCTCACTTGTTTTATCTCTCACTTTATAACCATCACCCTCTCTCCGACAACATAGAGCAAAATGACCATACCTTGCACACTTGCTACATCTTCTTCCTTTTGCTGGACACTTGCTCTCCCTGGCTAAATGACCTTCTCTCCCACAATTGTAGCACTTCCTACCCTTCTCGCCCTGCCGATCTTGTCTTCCCCTAACTGCATTGACATCGTCGCCTTCTACTTGCCGTAGGCTTGTGGACATGTTGGTCGATTGTCTGCCAGCTGCTTCCCAAGCACGAGCTTTATTCAGGGCTTCTTCCAGCGTAATATTTCTATGCTCCAACAGCTTCCTTTTCAACTCGAAATTCGTCAGCTTCTCAATCAAAATGAAATCACAATGTCGTGCTTGTTTTCGCAACCGAACTATGAATTGGTCAGCGGTCTCCCCTTCCCTTTGTGTAAGTTGACGAAAAACATGTCGCTCGTAGGGAATGTTCTCCTCGACTCGAAAGTAAGAATCCAATTTGCGAATAGCGATTTTGTAAACATTGTCACCACTCTCCGGAATAGGACCAGGATCTTGTAAATCTTCAAAGATATCCTGTACATCCATGCCAGCAAAGTGTAAGAGTAATGAAGTCTTCTTACGAACATTATCGATGCCCTTTCCTTCGGCAAAGTATTCAAACGCACGCTTCCTCTTACGCCATCGCTCTGCCACTTGTGAAGCAGGACCGGTCAAATCCATTGGAACCCTCCTCGTCGCCAATGTAGTATTGCTAATGCGCCACCGAGGCTAATAGTCTAGTCAAACACAAGCACTACTTCGTTCGCCGCTACACTACAGAAACACTACTCCAACTAGTCACATGACCCCAGACTTCCCGCGCTGGGGAAGTCCCGGATGTACACTACAGTTTCATTTTCATTTCTCTTTAGTAGTAGATATAAACCCCGCTCTCGTTAAGGTTTGGTTCTTGATCTTGAGTGATAGTTATTTCTCTTGCTACAACCAGTTGCAAAAGCACTTAAAACACCGTACCATATTTTGGCATAAATGGCCTGTCCATAATCTTGTGCTTGTGATCCCCCCTTCACCCCTTATCAAAGTTGCTAGCAGTGCAAGACCAAACTCAAAGCTTGGAGGAACAACTTTGAATGGGAAGGAGGAGGGAGGACAGTATTATATTTTACAGACCTGTGACCAGTAGCGATTTGAAGCAAGAAAGGTCATTTTTCCGTGGGAGTGTCTCAACATTTTTTCAACTGGTTGTCTGAGTCCTTCATACCCCTATAGCCGTGGTACACGATTATTAAACGGGGTAAAACGTGACACTCTTAGCACCTAAGGAGGTGGTTATAAAAAACAGTATGTCATTTTTTTAGGTTTGCCTGTTTAAAAATGGCGAGACAAAAACAGCAATTGTTGGCCCTTTTGTTTATGTGGTAATATGCAAGAAATTGGGCTTTTAAAGGAAGCACGTGTCAAAAGATGCCACACCATCTTAAGTAAGCTGCAACGAAAGGGGTTTTTAGTCCTAAAACGCTACAGAGATGCGAAAAATAATATATTTTCTTGGAACTCGGTGAAAAGATGTTTATTTGTGGAAGGAAAGTGACGTAAGATGCCCCGCTAGATCAAGGAGATAGCTTTTTGTTGTTGTCTCTGATAAGTACCTGGACGTGGTTTTCTTTTATCGCCTGCCATTTACAAGAAAGAAAACTTACACTAAAAAGCAAGTGCTGTCGACTTTACTTTACTTAACACAAGTTTGGATTTGTGTTTACTCTTTGGTCGTCTTACAACTTTGTTTCGATTTTGAATCCTGAGTGTGGCTAGGCATCAGATAATGAAAATTCACGCGCGTATTTCAGTAACATAGTGGCGAGAGCTCGCATATAACGTGGCTTTGTAGTTCTGTGCTTGGTAAGGAAGTTTATGTCTTTGCAAAAAGGAAGACGCTATCCCCAAGAAAAGCAATTTTCCAGCACAGCAATGTCAGGAATTTACGTGCTTCAACGGTCTACACGGTCTACACAGTCTACCATCATATGAGATAGATATAATAATTATATCATATTTCTTAGAGTTGCAGAATGGTAGAACGTGGATGATGGTAGACCGTTAGAAAATAGAAATTAACATAGCACACAACTTTTTCTGCTTTCTAGGTCTAACGAACTTTAATAACCATCTTATTTTCACCATAGCAGATGAAAAAAACTGAACGGTTTTACTTTAACAGCAATGTTGAAAAATAAGTTACGCGGTACACCGATTACATAACGCCATTGCATACCAAATGCCATTGCGTTACAGATACAGGGGTAAAAATGAAGGTTTGGCAGCTTTATTCACAACTATAGTATCGTAAATACCAAGAAAAGGAAAATTATGCTGTTATTATGCATTCACGTTTCTCAGAGTTTAATGACAACGCCAAAACTTTAAGCTATGTCACGGTAGATAATGGCGCATGCGTTACAACAAAACTGAGGCAAACTTTACAAGTCACTACATTCTTAAGCACTTTTTTAGGCAGTTTGCTATCAATGACAATGATGTATCGGCTGGGAAAAGCAACACAAAGTGCCATTCTATTTATTTAATATGTCACTATAGTCTTCGTTTTGGGAATCTAAGACGTGCAAATCGCTTGTTGAAAAAAACCTTAAATGAGACAACCAGTTGCAAAAGTACTTGAAACACCGTACCGTATTTTGGCATAAATGGCCTGTCCATGATCTTGTGCTTGTGATCCCCCTCCACCCCTTATCAAAGTTGCTAGCAATACAAGACCAAACTCAAAACTTGGAGGAACAACTTTGAAGGGGAGGGGGGAGGGAGGTCAGCATTACATTTTACAGACCTGTGACCAGGAGCGATTTGAAGCCAGCAAGATCGTTTTTCTGTGGGTGTGTCTCAACATTTTTGCAACTGGTTGTAGCACCTTTTATAATTATGGTCGTGTGATCAATAAAGAGCGGGGTTTTTTTTACAGTAGAGCCATGCCTTGAATACTATTTCACGTCAGAAGTAACAGTTGACGTTTGTCTCCCTGTGAGTAAAGCAAACAAATGCACATCTGGAAAACCTTTTTATTATGTCAAGAAATGTCTTATTTACATGTCTCGTCACGTCTCGCAAGTGGGAAAAAAGTAATTGCCGAGGATTCCAGAGTAACACCTCAGTCGTATGAAGGCACAAATTGTGATCTCCTGTTTCAGTTAATCATAAGCCATGCTGTGTTGATTCAATCTACCCTTGGCCTAATTTGCATATTTTTTTTGGTGAGCAAAGCCCGTCATGACACACAGAGAGAGATTTGCAATCACGTTTTGGAAGGGAAAATACTCATCAAAAGGCTTAAACTTCAACAAGAAAGTGAAGAAAAACCACAAAAGGTAGTCATTGTAGCATCTTTTGAAGGAGACGAAAAAGCATATAGTGTTCTAGCTTCAAACACATCTTCATTTAATCGCTGCCCTGGCTTAATGTGCTTTATAGACTTAAATAATTTATAGTGTTGTTATCACCATAAGTAAAAACAACAATTAAAGCGAATTAATTTGTTCTGACAATTTCTGGGCATTTTTCTCAGCTTATCCTCAATTTTTTCTTGAAAATCCCATTAATTTCAATGTTCTCTTGATAAAGATTTATCAGGGAGTGTTTTAGTGAATGCAGCTTTATGTAATAGAAACTGAATGTGCTCAACTTCCTGTACTAAAAGCTTTAAAAAACTCTAACAAATTGGAAAAAAATAAGAATCCATCAGAAAGGAGATCTGTGCAATGCACTAAGAATAAAGTTGTTGAGATTGGAGGGGGAAACATACAACTCACACAACAAAGCAAACTTTAACGACAAAGTCTGGACACATGGGCTTCTTACAGTCTTAATATACTACTGAAGTTCATAATTAAATACAGACTTCAGCCAATTGCTGCTTTGTCCTGATAGCATAAACTCACATCTTTTTATTATTTATCGTGAGGTTATCTTTGTTCATTTGTATTCTACTGTAGACACTCTCTGTAACTGTATAGATACATGTAATAACAGTTCTCTTGTCCAGGAATTTTAGAGTGTTAATGAAAAAAAAACAATTCTTGAGTTATATTTTCTTTACTCTGACTGTCTCATCTTTCATCAATGGCGAGAGCTCCTTGAATGGGTTCACATGCGTTGTGTCGCCCAAACATACGCTGAGCTGGCATTCTCCAGCTTAGTAGAGAAAGAAAATAATCGGCTTCTGATGCTTTGGCTTTCTTGATTAGGCTACTCATCCATTACTTTGGGGGTAGCCCGGGGAGCTGGTTCACACATGTCCAATACTCTCGACCAGATTCCAGTGGACAAAACCTGGAGTCCGACGGAGTCCAGTCGAAAAATGAAACGGAAGTATGGTAGAGTCCACTTGAGTTACCGGAAGTGTAGTCATAAGATGAAACCGGAAGTGTAAACAATACTTTGAGGAGGGTTGGAAAGTCGTCCAATGGAGTCCATCACATCCGTTGGAAACAAATCGATTCCGATGGAATCTCAGGAAGTCTAGTCGCGCCATGAGTCAAAGCAAGCACATTGCACGTGTAACATAACTCGTTCTTTAAGCCGAGACTAGCAAGCCTAACATGCGACATAACTCGTTCTTAAAGCCATGAGGTGAAACAACCACGGTACACATGTAACAGAAGTCGTTCTTAAAGCGATGAGTCAAAACAAGCACGCTACACAAAAAACATAACTCGTTCTTAATGCAATGAGCCGAAACGAGCACGCTACGCGAATGGCATAACTCGTTCTAAAAGCCATGAGTCGAAACAAGCACAGTACACATGTAACATAACTCGTTCTTTAAACCCTAAGTCCCCTGGGCCCTAATTCCAGACTGGCACGCTTAAAGCCACGAGTCGAAACAAGCACGGACTGTACAGTACACACGTAACATAACTTGTTCTTTAAACCCTAAGTCCCCCGTGCCCCAATTCGAGACTGGCACGCTTAAAGCCACGAGTCGAAACAAGCGCGGTAAAGCTATGAAACGGGACAGAAGCTCTGCGAAACAAGGACAGTACACAAGTATATGGAGCTGCTTCGTTCTTTAATCCACGAAACGAGACGAAGCGCTGCAAAACAAGAACGTCCACATTTATATGCCTTGTCCTTTGAACCATGAATCAGAACAAGAGCCGAGCAAATGGGCGTATACGAGTATACACCTACTTCTATGAGCTATGAAGGGAACAACAGAGGTAAGAGAGAAGCCCCTACTCCCACGGGACAAGAACACACTACACGCGAAACAAAGACCACCAAAGTTAACTCGATCATGTGGCTGCATTTTCGATCCTGAAACATCATAATCTTAATCATCATGATGATTACTATAGGACTATAAGTAAAATCGTCTCTGAAATCTTAACTGTGGCTTACAGTGCTTTTAATCATAGCTATGATTCCAAAAGGACCATTCAAATCATCTCTGGAATCATAACCATAATTTATAGTGCTATTAATCATAGCTATGACTCCAATAGGACCAATAAAATCATCTCTGGAATCATAACCGTGATTAAATGATCACTTCACAAGTGGCCCTTGCAGGCTCAGCACTTTAGCACCCACTAATAAAACACAATCCATTATGACAACATGAATAATTATACACTGGTCTGAATGTGGGTGACTTCCAGAGGACCGTGATTCTTCTGAATGATGTCCATTAATAATATCGTTTACTGCATATTACTCTAAGCATGTTGTCATGATGGGTTGTGTTTCTTAAGTGAATGCTTAAGTACTGAGCCTGCATGGGCCACCTGTGAAGTGATTTGTTAATTGTTAAGGTACCTCCAAATTCTTGTTGCATTTGTCATTTTAGAGTAAAAGATAAGTGTTCCAACTAATAACAATGTTACATATAGGCCACACATGTATTTCAATCAGCTGAGCAGCCAGGATAGTGGTTCACTGAAAATTAGGCTTACAAGAGCACACTACTTTATCTAACCATACATTTTGTAAGAATTTGCTTGAGAAATTAACCCTCTGTTCATTAGTACCGGAAATTTTATTAACATACCACAAACAAAGTTAGATAACAGTTAGAGGCCAACAATCAGGCCATCCTTTTCAGTATACCAACAAACCTGATTTGAGTTAGCAAATACTCAACGACAATGGTTTGCATTTCTCACTTTTTTGTGGGAACAAATTATTATACTTAAGTATCGTTGTAATCAAGCTCATCTTTAACATAAAGAAATGTAACCTCGTGGTCAGGTATATGTACAGTTCAATATTTTACAGTTCACTCGGCCTCCTACTGAATTTATGCTAAAATATTACAACATGGATCCATAGCCATATTTGAGATGCTTTTAGAACATCACTGTATCTAATGGTAACCATAATATGAGCTACACTTGAGTAGAATTATTAAAAGAAACATACTGGTAGGCAAAACATTGAAACTGACACCACATAGATACAAAATCTATGAAGTTAGTGAAACCTGAATAGAATCAGCTGAAGTTTTAAACCTGAACTATACCGGTATTGAATTATTTGTTTTGTGAAATACTTGTGAAAAACATTAAGTGATAAAAAGCTATTTAAACTCGTCACAAATAGATGAGCTTGGGAACTGGTACCTTAAAGGTTAGCGGGGTGCCAGATGCCAAGCTGCAGGGGAGGTATCCATGGCAACCCTGGAACGCGGGAACAACCCAATCAAAACCCTTCTCCTGGTGCTTGGAGAAAGGAGGAACCGCGAACAGGGGTGACATGGTACCTCCGATCCCCAACCTACCCCCAGTACCAGTAACCGAAAACCATGGTAAAACTACAACATACCTACAGAGGCTGACAAGGCCAAGTCCAAGACCCAGGAACAAGATGCTATAGGAACCAGAGACAAGTGCGAAGCAGGCGTTGCAAGAACTCCCATAAGGCCAACTTGATGGAGAGGGCAGCTAATGCTTCAGCTGGCGTCCTTATGTAAAGCTGATAAGCATCGCTGGACCAGCAGCCCATTGATTGAATGAAATGGTCAGGTACTCCATTGCCAGCAGTGACAGTAGCGGCCCCTATGCGAAAGCTATGGCTGGAGAAGTTTCCCGGCACCCGAGCCGAGGCCATAATCTGTCGAAGCCAATCCGTCAAGATGTTGCGCGAGAGAGGCTGTCCATTTTGCAACAAAAACAAGGGGCCAGGGGCATCTCCCCCAAGCGCGAGGTAATTCATTACAGTACGAACTGCACAGAGTGGACGCCTGCCAACGCCAATGTGAATGAAACAGCCCTTCCTAAATGGATGAGTCTTCGAGCCCTTGATCCTGACGCGCATGCAGGATGGAGCTAAGTTAAGCAGGCGTTGCAAGAACTCCCATCAGGTCAACTTGATAGAGAGGGCAGCTAACGCTTCAGCTGGCGTCCTTATGTAAAGCTGATAAGCATTGCTGGACCAGCGGCCCATTGATTGAATTAAATGGTCAGGTACAACATTGCGAGCAGCGACAGTAGCGGCCCCTATGCGAAAGCTATGGCTGGAGAAGTTTCCCGGCACCCGAGCTGAGGCCATAATCTGCCGAAGCCAATCCGTCAAAATGTGCAAGAGAGGCTGTCCATTTTGCAACAAGAACAAGGGGCCAGGGGCATCTCCCCTAAGCCCGAGGTAATTCATTACAGCACGAACTGCACAGAGTGGACGCCTGCCAAGGCTTACGTGAATGAAACAGCCCTTCCTAAATGGATGAGTCTTCGAGCCCTTGATCCTGACGCGCATGCAGGATGGAGCTGAGGGCGAATCCACTGAAATATCCCGGACACCCAAGTGGAGTGACGACGAGAAGCTAGGCAAATTGGGAACGGTAAACTCCGACGCACGAAGAAAGCCAAAATATCCAAGGGAACAAGCTGCTCAAAACATGCAGTGATCCGGGAGGTGAAGATCTAAAGACTGCCAAATAACCAGCATCAGATCATCGGTAATAGGAAGTCGGCTAGACGAAGAAGAACCTTTACAGCGCTTGATACCACGTACCACCCGCTGAAGATGAAGACAATTAATAAGCGGATCAGGGAACCTATGGTCGATGTGGAGAGCTCTAACCCCAGATAAATACACCTTGATAGAAGAATGCTTAATGGTCCTAGCAAGGAAGGTGACAAAAAGGCAAAGCGTCCCTTCATCGGCTGGGCAGGGTAACCCAAAGGGATGTAACTTCCCCAGCTGACGACAGAAGGAAAGAAACTGTGCTTGTGAAGAAGCATACAAGCGACGGGTACATGGGGCCAGGCCTTGGGTCAAGAAGGAAAAGCATTGCCGCTCTAAGGTGAAGAGGTCAAAGCTGCCAGAAGTTCCAGGGGGGATCCACGTAGGATGAGGCTGTGCATCCGGAACCAACTGCCTGAAGTCCTGCCAACGAAAACGAGACAGAGCATCAGCTATCTGATTGTTAACCCCAGGCACATGTCGAGCAGAAAAGGAGAAACTATCACGAGCAGCAGAAAGAAGTAGGCTACGCAATAACTGCATCAAACTAAGGACTTTCGAGGTCTGGGTGTTTAGAATATGGACTACCGCTTCATTGTCGGAGCGGAACAGACCATACCTCTTGCACCACATGTGGCCCCATACATGAGCGGCAATGACAACTGGGAAGAGCTCCTTATAAGCAATAGACTGCTGCTGCTAAGAAGGAGCCCACGAACTCGCAAACCAGTAGCCCTTCAGATAGGCCCCAAAACCAATCGAACCAGCTGCATCGGATGACACTTCAACCCCCGCCACTGGGACCAGACCCGGGAAAAACCAAAAACTAACGCCATGCCAGTCAGAGAGAAAGTGGTGCCACCACCGGAGGTCCAAATGAAATTCTCTGTTAAGCCGAACTGGGTGATCTTTTCTTCAGAAACAGGACAGAAGGTCAATCATGCAGCGCAAAAAGGTTCTCCGAGGCCAAACCACTTTAGCAGCATGGTGCAGATGTCCAATGAGAGATTCTAGTTCCCGCCTATTGCACCACTTTCGTGGAAGCCACGAAGAAATAAGCTCTTTCAAGGCGGACAATTTCTGGGCAGGGAGACGAGCCACTTGATTAACAGAGTCCAGCTCAATACCGAGGACTACGAGCACAGTCGAGGGGCCCACACACTTGCCTGGGTGAAGAGGCAGGCCCAAACGCTTGCAGACTGCTAGAGTGGTCCGTAAATTGTGTGCACATTGAGACGATTCAGGGGGGCCCATAGTGATGAAGTCATCTAGGTAATGAAGCAGATCAGGGATCTGATAGGAGTGCATGAGGATCCACTCCACCAAATCGGCGATCGCATTGAAGATGAATGGAGCTGAACGAAGGCCAAAGGGGAGGGCTAGATCAACAAAGTACTGGTTACGCCATTTCATCCCCAGCAGGTGACGGTCGGATGGGTGAACAGGAACATTGCGGTACGCAGACTCAACGTCAAATTTAGCCATGAGGGCCCCTTTCCCCAAGCGAGACACTGAGCAAATAATTTGATCAACACTGATGTAATGAAGAGTAAACTCATCTGCGCTAATCCCATCATTGACACTAGCCCCCCAGGGGGAAGACAAATCCACAATGAGACGCCATTTGCTTGGTTGGCCCTTTTTCGGAATAACACCAAAACTACTAATTTGGAGGTTGGGGACCCTACCCAAAGAAACCTCATTCGCTAAATAAGCATCAATGACAGAGGCATGCTGAATAACAGACGGCTTGTTCTTCTTAGCGGACTTGAGCTTTTGGGAAGGGGAAAAACCTAATTTAAATCCATGACGAATGCCATACAGGACAAAGTCAACCTGTGGCCGCTGGGGGTGGGAGCGCAACTCCCATGCAAACTGCTCCGCCACTAAGGGAGTAACTGCTGAAACTGGGGGAAGAGAAGCTGGAAAAGAAACGCAAAGTATACAAAGGTAAATAACTAACCTCATGGCAAAGAACCCCCACAAACCCCAGAGGAAGGTGCGCAACAAAACAGCTGGGACAGTCAACATAAAACAACTAGCTTTAATGATGCCCTAAGAAGTACATGTGGAAGGCCACTACTAGGAGGCAGACTAATTAAACGAGAGTATCCAGTAACTTGGGAACAAAAACAAACTCTTATAAGTCCAGTAAGGTCTGCACTTGAAAATTTAAATCGTCTGACCTAAGGCAACCTAACAATGATACCAGTGAACACCTGACAACCAACGAATCTGATCGAGTTCACTAGCGCCTAGACTTGCTGCTAGAACGGAGAGGGGAAGCATCAACCGGTCGTTTGGAAGAAGGACGAGACTGGCTTGATGCCTCACCAGGGCAGGCTCCAACACGATGCGGGCCAAAGCAACTAGAGCATTTGTGAGCAAAGCGGCACGACGACGAGGGAGCAACACAATGCCCTCGATCCCAAGACTTGCAAATAATGAGCGAAGACGGTGCGCCACGGGGCTCAGAAAACTCCTCCGAAAGTTCCCCGCGAGAGCGTACCGAAGCCCCAGCTGCATGGAAATTAAACAACTGCACATTGATGGTTGACCAATCTGTGAGGTTCGAGGCAGCAGCGTGTTCCCAAAAAGCCCGATCATACGCTAACCAAACTCGGCCAGCGAACTGACGGCGAGTCCAGAGAATGAGCAGCTGATACTGCATCAAATCCTTCCAGCGATGCGGGAAATGGGAGGATAAAATCAAACAATAAATCGAAAAGGCTTCCAACCAACTGGTTATGTCGTCAACGCGTCGCTTGGGCTTTTTTGGAGTCGACGTAAGCACCAGCCGCCCGTCGAACAGCAATTGAGGTTCGGGCTCGTTTAGCACCAAGTTCGTAGAAAGCAGTTCGTGCAACTCGACAAACTTGCCAGCAACGATCTGGCTCACAAGTTCTGCAGGCACCGGTGAAAAGCCGGGGCCCACGACAAAGGGCTGCTGCAAAATAGGCGTCTGGGCCAGCGAAGAAATACCACCGACGCTAGGCGAAGCGGTCACGGCGGCAGTATTGGTAGAAAGCGTAACGGCGGTTATCGGTGAGGCAAATGTAGTGACAAAAGCAGGTGCAACAAAATCAGGCCTACCTTGGACCGTGGCAGAGGAAACAGCTGGTGAGACGGACGAAAAACCAACGCCAGAGGCTGCCAAGCTTGAGGCTTGGGCATCGAGTTGGCCAGTAGAAGACGAAGACGAACACAAACCAGGAACGCCCCAAAGCGAGGCCGCAAAAGCAAAACTAGTGGCAGGCGTTGAAGGCAGATTCGAAGTTTGCTCGGCCGCTAGCGCTTGCTTGACAGCACTTACAACGGCGGCCAGAAAGGCAGGAGAAGGCTGGTCCGACATAGGTGATTGGGACGTTGCAGATGGGTCCGCTGAGCCTGTACTAGGCAAACTAGAGTTCGCCGCCACACTGGACGGGTTGCTTTCAACAGGAGAAATCATGGCATCAAAAGCCGCCGCTTGGCTGTTACGTGTTGGCCTGGACGTCATATGGTAGCAGAATGCTTTCTCGTGGCAAACGAAGGGAAGAACAGCAATAAACCGAGCAAGAATCCGCAATGATTCGTGGAAATAACTTACCTGACTTACCTTACATCAGTGGAAATAACTTACCTGAAAATACTTACCCTCATGACCCAACGCAAAAGAGGGAGGGAGGAGAGGGTGCAAGAATCCGCAATGATTCGCAATAGCAAAGCGTTTGATCAGCAAAGATCAGCTGATAACACTGCACGTGTAAAGCAATGAACCATGAAACCCTGTGAAACCTCTAGGGGCCACCCCAAAGGTCACGTACGGCAGATGAGGGAGACCGCTGGCTGCATTTGGTAACATTTTAAACTTGCCTAAATGATATTTAGCCACATATAAAACATTACATAAATCAGTGCTGGTAACTTTACACATCAACTAGCTGTAAGACAGAAACTGAAGCTGGATGATTCCAGATCTCTTCCATAAGGGCCAAATCCAGAAAAATGAAAGAAATATGCTTTTTATTATATTTTTATAAATGTCAATGAAATAACAGGTGAGCTTGTGTTCGAAAACATGATATCTTCGCAAGTCAAAATAACATGTTATCTTTGCACATGAAAAGATCACCATTGCTATGGTACATTTTACAGCAAAAAAAATTAGTATTTATTTAATAAGTGAAATGGCTAAGTATTTCAATGGTATAAAATAAATGGGACATATTGCATTTCATGGCCGCTTGGAGGTATGAAATTTCTCTTCTCATGTTGAAACAATATTTCACTGCTTCCAGCAAGGCTTACCCTTCCTTCTCTGTTGGATTGGTATAAATCATACCTTTGTTGAGAAAAGCTACAATCATGGACAAAATTCTTATAACAAGTTAGAGTTAATTTGTGTTCTTCATGTAAAATCATGCATTCCCAACCCTATTCTGCACCCTACAGAACATTTGTTGGATACATGCATGCAGTTTCAATATGTAAAGGGTGTGGCAAAACAGTGATAGATTTAGTACAGGGTAATTTTCAAAAGGGTAGCACCTTTCTATGTGCCAGGGCAAAAAGAAATTACAAATAAACTACATATACTGAATCATTTTTCCAAAGACTTTCAATGCAGGATTGTAGCTTTTAGGCTGACTATTAGACAGTGGTACTACATCTTAAGAAGGGACAATAAATTCCTTTTAGGTTGTGTTTTGCTTTCCCCCAGTGTGAATAAAGAGGTGTTCTCATAGCAAATTTACCCATTCATAACCTTAATATCAGTCTTGTGTCCAAAAATTATTCAATTTAAAGAAAGTATTGTCTGGAGCACTATCACATGGCTAGGGTTAATTTCCATGCTCTAAAATGTTGTCACACACTTACATAATGGGGAAACATACGGCCAGTTATTTAGCAAAGTTTATCCAGTGTTTAACAAAACCGGGTTTTAAGCAATTTACAATTTGCCCAACGGTTTTATCTAAACACCATTTATTGTGATAGTTTTATGAAAGCATTATAGGGTAGACTAGAAAAGCATTACTTCTTAAAATAAGCCACTAAGGAAGAGATCTGGAGATTGAAAGATTTGTTAAACTGCGGCTTAGGTTAGACTTCGTTTAAGAGCGCCGGTCAGGAAAAATCGACCAAAATCTTAATTTCGTGGCAAGAGTTCAAAAATTAATTTCTTTCATTTTTTGTTCATAGATAGCTTTTAGGTACATAAGAAACCTAAAGTAGATTGTTCCTGCCGAAAGCTTTTTATTTGTGAGAAAAATTAGAAGATCTGTTTTCAATGTCGGAGTCTCAGACTGCCCTAATTTTTAAACTGAAATTCGCTAACATTAACTTTCCTCGCGTTCGCAAACGAAGCCGCATGGAGAAATTTGGACTCTTTCCATGAATAGAAAAATTCTTTTTCTTCCAATAAAAGATACTTTCAGGGCAATAGCGAAGCTCGTCGTACTGAAATAATTCAAAAATGAGGAATAGGTTTTCAGGACAACAAAAACTTAAGTTCGTTACTCACTTTCGACGGCAATATTTAACATGTGGTATAACTCCAAATTCTCTTAATGCTATTTGAATCACACATTTAGACATTCATTTAAGACATACCTGGGAATTAGCTCGGGCTATTCAATGTAATCTCCGTAAGACACCATTGAAGTTCAGAAATTTTCATGGTAGGCCGGCGGTAATTGTGCAAACACTTCCAATTTCGAAACGCACAAAAGTAGATATTTACAGCCTACAGCCGTTAAATAAGTTATTTTGGTCACGCTTCACTATTTTTACCGGACTTTGATGCTTTCGTGTGGAGGCTGCCTAAAGGAATCCAAGCCAATTCTCAGGTATGCTTTAGATGAATGTCTAAATGAGTGAATAAACGAGGGCCGGGAAAATTTGGAACTATACCACATGAAGAAAAATGCCGCAGAAAACAACTACTAAATTAAAGTTTTTGTCACCGTAAAAACCTGTTCTTCGTTTCTCAATTATGTTAGTTCAACAAGTCTTAATATTGCTTTGAAAGTATCTTCTAGTGAAAGAAGAAGAGTTGTTCTATTGATGGAAAGTGTCCAAATTTCTCCTTGTGGCTTTATTTGCGAACGCGAGGAGAGTTGATGTTAGCAAATTTCGGGTTGAAAATACGGCCATTTTGAGACTCCGACCACGAAGACTGATATTCTTACTTTTCTGGAAAATAAAAGGCTTTTCTGGAGAACAACTTACATCAGATTACTTATCTACCTAAACGCTATTTATGGACAAAAAATGAAAGCAATCGATTTTTCACCTCTTGCCACTCGATGGTCGATATTTCCTGACCGTCGCTCTTAAATAACCGGCCCATTAGTGTCTGCGGTAACAACCACAAGCTAGGAAAGATCTTTACTATTACTTCTCTTCTCATAACTGTACTTAAAAAATTTTCTTTGCCACTGTATCATGCACTGTACTTTATTGGCTTTATAGCCACTGCACTGCTTTCATGCCATTCTCCCCTGAATTGTGCAATTGCCCATGTGGATCAATTCCCTTGTCAAAGACAACTTTGTCATCTCACTTGTGCAAAGGGAAGAGTAAGCACAAGTATTTAGTATGGGGATCCAGAGGAAAAGACTTAAAAAAAAAACATGCAACATTGATTTCAAAATTACAATAATAAATATGTTCCACTTAACCAATCACTTCGTTCTATCATACTATTCAAAAAGCTTTCTCGTAATATTTCCCCACCCAAAATGAAGCCAGTAACAGTGCCCATTGAAAGAAAAAAAGGGTAGAAATAAAAGTGAAAAAAGAAGGGAGGAGGGAAAGCCAAACTGCAGCTGTGTCACTTTAAAACCAAGAAACTACCTTACACTTTCTATGCACGCCCCAACTTTTGAAAATAATATTTTAAATTTGCATCTGTAACTGAACACTGCAAAGTTAACGCAGCCTTTCAACAGTCTTTTCGTAAGACTTAGCTCTTAATATTATAAACCAGACAGTGACTAGAAAACGAAGCCACTAGCTTCAAAACAACCTTTTCAGCAAAATTCCTAGGAGGGGAATGGGATAAAAAAACAAAACAAAAACAACAAAACAACAACGTGCTGAACTAAAAGGATAACTGTTACAAAGGGGACAGGAATGAAAAAAGGTTTATCAGACTGCTTTGAAAGGGCTGGTCTTGCTTGTCCATGTTGATCAGCCAGCTCTAGGAACTCCCGCACCTGGAGCTGACTGATGCCTGGCCTTTCCAAAGCTTCCAGCAAGGCCTGTCCCTTTGCCCTTCTTTCACCTGTCACCATCTGTGCCTTCTTCAGGAATAGCCGCCTTCTGCAAAAAAGACCTGACTGTCAGAATTGAGGGGTGGAATAACAGCTTTAGTAGGTACAGGGGAGATTTCTGATCTTTTTTTGAGACATCCTCCTTGTTCCTGATGTCAGTGGGGGAACCAGACCTGATAAGTTTCTTCACTCCCTCATCTCTCTTTACCTATGAAAGATTGCAAGAAAAAGATTTGACAGAGAAATCAAAATTAAATAGGGTGGCTTGACTGGATTTTTTTGGGGGAGGGATACCTTCCAAGTTTAAGCATTAACTACGTCGGAATGAGTAAAGATATGGGAAAAAGGTTACCACAACTGAACAGCAAGTGGTAACGTTTGCGCATGCGTCAACCTTGCCGGGAAGCACTTGTCGGGAAATCTTTAATGGCCGAAAGCCGTTCTGAAGCACTTTCAAGGGAGATTATGTCTTATAGATTGGATACTTTGGCTAAGCCATGTTGAAGTGTCATGTATGGGAGAAGGACCATTTAGGTGGTTAATTTTCGTCCATTTGGCTCCTCTGATGAAGCAGATAAAGCGTTCACGAGGTCGTTTGTTGTGATATGTTGATTTGTTGACATTCAAGCGGTCACGGATTTCTGGGTTATCGTCCACGATCTACAGAGCTGCATAACATTTAGGTAAGATATACCCCTTGATTTACTTTTTGAAATGTGGAGCAGCATCATCGAATGTTATGTCTTAAAATTATAGCAGCCTGAATTCAACGTAATTTATGTGACCCTGGTATTTTCACTTTTAATGGTTAATTCAAAGGGGGAAGTTCGAGTATTTTGATACTATTTAGCGGCATGAAATCAACAAGCAAATTTCCTACTCTTACAAGTAAGGCCATAGTCGGATGTTTCCTTCCATTTTCGAAAATTTGCTTTTCTGGTTTACATTGATGCTCTATGGCGATTACTTATTCTCAGAAAAGAGAACGGGCGGTGGATTGTGAAATATTATTTGTTAAAACTTCGTTAAAGATGGACAATTTTTTCTTGTCCTTTTCAACCTTGTTTTTAGATTTTTCGTTAACATGTAAAAGTATATCCCAATAAAACTTATTTGTAAGAGCATTGTTTCGGAACACTCTTTCATTCTTGAATGTTTGATTTTGCATCCAAGGGGGGGAACACTGATGAATTTGCGTTTTAATAATCATGCACTGTAAGGTCTCAGATTCACTGACAAGAACCCTCACCATTTGGAAGATGATTTTATTCTGATAATTATTCAATGATGATTTGTTTATACATACAAAATTGGCGCCTAAAAGAATTGTAATGTTATGCTTAAAATGTTTACATAATGTCTTGAAACATAACTGAAATCAATATAAAATACGAAAATACACATATGTGCATTCTTTTCCCTGCCCTACTATAAAAGTGATTTATTAAGTGTGATTTAATGCATTTTCATATGCATGACCATTACAATATTACTCCCACTTTGACACTAGCACAAGTTCAAGCGCAAAACAATTCTTGCCCTTGTTCACCTTTGCACTTGCTGGACTGCCATTCCTGTTTGAAGTACAGACAACACTGGACATGAAATCCCTGTATTTGATTCCTTACATTGGCATCCACATAAGAATTAGCTTCATCACATGAAATGTATTTCTATGCTTACAAAAATCGTAAATGTTATTATTCCTTTTCTATCCAAAAGATTTCTTTCCTTCTTGAATATAAATTCGTATCCATGACACTTTAGAAATCCTGAAATACCTAAAGGGGTATCGCTAGTTGTGGGCAACAACTAAATGCCATAGAGGTAACTTTTCACTCTCCGATAGGAATAGATCTTTTTTATACTCTGGGTCTCATATATTCAGTGTTTGTGCACATGAATTTAGGAGCACTTGGCTTGCCAATGTCGGTTTGGCTGTGTATACACTGTAGTAGTGTATATAGTCATATATCATAGGCTGCACAAGTTGCAATTTATGTAAAATTGCCCCTGAAACAAGCTCATTGATGCTCCTGGTGTCGCAAGATGACAAGTTATGAAAAATTTCATTTGCCTTTTTCCTGTTGCAGGAGCTCCGTATGAGATGCTCAGCACTAAACCTTGTTGATTCAGGAGATAGTCATTGAGGACGACTGCATCGTCACATTTAAACCAGTCGCACTTTTCACTCAAGCCATAGCAGAGCTGGTACAAAATGGCGACTATCCGTTTTTTATTTTACCCTATGCTGTCTGCAGAATGTGAAGGGTCTGTCACTCCATCCTGAACTGCATCAAATAGCCTTGGTGCCCCAGAAGACACACAGACAAGCTTTAATTTTAATGAGTCATACATTGGCTCACTTGAAGCTACCATAAACTCAGACTTAATAAATATCAGGCTTTAAGATCCTTAAGTTCTCCTTATGTTGAAATTGAATGAAAAGGAAAAGTTAGAGCTAATTTTCTCTCATTTTCAATTTTTTAATCTTAGCCCAGATATGGGCTATTCAAGGGAGCTAGGCCTTATTAGTCATATCTTAAATTATTAACACATGTGCAGTAGAAAATACCAAAAACAAAATTTATGAATAGCAAAAATGAGTGCAAGCATAGAAGTATCAGAAGCAGAGAATTCACTTTAATGTCTCAGAGAGAAAATGCAGTTTTAGATATGACTATGATCTTTACTATTTTAAGTGAGCCAATGTCTGTAATTTTCGAGAATCGGTTGACAGTCGTGAATTTTTGAATTTCTTCATATTTTGCTCAAATAATCTCTATAGTACACTAATTTCAAAAATCACCAAAACTTGAACAGCTTTTTATTTTTTCAGGAATCAGGTAAAGTTTGAAAAACTCTAAATCGGCGCTCTTTCGAGTATGAAATTAGCGAAAATTGAGCATTTTCTTCGCGCTCGTACTTAAAAACGGAATAATATCTCTAGATGAAATCAAGTCACAAAACAGACACACATTTTTACTTTATAATTCAGCAATTAACTTTAAAATAAACCGTTTAAATGAGACTGTACCGGCCGCAAGAAGAAACACGGTTTCAGCACTTTTCAAAAATGGCAAATTTGACCTAACTTCACCATCGTAAAAACCCACTTGGTACATGCAATTTCAGTATGAAACATAAACTGTATTAAAGCATATCCTTTGCTGTTGTTTGTGTTAAAATATTTCTGGCGGCATTCCAAATGCGCACCGTCGAGAGACCAAAACCTGAAAGGTATTTTGACACCAGGAAAGCGCGTGCAACAAGCAAGTTTCGACGCTTGGAATATTAATCCTCTGCAAACATAAGTTACTTCGACATTTAAACCCTAGTCAGAGTTGTAACGGTTTCAGATTATATTTCGGCGTTTCTGTTCGGTTTAACATGATTCCTTTCAACTGATTTTTGCGATAAACCATAATGAAGAGACACGAATACGCAGTTCAAATCAAAGTTCATAGAGAGGAATATTGTCAAAATACTCGCTTGTTATAGTTTTAATCGTATTGAAACCTTAAAATCAGAAAAGTTATTTACTTACCTGAACTTAAATGCTAGACGGGGTCACAGTACCGCTAACTATAAATTCTGCATCAAGGCAGATTCAAAGTTAAGTTTGTGTATGTTTTCAATCTGTCAACACGAGGGAAGATAACATTCCGGAAGTGCGTGACGCGTAACGCGCCGGAAAAGAAATTGCTGGTATACGTGTTTTACGGTCCAAGTCTTTGTTGTATTTTCGTATAGCATCTCGCACATATTCAAACTTGGTTTGTGGCGCCTGTGGCCCCAGTAATGCTGAATGTATTGCGATCATAGAAAAGATGTCGTGAGTCACTTGGTATGCTCCTGATTTGTTAGTCACGTGAGTATCTTAATGATAGAAATTTACGTTAGGTGACCTTTGTTTGATCCACGAAATTGGCGCATGAACATAAGAGTTTTTCCTCACCACCGCTAAATGTTTGGTTCCGGGTGGCCGTGCAACAAATCACGTGGTACCGTTCTAGATCAGGCTACTAGCTGCTCATAGAGGGGTCCATAAAGGCACATTGATTGATGACTCTGTGTGGCCTGAAGGAAATAGTAGTTAGTAAAATGGCATATCTGGCGCACTTTACAAATTTTAAAAATTCCAATACTTCTAATAATAAAATCCCTGAATATGCAAAAGATTTCAAAAATGAATGGCTTTACATAACAGGGATTAATAGGAAGTGTGGTGAGTTTATGAAAAAGCTTGGAGATAATACTGATTCTTTTGAAAAAGTTTTTTCGTCTTCAAGAGCAAGAGCACTTATTAGACACTTTAAAAATGTTTTGGAGGCTCAAAAAATGGGGAAACTTCAAAATATTAGTCAATTAAAGTTCAAATTAAGTGCTGTTTACAAAATAATTGATCTAAGAAATGACCTATATTTTCATATGGGAAACACTTTTTATGCTGACTTTTTTTCAGATGATGAATTTCAAGATTTTTTTGAGAATTTTATCATCTTCACTAACAATGTTAACATTAAATATGAAGAAAATTTTGAAGATGATCTTTATTTAGAATATTTTAGTGGAAAATATACAAAAATTGATAGTATTAGTGAACTTGATAATATTAGTGATTTTGATTTTGATAGTATTAGTGAAAGTGAAAGTAAAAGTGAAAGTGATAGTGATTTATAAACTTATAACATTTTTGTTACAAGTTTTAAAAATGATTTACAAAAGTTTGAAGAAGAATTAATATAACCAACTAATAAAAATGGAACCAAGATCAAGAGAGACTACTCCTACAAAAGAGGATTTGGAATTTATAGTTGATGATGGTTATAGACATGATGAGGATCCAGATTATGTTCCAAACGAAAAATTTATTCTTAAAGGACCAGAGTTTAAGAGATTAACCAGAAATGCTAAAAAGCTTGGTGCAGAAACACTTGATTATTCAACCCGAAAAAATAACAAATATATGGCCACACTTCCAGGTGGAAAAAAATTTCACTTGGGATCACCAAAATATCCAGACTACACTATTCACAAAGATAAAGAGCGAAGAGATAAATATCTTTCACGTGCTACAAAGATTAAAAACAAACAGGGAGAATTAACTTATAATAATCCAGAATCATCAAATTATTGGAGTGTACATCTTCTCTGGCCTAAAAAATAAAATTGAATTATTATTTAAAGATTAAATAAATATTAATAAAATGCAGTTGTCAACTTACGAAAATATTACCAAAGAGAATATTATTTTTAATGAAGCCAAAGAGTACAAAGTCAAAGATAGCAAGATTAAATACAAACGTATTCCAATTGAAGTCAAATATCCAAATGGAAAGAAAGGACCACTTGTAGTTGAAACTCCAGTTCTTTTTAGTTTTGGTGTTAATGAAAAGAAAAATCAAGAAACAAACAAGTTAGTTGGTTATAGTATTCCAGTATGTCTTTGGGCTAAAGGTAGTGAGCCGAATACTAAAGAAAAAGCATTTTTTGATGTTATTAATAATGTAACAACTCTATCTCAGCAACATTTAGAGAATGAATATGGGCCAGATCTAGCATCAACTCTATCTTTACCATTTTATTACAAACAGGAAGAATATACAGATAAGAAAGGAAAAAAGAGAACAAAAGTTGATGATTCATCCACACCAGTTCTTTATGCAAAACTTATTTACTCTGAGAAATCAAAGAAAATTCTTTCACTATTTAAAACAAAAGGAAAGAAGGATTTAAATCCTTTCAAATATATCAATCAATATTGCAATGTTAAAATGGCACTAATAATCGAAGGAATATTTATTAGTAAGACTGTTACATCTTTACAAATAAAAGTACATGAGTGCTATATCAAACCATTAAAACCTAGGGAATCTTTACTAACAATTGAAGAGGAAGAGAGTGAGGGTGAAGAGATACCTGATCAAGTAGTTGAAGACTTAATTTTATCTGATAAAGAAGAAGATGAGTAAATAATAGGATTTTATTTTTAATACAAATTTTGTATTAAAAATCAACCAAATCCTTCAAACTTACCCATGAGTTAAATTTATCAGGATATCCAATCCATTTTACTAATGCCATTTTTTTCTTATTATCCCTTCTGATAATTTTTTCTATTCTAAATGTTTGTTGTTTTGCTTTCTGTAATTCTTGCTCATAGAAAGAACCTTTAATCTCTTCTCCCATCAAATCAACAATACTATATGTAATAGGTTTTGTTGGTAAAACTTTATCAATTACAAATATTTCCTCTGTCCAGTTTGGTGTGTAACCTTTATCAAATACCTTCCTCTTATACTTAGAAATTCTAACACGATCACCAACCACAAATTTTGATTTACCAGGTTTTAAGTAAATCAAATCACCATACAAATTAGTCCAAACTTTACTTTTATTTTTCTTTTTACTTGCTTCAACAGGAGTCATTTTTATACTAGAATGTCTCGCATTATTGTAATCATTAACTAGTTTATCTAACTTATCCCAGTAAACAGTGTTGTTATTCACAGTAAACATTTTCCACATTCTGTTTTTCATTGTTTTATTCCATCTCTCAACAACACTAGATTTTTCTTCGTTTTCAGTGTGATACAACCTAATACCTTTACTTTTAAGAAAATCTTTGAAATGTTTACTTATAAACTCAGAACCTTTATTTGTCCATAACATTTGAGGTTTACGTTTACTTTTGAATATATCATCAAATGCTTTACTAACAGTTTCAGTTTTTTTATCTTTCAAACCTCTAATCCAACCATACTTGCTAAAAACATCTATTACCATTAGAAGATATTTAATCCCTTTATTCCACTTACTAAACTTTTGCATTTCAACCAAATCAGCAGCCCAGATATCATCAATCCCGTTTGAGATTACTGATCTCTTCTGAAAGTTTCTTGTGATTGGTTTGTGAAGTTCGTCGGCTAATTGTTGAGACCAATCACTACTCAACGCCGACTCGCGTTTAAACCAAGTCCAAGTTTTTGTTTTGTATTTATCATCGTTCTAGCTAAAGTATGCCCCCATTGTCTTTCTTTCCAAGGAATTGCATCCAAAGATTTTACCATCTTTCTGTCAGCTTTATTTTTACACTTTCGGTCATCACCACAAACACTATAATCAACATCATGTTGCATGGCCACAGCATCAGTTGGTCCAGTTGGTTGATCGTAAATTTCTAATATTTCACCAGTTTCCGGATTGTATCGCACTTGGTTTTCGAGATCGTTATAAGGACCTGTATATTTATGCCCTGGTAAGGTCCATCCACCTTTTGGTTTTGGTAATTTACCAATCTGCTTGTGAATATCTATTCCTCTTCCATCTAATTCTGGTCTATCAGTTTTATATTTATTTTTTGGTCTCACTTTTGTTGATAACTGGTCCATGGCTGATCCAACAGAATCTTGAATAAATGGAGTGAGTTTACTGATTCCATAATTTACAGCTTTCTTCTGAAGATTTTTATTTCTCATTAACTCACTTGCTCCATATCGTCCCATTTCAACTGCTTTTTTACCCATCCAAGGTAAACCGTAGTGAACAAATCCGTCAACTGCTGTGCCAACAACAGTATCAAAGATTCCCGCCCCTTCAGACGGGCTGATTAGTTTTTTGACTTTCGTTTTCTCTTTTTACCACTTCCAGTTTTCACATATTTAACTTTTTTACTTCCACAAACTGCACATCTACAAAAGAATTGAGTTCTACCTCTTTTATCAGTTTGGTAACCACTTGGCTCTGTGTAAGGAGTTACTCTTTTATCTACAATACAATATGATTCTTTCATTTAACATAATGTTTAGATAAAATATGTCTACTAGATCTAATTTTTTGAGAAGTGAACTTCAAAATATATACAATAGCCTAAACATTAGTTTTGAACATTCTGGTTTTTCTAGATTGGAAAATAACTCTAGATTTATAAAAGTATTTGAGTTGCTTATGGAAATAAGAGAAAAGTCAAATACTTTAGCTAATATTGTAAAAGGAAATTATCTATTTATATAATAAATGGAAGCCAAGTTCTTTTCTGAGATAGAAAAAAAGATGGATGTTAAAACACTAAAAGATTTTGAGAAAGATGTACGAACACAAATAAATAATGAGTTTGAGACTCTTAGAAAGAAAAACGATGATCTTTCTAGAATACTAGTGGCTGGTGAATGTGAGATGTGGAAAAAGATCAGAGATGAGGACTATTCTTGGTTGAAAATAAATAGTGATAAAAAGAAAAAACTTTATCGTCTTATTGATATTTATTGTAGTTTTGATGAAATAGTAGATAGTGTTAAAGATTTAAATAAAAAAGTTGAGAAAGTTAAGCAACTAAAGGATACGCCAGCGGATAGTGAATAAAAAAAATAATATTTAATAAATATTATTTTTATCCTCCAAAATACTCTTGTATGAAATCACTGTTATCATCATCAAAATGCGGGTTATGTATTACATTTAGAATACTATTACCTCTTTGTCTCTCAAACAGATAGTATAAACACCAATAACCACAGAGAACAGTATTGCGATTTTGTATTTCATCTGTTGAGTAAACTATGCGTTTTCCAGAAGTACGAAAATACTTTAATGCTTCATTTGGCATTATTAGACCAAAAGGATCAAAGTATTCAACTACATTGTCTATATTTCTGTAACAAACCCAGTGTGTTCCAGGGCCAGTCACATCATCTAGATTGATTACTCCGCATTCTTTTCTAATCTTTTTTGGTAGTCTATCCCTACTGTATATTCCTCTAAAATGTTTAATACCAAGTTTCTTTACCCAATCCATAAGGTCAAAGTTGGATAGAGGTTTAATTACAAAATGGTTCCGAGAATTGGAATTGAGTTGAATGGGCTGTTTTTTCCTAGAAGAAGACCCTTGCCCTTGGACTTTTTTTTTTTAACCCCCATTCCAATTGGGTTTTCCCATGTTCCAATAAAGGGTGGTGGGAAGTGATAAGGATAACCTTCACCATGTGTGGGTGGTGGAGGAGGTGGAACGTAAACATTTGATGTATTAGATGATCCACGTCTATCAACCTGAAGTCCCCCACCAAACATCTTAGATACTAAACTAATTGCCATTGGAATTCCAATAGAAGCAAGAGTTCCAAGAAATCCTCCTTCTATCTGTTTACGAGTTGGTTTTATAACTAATCGCCCACCTGTTTGATAAGCTTTGTTAATTTGATTTATTTGTGATTTGGTAAATTCTCTTACCAGAGGTGGTAACATTGGGATAAACTGAGGGGGAATTGTAATTCCTTTTCCAAATATTTTATTTAATCCAATTTCTCCAAGTGCAGTAGCAGCACCAGTTGCTAATGCAGGAACAACTTTTGAAACTCCTTTAATTGCGTAAGGTAGTACTTTTGCTCCAAGAGATGCGAGTGATGAAAATAAGTTTCCACCATGTTTTACAGAACTCCTAATTTGAGTTTTACTTATCTTTATATCTGATCCTGTGCCATTTGCAATAGATTTTTTTATTTTAGAAATTTGTCTTTTTGTTAACATTAACTCATCAGAACCTCTAAGCTGAGAGTGTTTTAACCGAAGAGTTAGTGGTGATTTATTTAATATTGCAGAAGCCAATTTTGACTTTTGCCCATCTGTAAGTTTTACACCGTATTCAATATAAGTTGTCATTTTTTTATAATAATTAGATAACAAGTGGTTTAGGAAATTCAATTACATCCCATATACTTTTCTTCTTAGGTTTAGGTTCTTTATATTTTTTTAGTGAATTTTTAACAAAAATATCAATATCAATTTTTTTTTTTTTCAAATTATTTTTTTTTTTTGCTTTCTTAGCATTTTCTTTTTTCAAATTATTTATTTTTTTTGCTTTCTTAGCATTTTCTTTTTTTAAAGTCTCAAGTCGGTCTTGTAGCTTTAATTTCTTTAATTGTTTTGCTTTCTTAGCATTTTCTTTTTTTAAAGTCTCAAGTCGGTTAGATCTTTGTTTCATCAAAGAATTATTTACCATTTTTATTTTATTTTTATATTAAATCATATATGGTGTATTTAAGGGATCCATTGGTTCACTTATGCTCGAAGCAATAGTTTTCCATCTTGTTGTGATATTTCTGCTATTCTTTCATGTAAGACTAACGCGTAAATATTATAATCAGCGTTTGGATTAGCAGTTAATTCGTAATGAAATGCTAATTTTGTGACACCATCTTTGATATCCATTTTTTGTTTTGTCAGGTCAAAATAAACAAAAGGAAATAAAGATTTGAAATTACTTATATTAAGTAATGTTCCACCTTGATAATCATTATTTGCATAGACGTATGACATTACATTTCTAAAAACTCTTGACATATCTGTAGAAGGTTTAAAGTGAATAAATGGATATTCGTTTCCATTTGCAACTTCCAGGTGACAATCTCTTATATTAGCATTATTTGGTAGATTAAAAGTGTCGTATAAAAATGGATTTGCTGTTTGTGCATCAATTCTTGCCGTGTTAATTCCAAAAACAAATACATGCCTTGGTTTTGAAATAGCATTTGTAATTCTAAAATGTCCTGTCTGTTGCTGCGAATTATTTGATCGCTCTACTACCCGTACGAAACGAGCAGCGCTGCTGCAGCGCTGCAGAATGACTTCAAGAAGCGCTACAAAAGAGCTGCAAAAGGGCTGGCTGCAGCAGTAGCAAAAAATGGCTGTTTCGCGCTGCAGTCAGGAAAGCCCTTTGACAGCGATAAACAGCGCTGTTGCAGCGGTGCAGAAAATTCCCGAATCACGATCTGCGCTGCAAAGTGGCTGCAAAGTGGCTTCGAATTTTAAGACAAAGAATGTTGTTCCTGGTAATGGCCTACCACTCGTTAGTACAAAAAAAAAAAAGAAATGCAGACTTCAATAATACAATAACCACGAAACATGGTGGAGGAGTTGACAAGGCCTTAGGAGGAGTAAAAACCACTAGAAAGTCAAAATGCAACTGATACTTTATTAGTATCCACGCGTACACGTTACAAAAGCAAGTGACATAACTAATCTGCAACAGTCCCGCTTTGTAAATATTCAGCAGTCACGGTCACTCATCTAAATATAAGAACTTCAATTAACATGCAGACATTGAAGTTTATCTTTTTTTAAAAATAAAGAGAATAACAGCGACTGTTCTACATAAAGTTTACACCGGACAACAGCCAAATGATATTTTGATTCGTTGCAACACGTTAAGCCTGACATCGCTCACCTTGACGTTTTGTCCATGATCGACGATCTGCTACACTTTTTCGTGAAAGAAATCAACCCAATCTTACTTTGGTCGTCGTTAAATTTTACAATGGACTAAGGAACGTACATTATCGTTGAACGTTTGAATCTTGTAAATGCATTCGTGCCCCAGCGAAGATTCTTGCATCTGTGTTGCTTGCTCTGGTTCAATTCGTCGGTACTTCGCGTAGAATTCACCGTACAGTGCCGTTGTTAACAAATACCTTTGAGCTGTTCCATCCAAAAACATCAACAGAACTTCCATCTCGAAACAGAACTAGATGCAAAACACTTACAAATTTGTATGAATGTTTGCGCTTTGCTCCTTTCATTCAACGGTCACAAATGTTTGTCTAGAGATGTAATGGGATCTTATGCAAAAGAACCGACCAATTAGATTACAGCCTAGAATGTCTCCAGGGAATTAGCGATAACATTCCCACACTCGCCAGTCACGGAATGAAATTTATTGAAAGCATAGAATTTGAAGGTTTATTCAATAAGTGATCTTCCTTGCGCACAAGCTTACTCACATTTCTTAGAGGTACAGTCAAAGTTTTCTCGTTATAAAAGCCGTAATCTGTGGCAAGGCTTTTCTGGCGATTCATGTTATGTCAAGAACGTTTTGCTATCAGATTGAGCGCAGCTGAATTGTAGCGTTACTGCAGCTACTTCGCAGCTTTTGAAAGTCGTCAACTCCGCTGCAAAACCGCTGCCGAGAGCTTCAAAGGCTGCACAGCGCTTTTGCATCCCGCTGCAACTTGAATTAAGCTGCTGTTTGGTTTCTAAAACGCTGCTAAACAGCTGTAATTTAGCTGTACAGCTATTTTGAAGCGATTTTGTGGCGCTGTACAGCGCTGCGAGTTTCGTACGGGTACTTCATTCAAATACGTCCATTTGTAAGGTTTAAGATAATTTTCATGTATAGTTTTTGTCCTTCTGAATTAAACGTAAGTTTTGGAATAAAAAGTTGTAGTCTTGTTATAATAACTCTACAATCATCGGCGGCTTGAAAAATTAAATTTGCATCTTTTTCAATTTCGATATTTAGCTCAATTTTTGTATTAGGAAGTAATTTGTCTTCCAATGCTTCAAAGAAAGAATATCTATTAAGAGGAATTTCACAGTTTACTGTGGCTGATACACCTAATAGTAATTTTCTTGAATGAAAGCCTTTATTATAAGTTGCTTTTCTTTTAGCTAACTGATTTGTGCCACTAACTTCAAATTCTCTTTCCTCTGCATTTCTTGATGTATCAAGAAAATAAAATTCATTTGCAGCAACACTCTGTGCATATGAAGGATTATACTCAAGAAGATTTTTAATATTTACAACATGATTTGCATAATTACAACTATAAACTTCTCGACCATTTGCTAGGATACTTAATTTTTCTATAAAGGAGTTACTACCATTTACAATTCCGTTATGATCAGCAACTGCAATGTTTCCTCCATCTGCTAGCTTATTTACTTTAAAATCCATTGATAGTCTGGCGTTATACCAATCAAAAGGAGTAGTTTCTCCTGTATTATCAGCAACAAATCTAAGACCTGTTTTAGTTTGGTGAGCGTTATTTGCTGGGGCGGTATCTAAAGACTGTTCCAGGTCAAATACAACATCTTCATATCTATCTAAATATTTTGGATTTCTAAATGACTTCATTTTATTTTAATAATTATATAATTTTCTCTTACGTGTTGATCCTCCACTAAGAAGGTTATTCAATGTTTGATTTATCTCTTGTTGAGTCATTGTTTCAACTTTTTTAGCACGGGGTTTTCGGGGGGATTTAACCCCCCCTTTGGTTAACATTTGAACTATCTTATCACCAGCCTTTTTGCCTACATGTTCACCAGTTTTTGTTGCAGCTGTTGTTGCCGCTTTTTTAGCAGCTTTTTTCATTGTCTTTCCAAATATTTTTTTACCAACTGATTTAAACACATCCATCATTCCTTCTCCATAAATATGTTGTCTTGTATATCTACCCAATTCAGGGTCAAGTTTCATTTTAAACTCTGATTGTCTCATCATTTTATTTTAATAGTTATATTACATTGAATGGAGTATTAAAGTCATAAACCAATCAATACCGTTAAAATTTACAGGTCTTCCAAGTGAGTCTGTAACATAGATTCTCATTTCATCAATGTAAAATGAAGAGACATCACAATACAATGGTCTTTTAGGTTCAAACGTAAATGGAAAAGACCTTGTGAGATTGTCTGTTGGTATTACAGCAATGGTATTTGTATTTATTCCATTTACAATGCTATTAGTTATTGCGGTTGTGTTGATATTTAACACATCAATCGAATTTGTTATATTTGGTAGTTTTGATCCATACTCTGTTTTTGTAATAAGTTTCTTTTCAAATCCAATTAGGTCTCCAAATTTTGTTCCTCTTAGATCAAGTTGATAATCACCATCAAGTGATACTAACACTCGATAGGTAGATAGTATAAAAGTTAGATTGATTGAATAAGTTTTCTTTCCACCCGAATCTGTTGAGTGATGAGACTTTTGAGACATATATTGATGAATGTAATCATTAATATCTGAGTAGAATACATTCCATCTGTAAAAGTAATTGTTTGCCAAGTCCTTCCATCATGAGTGTATTTGATTTTATTGTTTCCATAATCACTTCTAATATTATACCAAGAGTAAGTCATGGACAACCGATCAAGAGCAAGTTGGTGTTTTTTATCAGGGTCAAGTTTTAGAGATGGATTAAACTTAATAGTAAAATCACCAGGTCTGCTTGTTCCTCTTTTTCCCCTATTTATAGAGGAAATGTGGATAGCTCGTTCTTCCATTTATTTAATAGATATATAACTTTTTAGTAAATCGTTAAGTTGTTTTTTTGAGATTACTTTCATTTGGTTGAGAAGATGTGCTATTTGAGAAAACTCAGGTATTACACCATTATTCCCAGCAAGAATTGAACCACCGAGTAATTCAAGTCTGTCTAGAAGTTGATGTGGGTTGTTAAAGTAAATCATTCCAGAGCCAGATTTTGTTTTATAATACTTAAGATTACTTAAATTTGTTGCATATATGCTTAATACGTTAAATTTATTTATAAAATTTATTGTGTTTTCATGTGGATTTTGACTTATTGGTTTAGCTAAAACATAACCGTTTGGGTCACGTGTAAAAATTGCAGTATTTTTTATTGCTTTACTAGTAATTTCTAAGTCATCGTTAACATCATCAATTACTTTATCAATGGTAGAAACATCCTCTTCAAAATACTCAGAAGGGAGTTTGTGGTATTCACTCATTTTTAGTAAATCTTGTGCTTGTTTATTTATTAAATATCTATCGAGGTCTTCAGCTTTAAATTTTGCTATTTTTGGTCCCTCATCTGATGTAGAGGGTAAAACTCCATCATCTTCTCTAGGCTCTTCAATTGATTCAAAACCAGGTAATTGAGCCAAATCCCATTTTTTTACCTCATCCATTTTATCAAATCCTTCAGTTATAGCAAGTCTGTTTTGATTAAGACCTTGTGTAAGATCAAGTTGATTAGCTTGAAGTTGTGCTATAGTTGCGTTTTGCTGCTCATCAATACTTTTTTTAATGCTATCTTGAGATTTAATAAGTGGTTTAAATGTTTCTTTAAAACCCTCTCTCATATCTTGTTTTTGCCATTTTGTTGTTTTTATAACATCTCTCACCTGTTTAGTCAAAGCATCAGCTTCAATTTTATTTCTTGCAAGTTTTTTGTATTCTTCAATATTCATTTATATATTCTTTAGATAAATGGAAATACCAAACTATGATAGTGGTGACAACCCAGATAAAAAATATAAACAGTTATTTCCTCACATGCCATCAGACACATTTCGGATGTTAATATGTGGAAACAGTGGAAGTGGTAAGACTAATCTGCTGTATCATATGTTAATTAAACCTCTACTGTATTATGATGAAATTTATCTTTACGCACGTAATTTAGAACAGGATAAGTATCAAAAGCTAATTCAAAAAATGAGGGAGTTGAGTAGTAAACTAGGATATGAAATACTTCATGTAAGTAATGATGAAATAATCCCAGTGACAGAAATGGATTATGAAGACAATCAAAAACTTGTAATATTCGATGATTATGTTTGCGATAAAAACCAGAGACAACTGATTGATTATTTTATTCAAGGACGACATAAGAATTGTTCGGTGGTGTATCTCAGTCAATCGTTTTATAAAACACCAAAGGATATTCGGTTGAATTGTTCTCATTACTGTTTACACGAATTTCCATCATCAAGGGAAGCCAACAGAATATCATCTGAGTTGGGAGTAAGTAAAGAAGATTACCACGCAGCAACTAAAAAACCATATTCATTTCTATACGTTGATAAACCAAGAAAATGTATTGCAAAAAACTTTACTGGTAATCTAACCTAATAATAAAAAAAATGGGAATATTTAATGAACAATCTCTTGATCATCCCTTTGCTAAGGGAATACAAGGAGCACCAGGAGTTGGATTTAATCTCACTTCAAGTGGGGATTATGATATGATAAATAAAAAACTAAGAAATGTAGGAGCACCTAGTGCTAATACTGATGCTGCTACAAAAAAGTATGTTGATGATAATTCCACTGGAACACCCTCAACATCACGACTAACAGTTGATTCAAATATTGATATGAAAAATACATACCGTATTCAAAATCTTATCACACCACAGGATTCTAAAGATCCAGCAACAAAATATTACGTAGACAACACATTTCTTGACAGAGATGGATCTTACCCAATGAAAGGAAATCTAAATATGGACAACAATCGAATATTTAATTTACCAACTCCAGCGGGTCCCAAACAACCAACACCATTAGCTTTCACAGAATTGAAGTATCTCCACGTTTCTGGAACAAATAAAATGATTAATAATCTAAACATGGATAATAAAAAAATAATTAACCTTAGACCACCAACAGACTCCACAGACGGCGCAACCAAAAAGTATGTAGATGACTCTATACCCAATACTAGTTCTTTTATAAAAAAGGATGGAAGTGTATCAATGACTAATAACCTAAATCTTGGAAACAAAAAAATAGTTGGTCTCGCAACTCCAACATCAAATACAGATGCTGCAACAAAAAAATATGTGGATGATAATGCTGGAAGTCCAGATTTAAGTGATTACTTGGAAAAAGATGGTACCGTTACTATGACTGGTAATCTTAATCTTGGTAAAAATAAAATAGTTAACCTCAGTGACCCCACCACAGATCAAGAAGCTGCTAATCGCGGATGGGTTCGTAAACAAATAGAAAGGTTTGATTATCATTCTGGAGACGCCTCAAGTAGTGTGTTTACTATAACAGATCCAGCTGCGCCAACGACTTTGTATTTACAATATATCTCAGGTTCATCATTTGATGATTTTGTTTTTACAACATCAGCACCTGGTCAACCTCTTGTAGGGTGGACACCAACTGCTAACACATACATTAACAAAATAGAATTTCAATTTGGTTCGCGGGTTGTAAACGTTGACTTTTTGTGGTTTATTCCCACAGATACCTCTCATTCCAATTCTAACTTTTGGGTAAGTGGAAATCACACTGGCACTTGGTCATTAAATATACACAAGTCTTGGAATTATAATATGTCAGGAGTAAAACTAAGAACCCATAACAATTCAAATCACACAGCTATCACTTGTAGGCTATTCACTGATCTACCAAAAGCAATAACCAAACCACTTAAGAGAATAGAAATCAACACACCTAAAATTGTAATAAGTGGGATTGTAAAAGCTAATGTCAACCTTGGTGGTAATAAAATAGAGAATCTGGGTCTACCAACCCAAGACAAAGAAGCAGTAAACAAAGGTTATGTTGACAATCTAGTTCATCTTACTGCAGTTCAACCAAGCCATTATAAAGATGAATTTAGTTACCTCATGTCAAGTGGGGCTCAATGGAGTGATGAATCGGAGGAAATAGGGTCTAGTTTTGTTATAACAAAAATAGGAGATTTAGCACCAAACAAAGGAAACTTTCACGACTATAATCACAAAGTAATTTACGCGGCTATAACCAAAAGTATTATAAATAGATATGATTATAAGATGGGAATTAATTTTTTCAGACTAAATGCAAATACTGATTACACGTTGTGTTTGGAAATACTCAACACAGATTATAATCTTTGGAATAAGTCTCGAATAAGTGTTGACAAAGGAACTTCAAAAGGATTATCAATTGGAAATGTTAGTGTAAAAAAACTATCCCATAAGTATACTGATTCAACAGGGAAAACAAAAACTATGTATTACCACAGAATAATAATTAATTTCCGAAAGTTGTTATCTGGGAATAAGTTCTTTCTTCACATTTCGGTTGATATTCTTTGGAGTGGATATAACCTGCGTGCGTATCCGTCATTGTTTAGAGGAGTTTACATCATTGCTTATGGAATTGAGGGTACATTTAGCAATATCGACTCAGATAAAGTTTACGACTATCACACCGCATTTGATATTAAACCAACAGAAGTAGTGTATAATGTTGATATTAATGCAAATCAAAAAGCAATTAAAAATATCAAACTTGACCGAAACAATGATAATAGTGCTGCAACAGTTACATTAGTAAAAGAACTAGCTCCTTTTACTAAAAATGCTTTGTATAGATTATGCTTTAGTGAGTTCTATGACTTTGCTAATGCAGATAGTTATGGAATAAATATAGGCTCATCTGGAGTTATTATTAATTCTTTAAAACCTAATATAACACTACCACCAAATAAAGACCTAAGTGAAATATCAGAAAAAGGATTACATATTAATGGTTATGATGTTACTTTTTCTCCTTCACATTCTTCAAAATCTACTTTATGTTTTGTTTTTACTCATTGGAGAAATAGAAGTTTTACCCTAACTAAATATTTATCAACAAACAATAATATTTTAGTAAAATTGGATTATAATAAAACAAACAATAAAGTAACTTTAACTGTCAATAAAACAACTCAAAATTTTACCATGCTAAGTAGTTTTAATGGAAAAATAATTGTTGTATGGTTGGCAGAAGATTTAAGTGCAAATGTCACAAAAGTTTCAATAAGTAACTACAGCGGAAAAAATTACAATGCTAATCAACCTTGGAAGTTTACAACTGAAGATGGAATATTATTAAGATTAATGTATTCTCCAAAATTTTACGACATTGACTCTGAGCAATATCATAAAGTAATGCTTCAAGAAAAGTTAAATGGAAGTTATGTAATGTAAATATAAATGAAAAGAAATAGTAGTAAAAAAAAGAGTATTTTTGAATTTAATCATATTGATAAATCTTTATCAGAAGAGCAAAGAGAAACTATAAAAGACCTTTATAAACATTACCATAAGAAACATTGGTGTTATAAAAAATCTTATAAAAGTTACAAATTTTTAGATAATATTTTTTCTATTTCTAGTTTAACTCTTATTGCTGTTGGCACTATCACAGGAGGGTTGACACTCAATCCTATTATTCTTGGAGTAATCAACGGTGCAGGAATAATTGTGGCTGGAATTACAAAAAAGAAGGATTTTAAAAAGAAGATAGAAACAACAAAACTGGCTTATACCACTTATGAGAAAGTATTAGTAGAACTACGATCAGCACTCAGAGGAGATGAGTGGAATAAACAAGAATTTATAGATAGAATTAAAATTTTAGATGAAATGATAATTGATCAATGTCCATCGAGTGTTGATA
Organism: Porites rus; assembly: GCA_964035705.1. Classification (NCBI taxonomy): domain Eukaryota; kingdom Metazoa; phylum Cnidaria; class Anthozoa; order Scleractinia; family Poritidae; genus Porites; species Porites rus. The sequence continues at coordinate 17,929,398 of OZ038000.1, read as the reverse complement.
ACTTTGCAGAGAAGTATAAAAATAAATTTGAAAATATAGATTAAATACTAACTTAGTATTTAATCATAAATATCTAAATGTATATTTGTTATTATCTTTCTTTGAAGTAGCTGATTTATAAGATTTTCTTTTACAACAAATATTTGAAATATAAGTAGAATTAATATCTAATTCTATAGCAGCTTTTTTGATTGATATAAATCTTCTTTCTTTTCCATCTTTAATACAGGTAGAAATAATTGGTCTATTATTACTTTTTTCAACATTTTGCTTATGTGTAAGTAATTGCAAATTTTTAATTCTATTATCAGTCTTCACAGGAAAAATATGATCAACTTCAAAACCATGTGGAATTGGTCCGCGAAAAACTTCATAAACAAATCTATGTTGAAGATAATTCTTTGGTTTTTCTAGTTTTTTATCGCAAATAATAAAAAATAAATATCCATTAGAATCTTTATTTTTATTTATTATTTTCGTTCTTTTAAGAGAGTAAATATCTCCATCTTTATTTGCAGCATAATCAGAAAATATTTGATGTTTATAATTTTCTACTCCATCTACTATAATTAATCTTTTATTTTCTTTTTTAAATTTGTTATAGTAACCATATTTTCTTATAGATGGTAATACCTTAGTAAATACCCACTCGCGAAAGAATTTTGCAGCAGGTAATCTAGATCTAAAAACTAATTCATAGAAACCTGGTTCGTTGATATAATAGCTAAAAGTACAACCGCGTGTTTCACGCTGTTGAACATTTTTTATTTTATTACTTTCACTTACATGCCTCTTAATAACATCAACCGTATTTTTGTAGCCTAAAATAGTAGCTACTTCTTTAGCCTTAAACCAAACATTACAATCTTCATCTATATATGAGTTAAACTTGATTCCAAGATGTCTATTTATAAAAACTTTTTCTAAAGTGTTTTCCATTTTATTTTATATATTATTTCTTTAAGCCATAATTCAATTTTATATTTAAATAAATCTAAATAAAATATAAAATTTTGATATTGTTGCTAATATCAAAAATTAAATGTTTTTCTCAATCCTATGAAATACTTTTAAATGTGTATTTAATGTTTTTTTACTACGAAATGCTTTTGGACAATATTTACAAGGAATACGAACACCAGCCATATACTTATGTATATTTTTGCTGATCTTATCATAATCATTACTTAGAATAAATGCATAATCATTATTTCGATACTTCTCTTTCATCTTTATTTGTGATTCTGATAGACAGTAATTGTTATTTGGTGATTTGAATTCTATACAGAGACCTTTATATTCCCTGTGATAATCTAGAATCATTAGATCTGGTTGGCCTCGTTGATAACCTTTCTTATAGGAATCTAGTCTTTTTTCACCTGTATCTTGATTCTCTCCCAGACCGGCTACCAATAAAGAATCTGGGTAATATTTTCTAATTAGTTCAACAACTTTGTAGTGAAGGTCTGTCTCATTTTCTATCTTAAACATTTTATTATTAGGGTTGTCAAACATTTTATAAAATCCATATTTTCTTATTGACGGAAGAACTTGAGAGGTAATCCAATGTTTGAACTTCTTAGCTGTTTCTAATTTAGAGGATAACAAAAGGGAGTAGAAACCAGATTCATTGATATAAGTGCACATACTACCACTTGGAGCCACCGGACCCATTTTGGGTCCCCTGGAATAACTTTTAGCCACCGTACCCGTTTTGGGTCCCCTGGAATAACTTTTAGCCACCGTACCCGTTTTGGGTACGCTGGTATGATAAGTAAATAATTGTTTTTTATCCTCGTTATCAACATGTTTCCAGATAGCTTTTCTTACATTACTATACCCAAGTATCTCAGCTACATCTTTTCCAATAAACCAAATATTTTGCTGTTTGTCAATAAATGATTTTAACTCAATTCCTAAATCTTTATTAGTAAACTTCTTCTCCAACATGTTTGTCATTTTATTAATTTATTTAAATCTTTAAACAAATAATTAATTTTTTTTTACTCTAAACATAATATAAAATGATTAGTAAAATAGTTGAATATGTTAATCTTTACTTTCCAACTTATAAAACTCCTCTTTACCCAGATAACTTCATTAAAGCTTGTCTAGTTTATCAGTTTCTCTACGCAAAGTATTTCTCACAAAAACTAGACATAGATCAAATTATTTACAGACTGACAGAAGCAAGACACTACCTAAATTCAGATTCAAATATCATTACCAATCATCTAGTATTCAGCCTAGCTTTTCGTTCTTTTTGGAAACGCTATAGTATTGGAAGAGGATGTGTATATGTAATCAACTCACCTTTCAAAGAATGTGAAGTACTTGGTTATCTAACTGGAATAATTTACTGGATTTTTCATAAAGGAATAATATAATCTTACAATAAAATGGCAGCTGTTATTATTACACAAAATGATTTAAATCGTCTTGCTAAAACACTTCTAAAAGCAGTATATGATTTTTTACATGATGAGTATATACTCTCCACTTTTGAACAAATGAAAGAAGAACAAAAAAAAATTCCTAAAAAATCTTGCTCTAAACCATATTAATAATTTAGATTTTGTAAAAGATGATATTGATACAGAAGGGATATATGAAGTTATGGATAAATTTGAATTAGATATGGAAATAGATGAAGATTTGTATTTAAAAAAAAAATCATTTTTAGATATTTTTAAAGTATTTAAATCTGGTTATACTTATTTAGAAGATTAATTTTATATTTTTTTAAAAATATAAAATTATTTAATTAAACATTGATAACTATTCCACCACTTTTCATATACCTCTAAAGTTTGAGGACTAATCTTAAGTACAATAAGTTTATACTTTTCACACCCCATCTCCTCCAAAATTTTTTTGGTTAAATAATTAATATTTATCATTCTCTTTCTGAAGTATTGCTTGTTTAGTATTTCCATGATATGATTATCTATTTTTGTTAGTTTATCATAAAGTTCACATTTTTCTTCATCATTTAGGTTTATTTTTTTAGAAATTTCATTTACCTTTTTCTCATAGTGGTATTTCCTATGATAAATACTCTTTTTTCTATAATGCAACCTATCCAAATCTTTTACATCAAATAATCCTAATACATGACCGTTTGCTGTACCACATTCATCACAGATTTTGTAGCCAGAATCTATTGTAAAAAATTCAGTATTTTTACAATTTGAACATTGTGCTTTTTTACTAACTTTCTGAATAGGTTTTTTATAATTATGAAGTATAGTTAAATATTTTTTTATTTCTTCTTCTGTATAAGACATTTATTATTTAATACTTTATTTACTTTTAAATAATTTTTTATCTAAAAGCCAAAGTATGAATATTATCTTTGAGTACCTCTCTTTTATCATCTTCATTACTTAACGCTACTTTATTTACTTCCTTTGAATATATATCATGTTTTTCACTTCTTATTATATTCATAGATCTCATTTCTTTTTTACCTGAAAATAAACATTTAACATAATCATCAAAATCTATTTTCTTTTTTATAATATTTTTCTTTATTCCTTTACACTTTCTTACTTCCATTTCCTCTTCAATTTTAAAACTATAAAGTTTGGGTCGCAATCCAACAAAATGTGTTATCTGTTTTCCTGCAACTTCATCTTTAAACATTCCAATCACTTTTTTATTAGCTCCTGTTAGTATTCCAGATTTATGATTTGAAGGATAATCTGAAGTGTCAAACTTGGTTAAAATATCAGGACTTATATCTTTATAAAAATCTTTTGTTTTAATTTGATACATCAATGAATCCGTATCTGTAAACAATAACTCAGCCTTGTTTCCATATTTCTCTCGTATGTAAGTGTAATGAAAATTAGACATTAGTGTTTTTGATAAATCTAAAATTGCTTGACCAACATATACTGGTTTATTAAAATACACTTCAGTATTAAGCATATGAATAGCAATAAGATTGCGATCGAATATTGTACATCTATCAAAGTTTGGGCGATTTGCTAGTTTGGCAGCTCTCTCACGATTATTAACAAGTTCTATATTTTGCCTTTTCATGAGGAGCTTTGCTCAAGAAAAAAAATCTCAGCAGGCGCCGTAAATTGATGCCCTGGTACGCGATAGAAAGGTGTTTGCTTGGTGTCATAAAATTAATTAAGACCGGGACATAATAAGTAAACCAGATGCCAAGTATCCGCGAGAGACGCGTCGTTTGAGCGCGAGGCAAGGCGAGGAGCCAGCATCCCACGCAACGATTTTTTTGCGGCGCGACCTTTCTGTTTAAAATGAAAAAGATTTTGATTATTCGAAATGTATCTTCTTAAAAATTAAAGCTCGCTTCATCTACCCGTAGAAAGTAATTTACATGAATTTAGACTTATTGTTGGTCTGTAAAACCGATAAACAAATCCAGATCGGACTGCCGGTGATTTGGACGGGGCACGCCAGGCTTAAAAGACATTACGTTAAAGCATTTTATATTTCCTTTGTCACTTTGATAAAATTTTCATGTGAAAAGACATGACATGACAAAGCGCCGTAAAAACTCGTTTCCAGTGCCGCTCAAATGAATGGACGGTAGCGTACATGTACGATTTTTTTTGTATTTGAGGGTCAGGCAGCGATCATGCGATGTAAACGAGTTAAATTCTTACTAATTAATTAATATTCTACCTTAGACTTTCAAAGTTCAAAAGCGCTGTGGTTTTGATTTCGAAACAATTTGAAGTGAAGGCGACCGTCGACGGTATGAGTCTTCGTTTCCCATTTCGAGTCTGTCGAGGGTTACAACCCCCAAAAGCATTGGCATGCACTCAAAAAAGAAATATGTGGAGTCCGTCCGACGGGTTTCTCCAAAAAAGAAATATTTTAGGAGATTTCCTGACGTGGACGTGGCAACGCGCGAACTTGAACCCGCCAAATCGGCCTATGCCGTAGTGGAATTCAACATGATGCCAGCTACTGTGTACGTCGCTTCCACGTCCGTTTGATCACTGGTCTTCTTCGCCAGAAAAGCAATCCCCCGGATGGCCTTGTGAATTTTGTTTTTCTTTATGGTAGAGGTCAGACTAAAACGGACTTAAGTTACATATTAGTGCTATTAGACTTGAGGTAAGTTTGTTTTTAGTCAAATTATTCCCAATACAGTGAGGTATTTCTATTTTCTGGTCACTTAAATTTAAAGAAAACATTTAGCTTCATTTATTATTCTGTTTCTCTTGGGTAGTCAGTTTATTTATGGGCTTTTGTTATCTGATAACAGAACCTAATTTTCATCATTTTCATTTTGTACTAACTGGTTCTGTTTCTCTTGGGTAGTCAGTTCATTTGTGGACTGTTGTTATCTGATGACAGGACCTAATTTTTATCATTTTCATTTTGTATTAACTGGTTCTGTTTCTCTTGGGCAGTCAGTTCATTTGTGGACTGTTGTTATCTGATGACAGGACCTAATTTTCATCATTTTCATTTTGTACTAACTGGTTCTGTTTCTCTTGGGTAGTCAGTTCATTTGTGGACTGTTGTTATCTGATGACAGGACCTAATTTTCATCATTTTTATTTTGTACTAACTGGTTCTGTTTCTCTTGGGTAGTCAGTTCATTTGTGGACTGTTGTTATCTGATGACAGGACCTAATTTTCATCATTTTTATTTTGTACTAACTGGTTCTGTTTCTCTTGGGTGGTCAGTTCATTTATGGGCTATTGTTACCTGATGACGGATTATTATTATTATTGTTATTGCTATTATTATCAACATCATTATTGAGTGATTTAAAATTATTTTTCTTTGACACAGGGCTATAATTTGCAGCAGGCGATGGAGTGTACACTGATTTGCTTTAGTTTTCTTTCAGAAATTCACATAGAATTTACTTTAGTTACAATTATTGCTTGTGTACTGAGATAAACTTTCAGCGACACAGTGTGACAAAATTGTTTTAACCAAAATCATGATAACACAATCAAAATGTTTTTATTATTAGTATTATTCGTTAATTTCAAACGATGCTAATATATGTATGTAAAAATGAAATTATCTTGCCGCTTGTTACAGAGCCATCCGTACTGTAAAACGTCAAATGAAAAGTTATAACACTCACATGTCTATTAGATCCTACAAATGATTTTGTCAATGAAAATCGACGACAAAAATTTCCGTTCTCTGGCTTAATTAAGAAGCTTGGGTTGCAAAAAATTGTGTTTGTAAAACACAACCGAGTCAATTATCGTACGTTAAATAAATCAAAGCATTACTTTAGCAAAATAGAATCTTAGGGTTAACTTCCCGTGGCTAGTGCCGGAGAAAAGATTGGGCCGCCAGATATACTTCAAACCCTCTGGTTCCCTCCCCTTCGCCGTGCCTATGAGCTTTGCGTTAGATCTCGCGGTTTATTATTTCAGAATCAAGTCGCTATTAGAATGAAGCTGTTATAAGTCGGTTGTAGTTACTGATGTCCAAGAATTCCAAATGGTCCTGTTTCGGGAATCGTAGTTTCTCTGGGATTAAATCATTCTCATTGAGTAAACATTAATTTATCACAGGTAAGTAAATGTACTTAATTTATAACATCGAACCTCGTTGCTGACGCCGTTTTGTGTAATGTTCCTGCCGACTACACAGTAATAGACAGAAGATAGTATACTGTTCGATCGACATAATTGCAAATAATCTCATTCCTCCCGTAAGAATAGATTATAGGCCGTCATTAAAATGTTTCTCGGGTGGTAAACTTTAGCTTCTCGTAATATTTTCTGAGTCGCAAAGGGTTTATGTTTCATTTCCATTTTCTCTTTAGTAACAGATATAAACCCCGCTCTCGTTAAGGTTTGGTTCTTGATCTTCGATTATCCCATTCGAGTGATAGTTATTTTTCTTGCTACCGCCTTTCATAATTATGGTTGTGCGATCAATAAGGAGCGGGTTTTTTTTACAGTAGAGCCATGCCTTGAATACTATTTCGCGTGAGAAGTAACAGTTGACGTGTGTCTCCACGCGAGTAAAGCCAACAAATACGCGTCCGTATCTGGAAAACCTTTTTCTTATGTCAAAAAATGTCTTATTTACACGTCTCGTGATTCCCACGCCGGTTGTTTTTGGATGTCGGCAAGTGCGAAAAAAGTAATTACCGAGGATTCCAAAGTAACACCTCAGTCGTATGAAGGCGCGAATTGTGATCTCCCGTTTCAGTTAATCATAAGCCATGGGTAGATTCAATCTACCCTTAGCCTAATTTGCATAATTTTTTTTGGTGAGCAAAGCCCGTCATGTTATATTTTCTATTGTTTTACCAAAAACTGAGTTATTCATTAATTTGAAAAAGTCTTTTTCAAAATTGTTTGAAGCTGTCTTTCTTAGTTCTGTATTTTTTCGGATATATGGTTCCATCCAAGAACTTTGATAAAATGATATTCCTCTATGAACAGCAGTTATTCTCATTCCCAACTCAAGATACTGTCTAAGATTTCGGTAATGCACAACATAATTTTTTCGGGGTTTAAAATGACAAATTAATTTTTCAACACCATTAACAATCATCCGCTCAGGTGCAAGAGGATAGTCATTATGTGTTTCCCATAGGTGAGGTGGATACTCTAAATCAACTTCAAATATATAACCTTTACTCCCAAGATTTGACATACTATGATTTGCTTTCTCAAGAATACCCATTACCTTTTCTTTTGTTATATTTTCCATCCATTTAAATCCATGTGTTGGAAGATTTTGAGTCATCGCCCATCCATAAAGATTGTTTGCGTCGAGATATTGAATAAATGAAGACACCACATCAGGATTATAATCTTCCATGTATTTATTATTTGCTTCTGCATATCGCTTTGATATATGTGTTATTCCACCACGAATACCACGCTCAATCATCATTAACATATCATAATCATTTAATAATTGTAAATGTTGACCTGTTTCTTTTAGACATGCATCCCAAGCTAGACCTGGAGATGTGTAATAGTGAACTGGATCAAGTTGGTAATGATTGAGACAAGTTTTCCTAAAGTTTTCAAATACATCTGACAGAAGTAGGACATCAGATTTCAGATAAAGATCGTGATAATCTCTTATTGTGTTACATCCAAAAGTATTCCATACTTTAATTGCATGTTTGTAATCATCATCACTAATATCTTCATCATTTAGTTTTGAATAGAATTCCTCTTTGGGTGGTAAACATGTTTCTGATAATACATCAAGTGATGAAACATAATCATAAGGATAAACTCCCTTACGAGTTAGTAAATCTACATTTTTCTTGAATACATGTTTTGTATTATGAAAATCATCTGCTGATAAATTTGAAACAAGATTGGCAAGTGATGTTTGAAGAAACTTGAATGAATCTAAAAATCGTATTTCAAAATTTACATCTATCATTTTATCAAATTTACAAGAATAATACTCATCAACTTTAATATTTTTTGAAAATGAAATATATTTTTCTTCCGTAGATGGAATACAATTTATTTTTCCTTCTAATCTAGCAAGTTGTTTTATAAACAGATGAGCATCATAACCTTGAAGATTGTGAAATATAACTGGTAATAATTTTGGTTTACGACACATAAGATTACATTTGTTATGCGCTGCTCCACGATACTGACCTGTAAAATGACAATGATCTCTAACTTTATCCTCTTTTAATTCACCACCACAAATATGACAGTTAACTTCAGAATCAAATGATTTTTGATCTGCACTAGTTAGTCTAAGAGGTTTTGGTCTTTGATAAAAATTATTATAAATTTCTTTAGTTACTTCCGCAAGTTTTTCTACAAATACTTTTGATATATCTTCATCTTCAGAAGTTTTTGTATAAATTATTGGTTTTATTTTTTTATCAACTATTCCCTTTACATAAAAACAAAATCCTGATGGTTCATGTTTTTGATAGTTGTAATTATAAGAGTCTTTTGGATTAGGACTGCAACTATTCATTGGTTTAGTAAAGCATTCAAAATCTGCATAAACTACAAAAGGAAAAGGAAATCTTTTGTGATAATTTTTAAAGTATATCATTGTGTTTGGTTCGGGCATTTTTATAATCGTTGTTGCATTATTTGAACAATATCTAATATGTTTTTCTAATAATTCTTCTTTAGTGTAATGAGTAAAACATCTCTTACAAATAAATATTTTACCATTACTACTTACAGTTTTTTGAGACCTTATTAACCTATGAAAATTTTTAATAAGAGTATAATGTGAGGCACCATCTTCTTCATACAAAAATAAATCAATAGTATTTTTACAATCTCTATTTGCCTCTCTCAAAGGATAAATAATCATTTTACCATCTTCAGAAAAAACATTTATTCCTGGAATATCTGGATTAAGTTTCTCAAATTGAGTAATATTATTTAATTTTATTGGAAAAGTAATTCCTTTAGTGTTAAGTGAAAACTCATACTTTTTTAAATCGTTTATTCTTTCTTCATCTCTATCTCTTGGATGAAGATACCTGAGTATACACCAAAGAAAGCATTTATCATCTTTATTTTTAATGTTAACAATTGCTTTTTTATTTTTTATCCAAGAAGGAAGATCAATATAAGACGATCCTTTGGTTGGATTAAACTTAATAGTATTAACTTCAAGCTTTAAAACTTCTTTAAAATACCACCCGCTTCCATTTTGGCTAAACTCTTCTATATCATCTAAAATTTTACTCATACATTTTGTTACTATTTCTTCTTCATTTGATGATTCATAATTTTTATAAGTTTTTGAACTAAAATATGCTTTAAACTCTTCTAATTCTTGAATTCCTTTTTCTGTTTTAACTTTAATTCTTTCCATTGAACAAACCATAACCATTTTTAATTTAATATTTCTATGCTCCTTCAATAAATTTAATAAACTAGCATAAACTCTATTATAATATTCAATTGGAGTAATACCAGGAATTCCCTCAAGAACATGCTTAACAGCAAAATTATTAAGAGCTGATTTTTCTATTTGAATTCCTTGCTCATGTTCATACATAGCACGCTCAAGAGATCTACGTAAGTAATCTGGAGTATCTTTGGGAATCTCTTTATTTTTTATACATTCCTCAAAATACTCTTCAAATGTTTTTATCTTTTTTTTCTTCTTATGTTCTTTTTTTATATCAACTCCTTTTCTAACTTTTTCTCTAGCTTTTGTTATTTTTTTATATAGTTTAATTAATCTTTTTCTTTCACTTAATTCTTTATAATCTTTCTTAAGTCCTTCTTTTTCTGCTTCTATTAAATGTTTTATTTCATCTAAAGACAAATTATGAAATTTTTTATCTGTTACAAAGGGTGTACTACCCCACGAACCATTTGCTTGGTTAGACATGACGTCTTATAATCTTATAATTAGATTATAAGACTTTAAGCCTTTTTTTAATCACTTTCACTTTCACTTTCACTTTCACTTTCACTAATACCTTCAAAATCACTTTCACTTTCACTAAAAATACCAATTTCACTAAAACTATCAATTTCTTCATATACCCCAACATATTCTTCAAAAAGATCATCTTCAAAATTTTCTTCATATTTAATGTTAACATTGTTAGTGAAGATGATAAAATTCTCAAAAAAATCTTGAAAATCATCATCTGAAAAAAAGTCAGCATAAAAAGTGTTTCCCATATGAAAATATAGGTCATTTCTTAGATCAATTATTTTGTAAACAGCACTTAATTTGAACTTTAATTGACTAATATTTTGAAGTTTCCCCTTTTTTTGACCCTCCAAAACATTTTTAAAGTGTTTAATAAGTGCTTTTGCTCTTGAAGACCAAAAAACTTTTTCAAAAGAATCAGTATTATCTCCAAGCTTTTTCATAAACTCACCACACTTCCTATTAATCCCTGTTATGTAAAGCCATTCATTTTTGAAATCTTTTGCATATTCAGGGATTTTATTATTAGAAGTATTGGAATTTTTAAAATTTGTAAAGTGCGCCAGATATGCCATTTTACTAACTACTGGAAATGATTTACGCAGACGTTTTCTGAGCGACGAAGGTGCAGCTTTTACACTCCTTTTTCGTTTCGAAAATAGACGAGCACGCAAGCGAAGCGAGCGCGCGAGAGAGATCTCCTTGCGCCAATAGTCAATAAATCCCATGCGGTTTTTATTTTCATACGCGAAAATCGACGATCAAAGAGAAAATAGATCGACAATCTCTAAAGAAAAAGTAGGGGGTCTGTGAACAGGCTACGAAAGTGCTTGCTATTATTTTAGTGAACTTTACAAGAGGTCTCAGGTGACTGTGCTAACGTCATGAAAAGTCTACTTAGCTTGTTTAAGTTTAGCTAGGGCAAGAGCAGGAGATGGGTGGGTTGGTACACATACAAAAATTCAAGTCTTTATCACTCCACTTAGAGCTAGCAAACTTTGATTGATCCACAAAATTGGCGCATGAAAATAGAAGTTTTTACTCACCATCGCTAAATGTTTGGTTTCGGGTGGCGGAGCACAAATCACGTTGTACCTTTCCAGAACCGCCTACTGTCTGCTCATTTAAAAGGGGTCCGTAAGGGCACATTAATTAATGACTCTGCGCGGCCTGAAGAAAATGAGCGACGAAGGTGCAGTCTTTACACTTCTTTTTCTTTTCGAAAATGGCCACGGACTTCTCCCCTCGCCCTTCGCTGCTAGGCAGTCGTTTTTGCCTGAGGGATACCACCACGAAGGAGTTTTAGCACACAGGTCTCTGCTGGTACAGACCTAGCGAAAAGGGCATTCTCCATCCGAAATTTTAAATCGATATGAAAGGCTATTTTCTGATTTGGTTAAAAGATGATAAGTAAAATGGCTGAGACATTTTAAAGCATTTTTTCATTTAGGCGACGGATTTTGACGTTATGAAAAAGAACTTGTCAGTGAATTGGTTTATTTTCTAGCCTGCGAACAAGTGCCGGGGGGTGGTGGCGGAGAGAGCCAGGAGACTATTCCTTTTTTTAGGCGGGAGCTAGCATGTACGTGCCAGGGCGGATAAAGGTTGGGCGGTGAAACGAGCACTCCGCTCTTCATTTAATGTGTGATGCGGAGTAGGAGTGGCACGAGCGCTCCTTCCGCGCTTCCGGTGCCCTTGAAGGCCGGCGAAATTTTCCTTTTTGCAAACCGGAAATCCTATTTTCTTTCTGTAGTTTCAGGCTACAGTGTTAAATAGATAAATTCGTTTCATAACAATATCAATAAACCGTTTCATATGTTTGTGTCTGTACGTCTATAAGTCAAACTTGTTGGTCGTATAATGCCAAAATTTGAGTTTAATTTGAAAGTGTTGAATACCTCCTCCTTCCACTGAATATCACCTAATCGTCTTTCGCCGTTTCGTTTGCAAAAGCTTAACACTTCTTAACCTCAATTTTTACGTATGTTAAAGGGGGATAAATTTTTTATAACATAACAAAAATTCGATTGATATATATTGATATAGTGGCGTTGTACTTCTTCAAACTTTGCTTCTCGGATGCAACGCGCCATGGCGATTCGCGCAATGCGTTGCAAATCCGGCAACCGCATGTAAACAAAATTTATTGAGGTTAGTTGTAAGGTTTTTTCTCCGTTTTTCTCCCTAAAACAAAAGAAGGTAAACAGTAAAAACTAAGGGGAAACTAATTTTGAAGTTTCGAAGAAACAGAAAGACGTATGAGATGTTTTTTTTTAAAATTAAAAAGAAGGATGATGGTGATTGAAATTAGCATAATTTTACCTTGCACGAGCTGCACGCATTTATAAAATACACGTCATCTAGTTATGAAGCACGATCTGCTGTCTTTTAGTTTTGCCATGGATGACATGGATGAGATTTTCCTTCGTGTTTTAGACAACACTTAGTTGTTTTTGTTTTGGAATAACATCGACATTGGCGAGTAGCAGAACGAAAATATAATTCAGTGGTAGAGTCGTGGAAGTAATAAAAGAAACCCTTTGAAAGAGATGTTTGTCTAGTCCAACTCAACCTCCCGCAAAAAATAGCAAAATTTGCCTCTCGGAGACAGCGTACCAGCACAAAGGAACAAGGAAGAAGTGCAAGAAAACAAATCAGGCTGCCATAATTCAGTAACAGCGGCAGTGTCTAATGTACAAACCACATCGTAAGCCCTGACCGAAGTCGAAAACAAAAAACAAGCGACATTTCTAAGCAGAGTCCCAGTCCACTGCATCACACCTTTTTGCTCGGACGCGCTCGTTTCACCGCCCAACCTTTATCCGCCCTGGTACGTGCATTCTGGTCTAACGCCATAATGTGTAGACTGGCCTTTAAGGGGCGGGAGATCAGATCGTCAACAGCAGGTTGAGGTCTAGCCAGAAGATACCCTTGCTGCAGAGGAGCAAAGCAATACTACTTTCAGTAATTTAAACATGTTAAATACTTGTATTTCGCTCATTAAATGTGTCCATTGTCCATTGTCGATTTGTGGTTTTTCAGGAATGTTCTTTTGCGGAGCATTGGACAATTTTTCTTAAACCAGTTTTTTACTCGTTTCCATTTCCCTGCTCTACCTTCATGCTGCATATGGCGTACGTGTGTACCTAAATCCCTCAATTCATACTGAGGTGATCGATAGAGAAGTCTATACGCCAAGCGGGGTTAAGATTAGTTAATAAAAACCAAAGGCTCAGAAGGCTAAGTGTAATGAAAAGAAAACTAGTGTGAAACGTTTTGCAGACTCGGCTTACTCTATTTGTTTTCTTTCTCTGTTTGAGTTTCGGCTTGTGCATCCTAAAATCAAGTTTAGTTCGACCTGTTTTGGGGAATATAAAATATAAAAATAATTTTAAAAAAACAGTGTTAATTGTCATTTTAATTTTTCCTGTACACTCGTGCGATGATTTATCCTTGTCTGTATAGTTGCGTGACAAGAGTCAAATCACACACGGGCTTTCATCACGCAACACACGGTTTAGTCCGTGGCTAAACGACGGAAGATTTCAGTAAACTGCGGCCACTTGCAGTTGAAACGACTGGTAAGTAAATTCTTATAGATCTCGTATCTCATTTAGAGCTAGCAAGCCGTTTCTAGCGGCTTTATTTTAAGTGCAGAAACTCGAGGTCAATATTTACACTCAACACGAAATTAGCAGCTACAGCAGCGCTGTCTTTTTCAGCCGACTTGCGTGCAATCAAATGCAGGGTTAATCTACTTAGTTCTTTTTTATTACCATCAAATTGAAAAGTGTTTTTCAAAAGATTTTAAGAGCTTCTCGTAATGTGCCCCTTGTAAAAGAAGTTAAGTTTGCAAAAACGTTTGTGTGCTTCCACTTGCGGCTAGTTTGTTGCAGCGTTCCAACGTGCGAAACTACCCTGCACGTTTCGGTGACTCAGCGACGCACTTTTGTAATGCCGCCAAAACTTTTTTAACACAAGAAACGGCAAAGAATGTACTTTAAAATGGTGTTTGTTTCATGTTGAAAAACTATGTACCAATTGGGTTTTTTTGATGGTGAAGTTAGGTCAAATTTGCCATTTTTGTAAAGAGCCGAAATCGTGTTTCTTCTTGCGGCCGACACAGTCACATTTAAACAGCTTATCTGACGATAATTGCTGAATTATAAAGTACAAGTCTGTGTTTGCTTTGTGACTTGATTTCATTGAGAGATATCATCCCGTTTTTATGTACGAGCGCCAAGAAAATGCTTAATTTTCGCTAATTTCATACTCGAAAGAGCGCCGATTTAGCGTATTTCAAACTTTGCCCGATTCAGGAAAAAATAAAAAGCCGTTACAAGTTTTAATGTGATTTTTGAAATAAGGGTACTATAGAGATTATTTGGGCAAAATATGAAGAAATTCAAAAATTCACGACTGTCAACCGATTCTCGAAAATTACAGACATTGGCTCTTAAGTATTTCCACTGTTGTGTGCATATTTGCAATTTTCTAGTATGTAGAAGTGTGGGGAGTAAAGGGAAGGATTTTTCATGGTTAGGGTTACCTCAATAAAACACATCTGTAATATGAAACATCTTGTACCACACTCCTGTTTTGGCTCATCTAATTCTTTATTTTAGAAGTATAAGGGGCATCTTGGAGTCAAGAGCCTCCATATTACAAAATTCTGCCTTCACCCCTGAATAAGTTAAGGCATCACATAGATTTAATAGATGTCATTTCTTGAGTTTGGTTCTTCAATTTTATATCATGTAGTCAAAAAAGGAAACTTACAATTTCATAGCCCTGGGTGGGATATGTTTGAAATTTCATCAGTCGCAGAATTAGGGCACTGCACCTGCTTTGGCCACTGGTGGTTAGAATGGGGTATCTCTGAAAAGTAATCACTGGCAGAATCACTGCACTAAGGTTGCACATCTCTGAAAAACAGGGCGTTCCTGAACCACAACTGACGTGAAATCGATCGTATTCTTGCAAGGGGATAGTCGCAAGAATTCCAGTTATGACTATATAAACAGACTAGCATTAAGAATTTTTTTTCACAGCGTTTTATTCAAATCGTAAGCGTCGGACGGTTTGTACTCGGTCACAACTTACATGAAGAGATATTTTCCCAGTTATCCAGTGTTTAATAGAGGAGTTTTGCAGCTGTTACACAGAACCCCATCGACGTGTCCGCGCGCAAGCCAAAACACGAAACAATAATCACTCATGGACCACAAACCGCGCAAAATTGTGAATGATCTGCGACTTATTAGCCTTGAGACCAATCTCTTATATTACAAAGAAGACTTTGCCTTATCTGCACTCCACAAAGATAGAACAGATGACTAAGACGATGGTAATTTTTAAAAGAGGCGCCATTTTTCTTTGCTGCATTCGTTGCGATCCAATACCACCACAAACTTCCGTCCAGCGGCTCGCGCATACTCGCAACGTTACCACTTGCTGTTACCACAACTGTGTTTTATTGTAAATGGAGTCGCCGTGGCAACCTAATGACGCCATTATGTTTTTTATTTATCTTTGTGTTTCTCTGCACCAGGAGTCTTTTTAAGAAATGGCTTAAGGGACTATGTACCTGCCATAATTGTTTAAACAAATTCTGTGAGAGCATTTCGGAAATGTTTTGAAACAAAGTTTTTAGAATCATAAAATCAGTGAAATAGCATGCTATCTACACAATTAGTTTATACCTTATGAAAATGTTAAGCTTTGGAAGCACGGCTTCATCTCATTGTGGTTTAATTCCATTGAAAACTGCTGTGTACAAAAAAAAAGGCGAATTGCTCTGTGCGATTGTGAGTAAGAAGAATTTTATTAACCTACATTCAGCTGCTTTTGTTACAGTTTTTGCACATAATTTGGTCTATGCCTACAAATTTCACATTATTCAAAAAACCGCTCGATAAATTTTTTCATAAACTTTACAATCTTATGATCAATCGTCAGTAAATATGGCCTGCAAGTTTCAAGAACATTGAAAACAGGGAAGGCTTTTAAAAAGGGCCACCAATACAACCAGGGTTGTCAGAAATGTTTGAAGTAGACGGCTGAGTTGTCAAAGTAAGCGGCCAGTCCAGGGATATTTTTTTTAAAAAAACGTCATCTGCAAAGAAATGCCAAGCAGAGTAGCTGGCCGATACTAACCAATTATGCGGCACTTTTTGCTGGCAGCCGGCTACTTTTGACAACCGTGTATAACCAAATTTTCCCTTAGTGAATGTCCTCATTAATAATTCACTGGCGTTGTTTTCAAGTTTCATATGCACATGCACAATTGGCAAAAGAAATAAATTTACATTTAAAAGAACTCTCAATTACTGTCCGAAGAAATATACAGAAAATGCTAATAATTGGCTTGTGTCATGGATAGCAATGAGAGCTGAAACGGTGAACGTCATGGCTCATCATGTAGGATGCAATACGTAATTATCTTACTCGGGTTATAACATAACAGCAACTTTTAGAAAGAGTTGCTGTGATTTTCTTAAAACATTAGCTGATTGTGAGGATAGCATGCTATTTCACCGTTTTTATGATTCTTAATACTTTGTTTCAAAATACACTGTATTTCCAAAATGCTCTCACAAAATTTGTTCAAACTTTGCCATGATTGAAGCAGGTATGTACTCTCTTACGCGATTTCTTGAAAAAAACTCCTGGTACAGAGAAACACAAAGATAAATAAAAAATGTAATGACATCATTACATTGCCATAGAAAATACGATTGCAATAAAACCCAGATCATAAGAAATTTTCATCTTTACATAATACAGTTGGGGTAACCTTTTTCCCATATCTTTACTCATGCTGACATAGTTAATGCTCTAGCTTGGGAGGTATCCCCCCTAAATCCAGTCAAGCCACCTTAATTCTGGCTCTGTTAAACAAACTCTTAAAAAATATATTAACTGTTAGTCTCCATTTCGTTGAAGCCCCTGGCATCAGTTTTCAAGAGACTACAGCTCCCACTGTTGCGGCTTCAACAATACGACTGTTAAATACACTTCAAGCCTGGCAAGGAGACGCTGTTAGCTGATACCCTGTCAGGAGCTTATTCAGAGGACTATGAGCGATCAGCCACAGAATCAGAGGTGCAGTGGATCCACGCCACTCACTTCCTTCCTGTTCCAGACCACCAGCTTAAGGAACTTCAGAGAGAGACAGCTTGTGATCCAACTCTACAGTTTGCAAGGAAAGCAATCTTTGATGGCTTCCCAGATACAGAGGATGAACAACCAGCAGCCATTCACCAGTACCGTATTTCCTCAAATAATAGCTGGAGGCGATTATTTCTTTTTTCGCACAACAAGGGGGCGATTATTCGAGGGAAGGCGATAATTCGAGGGAGGCGATTACACCAATGTATTTCAAATATCGCTCACTGGAAGTCGTGCCCTAAATATTTTGTTTTATTTTTCCATTAAATCAAAAAATAATCACGTCAAATAAACTGAAAATTTAGTTTCTTGACTAATTTTCAGAGCTTGAATCGTCACTGATCAGTTTTGCTGAATCTCATTGCACTTCAACTTGACAGGGAGGGGATAAAAGGAAGAGAAGATGGCGAGAGGGGCGGGGGAGGGGCGATTATTTGAGGGAGGCGATTATTTTAAGTATTTCCATCAAAGGGGGCGATTATTCAAGGGAGGCGATTATTCAGGGACGGTTATTATTCAAGGAAATACGGTACTTTGAAATCTGAGATGAGCTCTCAGTGCATGATGGTGTAATATTCAAGGGCCAGCGGTGGATCATACCGCAGACCCGGAAACAAAAGATCAAGCAGAAGCTACACGACTCTCATATTGGGTCGCAAGGCTGTTTATGCAGAGCACGGGAGACAGTATACTGGCCAGGCATGAATGACGAAATCACTGATAACATCCAGAAAGGCAATGTTTGTATGTCACTTCAGAGTAACCAGAACAAAGAACCACTTATCTGTCATGAGCCCACATCAAGGCCCTAGGAGAAAGTTGCCAATGACATCTTTACACTTAATGACAAGAATTAACTCTGCACAGTAGACTACTACTCTGGGTACTTCGAAGTGGGCCAGTTACACAGCAAAACAGTAACTGTCATGGACGTTGCCCACTAATGGGAAGTATTTTTTCCCAGATAATGACTATGTGAGACAAGTAGATCATATCAGCGGCTATTGAAATCCAAAAAGAAAACTGGGGGTAACCACGCATTTTTCAGAGATAACTGCGCTTCAATATGGAGAAAAAGGCGAAATAGCCGTTTTTTTAGGAAAATGATAAAAAGTTATTTTTTCCCCAAATTTCAGAGTGTACACGTGAACTGGCACAAATGCGATGATAATTGTAACAAGGTTTGAAAATAAGCAACAAATGATAACATAACAACTGCTCTTTTTACGTCTTTTTTGAAATATCAGCATAACTGGGAAGTTATCAGCAATTACCCCTCTCCACGCGTTTGCCTTAAAAATAGTGTAAAAGACATTTTCCCCGAACCAAACATTGATCGTTTGCTGAGTAGGCTTATTACTTTCATTTCGTAAGATAAAAAGTAGGGGTTACCACGCGTTTTTGGAAGTTAAATTGGTTGGTTTCGACCTTTACTTAATCGCTTTGGGAGTTTTTTACAATTTTTTCCATCCCCTCCCCGGTCAGTTTCACTATTGTTTCACTCAACGTGGAGTACTATGGGATATCCACAATGACTAACATTTCAGAGAGAACAACAACCCACGGAAGAGAGCAAAAACAGAAAGTGAAGCAGGACAGGGACTCTAAGGAAAACAAATTATACTATTTCATCCAACTGGAGCTTCTCCGTCTCAAAAATTTAACAAAACTTTGTGGAGAAGGGCAATCTCCAAGGTATTAAACATTACTTCCAGTGCACATGGAGTAGTAATTGGCGAGCTCAAGATCCAAGGCTGGTGCTGTAAACAAACTACTGTACTGTAGTGGAAAATAATCGAGTGGGACTCTTAGACATGTACTCCTTGAATCGTTTGCTTACCTGTACATGTCCTCAAGAATTTTTGAACTGTAGATGGAATATGGATTGTCAGCCTTCTATCGTTTTTCATCATTTTACCGGGTACCTCGATCGAATATGTTATTAAACTTGCGTACAGTCAATGAGCTTATATCTGTGCTTTGCGCTATCTCTTTTAGGCTTTGCCACAAGTGTCATATGGCATAAATAATTTGCATAGACTCAAGTTCCATACATGAGCTCTCTTTCAAAAAAGCTGAATACTGCGAAAGTAGTTATACCGAATGCGTTTATATACTGGGCCACAATGATCATTTTACATAGTTATTTTGATTTTCTTTACTGTAGCATACAGTGTCATGATCATTCACTATTTTTCGTTCCTAAATGTTAATTTTAGACTTAACAGTGTCTGTTAAACCTAACCTCGAAAGTCTGAGGGCTACGACGGAAATACTTATTTTACCTTCCATCTTTAGTCTGTAAACAGCTAAATGTCTAAATGTCCAGATTATGTGTGGCGTAAAATTGAACCTTATCTAAAAGACAAGCTGCCCAATGAGTCAATAATTTCAATGCTTGGTAATGCCAAAATGCTTAAATAACAATGATAATGGTAAAAAGCATAACAATTTTTCACGATTTTTTCCACAATGAAAGCGTTTCCTTTGCGGTCCGTAACCATTTGTGAAGCTGCGATCTCAGCAATCCAAGTAATCTTGTGATAGTTTTTACCTTGTTTGTTCAACAAATAAAAGCCTCGGGCTCTCAATAAAAGGGACATCTGTATGTACTCTAACGCTTTAAATCTATCTTCTGGTGAATAATTACATAAAATCTAACAAAAATTGATAAGTGGCAATGAACCACCCTTTGTGATCATCTGGGACTGAGCATGTAACCAGCTGAGGGTTGTCCAATACTGTCGACTAGAATACAGTCGTATCCCCTTGCTTTCCATCGGAAAACCGGAAGTCTAGTGGTGTTAAGTCCTACCAAGTGTATTGGATCCATTGGACACGAATAGATTCCGATGGAAAAGTTTATTTTCTATTCGTGAGAGACTTAGAAAAATTCCAGCATGTTGGATGAGGGGTGGAAAGTCGTTCCGATGGAGTCCATCAGATCCATTGGAAACGAATAGATGCCGATGGAAAAGTTCATTTTCTACTCGTGAGAGACTTAGAAAAATTCCACTCATGTTGGATGAGGGGTGGAAAGTCGTCCCGATGGAGTCCATTGGATCCACTGGACACGAATAGATTCCGATGGAAAAGTTTATTTTCTATTCGTGAGAGACTTAGAAAAATCCCACCCATGTTGGATGAGGGGTGGAAAGTCGTCCCGATGGAGTCCATCGGATCCATTGGACACGAATAGATTCCGATGGAAAAGTTCATTTTCTATTCGTGAGAGACTTAGAAAAATTCCAGCATGTTGGATGAGGGGTGGAAAGTCGTCCCGATGGAGTCCATCGGATCCATTGGACACGAATAGATTCCGATGGAAAAGTTTATTTTCTATTCGTGAGAGACTTAGAAAAATCCCACCCATGTTGCATGAGGGGTGGAAAGTCGTCCCGATGGAGTCCATCGGATCCATTGGACACGAATAGATTCCGATGGAAAAGTTCATTTTCTATTCGTGAGAAACTTAGAAAAATTCC
Source organism: Porites rus (assembly GCA_964035705.1). Taxonomy (NCBI): domain Eukaryota; kingdom Metazoa; phylum Cnidaria; class Anthozoa; order Scleractinia; family Poritidae; genus Porites; species Porites rus. The sequence goes on along the minus strand of OZ038000.1, from coordinate 17,908,365 downwards.
AGCATGTTGGATGAGGGGTGGAAAGTCGTTCCGATGGAGTCCATCGGATCCATTGGACACGAATAGATTCCGATGGAAAAGTTTATTTTCTATTCGTGAGAGACTTAGAAAAATTCCAGCATGTTGGATGAGGGGTGGAAAGTCGTTCCGATGGAGTCCATCGGATCCATTGGAAACGAATAGATGCCGATGGAAAAGTACATTTTCTATTCGTGAGTAACTTAGAAAATTCCACTTCTGTTGTATGAGGGGGTGAAAAGCCGTTCCAACGGAATCCATCGTATCCATTAGATTCGAATTCCAGTGCCTGGAGAAGTACATTTTCTATTCATAACGGCAGGTCAAAAATTGTCATCATGTTGAACGAGGTGGAAACGTGTGAAACGGAGTCTACTGCATCAGTCTTTCGCAGTCGAGAGGTGTATAAGAGGTCGGGAAAATATGGTATGTAATCTTAATTATTTGCATGGTTAGCGAGAAAAGGCTAGTGAAGTCCGATAATCGTTCACAAATTGCATAGCTTCATGAGGTAATTTCTTTTTAAAAGCGAACTCGTATTTGAGATAATTCAGTATACCAATTTCTGTGTAGCGAATGGCGGTGCCGATATTCGTCCTCTATTCGTCCAGCTCTCAAATTTCGATATGTTAGTTCGTTATTATACTCCAGGAGAAGTCATTTAGATTTGACTAAGTGAGCCAGCCACAGGATTGTAGCGCGAACTATTGGGAACGGGAAGGATGCATGGAAGAAGGAGGTGATCGAGGGGGACTAGAAACAAGAGTTGCCTGATCGGCAAAATCGAGAAATCGACAAGATGGCGCGTCTTGCGATCATTGATTTACAATTTCTAACAGAACTGACAAATAAAGAATTCGAACGGCAAGGAAAAGGCATATGGAATTATCTTAAATTCCACTGTTCCTTGAAAATGTGCACTCTTTCGATATTAAATCTGAGCATGAGGAAGCAAAAATTTGGAATTCCTCCAAGGGAAGAATCGAAGGAGGTGTCTATTTTGAAAGTCGTGAATGAAATCTCTCAGTAGGATTCTGGCATCCCTCCGAAGGAGACGTTTTCAGAAGGAGTTTGGTATCCTTGCAGGCCTGGTACGGAATCCTTGAGAAGGAGGTGTGTTGTAAATGGGATCCGTCCGAAGGACTTTGGCATCCCTCAGAAAGAGATGTCTTTCGCCTGAGATTTTGATCCAAAAGTAAGTAACTAGGAAAATACCACTATTTATTATCTGCATGTACTTACAGTTACTATACGCACCACTGAATGCAAGTACATGCAAGTAGACCAGTTGGCAATTCATTATAATGAGTTAGAGCTGGTGTCGGAGTGTAGTTTTTAACATTTATTCGAGTGATGTATAATTATGCAAGGCTAGGTTCGTTTTGCTGATGTAATTTGTAACAATGTATAGCCTGCGTAGCCTGGCCAAGCCGTCAACTGGACTACTAGAAAGGTCTTTTTCTGCGTTGAGCCACATGCACTGCCAACAGAAAAGCCGCCACAAAAATTAGAGCCGATGGTATCCTAATAGACATTGATGTCTCGCTTTGGCAATACATCATGGTAACCTGGGTGGCATATGATGAATTCCTTGGAATACTGAATGTTTTAGGCAGTTTGTTGTGCTGTTAGTGTTAGTGTCCCAGTTTCAGTCAATTCCTCAGACTGATTTGCAAACATCAATGCTGATTTCATTCTACCTTCTCACTTTTAATTTATGCCTCTACCGAGTTTCTGTTAAGCCCTCTCATAGTCAAACCATAACAACATGCAATTGAAAGCAATCGAGACCAACAAAGGTGCTGAATCACACATTGCAGGCTTGTATACACAGGGGCCTTGTATGATCTTCCTCACAGTAATAGAATTAAAGTAAAAAAGGCTACTGCAAAGACTGTTCAAACCTCAATATATGTAACCCCCGAAACAGAATGTCATATTTTTAATTTTTTTCTTCTCATTTTCTTTAACAGCGAAAATCTCATTCCTCTTGAAATTATAGCTAGTGCCGCAGCCCAATGGGGGGTTCCGGAACCTCGGGAACACTCCTCGGGCTATGCCACTGATCAGTCACCATCAACAACAGTCTGATTATCACTGGTAGAAATACGCCCAACTTACTTTCAGACATCCAAAACACTCACCAGAAGTTTAATCCACACCCCAAAGTACATGCAAAAGTACCCTGGGTGTGACACAGCATGATCCCCCCTTTGAAAATTCCTAGCCACAACCCTGATGTTTTGGTGATGTTATAATTTTGACAGAGTCACGCAAAACTGGAAATTTCAAATCTCAGTTCTGTAAATTGATCCTTTAGACCTTTCATGGCAAGAAGGAAGGTTTTAAATAATCGTTTGGAGGGAGTTAGATTTTGCATCCCTCTTTATACAAAGAGTTGAGTTTTAAATTCAATTCTGGCTATAGTACCACACTGCACTATAAATCAGAATTTCTCAAGCTCAGTTGGAATTCGAGATAATATATTTTTGTTTTGTCTTGTTGCTTTACACTTTAAAAAAAAAGGGAATAACGAATGGTGCCGGCTATCCACGACGTGCATCCAACATGGATTTCAGTGAAATTTTTTTTTGCTTTTAAACTTACATGATATTTTATTTTGGGTTTAGTCGAGGTGCAAATATAAATTGGGTCACTCTGGCTGTGTAATTTCCATTTCCAGTCTTTTCTGTAACTATGCTAGCTTTGCCAGGAGTGATGGATGAGATGGACAGCAGCAATGAAGGATCAGCTGATCTGACAAGTTTAAACTCTTCGTTCTTGCCTCGAAAGACCTCGGACTAAAGACTCGAGTTATAGAACTGAGATCTGATATTTCCGGTTTTGCGTGACCCTGTCAAGAATATGATATCACCAAAACATCATTGTAATGTTCTATTTTAAGAGCTTGGGAAGATCTGAAAACCATTCAGGACATTTATTTTTTTTCTAAATTCTGACCTGCGACCTGCAACCTGCAAATTACACCCTTCGAGTGGAAATATAACCATGGCCATAAAATAATTTTAGAGGGAATAAAGATGTCACCTCAAATTCCAATTTTCCCATGGGCAACCAATCAAAAATGGCAAAAATATGTTGAATGGAAAACAATGATCTTTATTAAATGCCCTTCAACTTACTCCATTTTCCATAAAGTATCTACTTTTTGTTATCTGGTATACCTGAACAAAGTGGGGAGAACCCACTCTGCAATAAAAACATGTACACCATGCTATTGTCTGTCATGGACTTCCATTTTACAATGCAACAATCAAACATAACAGATTTTAGAGAAAGGATACTCTTAAAAGTTTATTAAAACAATAACACTAGTAATAACTTGTTTATTGTAGTTTAGAGGAATAGAATGAAAGTCTCCAGCACAGAAAAATTAGTCTAAAGAAAGCTCTGATTTAAGACAAGAATGCATTTCAGCTGCAGCACATACAACACATATAGCATTAGGTCGAGAATTTTTATTTCTGAAAGTTTTTCTTGATTTTGAGCGATAAACTACCAGAAGGTGTTAAACAAATTTCAATAATTATGTTGGCATGAAATGACCTTGGTACTCTATAATTTTTGCTCACGATCAGAGAGAGATTTTGTTACAAAACTTTTTTCCAGCAAAATTAAGTAGTAAGATAATTACGTATTGCATCCTACATGATGAGCCATGACGTTCACCGTTTCGGCTCTCACTGCTATCCATGACACAAGCCAATTATTAGCATTTTCTGTATATTTCTTCGGACAGTAATTGAGAGTTCTTTTAAATGTAAATTTATTTCTTTTGCCAATTGTGCATGTGCATATGAAACTTGAAAACAACGCCAGTGAATTATTAATGAGGACATTCACTAAGGGAAAATTTGGTTATACACGGTTGTCAAAAGTAGCCGGCTGCCAGCAAAAAGTGCCGCATAATTGGTTAGTATCGGCCAGCTACTCTGCTTGGCATTTCTTTGCAGATGACGTTTTTTTAAAAAAAATATCCCTGGACTGGCCGCTTACTTTGACAACTCAGCCGTCTACTTCAAACATTTCTGACAACCCTGGTTGTATTGGTGGCCCTTTTTAAAAGCCTTCTCTGTTTTCAATGTTCTTGAAACTTGCAGGCCATATTTACTGACGATTGATCATAAGATTGTAAAGTTTATGAAAAAATTTATCGAGCGGTTTTTTGAATAATGTGAAATTTGTAGGCATAGACCAAATTATGTGCAAAAACTGTAACAAAAGCAGCTGAATGTAGGTTAATAAAATTCTTCTTACTCACAATCGCACAGAGCAATTCGCCTTTTTTTTTGTACACAGCAGTTTTCAATGGAATTAAACCACAATGAGATGAAGCCGTGCTTCCAAAGCTTAACATTTTCATAAGGTATAAACTAATTGTGTAGATAGCATGCTATTTCACTGATTTTATGATTCTAAAAACTTTGTTTCAAAACATTTCCGAAATGCTCTCACAGAATTTGTTTAAACAATTATGGCAGGTACATAGTCCCTTAAGCCATTTCTTAAAAAGACTCCTGGTGCAGAGAAACACAAAGATAAATAAAAAACATAATGGCGTCATTAGGTTGCCACGGCGACTCCATTTACAATAAAACACAGTTGTGGTAACAGCAAGTGGTAACGTTGCGAGTATGCGCGAGCCGCTGGACGGAAGTTTGTGGTGGTATTGGATCGCAACGAATGCAGCAAAGAAAAATGGCGCCTCTTTTAAAAATTACCATCGTCTTAGTCATCTGTTCTATCTTTGTGGAGTGCAGATAAGGCAAAGTCTTCTTTGTAATATAAGAGATTGGTCTCAAGGCTAATAAGTCGCAGATCATTCACAATTTTGCGCGGTTTGTGGTCCATGAGTGATTATTGTTTCGTGTTTTGGCTTGCGCGCGGACACGTCGATGGGGTTCTGTGTAACAGCTGCAAAACTCCTCTATTAAACACTGGATAACTGGGAAAATATCTCTTCATGTAAGTTGTGACCGAGTACAAACCGTCCGACGCTTACGATTTGAATAAAACGCTGTGAAAAAAAATTCTTAATGCTAGTCTGTTTATATAGTCATAACTGGAATTCTTGCGACTATCCCCTTGCAAGAATACGATCGACTTCACGTCCGTTGTGGTTCAGGAACGCCCTGTTTTTCAGAGATGTGCAACCTTAGTGCAGTGATTCTGCCAGTGATTACTTTTCAGAGATACCCCATTCTAACCACCAGTGGCCAAAGCAGGTGCAGTGCCCTAATTCTGCGACTGATGAAATTTCAAACATATCCCACCCAGGGCTATGAAATTGTAAGTTTCCTTTTTTGACTACATGATATAAAATTGAAGAACCAAACTCAAGAAATGACATCTATTAAATCTATGTGATGCCTTAACTTATTCAGGGGTGAAGGCAGAATTTTGTAATATGGAGGCTCTTGACTCCAAGATGCCCCTTATACTTCTAAAATAAAGAATTAGATGAGCCAAAACAGGAGTGTGGTACAAGATGTTTCATATTACAGATGTGTTTTATTGAGGTAACCCTAACCATGAAAAATCCTTCCCTTTACTCCCCACACTTCTACATACTAGAAAATTGCAAATATGCACACAACAGTGAAAATACTTAAGAGCCAATGTCTGTAATTTTCGAGAATCGGTTGACAGTCGTGAATTTTTGAATTTCTTCATATTTTGCCCAAATAATCTCTGCAGGAGTACCCAAAATGCCGTGCGTATCAAACGTTTTTGAAGATTACTCATTGATAAAAGCATTAAATAAAAAATGAACGCCCAAAGGTGATGTTACATTCGCAACGACGATTTTTAGCGCAACACAGCGTTGCAACATTGTTGCGACATTGTTTCGAATGGCCACAAAAAAAATCTCAAATCTTTATTTTAACACGGTAAAAAAATCATCAGGTTTTTTGTTACATATAAAGTATAACTACATAACAATATTTAATATATATAGATCCACAAATCAGTTAACTTAAGGGCACATATGTGACTTTTTAGGGAAAGCTTAGGCTAAGTGATTTTAGAGTGAAAAAAAATCTTTCATCGAATTGATAGCCGGTATAAATACACCCAAAAAATAGCAATCATCGTCGATCACATTTAAGAGCCATAATAGCTCTTGATCACAGCAGATTAGGCCTGGAAAACGAATTCATGGAAAAAACAAATCAGGCCGAATTTTTTGCGTTCGACAAGTCTACTTAAAAAAATCTTGCCAACAACTCTGGGAGCGTGTAAACCAACATTTCATTTTTTTTATGCATCACATCTGAGGTGAAACAGTAATATGAGGCGCTGTTTTTATCATGCAGACCTCAGACAAAATGTAGTATTTCACAATTTTTCAAGACAAATTGCATTCATTCAATATTCAGAACCGTACGAAGCACGCGTGGGCTTTTAGCAAAACCGTTCAAAAAATTTCCAAAATCACCTTTAAGGCCGGCCGGTTGTCACTTTTGACAATCGCCAAATTTTCAGTGAACATTAAAAGAGTTACGCTTCAACATAATAAAGAATTTATTGTTTATCCTTTATTTTTTTTATTTAATGGTTTTATAACGATGTGCAAACGCGCGGCATTTTGAGCAAGCGTTGTCTGTGAACGACTAAAAAACAAACAGCAAAGCAATTGCAAGAGACTACTAACAATCAATAAAAGAAATGTAATTCGGTGAAACATTTACAGAGACAACAATTTTCATTCACGAAGACAAGTATTAAAGCGTCTCTAAAAATCCTGGGTCTTTACGCTTAAGCCTAAAGCTTTTAGCCGGCTTCCTGGTGTTTACTGTTTTCAGAGATGAACTCGAGGCAAGAAAATCGCTCAAAGCGTTCTTTCTACAGCCAAAATTATAACTAAATACTCTTCGGAACGTTTTTTCATTCTATATGCGGAGAAAAAATATCGACTTAAGGCTTTTTAAAGCCTGTAAGCTTATATACTGACTAGATCAGGTCATTGTCTCAGATCTTGATACAAACGTGCATTAATTAGCCTCATAAACTGCGCTCGACTTCATGAAATTAGATATAAAAAACAAACATACACTGTATACAATAATTTCTCAGGCTAACCATTCGAGATGCAGCTCTTGAAAGCTATCAAGTAAGGCCAGAATCGCTTGAGGGACTTTTCAACCCCGCATCCAGCAAGGTGTAAAACGAAACCGATGCATCCGAAATGGGATTTCCAACTTTGACAACCGGCGCATTTCCCAACCAAAAATTCAATAAACAAACCAGCCATGAATCAAAGAAGACTGTTGATAGCAGCTGTATTTCATTTTAAGCATCCAGTGGGAAAAGACAGTAAAAAACATCACAACTTGATAAAATACTCTGTCAGCTTCAGCTGTCAAAGTAAACAAGGTTCAAGATGCTGTATAAATTTTCTGCATGAACTCACCTGTCAAATTTTGACCAATCAGAGCATAAAAATTGGACGGTCGTAGAGCGTGATCAACGCGTGACTATGGTGAGAAAAGTGAAAAGCCTCTGTCTTCCCTGCTTGTATTTTTAAATGATTGGCTGCATTTTCGTGTCCGAGATCAGTTTGAAATCAAAATGTTAATAACGCAGGGCCATAGTGACATTAACACAACACTTTCTGTCATCATGTCATTATGTTGCTGCCGTTCTCTTTGCCTTTGTACTTCTCTTTCGCGTCTGTTCATTCTAGCTCTGTCTCGTTCTGCTTGCCGGCGTTTTTCACTATAATTTTCTCTCCTTCTTCTCGCTCTGACTCTTTCTACTTGCCGACTTTCTTCGCTAAAATGTTGTCTTCTTCTTCTACTTCCAACGCGCTCTCTTTGGCGATCGTCTTCGCTTGTTCTACGCGTGTTGACTCTTTGCTCTCTGCTTAAAACCTGTCATCTACACGCCAAAATCTCTTTGCTGTTGTTTGTTGACATAATAGCTTTCGTAAGTTGTAATAAAAAGTTATAAAGGCTCTGTCGAAAAATCTTTTTGCTAAGTTGCTTTGAAATTTCTTTTTTCAAAACCAGTTGCGCGATATAATTGCGCGACGTTGCGCCATGCGATTTCCCGCCAAAAAATCTCTACTTTCCCCTACCCCAAGAGTCCATGCGGACTACTTTCCACTACCCGGAAAGTCCGTACGGACGGACGTACGCTGACGTCATAACCAAAATTTCTCGGATGGGTAGTTTATCTTAGTTATGGTGCTCCGCGCGCGCAAGGAGCTCCGCTAATAATAACAAATACATATCTAAAGAGTCTCTTAAAAATACTACTCAAAATTACACTAAACTATACCTGTTTTCCACCAATGCCATGTATCTAACTTAATTAACTAAAATGAAAGTTTAACAATTGCTTAAAACGATTTAGAGATTTCTCTTGCCTAAGATTGCAGGGCAGACTGTTCCAGAGAGTTGCACCTCTATAGCTAAAGCTCCTTTTCAGGTAGTTGGTTCTTGGTAAAGGGACATTTAATTTGTTAGTAGAGTCCCTTAAGACATAGCCTGAGTGACGTACTGCGCTCAGTAAACATAGAGGATAAATAGTCAGGAGTCAGATTATTAAGAGCTTTGAACACCATTAAAGCTACTTGAATTTGACGCTGGGTGATCAGGCCTTTCCAACCAAATGGTAAATTACTACATTCTGTCCGAGGTCTGTATGATAAACGCAGCGCCTCATAGTACTGTTTCACCTCGGACGTGATGTATAAAAAGTATGAAAGGTTGGTTTACCCCCCCCCCCCTCTCCCCCAGACTTGTTGGCAAGACTTTGTAAGGTAAACTTGTCGAACATAAAGAATTCGGCCTTATTTGCTTTCCAAGAATTTGTTTTCCAAGCCTAATCTACTGTGATCAAGAGCCATTATGGCTCTTTAAATGTGATCGAAGTTGATTGCTTTTTTTTGGGTTTACATATATGAGGCTGTCAACTTGATGTAAGATTTGGTTCACTCTTGGACTGTTTGCAAATTACCTTTCTCTAGAGTCATTTAGCGTTTCCCTCAAAAGTCACATGAACGTGCTCTAAAGTTAACTGATTTGTGGAATACAAGTTTACTGTCTGATTTAAATTATAAATTCATTATTGGGAGCTTCGCTTTTAGCCCTGGCTAAATCTTTATATTATAATCTTAGCAAAATTTCATTCGCTGCTATTTGAGTATGAGTATTTAAGAAATGACGGGAGTTAACGGGGCCCGGCAACGTCACCAGAAATTTTCTCAAAATGGAAATACGCGCAATTAAACTTTATAACTGCGCCGCAGCAAACATTCAAAATCGCCTAGGCTTACAACAGAATGTAGCCTAACGAAGAAAAGGGAATATATGATCGCGATTTTATGATAATGTAGCATCAGTCCTGTCTTAAAGAATAAGAAACTGTGTCTTTACCTGCACATTTCCCTCAAGTACAATTCAAGTACACGAGGACGACACTAATAAATATCCACGATAGCCAGGACATCTGAAAGATAAGTACCGTAAATGCTCGAATTAGCGCCCAGGGCGCTTATTTAATTTTCTAAGGCGAAAGGGGGCGCTTATTTCGTTTATCAATTTTTAGCCTCAAAATGACACTATCTTTACCGAAAATGGCCTCGTAATTCCAGGAACTTTGAAGGCAGTAACAAGGAGCCGGCGATTGAGAGCAAAGTTTTACGAGGAACTTAATAAAGTGAAGCAGCTAAGTGCTCACATGGATATTTCTATCAAGGAAATGAGAAGCAAACCCGTGCGACTTTGAAAGGACATTACTGTTTATACTATTTAACCATGTCACATTTCATCAAAAGAACCGTATAGACCGTATACGTATCGTATATCGTACAGAGTACCGAAACTCATTCTTTTGTCGGGGGAGGGGGGAGGGGCGCTTATTTGAAGGGGGACGCTTATTACAATTTTGAGCCTTAGGAGGGGCGCTAATTCGAAGCGGGGCGCTTATTTGAAGCTGGGCGCTAATTTGAGCATTTACGGTAGGTGATATATAGTGCCTGAGAAATCAACGTATTATTTAAGCAATAGGAAACGTTTTCCGTGTTTGCATAGCCTGATATAAACACGAGAGGGGTTGGGAGAATTCGAGAAAGTTAAGCAAGCCCGAGACGTCTTTTTCCGAGGTGCGACAGTCGATAAACTTAAAAGTTTATAAAGTTTATCGACTGTCGCACTTCGGAAAAAGACGTCTCAGGTTTGCTTAACTTTCTCGAATTCTCCCATCCCATCTCGTGTTTATATCAGGCTATGCAAACACCGGAAAAAAAGTTTTCTATTGCTTTTATAAAATAACTTTCCTGACGAAAAAAAACGCAAAACTCTTTGTTATGGCGCTGATTAAAAGAGAAATTCTTACCAATCGCAAAGTCTTGTACACGAAGTCTTGCACGCGCAATCAGTGCTTGTTTTGCAAAAAGATGCTGTCCAAAATAAGGATTTTTCTCGCTTAAAATGTCAGCTTATGCCAGGAGCCTGCTTTAGCGAAAAAAGTTGACACAGCTTGTTTGAAAAGATTTTCCAAGTCTCAGCCGACGAAGGAATGAGTAAATAAAGTAAACTTGTCGAGTTTTGATCACTAAAACTTTTTCAAATTCGTGCTTGCTCGAAAAGCAAAACATCTCACGTCACAACCATGTTTACATACTCTCATGCAAACACTCCTCTCAGCCAATCAGAGCGAGCGCGCGTACTATCTTTCGTTATTTTACAAAAGGGATACATAGAGATAGATAAATAGACACACAGATAACATTTTTACCCTTAAATAAATAGTAGAAAAAATTTAGTAAAGCAAAAACCTCACTGAAGTCCTTATTGCATTATATTAGCATGGTAAGATTTCAAGTAACATTTCCGAACTAAAAATGTCGTCTTTCCCCCAAAATATCTTTTTTTTTCTAAGTACGACTGAAGCCATGAAGGAATATTGATTGTATACTGATATATATATATATACACCCGTTTTCAAAAAGGTTTTCATATAGAGAGATATATAGAACAGCAAGTGGTAACGTTTACGCATGCGTCAAACTTGCTGGGAAGCACTTGTTGACCGGAAATCGTAATGGCCGAAAGCCGTTCGGAAGCACTTTCAAGGGAGATTTTTTTGCATACCCAATCGACAACAGACATGTCTTATATATTGGATTCTTTGGCTAAGCCATGTTGAAGTGTCATGTATGGGAGAAGGACCATTTAGGTGGTTAATTTTCGTCCATTTGGCTCCTCTGATGAAGCAGATAAAGCGTTCACGAGGTCGTTTGTTGTGATATGTTGATTTGTTGACATTCAAGCGGTCACGGATTTCTGGGTTATTGCCACGATCTGCAGAGCTGCCTAACATTTAGGTAAGATACACCCCTTGATTTACTTTGTGAAATGTGGAGTAGCATCATCGAATGTTATGTGTTAAAATTATAGCAGCCTGAATTCAACGTAATTTATGTGACCCTGGTATTTTTGTAGTATTTGACCCTGACCGTACGGCGAGATCCAGTGATACATCCCACACAAGCGACTAAACAGGTTAAACTTCTCTTTCGGTCACTCCGTATTTTCACTTTTAATGGTTAATTCAAAGGGGGGAAGTTCGAGTATTTTGATACTATTTAGTGGCATGAAATCAACAAGCAAATTTCCTACTCTTACAAGTAAGGCCATAGTCGGATGTTTCCTTCCATTTTCGAAAATTTGCTTTTCTGGTTTACATTGGTGCTCTATGGCGATTACTTATTCTCAGAGATTAGGAGATCGAGGCGGTGGATTGTGAAATATTATTTGCTAAAACTTCGTTAAAGATGGACAAATTTTTCTTGTCCTTTTCAACCTTGTTTTTAGATTTTTCGTTAACATGTAAAAGTATATCCCAACAAAACTTATTTGTAAGAGCATTGTTTCGGAACACTCTTTCATTCTTGAATGTTTGATTTTGGATCCAAGGGGGGGAACACTGATGAATGCATTTTAATAATCATGCACTGTAAGCTCTCAGATTCACTGACAAGAACCCTCACCATTTGGAAGATTATTTTATTCTGATAATTATTCAATGATGATTTGTTTACACACACAAAATTGGCGCCTGAAAGAATTGTAATGTTATGCTTAAAATGTTTACTTAATGTCTTGAAACATAACTGAAATCAGTATAAAATATGAAAATACACATATGTGCATTCTTTTCCCTGCCCTACTGTAAAAGTGATTTAACAAGTGTAGATTTAATGCATTTTCATATGACCATTACAATGTTACTCCCACTTTGACACTAGCACAAGTTCAAGCGCAAAACAATTCTTGCCCTTGTTCACCTTTGCACTTGCTGGACTGCCATTCCTGTTTGAAGTACAGACAACACTGGACATGAAATCCCTGTATTTGATTCCTTACATTGGCATCCACATAAGAATTAGCTTCATCACATACAATGTATTTGTACACTTACAAAAATCATAAATGTTATTATTCCTTTTCTATCCAAAAGATTTCTTTCCTTTTTGAATAAAAATTCCTATCCATGACACTTGAGAAATCCTGAAAAAATATCTAAAGGGGTATCTCTAGTTGTGGGCAACAACTAAATGCCATAGGGGTAACTTTTCATTCTCCAATAGAAATAGATCTTTTGATACTCTGGGTCTCATATATTCAGTGTTTGTGCACATGAATTTAGGAGCACTTGGCTTGCCAATGTCGGTTTGGCTGTGTATACACTGTAGTAGCGTATATAGTCATATATCATAGGCTGCACAAGTTGCAATTTATGTAAAATTGCCCCTGAAACAATCTCATTGATGCTCCTGGTGTCGCAAGATGACAAGTTATGAAAAATTTCATTTGCCTTTTTCCTGTTGCAGGAGCTCCCTATGAGATGCTCAGCACTAAACCTTGTTGATTCAGGTGATAGTCATTGAGGACGACTGCATCGTCACATTTAAACCAGTCGCACTTTTCACTCAAGCCATAGCAGAGCTGGTACAAAATGGCGACTATCCATATTTTATTTTACCTTATGATGCCTGCAGAATGTGAAGGGTCTGTCACTCCATCCTGAACTGCGTCAAATAGCCTTGGTGCCCCAGAAGACACACAGACAAGCTTTAATTTTAATGAGTCATACATTGGCTCACTTGAAGCTACCATAAAGTCAGACTTTATAAATATAAGGCTTTAAGATCCTTATGTTCTCCTCATGTTGAAATTGAATGAAAAGGAAAAGTTAGAGCTAATTTTCTGTCATTTTCAATTTTTTAATCTTAGCCCAGATATGGGCTAGTCAATTGAGCTAGGCCTTATTAGTTATATCTTAAATAATTAACACATGTGCAGTAGAAAATACCAACAACAAAATTTATGAAAAGCAAAAATGAGTGCAAGCATGGAAGTATCAGAAGCAGAAAATTCACTTCAATGTCTCAGAGAGAAAATGCAGTTTTAGATATAACTATGATCTTTACTGTTTTAAGTATTTTCACTGTTGTGTGCATATTTGCAATTTTCTAGTATGTAGAAGTGTGGGGAGTAAAGGGAAGGATTTTTCATGGTTAGGGTTACCTCAATAAAACACATCTGCAATATGAAACATCTTGTACCACACTCCTGTTTTGGCTCATCTAATTCTTTATTTTAGAAGTATAAGGGGCATCTTGGAGTCAAGAGCCTCCATATTACAAAATTCTGCCTACACCCCTGAATAAGTTAAGGCATCATATAGATTTAATAGATGTCATTTCTTGAGTTTGGGTCTTCAGTTTTATATCATCTAGTCAAGAAAGGAAACATACAATTTCATAGCCCTGGGTGGGATATCTTTGAAATTTTATCAGTCGCAGAATTAGGGCACTGCACCTGCTTTGGCCACTGGTGGTTAGGATGGGGTATCTCTGAAAAGTAATCACTGGCAGAATCACTGCACTAAGGTTGCACATCTCTGAAAAACAGGGCGTTCCTGAACCATAACTGACGTGAAATCGTATTATTGCAAGGGGATTGTCGCAAGAACTGCAGTTATATGACTATATCAACAGACTAGCATTTAGAAGTTTTTTTCACAGCGTTTTATTCAGATCGTAAGCGTCGGACGTTTTGTACTCGGTCACAACTTACATGAAGAGATTTTTTCCCAGTTATCCAGTGTTTAATAGAGGAGTTTTGCAGCTGTTACACAGAACCCCATCGACGTGTCCGCGCGCAAGCCAAAACACGAAACAATAATCACTCATGGACCACAAACCGCGCAAAATTGTGAATGATCTGCGACTTATTAGCCTTGAGACCAATCTCGCATATTACAAAGAAGACTTTGTCTTATCTGCACTCCATAAACATAGAACAGATCACTAAGACGATGGTAATTAAAAGAGGCGCCATTTTTCTTTGCTGCATTCGCTGCGATCCAATACCACCACAAACTTCCGTCCAGCGGCTCGCGCATACTCGCAACGTTACCACTTGCTGTTGATATATAGATAGATATATACTTTTGTTTTCTTGCACGTGCGCCCGTGTGCATTTTTCACTTTTATTGTCCAACTTGTGAAATACTCGGTTCAACGATAAATTTTTTCTTCGTTGGGTTTTTAGAAAAATGCATGCGCCCTGCGATACAAATTTGCAATGGCGAATTATACGGCTGATTTTGGGAATGAGGAAAACATCCCGCGAAGCAGCCGATCCGCGAGTTTTAGGACGTCACCGAATTGGTAGGCCAAATGCCATGGCATCTGTAGCAAGTGACGAAGCATTTTTATTGATGGAGTGTATTAAAAAATGCGCTGTCCAGGGGCGTGCTTAAGAGAAACTGTAAACTAACTTGAAAGCATTTGTGGCCGAGAGCTTATTCTGTCTTCAATGAGACGTTGCCTTACAGGCCATGATTTTACACGAAAAAAGGTGAGACATTAAGATACATGACCAGCTCATCATGGTTATGATAAAGTCTGCTTCTATGATCCTCGTCAACGTCTTCGTCCGTTTTAATCAACTGCTATAATATTGTTGCTCCTTCCCACATATCCAATATGGACATCCACCGTCACATCTTCCTTCTCAGCGGTTTCGAAAACACATTTTTTTCATTTCATCTGCGTTGTTTTAAAAATGAAAATCTTTGATGTTTTTCCCCTTATCCTGTAACGACAACAATTATATGATCTACAGGTGACCGAATTCCTCATTCTTTAATTTTCAAGAGAATGCAAATCAAGAGAATTGCAGACAATATTCGTGCATTATTTTTTCTAATTGACAAATTGCAACAAAGAACCTGACGAAAAGAAAAATTATTGTTGAACCAAGTTTTTTCACAAGTTAGACAATAACAAGTGTAAATGCACACGGGCGCACGTGCAAGAGAACAAAAGTATATATCTATCTATATATCTCTCTGTATGAAAACCTTTTTGAAAACGGGTGTATATATATATATATATATATACATATATATATATATATATATATTATCTGTCGTTATAAAAAATGTGATATAAGCGGCCTTTAAGCTACGTTACTCTAACAAAATATGTAGTCTTCGCCTGAATGAAAAGTTCATAATCATCTGTAAAAAAGAACTGTGTAGCCTCAACAGAAGAAACGAATTAGCAAGTTCATGCCCCCACAGAAATCGATATGTACTTGGAAACTTTAGAGTAACGTAGCTTAAAGGCCGCTTATATCACATTTTTTATAACGACAGATAATCCCCCTTATATAATGTTTTTGTTACCTAGCAACCCTCTCAACAGTTTCATATAACCTGAATGTAACGCATCTACCATAGCAACCATTTAAATTTTCGCATTTAACTGCCAGCCTTCCAATTCCAACAATTCAGTCGTCAAAATTGCCTGATGAGTGTGGTCCTTGCACCATACGAAACAGTTCTGTAGCAATAAAACGATGATTACTCGTGAAACCTGAACTTCTGTGAAGTTATATATAATATATATATATATATATATATATATATATATATATATGTAGTCAGTTATATCTATTTCAATACAGATACAGATTTCTTCTTTTACAATTATTTTTTTTAGTAATTGTCCGATAAGGGAAATGAAACAATCCATATCAAGAGCTATATTAAGAGTAATCTTTGAGAAAGTTCCATTTTTAGTCTCCCCTGCTATTTTCTCTTTAATAGATTTTGAATTAACTAGGCGCGGAAATTTACAAAATTAGGCGATATTTCGTCCATTTTAGCTTGCCAAACCGCTCTAGCAGGAGACATTACTTTTATTGAAATGAGTATTTTGTAAAATGAGGCTCTGGCCTTAAGCCCAGTACAGTGTTGTTCAATTAGTTGTATTTTCCGATTATCGGAAGACTGTTTTGAAGCCAGTCAGTCACGCTTTTCCAAAAAGAGGATGTAATATATACATGGCAAGACCAAAAACAGATAAATTAGCTTCTCTGAGAAATATTCTTTTCGTCCAATTTTAAGTAAAAAAATCATTGGTTGGCATGCGCCTATGTAATAGTTTAAAATTGAAACTCAATCAGCTTGTTACTTTTGTGCCCCGTGGCTCCATAAGATAGGTGTCCCAATGAAATGGTCCTTCTTCATCCGAGTAGATGCAGTCTGGAAGCCATTTTTTATGGCGAGGGATGACTTTTGTCTCTGATCAACTTTTTTGCGAATTAATGGACCTGGCTCCAAAATATCAATCTTGTGATCGAATACAAATTTTAAACAAATGGTACGAGTTACTTTTTTGAAATGTGTTAATCAAATTTTCTCACCTTGACAGTGGTAGTTCAGGTACTGAGGTTCAAGCTTGATAACCGGGTATGAGCTCTGGCTGAAGCGTTGTCTCAAGTGACACAACCTGCTCGCAGCAGGAAAACAACTTGACAGTTATAGATGGTGCCGTCATTCATTCGTGGTACTCTTTGATGCTTCTTGAACAGTACGTCGTCTGACTTTCTCGCTTTCACTGAAAAGCAGATTTGAAATAGAAAGGCACAAATCTAAATCTCAAATCAACTGTTTATCGTTTCATTAGTATATCTGTTTGTTTGCTTCTCTGCTTTAGTTTCGTTTGGTTTTGCTTTTTTTTCACTGTGCATATTTAATTCGTAAAGTAGCAAATACTCTGGTAGCGCAATTAACAATCAGCCTTCTTATGTTAGGGTGTCAAACCTTTATGCGATAGTTTTAGTGATAGTTCCTTTTTCTTTTTCTTGAGTCTTTTATATATTATTATTATTTTTTGTCAGACATTTATTGTATTTCTGTGATAAATTTTATTCTAGTAGTTTGATTTTAGTTGTTAACCTGTTTGCTAAATTTTTTGTTAGGTTATATATTTGAAATAAAGTGTTTAAAAAAGGACATGTACAACCGTCGTTCCCCTAACAAAATTGTTACACAACATTTTACAACATTTCAGTTTGAATGGTGTTCTTTGTAAAGAACAACATTTTAACAATTCTGGAAAGCGAATAATAAGAATAGTTGAATAACACGATCTGCTGCTCGCAGCATGATGATAATGATGATGATGATACCTTTATTAAAGTGTCAAAACTGTAATAGCGGTGTATAACCACTAAGTGGGGACACTAAAATAAATTAAAAAATAAACACTAAAATAAATTAAAAAGAATATAAGAATTAGGAAATTAAGAAAAACTATGTACAGTATAAGCAAGTGAGAAAGTCGAGAGAACTATATACAATATGTACAAATGTATCCATTATCTTGTAAGAAATAAGAAATAAAAGATTAAGAAGGGCAAAGAGAGCAGTTAGAGCAGTTATTGTCATCTAATAGCATGCTAAGATCCACTTTTCTGATGAAAACTGCAACTTTGACAGTTTTAGATGGTGCCCTTATTCATTCGTAATAGGTCTCGATGTCTCTTGAAGAGTATTCCGTGTTTGATTTTAGACATTCCTAAGGGTGATGTTACACGAAACGATTCGTAACGACACTTTTTACCCAACACAGCGTTTAACATTGTTGCGACATTGTTTCGAATGGTTACAACATTGTCCCAGCATTGCAACGCTGGGTTGCGCTAAAAATCGTCGTTGCGAATCGTCCCGTGTAATATCACCTTAAAACCCCCCAGAAAAAAGTTGCACAGCTGATTTGTAATGGATTGTTCCTTTTCATTGCAAACAATCATAATGATTTTCTAGAAAAAAAAGAATTTTACAAAGTCTTTAAAAAGGTCAATCTCCAATTGGCATTGCAAGACAGGTGGTTTGAGCGCATGTGATAATTATTTCATTTTTTTTGTTTTTAACCTGTTGCCCTGTTTTTATTGTTATAATGATAGATTTTTTTCTTCAACAGTTGCAACAAATAAAATTGAATAAAATGAAGAAAAAATGGAGAAAAAATTAAATACAATAAATAAAAGAAAAAAAAAACATATAATAAAGGAAAGCCGAGGAAACGAAGCATTAATGAAACTACTATCACTACATCATTACTAACGCTAAACATGCAAAAACACAACGCACACAACGCTATACACTAAAACTATCATAAACCCTAGGCAAGCGTCACCTGAAGAAACAAATAAGAAAAAGCTACATTGGTGGAAGGTGTTGTGAAACGTGGTGATAGCTAAAGTTCCATCAACGGCAGAAGAGGTTCCTATATGGAGGTGGAGTTTGTTATTTTTATTTTTTTATGTATGTTTTTTATGCATTTTGCAAATAAAAGGCTAGTCGAGAAAGGTGATCTACTTAACTTGGAACGAAAAATCAGATATTTACTCTCGAGAATAATATAATTAACAAGAATACTGTCATCATCATCCGAGCAAAAATGGCCAAATAAAATATCTTTAATGTTGAAGTTGGTAGAAACTAGGTCTTGCGATTGAACCCTCGGGCGTACAAGGGGGTTGGGGGTGGGGGTTGGGTTTTTCTGAGTTTTTTTCCTAGAGAATAAAACATCAGCACCTGACGTTTTCAGTACCTGTTCGTTCATCCCTCTGATGGTCAGTTGTTATGGTTGCGAGATATGACGTCATAAGTAGCAGGTGGTCAAGCCAATTTTGGGTGAAATTACATGTTTTTTCAACTTCTTTTAACAATAAAAGTAAATCTTGTGGCTAAAATCATGCAAAATGTTTATTTATGTGATATTTTTCATGTAAAGCACAAAAAGTTACCATTTCTCGCGGTTTTAACCTGATTTCCAGTTCTTGGTATAATCCAAGATGGCGACCATTGTTGGTGACGTCACAGGCCTCCCGCAGCGCCACCACCCATAAAATATACCTCATCTTGTTAAGAAGATCAAAGGCTTTCCACTAAAGGTAAAATCGTTTCAAAATACTGCAACATATCGAAAACTCCGGGGAGGGGTTCCATCCACCCCCCCCCCCTTGTACCACAGTGGGGGTATGAATTTGCTTATACGTCCGAGGGTTAAGAATTGTGTTTAACTCATTCCAGAAAGTGTTAAACCTTTCGCAGTGAAAGAGGAAATGTTCTAGTGTCTCTAATTCTTCATTGCAGAAGTAGCGTAATGGAGATTCAGCTAAACCAAATTTGAACGTGACATTTGTGTAACAGATTCTATGAAGTATTTTGTATTGAAACTCTCTTCATTTTGTGTCCACCGTTATTTTGAAAGGTAACGAGTACACTCTTTCCCAGTCTAATTGAAAGGTCTCAGTGTTGAACATTTCGTTATATTTTTTCATAGCCGTTAGCTCGGAAGAGATTTGAGAAGAAACCGTTTCGTACAATAATTTAGATTGGATCTTATCTTTATATATCTTTTTCCCTTTAAGAGTGTGTCCATGAGAAAACCAGGCAGAACCAGGCAGGGAGTGATAATGCTCAAATCACCGACTTCGCTCAAACTTGGCACAAATCTTAGGTATCAGGAGTTAACTTATGTGACAGAATGTCAGGTCAACATATTATATTCCCTGCGAGATCCGGGCTCCCCCTGTAAAAATAGCCATTTTGCCCGTTGTGTCTTTATAATTTTTTTCATGAGCAGTTAAAGCCATCACTTAAGTTGAGAAAAAGATCACAAAAAGTTTGGGTAATTCACTTTCTTCCATGTGTTGACATAAAGTGTTCATCTGACTGAACGACTTTTGCATATTTCATCAAAATTCAGGCCCTCACAATATTCGTGTGTTTGCCTTTGAATGAGGAGAAATCGAACAAAAAAACTCATCAGACAATGATTTAACATTAATAAGGGCAAAATCGTTGAAACTGTTGTGCAAGAAACTCTAACGATGATTTTTGATAGCTATTTATACGCGATCTTTTCAAGTAAAAACAACATACAAAAATTTAATTCACAGTTTTACTTACTTTAATAATCTCGCCCTAAAAACAATATAAACGGTCAATAATATCCATATACGTATCTCTGAGATGTCTCAACTGCTCGTTTGTGCCCGCTTTGGTTTGTTCCCCATGACACCGTCGATGTCCTGCGTTTCAGTGTAGTTCAGCGTCGTGACTCGCTGTACGACTAAAATTTCTTAGCCATCAGTTTACGCACCAAAATCCAAATCAAGTTGTTTTAGGAGAAAACAATACGAAAAGTACAAAGCCGATTTTTAATCCATGGAAAGAATTATTTCTGCCACTGTCGTAGCTCAATTCACTTGTTACAAACAACAACAGGGAAACGTACGCCATCTTTGACATTAACTGGAGCCCGCATTTTTAAGCAGCGGTTGGCCACCATACGGAATATCGTATCGGGAGGAGCCAGGAGCTAGGAACCAGGAGCCAGAGTTCAGTTGAAAATACGACTTTCCGACATTCCCTGAGATAATTTTATTGTTATTGTATGCTAATAAGAATTTTAGACTTCCAAATCTATTGGCAACTTTATTCAGACCATAATTATAATGATCCCATTTCTTTTCAAACTCGGAGATAGAAGTCGCTTGGCTTTCCTGTTTTGGAAAGAAATATTTTTTCTATTTTAGTTGCACGTCAAATAGCAGCGAAGTGGAGCCGGATCTTGGTGCAGACCAGTTCAAAAAGACAAATAAAGTGTGAGACACGCCCAGATTGGCTTGCGACAAGAATCCCATTTTTTTTTCATACGGGAGTCCCCCTAGCCTGCGAACAGCAGACGCATTTCCGGTCGTCGCTTCTCTCCCTCCGAAAAATAGCGTCTGCGAACCCGAGCGGCAAAACGATTTTCCGTGACGTAAAACCTTTTGTTTTGATGTAGACCAATCAGATCAAAGGATAGAATACAGCTCGAGTGACTCCTCGCGACCTCGCGCGCTGAAGTGTCTTGGATTTTGGCGAGAATTACCAAATACGCATTGGAACGTGAATTTCACGACCATAACAAGGTTTCCTGCGACGTTGAATGGTGACTTCTTTATGAAGCAACGGCTTCTTAAGCTATGTATGTGATGTGGGCCTTTGGTTTCGCTTTATAAAAGACGGTAGTACGTGACATAAACAAAACCTGGACCAAATAATCGCTACAGCGAAAGGAAAGCAACATAGCTTAATGACATCGCGCTCAGACTTATTTATTTCAATTTAACCAGCGCTGACAAAAGGTGGTGAATCAATTATACAGACACATCCTTGACTGATTCAGAAATCTCTAACAATCGCTCGTTAATAATTCTAGTATCGCCACAACACAATGATCTGAAATATTATAAACCTGGGCCAGACCCAGCGTGAAATAAATAGTTACAGCAGTAAATAGATCATAGTCAAAATGACATTTCAGCTACGACGCTTCGACTCATCTCACAAAAAACTATGGAAATGAGAACCTTGAAAAGAACATGTACTTAAAGAAATATACCGGAACAAATATAAAATGCTTTCGATCTGATCAAAGTTCTGTCTGAACCAAGAAGCAACCACGCAAGGAAAATCAATTACCACATGTCCTACCTTTCAAAGATAAAGGATATCTACTAAAAATATCTAAAGCGGCACACGACAAACTATCGAAGAGTTCTCCAAGGCACACTTTCCTGTCAGGAACCAGAGAGGAACAGAAGCAACAAACGGCATGATGCGTCTTCTGTAATTAGGACATTTATCGTTTCGAATATGATCAAAACAACAAGGTGTGATAAATCAATGACTCCGTGGGCAAATAGATGAAAAATGTCCTCTAATCTTTTCTTCGATATGAATCCTCTTGATACTTATTTCGTCAATCAGTCCCACAATCCTGGCAAATTAACTTTCGAAAACGCGTCGTTCTGAGAAAAAAGGACGGCTATACACAAGCCACGTCGTCCTTTCAATTTCGACTTGAAAACATATCCACCGCGCACGATCCTGCGAGAAGTCTCGCGAGTTAGTTCCTTGATTTTAAGAGCTAAACCGTGATTGGCTAAAAAGGTTTTACGTCACGGAAATCGTTTTGCCGCTCGGGTTCGCAGACGCTATTTTTCGGAGGGAGAGAAGCGACGACCGGAAATGCGTCTGCTGTTCGCAGGCTAGAGTCCCCCCTCCCCGAGGGAGTGGCCAAATTGCTTACAAATGCCCTACCCTGCTGGCACCAGATTTGACTGTCATAAACACTGAATTTTTTACCTAGCACGGTCTTTTGGGGGTCTTATAAAGCCTAACTGTGGCAGTAATATTCCCAAGTAGAATTCAAAATACACCACACTTTCACATGAGTTAGATCTTCTTTCTCAAACAACCGCTTCCATATGTTTAACACCCTTCCCACATTCCCTCAAGAGATAGTTCAACTGCAATACTTCGATTTCAAATTTCTCACCCTACCCAGGTAAGGTCAATTTTCTCGTCCTAGACATCCTCGGAAGGGCCTTTTTGCGTTCTCTTGGGGCACCAAAATCAGTTAAGTGCCCTGGTTAGTGTGCCGTGCTGAGGCAGGCAGATGTTGAATTATGGACAGACACAACAATAATTATTAAGTTACAGACATTTCATGTTCCGGTCCGTGCGTGGTCGGAAGACACTTAATAAATAATGCCCGTGGGGTTGCTCAAGGAAAATTCGGGTTTGACGAGAGTCGAACTGCAGGGGGTCGTTAACGAGGAAAAGTGCGGACACATCTACTTTTTAGAGTGAATGTACTGCATGGAATTTTTAAGTTACAATACACTATAGATAAATGTATTTTGTTTCTAAAGTTCCTCTGATACTCCGAGTAGCGTAGGACATACAGGGAACGCAGAGATCAGACCATTGCATCATGGAAAATTCTCAATGACTGTCACCGTAAAAAGTGGTCGCGGTCGTTTACTGGATGTGGATGTGTTCGTTTACAGGAGGTTCCAACTACAAGCGCTTTGACTGGATATTTGGTGTTTTGGATAAGTGATTGCTTATTGGGAAGTGGTCACTTAAGTTGGGTGGTCACACGTAGAGGTTTGACTATGCGTCGTTAAACGAAAATTTGTTAAAATGTAAGAGAAGTCATAAAATTGTAATACAGTGGTAGCTCTCGTAAGAGGACGCCCTAGGGGCGAGAAAAAGGTGTCCTTAACTGGATCTGGCTGCTTACAAGAATGAATCTCATATGCAGCATAGTTATTCAAGTGGAATTCAGTCACTTTAAAAGAGGTGTAAAGGTTAGACGGCCGCTTACGGAAGCTTCTCCCAGCTACAAGTTAACACTGGGAATTCAGAAAAACTGTTTTTTTAGTGTATGGTAATGCTGTTGTTCTGGCCTTGTTGTAATTTAGGTAAAAGAATACAATTCAATTTGTATTTTCAAGTGTAACCGGACGTGTATGTGAAAAAACGGTAACTCTGAAACGGATATATAAGAATGATTCATAACAGTGACAAACAGCGATATGACTGTGCACATGACATGAAAAAACAAAACAACACTAAAAAAACAAAAAAAAAAACACACACACACACAACATTCAGAGGCGGATAAGATTTTATTTTGGGTGTCTACTTACGAGAGCTTTAAATCAAAGCTAACACCTAATTCGCCGGTAAACCCTTTGAGTGTCTGCGGCCGCCTACGGGAATGTAAAAATCCAGAGTTTGTGTGGGAGTTGAAACGGGGTTTTGTATTAGCGATCGTAAGTAGAACTATTCACTATAATATTATACAATAGTGTCCGTTAAGAGAACTTCCACTGTATAAATTCGCAAATGACAGCTTAAATGAGAATGAATAATTGTATTAGTCTGTGTTCAAGAAACTGTTCTTTTACACCTTCCTTGAATAGCTAAAGAAGTCTAGCCGACTTTTTTTGCAATGTATTAAGTACCCCCTTTTGGGTCTTTTGTATTCCTCATAAGTTTTTAATATTATATTTTTTAAGTCAATAATATACCCAGATACAGATACTATCCTGTATAGTTGTAAGACTACGAGGATTAAAAATATAAGTAAGTAAGTATACCCAATGGCAAGTCATTAATTGTCTAAAATTGCATGGCACTGTCTGACTACAAAAAGGGCTATTATGGACGATTATTATCATGGTAATTAATGTCCACATCGAATAAACTAGCTCAAAATTTCAAGTAACACGACTTTCACAACCTATTTTTAACACACCAGTTATAACAGGATATTGACGCGTACAAACAATAGATAGTGTATTCCGCATTCCGGAGTCCGGTAGCCTGGCGTCACAGATTCCATCGTTTAGGCAGAGTCTAAGGTCACAGATGGAGGGTGTTCGAGCAGGTGGTTGTTTTCCGTAGATATAGACGGATTGTCAGTGATCCTTCTTGTCCTTTGAGAATCATTTTGTTCTCTCCTAAAGACTTCGAATGTTCGGTGAAAAGCCGACACTTTTAATTTTGCAATGTTTCAAGGTGTTTCACTACTATACCTTGTCGCGAAGTAACGCCACAGAGGACGAGTGGAGCTGCAAATCTGGACTAAAGCATCTGAGCATCGTGTATGTGACATTTATTCACTATCCTTGTTGGGTCTTGTTGCACCTACAAGTTGGACCGATCGAAGTTTTCAACTAAATCTTTTGCTCCTTGTGTTTACTCAAGCGTTCCATAAAATATCCATCAAAACGTCCATAAATAACACAGAAAACATTCCTCAGGTGACACTTTCTAACAATTCCGCTATTAGTATCGATAATGAGGCATCTGATTTGTGACTTCTCGCCAACTTTGTGCTATTTTTGTTCAAAAAAACGAAAGTTACGTTTCTTCCAATTTTGGTCAAATGACAAATAAGCGTCAAGTCAGATGTACATAATACGTCATTATTGATAAAGTATGAGATTGTCCAAATCTTTTATGATTGATTTGATAACCTTAAAGATATCTTTCAAAGAATATGTGAGAATTAAAGTTGTTGCTCATGAGAGATGTTAGCCACTAAAATACCTTAAATTTAGGGTTTGGTCAAAACAGTGAGAGGATGCCCTTACTTTAGGCTAAATAATAGGAAGAGATCGAATTAAAGAGTAAAAATAAATTACCAAGCGTTAAGTCTGATAAACATAGATGATAAAGTTGATTAGATTTGAAGTTGTCTTTTCCACTTGTTGAACAGCTAAACCAAAGTTAGCTAATTAATCATGCAAAAATGAGTAGATTTTGTCATTTTTAGGGGGGTCCCTGTAAATCCCAGGGAATTCAATACTACGACCTTATTTTTTGTCTCACCACACCCATCAATTGTGCCAAGTTTGAGCGAAATCCGTGATTTAAGTATTATCACCCCCTGCCTGGTTTTCTCATGGACGCACTCTTAACGTTTATAGATGAAGTGAAAGATTGGATTACAGTTAATAGCGTAAAAGGTTATCGTTTGCTTTCATATGTCTGTCCTTAAAGAAAATATTATACACATTACGGTAATTTCCTTTCAGATACTGTACCTTCGAGTTTGGCCGTTCGGGGTTCGGGCGTCTCCTAGCCACGAGCCCCTTCTCCCAGCCTAAGCTCCATGCTCGGAGGTCCCAGGTCCATTCGGCTTGGTGTGGGGTCTCATGGCTGGGTCGCGCTCTTGTGCCAGTCATGGGGGCGTTATTTCAATCTAGAGGCTGGCTGCCAATAGTGGAAGCCCCTCGATACTCCAGGCACCCAACCCCCATTTTACCGATGCAGTTGTTAAATGCATTTAAATGCAATTTAAAGGAGTTAACAACTAAGAGCGCCTTAAGTGCCTGAGGTCAGCGGTCTTTGGCATGCGCATGCCCAGTAGCTGGGGACATCGATCATGTGATTCATTGGCGCGTTCAGTTTTCCTTCGTGCTGGGTTCTTTTAGCTATTTTCTCCCCCCTCCTCCCCCTAAGCTTTGTTGTCTAGTTCTTTGTAGCAGCCGGGGGGGGGGGGGACTTCCTTACAAGAGGCTAATAAGACTTAACAATGGGTTCGCATTTTCAATAGAGTTACTAGAATGGGGTCGCACATTTTCGCATTTTTTGGGGTGAGACAGTCATATTTACCGTAAGCCAACGTACCAGTATTTTTGTACCGTAGATGAAAAGTAAAGTGTTCTTCATTCAATCTAAAAAAATGGGTCAATTCATAAAAATAGAAAGAGACTAAGTTAGGATCGCGAATATTACATATTTGCCCAAAAGTGACTAAGATGGGGTCTGTAATTGGCCACAGAATAGACTATAATGGGGTAGGGCCTCTTAGAGGCCAGCGGCACATACCCAGTAAAAATTAACTCAAGTAACCCTCCCCTTCCCTCCCCCGGGTAGCGAGGTCTTCATACAAATTCAGAAGAAAGTCTGCTTTGAAACTTTTTGATCAGCAAGCTAAAATAGGATTGGGTACACTGCTTTTCTGATTTTATGCTCAATAAAACTTACACGAATTCATGTACCATTTTCATGCACGGTAAGGAAAAGTATGTTTCTGCCCATCATAAGCACTTCAGTAATTTTGCAGGGTGTCAGTGGTAAAGAAAACTTTATAGATATGCACTGAAGATGAGGGAATATTAAGGGAGGGATTTGAATGCGACGACACGCATTACTACATGGTGGATGAGTAACTGAACCGTACGTGACTTGTGTGCGATTTGACTTTGGCTCTGAAATGTTTCTCACATTGATTGCTTTTTTAATGGTAGCGATTTTTTTTGCTGGAAAACGTCATATTTGATTTTCCTGCCAAGTTATAATTATATCGGGGGTAGTAATTTGCATAAGTTAACCGCCAAGCACACGATGCCTGTTTTTGGCAACCAAAAATCGTTAATCTGTTAGATAACTGACTGTAAAACGTAAAGGAATGCAATCCATTGGAACCATTTAACTTTCTTGCCTAACATCGCCCCAATGACATTATTTAAAGGAAAGATAGCGGCGAACAAAAGTTTCGAAAATTTACTAGTTTGTCTCAGGTAAACATTTTCATTTGATTGGCACGCAAAAATGTATCGAGTGCCCGCAGGTTTTCAGCATGAAATGGTTCACAAAGGGTGAAATATTTACATCCTGTTTCAATTTTGATATAGATCGGAGTGCTAGTAAGAAAGAAATGTGTTCAAAAATGTCTGTCTTTAAGGCTTGTCAAAAAACGTTTCCCCCCTTGTAAATGACAATGAACAGGGGCCGTCAGGGGGGGGGGGCCTAGAGAAAAATTTAAAAAATTTTTATTGAGAGGAAGGGTGATATTTTGCTATCATGTAAACAGATTTTTAACTTTAGTCTGCTTTCTGAAATATTTACCCAACAAATCTCCAATTTTCATGGAGAAAATTGTCCCAAAAAATGCATTTTTTGGCCCAAACTTCCCCCCCGCCCCCCTGATGCCCAGTACAGGTTTTTGTTAGAAGTCAAACAAATGCCACAGTGAGTAGTTTCATCTGAAGTACTAACTACACACAAAGTATGAGGGAAGGTTTTGTTTGACCATTTCCAATTTTGCTCAATCCTTAGCGACATTGGTTCTTAAAGGTTATTTCTATTGGCGTAGAAGAAAAACGTTTTTGAAAAGACGGCGACACGATGTTCTAGTTTTAAAATTTTGACTAAGCGCGCTCGAATTTTAAAATACTGCAATTTCTATTTTTCTGTTGCCTTTATATTTTCCTCGGCAATTTTCCCCGATTTTAAGGGGTTCTAAAAGTGAACACTTTAAGGAGTTTAAAGGGAACACTTTAACGGGTTCTAAAAGTGAACACTTTGAGGAGTCTTAAAGTGAACACTTCAACAGGTCTTAAAGTGTTCACTTTAAGAGTAACACTTCAAGGAGTCTTAAAGTGAACACTTGAAGGGGTTCTAAAAATGAACACTTTAAGGAGTCTTAAAGTGAACACTTTAAGGAGTGTTAAAGTGAACACTTTAAGGGGTCCTAAAGAGAACACTTTAAGGGGTCTTAAAGTGAACACTTCAAGTAGTCTTAAAGTGAACACTTTAAAGGAGTTTAAAGTAAACACTTCAAGGGGTTCTAAAAGTGAACACTTTAAGGAGTCTTAAAGTGAACATTTAAGGGGTCCTAAAGTGAACACTCTAAGGAGTCTTAAAGTGAACACTTTAAGGAGTCTTAAAGTGAACACCCTTAGGGGTCCTCAAGTGAACACTTTAAGGAGTCTTAAATTGAAGACTTTAAGGGGTCTTAAATTGAAGACTTTAAGGAATCTTAAGGTTAACACTTTAAGGAAAGTGAACACTTTAAGGAGTCTTAAAGTGAACATTTAAGGGGTCCTAAAGTGAACACTCTAAGGAGTCTTAAAGTGAACACTTTAAGGAGTCTTAAAGTGAACACTTTAAGGGGTCTTAAAGTAAACACTTTAAGGAGTCTTAAATTGAAGACTTTAAGGGGTCTTGAATTGAAGACTTTAAGGGGTCTTAAATTGAAGACTTTAAGGAGTCTTAAAGTCAACACTTTAAGGATTAAGTTATATAGGGCAATTTTATATAATTGTAATTGTAAGATTTATATAAGGGACTTCGCACAGCATCTTAGAATGATTCGAAAAAATTACTGAGAACAGTACTAACGTTGAGTAGTTGGTCCAACACTGAAATCATCTACACTCAACGGGCCAAGCTTTCCATCTTCAGTTATCTTATCGGTCAATTCCCTCATCTCACTTTCACTAACGTCGTTTTTGAATTGCACCAACAAATCTGCAATCACACTTCCTTGACTATCAGGAGAAACCAGAAAGCCAAAAAGGGTGAATGAGCTTGAAAGAGAAAAGAACAGAAAAAAGGGGAGGACAGGAGAAAAGCGAGGGCGACGACGACATTGATAATGATGTTGGGGATGCTGAAGGTGATGGTGACGATGCATTAAAACAGAATGGTATCAAACAAGTCGAATTTGGGGGATAATTGGACACCTCAGTCCTAAATACAACTACGTTGACACGGTACCGGCCGAATTTTCGACCCGATGAAAATTCTAACCGGACACTACGTTTACACGGCACCGTTCACAAGGAACTTTGAACGGCTAGGCGTCTTTATAAACGAACACTCAAACGCACGAATTTCCAACCTGTCGAAAAATAATCCGGTCCCGTGTGAACGTTGCCTACATCCCTCAGAAAAGGTACAGGAGCCTACATCCCTTGGAAATGTAAAGGGGCCTACATCCCTAGGAAAAGTAAAGGAGCCTACATCCCCCAAAAAGGTACAGGAGCCACGTCCCTAGGAAATGTAAAGGGACCTACATCCCCAGGAAAAGATATAGGGGCCTACATCTCTAGGAAAAGGGACACAGGGGCCTACTTCCCTAGGAAATGAAGAGGTAGTTAATGCTTGGATGTACTTGGATTTTTCTCCTGTCCAAGCCCCCTTCCCATGCAAAAGTAAAATCTAAAAATTCCTACAACTTACTTTAATTTTGTTACTATTACCCTTTCCACTTCGAAACCTTGGCTATTATATTCGTCCTCAGTCTGTAAACATAATAAGGGTCTTTCTCAAACGATTATCTTCAAAGTTTTTGTGCAAGTGTCTGACTCCAACTCCGAGCTCAAAATAACTATCTGCAGTTTGATTAAAAATAAGCAGGCCAGAGTACCCTCCAAAAATAAAAGCTGTGTTTGTCGACCTCTATCGAAAAATAATTAAGCCACAATAACGAAACGCGTCTTCATAATGAAAGTTTATGACAAGATAGCCACGAGTTAGCACTGGACCAAATTTACTAGGATGTGTTACAGATAT
Source organism: Porites rus (assembly GCA_964035705.1). Classification (NCBI taxonomy): domain Eukaryota; kingdom Metazoa; phylum Cnidaria; class Anthozoa; order Scleractinia; family Poritidae; genus Porites; species Porites rus. The sequence goes on along the minus strand of OZ038000.1, from coordinate 17,878,290 downwards.
TGTTTCTTAACAACTACGTATGGTTATAAGAAAATGCGTGAGAAATATCTAAGGTAAGGATAGCTTCATAATTCCGGGGTCAAGTGGGCAAACAAGTTAAAATCTAAGGATAGTTGAAATTATCATACAGTTTAGTGATTTCTCGTTCTTTGTAGTGATTGGTTAGTTTTCGGTGCAAAACTGGCTATGGGGAACAAGGTGTCAAAGATCTTTCCCTTGGCGTAAAGTGACTTTATCTTGACAAAAAAAGTTCTTAAAATAGTAGTTTCATTACACCCTTTTTGGGCGGTTTCCCTACTTCAACAAGAACAAATCAAAAATTTTCAGGGGCCGCTCAATTGCCTCGTTCTTTCGATTGGCACTGTAAAATATGGGTGCCCTGTTACCGCCTCGATTTATGGCCCGGGTGCGGATAAATCCACCTACGGGAGGAGGGGGGAAGACACTTGGTCTACGTGAGCTATGTGATCGTGATCCTACACGATTTGAAAGGATTGTTTTTTACAAGTACACGCCGTTTAACAGAAGATCTTGAATTGCAATAGTCTTGACAGAAAATGACAAACACGTAGAAATGAAATTTTATGGAATAAAGATATGGACAAAAATGAGACTTACAGCATTCACAATTTGAGTAGTAAACTCTTTGGTTTCTTTAGCATCAAGGTCGTCATATACAGGTTTATATTGCAGAGGAAATTTGAAGCTGACTTCAACGGCCTTCACAAGATGTTCTGAGGAGTAACAAGAGAGAATATTCATAAAAAAAAAATAATAATAATAATTTTAATAATAATAATAATAATAATAATAATAATAACAACAATAATAACAACAATACAGCAATGCATACGCAATCAATGCAACACAAATAACTCGACCTCAAATCGAGCCCTAAAACTTGTTGACACATTAATACTTGAGTTTTATAACGTTGTGGATTAATTTTATCCTTGGTTTCAATTATATTTTCTTTGTTTCAACTCATTATCATATAATACCATCCCCGCGAACAACGAAAAAATAAAATTTAAACTAAGGATAAAATTGAACCACATACGAGAAAAAAGTAGGCAAAACCACAGTTTATGCAATAGTAGAAAAGCTGTATTGATACTTCCTGCCTTAATAACATGGAGATGACAAATAAAAAAGGTGAACGATCAGGGAAGATAGTCAGGTAATTATGATAATTGACTCATGATTAATGTGGCAGTACACGTACCAGTGTCTTCGCAATTTGGTCCTTTCTTTCCTTGCTTACACAAACAGGAGTAAAAGTCCCCGAGTTTTCGACATTTCAGTGAATTTGAGCATACATCCACACAAAAACCACCTGTTGATACATTGGAAAAGAAATAATAATAATAATAGTTAATACGGATGCCAACTTCACTCCACAGAAGCCTGTGACTTTCAAAAGGCTCCTGTTTAACAATAACCACTGCGCTAAAACAAAAGGAAAAATATATTTATGGTTTTGTTTAAAACGTTAATTAGCTTTAGATGTTTCAGTGTAGATAGATGATAGGAAATTTGCAAATAATACAATGTAGACGTGGAGGATTTTCCCCTGTCGCGTATTTTTCATCTGTTTACGCGCGTAAATAAAATACCGTTAAATTCCGAAAATAAGCCCCTCCATGTATAAGCCCCTCCAACTATAAGTCCCCCAAACCGGTAACGAAAAAAACCCTCCGTTAAATCGCCCCTCCAAATATAAGCCCCCCGAGGGCTTGTACTTGGAAAATTGCCCTCAAATACAAAGCAAAAACGGTAAATTTAATTCCAACTATATGGCTATCCCAATCAATTTTGAAACGCAAATTTCCCTCCGTAGATAAGCCCCTCCAAAAATAAGCCTCTCAAAAAGGGCCTTTGAAAAATGTCAGCCCCGGGGCTTATTTTCGGAATTTTACGGTAGAGGCAATGTATTGCAGTTCGCGAATGAACGTAAAAGTTGTACCTCGCTCAGCTAGTTTTACGCTTACGTACCCCCTTTACACATTGTCTCTATTTTATTTACGCGCGTAAAATTTACGCTACAATGTGTTGGTAGCAAAAGACGAAAAGAAACATTTTCAAAGCCCAAGTATAGTATAAACTAACAAAACAGCATCATTTTTTAAAAAAATTCAATTGACACATTTCAGCTTTTCACAAAGCGTGACATACCGTACTTAAATATTTCACAAAGCCACTATTTGAAGAACAGTTATTTCTTATAGTATAGTGCCAAAAAAACTTTCATCCAGTAACATGGGTATATTTTTATCACTTACCCGGAAAAACAACTGCAATGGTGATGCTAGCATTTCCGTACATGTTGCTTGCATCACATCGATAATCGCCGAGGTTTCTTTCATCAGTGATAGTTATGTTCCAGGTAGCATCACTGAATTCGCGGCTAGTGTTGACGTGAGTCCAAGACACACTTGGTACTGGCTGTCCATATACATCGCAGAACAAACTGATAGTCTGGCCTTTTGTGACCGTCAAATCGTTCAAAGGTTCAATTGATGCAGGGACTGGTAAAAAGAGGAACGCTAATATTAAAATGAGGAATACTGCAAGAGTTTCCTTGATGTTCTTCAAGAAATGAAGTGTGTCTCCTGTTCGTTATTGCAGTCGGGTAAATCGCTTATACATCCGTAACAAAAACCTTGTATTTTGGAAAAAATGTGGAAGCGAACAGACCGTAAAAGAGAAAACAAATACAAGGTAATAAGTCACTTCAATTCTGAATCTTTTTAAATTAAAAGGAAAGCGATCAGATAACATTCTGTTGACGCCCAACATTCTCTCGAACAGCTCACACGGACTCTGAGCTGCCGGTGACTACAAAACACCACTTTGAAAAGTTGCTGCGTCTCTAACTGACACGGAAAACTACTTTCCCATAACGTGAGCCTACACAGCTAGGCGAAATGAGTGAGAACAATTCCCCTCCCATCCGATTTCCTAGGCTACCCATAGGATTGTTTCTGGAAAAATAAATAATTCAAGACAGATAAACAGCGTCCAGCTAGGCAACTGTACAAAGTACTCACAGTGTACAACAATGGATACGTCTCTAGTAACAGCACTTCCAACACTGTTATTAGCGGTGCATCTGTAGGTTCCTTCATCCTGTAGTTCAATATCGGTCAAAGGAAAGACGACAGCACTGTTATCGGATACTCTTGTCCAGCTGATCACTGGAGGTGGATTACCATCTGCTGAGCAGTTCAGAGTCACACTGGAGCCTGCATTCAGTGTCTGATTGTTAGAAATGTGTGTCACGACTGGAGGGTCTACGTAAAAAAGACAATAACAACATATTAGTTACAGTCAAGGTTGGTTTGCATTAGACTGCGAGAAGTGCCTTTCAAGTTAGTCGAGTCGAGAACTAGCAAAAGCCAACGACTACGAGTCGCAAAAGGAAATTCACCCCTCCTCCTAGTCCTCAGTTTTAAACTTGGCAAGAAGTAAACATATTATTAAAACCAGAGGTTGTAGGTAGTTTTTATACCACCTGTTACTATGCCAGGTTTGGTGTACACGATCCTCAGGTACAACTACATAGCAAAAATTTCCATTTTTCAAGTAGTCACTAATGGCAGTGAAGCGTGGACGCTGGAAAGAACCGCCCTTACAAAAACAAACGCTTTCTATTCGAAATTATGGTAAATAGCCACGAATTCCTTGCACAGAAATACAAAGAAAGTCGATAAGAGGAGCTTCAAGTGTAAGAACATTGGCTTGTAAATTTTGTAAGGAGACCAAGGGCGAAACATTTTGGCCTCCTGAAATGACAAGACGGGCAACGGGGCGACTAAATAAGAAAAAAGGATAAATAAGGGAAAAAAAGAAAGAGGAAGGCAGAAGACAGAAAGAAACATACAGGAATTGTTTGGACAGTGAGCTGAAATGCAACTTTCATATAATTTCACTTGGACAATCAAGCCATCTGATCACCCCAAGTTTTTTGCATATCACATACGAATTATACTCTATCCTGTTCCATCTTTCTGTAGCCTGTGGACTGCAGACCTATTTCGGGTGGTCGCTTCTCTCCCTCCGAAATTTTCGAAGGGAGAGAAGCGACGACCGGAAATACGTCTGCAGTTCGAAGGCTAATCTTTCTGCAAACATGACAATTACAGATAGATATCGCTAAATTCAGCGACGCAAAAGATACTGGAAAGGGATTTATTAAAACGAAATAAGCTTAATTCAGGTTTCAATGTACATATTCTTAAGATTATTATTCCCTTTACTTACGACGCACATCGACGAATGTAGTCACTGACTTATTGCCACACCTATTGCGTGCTTCACATCTGTATTTTCCACTTTGATTTCTGTAAATATCAATCAACCTCAAAACATTTCCTGGTGTGCGTTGACCACTACGCTCTTCGATCCAAGCAACGGTGGGTGGAGGGATTCCAGACGCGTTACAGGTCAGATTCCGGCTTGACTCTTCAACCAAAGTCTCATTATGTATTGATTGGATGGATGACGGTACTGCAATGAAACAAAAATTACATGCAATCAACGAATTAAATGTTGAAAGATTACCGTTATATTCTTTTTACTGCCGTTTTCTTCTTAATTAGTTTTCTTTGCACGAGCTGCATGATTCCCATCCATGATGCGAATGATGTGTGAAGGTTCGCCACACCACCGCCGTCTACGTCCCCTACTCTTTTCGAACAGTGGTGTTTACGTCCCACAAGAACCTGATAAGTGAAAGTGCTGTGAGACAGGACCTAAGGTTTTTCGTCCTTATCCGAGAAGACTAGAAAGAATAACCGTTCGCAGATGTCATTACAAAGGCAGCACTTTCTTCTCGGTTATTTAAAGACCCTGAGTCTTGGTCCGGCCGGGGTTCGAACCCGTGACCTCCCACTCAGCAGATCGGCGCTCTCCCAACTGAGCTACCCAGGCTAAGGGTATATGTGCAATACAACGGAAAGCGTTTCTTGTCGAAATAAAAAAGCGATCTGGTATCATATGAAAGCCTGTTTACACAGCGCTAAAGAGTGGCACAGAAACGTATCCGATATATCTGTGACTTTCAAGATCGGCGCGGCGCAGCGTCTTACGTTCTCGCCTGTGAACAAAACACCAAACCAATATAGTTTCCGTGCCATCTCAAGGGGTATCTGTGTACAAAATATAGGAGTAAATTGTCTTTGTCGACTCAATTGATAAAACAAAATCTTACTAGTAATTCTAGTCTCTTCTGTAAGAATGGCGCAGTGGAATTCAGTGGAAACTACGCAGTTCGCGCCTGAATGGGTAAGGAATCGCTGATTTCGCGAACAAATTGATGGAAAATAAGCTTTTTTGAACTAGTAAAACTATTCAAAAACGATATGTGCGGGCGTGATTTTCCATTTTTCTTTTTCTGTTCAAAACGGAGAAATTCACTCTTCAAGTAAAAAGGTGGGAGGGGGCCTCAGGCTTTCACATGTACAAGTGACAGTACCTCCAACATCAATCGAAACATTTGCGCTGTTTGATGCTCCTACAGGGTTGCTGGCAACGCATCTGTAGATGAGCAGTCCACTACTTGATAGTGATGTGGTAAACATTCCTGAATTGTTACTTCCCAAAAGAACATCATTTTCAAAAAACTGATAAGACGAGACTGGTGGACTAGCATCAGCTGAGCAGTTGAGGGACACAGAATCGTTCTGGCAGGCTTTATCCCCAATATTGGTCGCTACCAAACGTACATTCTCAGGTTTGACTGAAAAAATAATTAATGCATTTTCAGGTGCAACGACAATTACTGTCAACACCCCCGTAATCATGCCATAAGCTTGGGGGATACAGGAAGAATAGCGTCAAGGTCCCTTTAGTATTAGATCAACGTATATTTGTCTAAAATGAACAGTACCAAGTAGTTTTCCGAGGTCTTATCCCTTGTTTCCACCTTCCTTCTCTATAATCGTCTGGGTCGTATCGATCGCCAGGTTCGTCTAAAAATTATCCAGCGAGCAGTGGCCCTTCAATCTTCCTGCATAAACCGGGAAGATTTATCTGGACGGGTATTTTATAATGTGTTCTGCAGTCGATCGTAAGTCACTGTATACATGTAGTATCCATATAATCGTCCAAATCGTCCGCATGTTTTGAAGGAAGTCTAACAGGCAAACACTAAAAACTAAAGGAGCAGGAATAGAACTGTGTACTACTTTACCCTGATCTTGCATCACTATGATGCTGAAGAAATTTTAACAACAGGAATTTTAGCCTGAGAAAAGAGCCGACATTTCGCGACGCCACCACAGGCTTGCTCGCAAAATGAAGTCTGAGGAATGAGCGCAGAAATTCCATACTGATGACGTGTCACTACCCAGATCTAGGTAGTACTCCTGATTGGTTGATAATTTGCTTCATCCAATCAGAAGCACTGCCCAGATCTGGGTAGTGACGCATCATCAGTGTGGAATTTCTGCGCTTCTTGCTAAGACGTCATTTCGCGGGAAAACCAGTGGAGGCGTCGCGAAAAGTCGGCTGTTTTCTCAAGCCAAAGGAATTTATGAGTTCTTAACGACATTTCACGCTCTTCTTGAAATACAGAAATTTTCACGATTGTCAAAATACCATGGCATGAGTGACACCTTTGTAACTTACATGGTACGGTGATGTTCACTGTCTCCACTGCATTGCCACATTCGTTGCTGGCCTCACATCTGTATTCCCCAGCTTGACTTCTACTAATATTAGTGAGCTGTAGCAAACTTCCATTTGTGCGCTGTTCACTGCTAACCTTCACCCAGGAAACAAAGGGTGAAGGGACACCAGTTGCCACGCAGGGCAAAGTTAAGTTGTCAGTCTCGTTAACTGTCTTATCTAGTATTAGCGCGATAGTCGGTGGCACTGCAATAAAATAACGGAAACGTAAGAGGAAAATTGAAGGCGCACGTAGGACTACTTTTAAGCAATTACCAAACCTTCAAAGATCTGACTAAATAGGTGTCTCAAATTGCAGAAAACGCAAGATAAATTGCGGAAAAGACAAATACGGACTAAGGGCAAAGCTCATGCAGAAGATTAAGACGGTTTCAGCTAAACTTGATGAATGGCAGCCACCTCTATTTGGATAGCATCGTGACTATTAAAAACCTAGGGGCTGGATAGGTACAAAATACCGTTTAAACATCATACAAGAAACACAGTCATGCAGGTACATACGGAAAAGGACTACCGCAAGAGGAAGCGAATACTCTCCTCAACTCCTTGTCATCAACCCCCAAAAAATTATTACAATTTTGAACAACTACATAAAAGAGTTCACCCTGTGAGCACAGCCTGAGCCTCCTTTTCATTTCTTAACTATGGATGAGATTTTAAGGGGTCTCTGCCTGAATCGTGTCAAACCTTTGAAATCGCCGCATCCTGAACTTCTGCACGAGTCAATCTTGTTTGGTGGCTTTTTCGAGTGCAAGCATTCGTTTACTGATAAACCCATGGTCATAACTGAGCCCGCTGTACCAAGCTCACAGCTGTTAGGCTATTAAGCAACATTCAGCGCATGTTAAGCTAAGATCTTACTCGATCCAAGCAGAGTCTTTCTCGAGTGTGGCTTGTTTACAGTGGAAAGTGCACTTAGCTTATGCACTCAAATACTTAGAAACAAATAATTCAAATACAACATAACAGGATTAAAAGCGCCAACTGGCAGAAGGCAACCAGTTGGCTATTTACAACCGTGGCCGAGGATTTCAACTCAGAACGACCAAGAACAAATCCAAAGTCCCCAGAGCGGGACTCGAACCCGGAACGTCCGGATTGCGAGTTCGAAGCGCTGACCACTCGGCCAAAGCTAGTAAGGGACTTGTCAGAAATTAGCAGAAGGGGAGGGGGGTGGGAACAGAGGGAGGGTCACAACTTTTTGAGACTGCAGAAAAGGGAGGGGTCATGAAAAATAGGCCGTTAAAAGGGGGAGGGTCATGCAAATGCGTGTCCGTGAGTTCTTTATTTTGTAAAAAAAAAAACCTGGGAGAAATAGGACAGTCAAGTGATCAGCTGTCAGAATCAGAGTCGGACTCTTAATGCTGTCATCTAAAATGTATGTATATGGCATTACAAAGAACAGATTAGAAATATACTTTGAGCTTTCATAATACTGACTCACCCTAGTGTATTGCAAGAACCAGATTTTATCATTTATACAAGAGGGGGAGGGTCATGATATTTCAGGCCAAGGTCAAGGGGAGGGTTAGCAAATTTCACTCCCATTGCAGGGATGGGTCACCTCATTTCCGAACCCAAATTTAAAATTCCCACCCCCCCCCCCCTCCCCCTCTGCCAATTTCTGACAAGTCCCTAAAATAAAAGAAAGGCTCTGCTGGCAGGGTTAAGAGAGGTGGAGATTAAAAAGCGAAATTCATGATTACCATTAACGGTGATGGAAACACTCGGGCTTTCTGAACTTCCCACGGAGTTGTTTGCCACACATTTGTACATCGATAGGCCGCTGTTTGACAGTGTTTTAACCCACATTTTTGTGTTGCTTTCCCCAACATCAGTGCCATTTCGAAACAACTGATATGAAGTCACTTCTGGATTGGCATCTCCGACTGAACAATTAAGTTTCAAGATGTCATTCTGGCATGCTTTGTTTACACTGGCGTTTGTTGTTAGCTGAACGTTCTCTGGCTTGTCTATAAGAAAAAAAAATTATATTTACATGACAAAGTTCAATCAACATATGATGCGGCATGATAGCTACGAAAAAAACAAAACATTGGCCAAAAGACGCCATTCACTTGGATATATGGGATTTTCTCTTAAAGCAGTATAACATACATATATGTAAGATAAAAACGGAAACAATAATCAGACAACCACCAAAAGACACTATAATTTTAATGCTACTCTTAAGCCGTTGGTCCGCTTAATTGTGTCGCCATCCCAGTCCATGTATTACAGTGAACATCAGACAAAACGTTGTCCTATTTTCTAAAAGAAAATCCCCTAATAAAACAGCTCATAAAAACCTGTGAGTCTTTAATCAGAGAAACGGTCCGGTAAACCAAAAATGACAGTCTACGAAAGGTCCACAAATAATCCATAAAACAGTGAAAACAAATTCAACCCTGGATTACTGCTCAATGGGCTTTGGAGAACAGGCCAATCAAATTTCGTCTAAGTCACGTTCATTTCAATGCAAAATTTATGAAAGTGCTCAATTCCCTTCAACATCGTCTCGTGTAAAGTGCTTGTTTTTTAGAAGGGCAAAAGAGCTAAACAGACGATGTCAATGTGATGTCAATCTAACAAACTCGTACTCAGGCTCTCTCTCTTCTTTCCCCGAACACGGCGCTGTATATTCAGACTGACTGAAAGCTTAGCAGCGTGCTTAAACAACGACGATAGCGATGGCAAGGGGAACGGGAACGGGAACGGTAAAAGAGCAACATAGGTTTAGATGAGCACAACACCAGCTCTGCAGGTGCATCACACTTTCTTTTCTTTCTTTTTTTCTTTTTCTTTTTTTTTTTACGTTTCCTGACCTCGTTGTACGACTAAGACGTGAAAATTCTTAATTTAGCGTTTTATAGAGGACGTGATCAAAATAAAACATTTTTTTCCTGAAGTTAGATATAGTCCACAGACGTCAAATCAAGCAAAATTGACAACATTTGGCAAATTGAACACAGCGGAATAATAGCGATGATGTTTGAAAGAGGATCAGTGTGCTTTTTAAGTGACGTTTTTGCCATCGTCGCCAACGTGGTTACCAAAGCCCCCTTAACGATATGGCTGAATTTGGTGAACTCCGTTCGCTACTTACACTGCACATCAATGGTTTGTGCCTCTGATGCATTACCACACTCATTGCTGGCTTCACATCTGTAGTCTTTAGCTTCACCCCTGTTAATATTGGTGAGTTGTAACACACTACCATCAAAGCGTTGACCACTGCTGATTCTCACCCATGACACGACTGGCGGAGGAGTACCAGATGCATTACAAGACAGATTCACGTTACCACCTTCAGTTATTGTCTTGTTTTGCAAAGGGTGGATGGTTGATGGCACTGGGGTGAAAAACGAAAATGAAAGTAATAAAAAAAAGAAAGACCAACAGCTGTTTCTACTGATTGACGTTATAGTTGGGGACATTAAGATTAAACAGCAAGCACAGATACTAAAGCTGTATGTGCTACAGACGACTGCGTGAACAACTTTTTCTAAGGGACATTTGGATTGAAAATGCAAATGAAATTCTGTAACTGTTTGTCCAGCAGAGGTGAGTTGTTCAAAGCTGGGTTTAGCGCAAAACTTGAATGCAGATATGAAAGCTTAAAAGCAAATTCAGTTTATTTTTTCCCACAATTTGATTATTGGATGCTCCAAAAATGAAAAGAGAAAATTATCCAAGAAAATACTTTTGATTAGCCGGGGTTAGCGATAAACGGCCTTCAAACAACTGGGCCCAGAAAAGTTTCGGGAGAACTGGCGAAAAAGTGACTGTACATGTGAGTACTACAGCAGCATGTTCTGTGCTTTAGATACAAACCAACTGACACTACTCGTGCCCTTTTAAGGAGTCCATCCCCTGGTCAGAAACATACGAATATGAGTTCTAAGGAAAGAATTAGAAGTTAACCGTTCGAAAATAGCAAACAAGTACTCGTCTCATCTCGCATCTAGTTGCACCTCATCGGGTATCACACTAAATGCCATCACTCTTAGTACACTTTAGTTGCTTAAAAAAGTCGAAACCATGAGGGGAATCTTCCAGGAACAAGTCTACACGCACCTATCTCATTAAGAAAATTTATTGCATACAGTAAATAAAATAAATGTTTCTCAGTTATGACATATTATATGTGTACGCCCCTGATGTCACTGATGTTCTTCATTTAACGCTGGTATAGCAGAATATATACAGAGAACACAGAGATCAGATCCTGTGTAACTAGAATCAGTCAAATCATTCTTAAGTGTTAACATGAGTACCAACGTATTTTTACGGTCTCACTTACCATTAACAGTAATGTTAATATTTGTGCTGCTTGCTGATCCAAGAGAATTGTTAGCTACACATTTGTAGTCAAACATGCCTCCTTCTGACAGTGTTTTAACCCACATTCCTGAGTTATTTATCTGCATGGGAACGTTATCTTTAAACAACTGAAATGACATTGCGGAAGGAATAGCATCGGCTGAGCAGGTGAAGCTTACTACATCATTCTGACAAGCTTTATTCGCAGTGGCATTCGTTGTCAATACGACATTTTCTGGTGGATCTAGAATGGAGTAAAAACACACATTAAAGAAGTATCATTCAAAGGACAATAATTACTGCTCCTTAAGTTCGATTTAGTTTATTAGTCATTGAAGTGCCTTAACCCATACACAAAATGCTCCTGTAGGGTTATGATTGAAAAAGATATCACTACAAACTATCTTGTCAGCGATTTTGTTAACACGTAGTACCAGAACAGTGCATTAAACATAATATCCAGTTTATGGCCTTAGGTAAAGCATACAATAACTTTCATCCTCTGGCTGTGCAGTATTTCTGTGATTTACAACTCACAACGTTTACCAACTGTTAATTTAAATACGAAATTAATGTTGTTTCTGCTATAATAATTATCACGGTATCCATATTACCCTCCACTTCACTATTGTAAATGTTGGGATTATCCTACAGTGTCCTAGCATCATTATTGTTGTTACAATTATTTTCAGAGTACAAAAAGGTCCTGCTTGATCCATCACTAGATATGAACCAATGCAATGTCTTATGCTAAGTCTACTCACACTGCACAGTAACGTTAACTGCCTCTACTGCACTCCCACAATCATTGCTAGCTTCACATCTGTATTCTCCAGCTTCATTTCTGTTCACGTTGTTAAACTTCAGTACACTGCTGTTTGTGCGCTGACCACTGGCGGCATTGATCCAAAACACAGTTGGCTGAGGGGTCCCAGATGCATTACAAATAAGACTTGTATTGCGAAGTTCAACAACAAACTGATCTTCGATTGACTGAATGGATGCTGGCACTGCAATTTTAAGCGACATTTAATATGTAATGGTTTTATTCTCTCCCTCTCTCTCTTTCTCTTTTTAATATAATTATCAGTGTAAGAACGGAGTGCATGAGTAATCATCATGCATACATGTACAAAAGCTGTGTCCATTATATTTAAGATCTGTGATTATAAGTTACATGTCAAGGCTGTGAAAGAACTCAGGAGCGGGGGTTCTGCAAGTACTGCATAACATTACATTTTGATAACCCTGAACTGAAAGGCTGGGATGTCAATACTGTCAATTTACAAAATACAAATACTTGTAATTTACAAGTGTGGCTATTGTTTTCAGAGTCTAAAACAATGGCTACACTTGTAAATTACACTTGTAAAAGTTTTATTAAATTGACTCCTGGAAGAAAGTGATACACTTTACAACAAGAAGGCAACTGACAAAAACAAGCAAACAGGAGAGAAAACAGAACACATCCCATTTTTTATATAATCATTATTGCCCTTACCATTGACAGTAATTGTAACGTGTTGGCTGCTTGTTGCTCCTGCAGTATTGTTTGCCACACATTTGTATGTTAAATTACCACTGTTCATCATTATTTTGCTGAACATTCCTGAGCTGCTACTACCAAACAGAACATCATTCTCAAAAAACTGATAAAATGCCACTGTTGGGTTTGCATTAGCAGCTGAGCAGTTGAAGAACACAACATCATTCAGACATTCCTTATTAACAGTGACAATCGTTGTTAACTGCACATCCTCTGGTTTAACTGAAAAGAGATAACAGAGAGACAAGAACACCCTTGAAACATTGTGTGAAAAAAGTAAATGTTCATAAATAATACATAATAAGGTGCAGGATGTTGTCTGTGAAAACTGATCATAGCTGATGTGGAAGACATTCCTTGGAGATCTGCTCAAAACAAATTGAACAAAAATGGTGTAAGCTTCTACATTGAACATTATGAACTTTAATCTGAATTGCCGCACATTGAGAAACTGTGCACTGTAATTACATGTCGCAAAAGACTATAGCATTCTGGGCGATGACCTATTACCATGAAACAGACATGTCAGAAAACTATTCATTTACCTCAAGGTAACTTTTAACTCAACTTCTTTAATTGATACCATAATTTATTATGGTAAACACACAGTCATATAAGTAGCTCTGATTTTTTTTACTCTGAATTGTGTTCCGATGTTGTCGAGTGGCTTGTACATGCTGACGGCGCATTTAAAACCTTCTTCTCCTTTTCTTTTCTTTTCATTTCATTTCAGAGCTCCACTCTCGAAGTCTCCAGGTGGACCGTGAATTTTTGGTCCAGAGAAAGCTTCACCGTCTGCATATTATCCATGCATGAAGCCAACCGCAACAGTTCATTTTTTTTTTCCCAATCTGTCTCCTTGTAAGGAAAGCAATCGCACCTTCGTGCTGTCCTCTTTTCAAAAAAAGGAAAGAGTGAAAAATCAAACCTGCTGGACTCTCCTAATAGCAATAATCAAAAGGAAAAGAGCCACAATCGTCGCAATCAGTCGCTCAGATTCCATGACGGAATGTAGAAATATCTTAAAACGACTTGCAATCGGCAATCACACACACGACAAAGGAATGCCTGTATTTATTCTCATCAGTCACTGACTTAACGTTTGATTGACATACTTGAATCATGAAAGCAATGAAAAAATGTTTAAGTAAACAAGTCCAATTTACCATAGTAAATTTGTCTACCTAATTTTAACCATAGTTAATTAACAATTAATGAATGAGGCTGAGTATCTTATGAAGAATTATGGAGATCAAGGAGGGTGTTATCCATCGAGGCGGATAACACCCTCCAAGATCTCCAAAATTCTTCACATGATACGAAAGCTGAATTCAATATTTGTTTTATTATTCATTCAAAATAATTCCTAGTTTAAAAACAAAGCTAAAACATGCTTACCTCCATCGATGTTAAGTCCACCTTCGATAGTGCACGTTTAGGGTTGTTCAGCTCCGCAAATATGCTCCAAATAGCAGATGTTGCCCTTCGAGTTGTGTTCTTGCTGTGTTTTTAGCTATAATTTTGCCTAGTTCTTACTCCTGAAACGAGTGAAATGTCTTCCATTTTTTGTTTTCACAACCAAAACAACTCAACCTCGTCCCCTCGTCTTCTTGGTTAACGGTGCATTAACCTGTAAGAACGCTGCAGTTTTGACATCATTTCCTCGTTTAACACAAAATTCTTCCAAATTTGGTCATCAGTAACTGGTTATGGTGAATTATGCATGTGCTTTTAACCAATCAGAATCGGGGTCAAATATTTTGAATGAATAACAAGGCTTTTTATTACACTAAATTCTCAAGTGTGACCTCAGCCATTAAAGAAGTACCATTTAAAGGACAATAATTATTGCTGCTTTAGTTCGATTTAGTTTATTAGTCATTGAAGTGCCTTAACCCATACACAAAATGCTCTTGTACGGTTATGATTGAAGAAGATATCACAACAATCTATCTTGTCAGCGATTTTGTTAACATGTAGTACCAGAACAGTGCATTAAATGTAACATCCGGTTTATAGCCTTAGGTAAAGCATACAATAATTTTTGTCCTCCGGCTGTGCAGTATTTATATGACTTACAACTCACAACATTTACTAACTGTTAATTTAAATACCAAATTAATGTTGTTTCTGCTGTAATAATTATCATGGTATCCATAATTTATTGCCTTCCACTTTACTATTGTAAATGTTGGGATTATCCTACAGTGTCATAGCATCATTATTGTTGTTATAATTATTTGTCAGAGTACAAAAAGGTCCTGCTTGATCCATCACTTGATATGAACCAATGTAATGCCTATGCTAAATCTACTCACACTGCACAGTAACGTTAACTGCTTCTACTGCACTCCCACAATCATTGCTAGCTTCACATCTGTATTCTCCAGCTTCACTTCTGTTAATGTTTGTAAACTTCAGTACACTGCTGTTTGTGCGCTGACCACTGGCGACATTGATCCAAAACACAGTTGGCCGAGGGGTCCCATATGCATTACAAATGAGACTTGTATTGTGACTCTCAATAACAAACTGATCTTCGATTGGCTGAATGGATGCAGGGACTGCAATTTAAGGGACATTTAAGATGTAACGGTTTTAATTATTCTCTCCCGCTTTTTTTTCTTTTGTACAAAAGCTCTGTCCATTATATTTCAGAAAAGAAACTCAGGAGCTGGGAATATGCAAGTACCGCATAACATTAAATTTTGATAACCCTGAAAGCCCCTCCAAATATAGGCCCCTCAAACCAGTAAAGTATGCTCAAAAATCAACAGTGCAATAAAAAAAAATTGGGTTCATTAGGAAAGCTAGTTTATGATCGAAGGTTTAATTAGATATCTTCAGTTTAACCGGAACACGCTACTCTATTTGCCCGTGAGACATGTGGAAGAAAGTGATACACTTTACAACAAAAAGGGAACTGACAAAAACAAGCAAACAGGAGAGAAAACAGAACACATCCCATTTTTTATATAATCATTATTGGCCTTACCATTAACAGTAATGGAAACATCCTGGCTGCTTGTTGTTCCTGCAGTATTGTTTGCCACACATTTGTATGTTAAATTACCACTGTTCATCATTATTTTGCTGAACATTCCTGAGCTGCTACTACCAAACAGAACATCATTCTCAAAAAACTGATATAATGCCACTACTGGGTTTGCATTAGCTGCTGAACAGTTGAAGAACAAAACATCATTCAGACATGCTTTATTAGCAGTGACATTCGTTGTTAACTGCACATTCTCTGGTTTGACTGAAAAGAGATACAGAGAGACAAGAACACCCTTGAAACATTGTGTGAAAAAAGTAAATGTTAATAAATAACACATAATAACGTGCAGGGAGTTGTCTGTGAAAACTGATCATAACTGATGCAGAAGACATTCCTTGGAGATCTGTTCAAAACAAATTAAACAAAAATAATGTAACCTTCTATATTGTACACGTACATTACGAACTTTAGTCTGAATTAGTTTGAACTTTCAAACTTTAGTTTGAATGACCAGCTACAAAAAATCTTAAACATATTTAGTTAATCAGAGACTACAAAAGTTTTAAATATTAGTTTATACTTACAATACAAACCATTAACTCTCAAAGCTTTAATTTCTCAATTGTCTTGAGAGTTAGACTAAAGCTGACTTCCTCTCGTTTTTTAAATTCTTGTATTATTATTATTATTATTCCTTTTCAAGGTCAAATACTGCCAATTTACAGCTAGCACCTCCCCCAAAAATTGCACCAATTTTGTTCCCCATGAGAATATTTGAAAATTTGCAATTCCTTTATACTACAACATTCTAGAGATTTTCTTTTCTTCCTGCAGTTTAAATGGAAATATGATGGGTAAAACACAGTAAAAGTAGCTACTAAACATAAAATACCACTGGAATTATACACAGCATGCAAAGAAAGTAGTGACCGATAGCTCGGGGCTAGTGGATTTCGCTATCCTGAGTTAGTGAACTCTGTTTTTAACTTGCCTGATGGGCAAGTGATGTCTTTTAAGGCATTCGAATAACATATCAGAAGAACTGTGAAATCAATTCTGCTCATCAAATAGCTTTTGGGGCTAGTTGAAATGATGTCTGGGCTTTCCAGAATTGCAAGCTGTAAAAATAATTTTCTTTGCACCCTGATACATGTACTTTTAATTACTATTCAGAGTAGCCACTTACAGTTAACAATCACAAATGTGCTTTTGGAGTCATTTCCACAAAAATTGCTTGCTTCACACTTGTATTTTCCAGCATCACTTCTACTGATGTTAATAAGTGAATGGATGTTCCCTTCTGTACGGTCACCTGTTCTAACTTCTGTCCAGGATACAGATGGTAAAGGGATACCACTTACATGACAAGCCAAAGTACTGTTTTCACCCTCTATTACTGTGGTGTTGATCAGTGCCTGTATCACAGGTGCCTCTACATCAAAAAGGATATATAGAGATGAATACATTTGAGGGTCAAGTTTTTTATGTCCGGTTGACATAACATTAAATAAAGTCAGATGCATTTTACCAGCTAATGACAAGGAGCAATAGTCTTGTTATAGTGGCACCAATTTGTTACATTTTTGTTGGCCTGTCTTTGACCAGTTTTTCTAGCATAATGTATTAAATGCCCGAAGTGTTTGTTTGTTGGTGGATTAAAAATTAATTATCTACATGTACATGTAAATACAGCACAAATGCACATTATTATTATTTTTTTCATTTCTTACCATTTACAGTGACAGTTGTTGTCGCATTTGCCGTTCCCACAGTATTATTTGCCTCACATCTGTAAACAAGCACTCCTCCAGCTGATGCTGTCCTGTTTACTACTGAACTACCACTGGGATTTAGAAGGGTATTATTTTCAAACAACAGGTAAGTATGTACAGGAGGATTGCCATCAGCAGAGCAGCTTAAATTAAATACATCGCCCTGACAGATACTTGAGTCACTGACAGTTAACTGGACATTCTCTGGTTTGACTGAAATAATAACACAAGGCATCATTATTAGAATAAATTAATCAATAATATTGTTCAATGATGTATTAATTTTTTCCTTTATTCCCCTTTATTATTTCAAAGTTAATTCTGACCAGACAAAAACACCTTTGCACCCAATTTTTGCCCTTGGGCTACTTATAAAAATCATATGCTGGGTACCCTAGATTTTGCAGACTCAGAGCAGTCTGGGCACCCTTCAATTTTCCTTATAGCACAGCCTTGTTACAGTGTACAGTGATTTTAATCAATGTTGTTCAGTATGAAGTGTAACCTCTCAAAGAAAATCTCACTCCTTTGGCACTTAGAGGCCCTACTACTTAAAAGTTAAACAGGTTCTTTTTACCCCTTTTCCTATTGCAACATTGTAATAATCAATTTTACTTGTGGTAAACCTGTCATTGTAGATATTTGTGTATAACATAAAGCGCGTGCTTGCCCTATATAAGTCCTATTGAGCCGCTATGAACAAAATCTTTATTTACGCACGCCCGTGCGTAAATAAGATGACGTGAGCATCTTTTTTTTTACCTGGCTGCAAAGTTGTCGTCTTTAAAGCTGCAGTGCACTTTTCCTTCTCTTGGAAATATGGAAGAAACCAGCGAAGAACTGCCCAATTTTTCTATCGGCATTGACCTTTTAGGTCCCGATCCAACAAGCAGCAAAAATAAAGCCGAATTTAAAAAAACTCGCAAGTTGAGCGTTTCGCAAATTTGTCGAAGACGAGCTGCAGCAAATTTTGGCTGAAAGACATTCACTGGGAACAGAACAGACACCAACTGGTCATCAACAACATTTAAAGGCAAAATCTTCGTTTTTATTGTTGTTTTTAAATTTGTTATGCACTTTGTTATCTCCGTACAATCCGACTTAAGCAGGAAGATTTATCTCGCAATAACAACCCAAATTACACAAGAAGACACAAAAAAAACTGCTGCCAGGTCTTCTCAAGAAGCCGTAATGACCAGCCAATGTTCGTAAATGAATATAAGTTTAAAGAAGGATGACAGTCGTCTTCACTAAAAAACATGTTTTCTGGATTTCGCCGAGCAGAACGTAAACATCTTTTCAGCAAATCCAAACCATACTCCACGACTTCTTACGAACATGTTAGTATTTTAACTTTAGGTGAACTTTAAGACTCTTTTACCTTTGTTTCTGCTTAGTTTCCATTGATCGTTAACAATAAAGAAGCAAATTTTCTTTCTCACTTTTACAGAAAGAATATTTTCATTCAAACTAGACGATTGTGGCGTGTTCGTAATCAGCCAATAGAACCGTTTGTTATTGTGTCGCACGTTACGAGAATTTTGCAGTTAATCAAAAAGCAAGCATTTTTGTCAGCTATGTTATAAAAGAATTTGCTCATGCTTTTAGCTGTGCGTATATCGAGTTATGGATGCACTTGGGAAGTTTGGAGAGCACTCAAGAAGCTAGAGTTGCACTCGGCTATCGCCTCGTGCAACTCTTACGCATCTTTCGTGCTCTCAAAACTTCCCGCGTGCATCCATAACTCGATATACGCACGCTAAGCATGAACAAATTCTTAATTAATTATCAAACAATCATGGAATGACATTCAACTGTTGGAATTTTTTTTTCAAAGTTAAAATTGTGTTTACAGTTAACCTGAGACTCTAAACCTTTGGAACTGGCACTATGTGTCTTGTCTTAGAAAGTTGGGCATTGTTATAGAGAGTCAATTCAACTAAAAGAGTAAAGAAAGACAGGAGCCAACTCTACACTGTAGGTGTCTGTATTAGTGAGGTGTCCATTTAAGAGAAAGTTGACAGTATCTGATCAATTCTTTTCCTAAACCCTACTCAGCTGTAGTTCAGCAGTTTAAGACAATCTCACATCAATAGCACATTTGAATTTTGTTTGTTCAGAAACAACAACATCTAGCCACTAAAACTGGGAAATACACCAGTGTACTTACAGTTGACGGTCACATGGATTGTCTGATTGATGGCACTACCGATGCTATTATCAGGTTTACAGCGATATCTTCCAGCATTGATTCTGTTGCTGTTGATCACATATGAGTTTCCAGTAAACAGCAAATCACTGTCACTCCCATTACTAAAGACTCTTGTCCAGGTGACAGTTGGTGCTGGGTTACCATCTGCAGAACAGTTTAACGAGATCGTACCAGAGTCACTTTCTACCACAACTTGGTCAGGACTGAAACCATTGAAACTCGGAGGAACTGAACGGGACAGAAAACATAATTTTATTTCAATGAGATAAAAATAATGAATGACAATTAAGTCAATGATGTGATGCCATGAGTAAACTTATAGTAATCACTGAAAATGTAAGGAGAAAAGGTGAGGCTGGAGTGATTCCAGATTTACTGGCATGAAGAACCAATGAGAATTCATATTTAACACTTCTTAAATCTGGGATGGTAGCACACCAAGAGGTACCTGCATACATACAATTGTACCCTACCTACTGCATAATTATGCATACATTAGGTACAATAAGTGATATTGTGTGACTAGTAGGCACATGTACATGTAGACCAAAGGTTAAGCTTGCACTCAGGCCAAAAACAATTAGCCATGCAGGCTCAGCCTTGTCATTCCATTACACACTGTAGCATTAGAAGTGACAAGGAATATGTCAACTTCCTGTTGGGACCAGATGCCAGTCTACGGCAGGGTAACCATTCCCATACCTGATTAGAGTAATGCAAAAAAGTACAGTGAAAGTGAGGCGTCTTGGGCACACCAGGAACACAACCCGTCTCTGACGGGGCTCAAAGGAACTCTTGATTCAGAGTCCAAAGCACATAATATAATCACTGTAGAAACATAGCTTTACTAAATAAATTATTTTAATCGTAGAATTTTTCTTGGAATTTTTTATGGAAACAGCTCACTGAAAAAGGATTTTTAATGAAGTGATATGCACCGTTAAAGCTTTCATTGACTGATAAATAATACTAGTAATAATTGCAAATTAGAGGAGTGCATTCGATGGGGAGGGGGAGCGGGGTGGTGGGTAGTGAGTGGTAGTGGGAAAGGGGTGCAAAACCTGATGGGTTTGCAATATTGAGAAAGCAAAATCAAACACTTCTATCAATACAAATATCAGCAGCTGTCTTTATCAGTGTTATTGTTTATCCTCCCACTTTACAATTTGTTACTATTTCATTTTTCCTCAAAAATGCAAGAGCGTACTGTACTCAATGGCTAAATCTCTAAGTAAATAACATGTAAGTAACAACAGGTCAAACACTGACTATGATCCTCAGGATATTCCTTTGCACTCTAGGATGGTCAATAAAATTGGCTAAACATTGGGATACAGAAAAATTGAAGTTATCTGAAAAGTTTAAGCGTCGAGTATCACTTTAAACCCTTGTTGCGTGACACTAGGCTAACACAACTTATCTCATTCAACGCACCCGGAATTAGTGAGACGAAAAGGTCCACATTTCACTGTTCAACTTCTTGTAAATTTTTCAAAAAAAGTGACAAACAAAAGCAAATGCAATGCTGTAAATAGCTTTTAAAAGCAAAAAGATGTAATTTGTAATAGAATTAAATATGTTTGATCTAAGCTGATCTTGTTTGAATCCATAAAAACAAAAGCTAACCAGTGTGAAGAACGCATTGTTAACATAAAATCTACATATCTGATTACCTTAGAATGGAAATTTTCCTATATAAAAAAAACTTAATTGCAAACTGCGAGAAAAACTATAAACAAACCTGTAGTAAACGGAAAATCGCCAACATTTCATCTGTGAATGAGTGTCACAAAATAGATACCAGCTCCCGGGCGAGAAAAATGGAATACATGAGATCTAGGAAAAATGTGCCAGGCCGGTCCAAGATAGCGTCCAAACAGTGAAATCGCAGGGCATACAGAACAGTTACTACTTCATGTACGGTACACAAATAGTAAGCGTTCTCCTTCGTCAAATGCAATTATTGATTGATTAACTTACAGACCAGTTGAAACCACTATGCCACATTAAGTCTTTCAATGTATCAAATGGATGTGGATTTATGGTCATTCCGAAAACAATGACTCCCAAAACCAGAAACATGGACCCAAAAACGAAGACCCAAGAAAAATTGGGGGTAAACACCCAAAAACGTGGACCTGAAAATTAAGACCCTAAAACGAAGACCCCCTTATTTTTTTAATCAGTACAGTTGACTCCCAATAAATATTACAGAACTTCTACGGATATTTACAGGAAAGACCCAAACACTGGCCAGTATGTCTCTTTCACCAGTCATGAACCTTGGCCTCATAAGATCGCTTGGGCTAGAGCTCTGTTCCATCGCACTTCTCGCATTTGCGATAACAACTCTATATTTCAGAAACAAATATCAGTGATCAAAACTTTCCTGTCTTGGAATGGTTTTCCTAGATCTGTTATGTCTAACCTCGTTAAACGTTTCATGTGTAGTGACTCTTAGCCAAGTTCATCCAACAAATTACAATGATACTAGCAAGATTAATTTGGCTTCGACTTCCTTATGCAGGCTACATTGGAGAGTCAATCAAAAACAGACCAGTGCGGAAATTAAAGCGTTGTTTTAAGGAACCTGTTTGTTTTAAAATTTTCTACCAAACTAAGAAACAATTCATCATTTTGCATGAACAATTAGATTCAAACCCTATGTATCTTAAATCTCATGTGATTTACAAACTGACATGTCCGGCTTGTAATGCTGAATACACAGGCAACACTGATAGATGCCGCAGAGTAATAAGATTAGATGAACACAACTCTGACCATAATTCTGCAATGTTCCAACACTTACACAGCTGCGAGGCATTTAAGTTTTTGTTTTCTCTGAATAATTTGCCTGGTTGTTTTAACAACAAAGCCGATGTAGCTAATTTCACTTCCCACGTTCACCAGACTATTTTGAATAACACAAAAATTATTGCGTGGAACAATAACTATAACCAATTATGTTTTTTTGGAATCTTTATAAATTAAGAGGTAAATACCTCAACTTAACTATGACATTAAAGCTGTTAAAGAGCTTGCATTGCTTAAGATTCAGGTTTCAGCATTTTTGTTGTACTTTCCTCCACATTCTTGTCACAATTATTAGTTTGTTAATAATTATTCAGTCACACCTTTCTAGCTAGTTTCAGCACTTTTCCATCTTGTATTTGTGACCTCTCACGCGAAAACGTACACTAACGGTTTTGTGTTAAACGGGCAAAAACCCACGCCTAACTAACAGTTAATAAGGACCGAAACGTAATTACGTTTATTTATTTTGTGTCAATTGTTGCTTATACCTATATTTTAAGTTAGCAAGATGTTTTTCGGAGTTTTTTTTTTTGTATTACACGGTGAGGCAATCACGTTTAATTGCGGCCAGTGACAACAGGAGCCCACAATCCTAATCTCCACGGCTGGGTTGTTCGAAGCTGGGTTAAGGTAACCCAGGGTTAGTGAGAAATTTGAACTCAGATATGAGAGCTTAAAAAGCAAATTCAGTAAAATTCTCTTTGCCTACAATTTAATGATTGAATACTCTAAAAAGAATAGAGAAAATTATCCGAGAAAGTGCTTTTGATAAAAAGAAAACAAACCCCGGGTTAAATTAAAATTTAACCCTGGGTTAGTACTAACCGGCGTTCGAACAACTGAGCCCAGGTTGTTATAACGCATGCGTCACATGACTGTATGTAGCCAGCATTTGTTTGGACTTCCACTAAGAATAAATGGAATGCACAGAACGCACTTTAATCACGCGTGTTTGGACCTTGTATCACTTGTGATCTGATCACGCGCATTTTGATCTCTCACGTGAAACTTTATGGCAAAGATAATGAGTAACCACTCCAACAGTAAAATAAACATGGCCGCCTTAACAACAAAAAAATTATATTGAAGAATTTGAGTTGGAATTATTTGGAATCTATTTTATTAGCAAACAAAATATTGTTTTTTGGAGGTAGCTTTCAATAAAGATTTTAAATCACGCAAACAGAGCATTCTTTAAAAACATTTTTTAGATCAACTGATCATCGTTGCGTACCAAAGGACGCAAACCGTCAATTTTTCATTCTCTTTGAGAATTTTTATGCATCAGGGATGCAGGGGTAACAAAATCACTGGAGCATACGAATTCACTGACTTAGGCTATTAAAGGCTATTATACCACTGAAGATAGGGTAATCAGCATTTTTTACAGTGTGTATATTCAGAAGGATTTCATTTGAATGGTTTTAGGCTCATTGAATGACTATTTTGTTGTGGGTTTAATCTGTTTTCAACCTACATGTACATGAATAAAAAACAATATTCGACCTTTGTTACCAAGACTTAAAGAGCTCTGGCAAAATCTAAGCCTAGTACATTGTACATCTACATGTACATGTAGGTAGCTTTTATATTGGTTTATTTTGGGAATAGATTGTACCAACAACTAACTTGATTATTTTCTTTTGCACATTTTGTCATTCAAATTGTTCTTTTGGGATAAAAGATTTAAACTCAGCATGATATTTGTGAATTGTAATGGTAAAAAAGACATTACAGAGCTGGTTTGGATTTTTTATACAAATGAGCCAATACAACTCTGTCTCTTAAAAGAAAAGTGTCTTGGAAAAAAATCATTGGACTATAACATGTATGAGAAATCTTTCTGACCTGTAGATTCTTTGAATGTTTTGGTGATTTATCAGCATAACAAACCTTTCAAAATCACTGGTGTTTTCAATCACTATAATACGCTTTCATTGACCTTTTGTGAAGGAACATTATTGGACCCAGAAATGATGCTATTCATTTGCTACTAATTTTTGTTAACACAAAAGCAGAGAATTCTTGCTTTCTAGAAACATCCTCAGCACTCATTGTCTGCAATCAACTACTAATTTTATCAATTGGGGTGTTTGCACACTTGAAAATTTTAGAGTATATACTCCACAATTCACAAACAGATTCATTCCTATTGGTTTTTTCATGTTCCTTGAGCTGTTGATGAGAACAATAATTGTTCTTATTGATTTTATTGTTTAAAGATTAAAACATTTTATTCCTGGTTAATCTTACAAACTTGCCATCAATTATTCAGCAGTGTTGATTTTGTGATGAGAAATTAGGCAACAGTCACTGTATGATAGCAATACATTAAATAAGTAATAGTGGTGTAATGATTAATTGAATTCTCAATTAATCGTGATTTCGGTTCGATTCACGATTCCTTGCTTCCACGTTTCAATTTTAGCTCGATTTTTGCACACCTTTTCCAGGGTGCCCTCAGTCAGTTATTATATTGTAAAATCAGAATCCAGAACTCTTTAAAATATGCGTTTTTGATTGATGAGGAAATATGATAGCAGTTCGTGCGTCATTTTGTGTTACCTTGTAAAAATGCTGTCCTTCAACCACCCCTTGAGAATTTTAAAATGAGGCAAACCATGTGCGACATGCTCTTTCTCAGGTTCTCAAACATGGCGACAAACCAAGCGACTGTGAATCATCCTGTCCCTGTTACTATTCTCAAATTGAGGGTTTAGAGTTGCATGTTGTTTAGATCATGCGTTATGTTATAAGAATTAAGAAACATTTCCATAATTGAATCGAAATAATCGAAATCGAAAGGCAATAATCAAATCGAATAGAATCGCAAGGAATATGAATCCTTACACTCCTAATAAATAACTTCTACTTTCCAAAAGCCAAAACTTGATAAGAAAGATTTGCTCTACACATTTGTCTGATTAGCCAGCTAAAATATTCTCATGGCTTTTAGCTTAAGTGAAAAAGATAATACACCGCAATATCACAAGGAACAAGTGCATGCATAAACAAAAAACTTATTGAAAGGTGAATAGATAATAATATGACTCAGCACCAAAATCCCACTTTTCGTTATCAAACTTTAAGAGATAAAGATATTATCAAAACCAGCCCAAACAATATTCTCTATTAATGGTTTTTAGTTCTAATAATCAATTTATTGAATAATTTTGCCCATGAAAATAGCATTTATCGTCTAAAAACAAAATGCGTCATACATCACTGCATACATGCACTGAAGACAAAAACAATTAACAAATGAGCCAATTCCTTAGTGGAATTAAATTTAACTAGAAAATTCGTGGGAAGGTTCACAGCATAAAACAAATACATGGAATCTAGCATGACGTTTTGTAACCATGACGGTGCAAACAGAATTGGTATCATAACTATTAACAGCCATGACAAACATTCCCTAAGCAATATCAATAATTTAGAACAAAAATACTCATTAACAACTGATGAGCTTCCAGCAAATATATAAGATCCAGGGTTCCTCTGAAAATCGTCAAAAGCAATATACACGGGCTAATAACACTGACAAATATTTAATCTTACTTGTTTCACATCCAACACATCCTAAAGCCCTTAACTTTCAACTATATGTTTCTGATAAATAAACAAAAATGGAACTATGAAGAATTAATTTGAACACTAATCATGCATGCAAGTGGTAAAAATGCAAATTCAAAGAAAAGTGAGTTTTTTCCATCTTGATAGAATATTTAATGATCCTTTTCCACATTTAAGAGAGCCAACATCTTTTTTTCACTCTATCAACTGATTTCGTGTGAACAAGTCTGCTAATTAGGTTATCAATATCCACCATTTGATGGACAGACAAATATGTCCGCTTTTGTGGATAAAAAGGTAGGCTTAATTATATGCTTGGAGGCTTACGTTGTTTACAATGTAAACCTCTAAGTTTAGGGAAAGTTCATTTAATATGACAAGGGGGGGGATGAAGATATTGAGGGGGGGCTCCGAAAATTTTTAGACACCCGAAGGGGGGGCTCTGAAAAAATTGTTGCGCTAGGAGGGGGGGCTCCGAAAATTTGTATACTTCAAAACCAACACATGACATCATCATACAGATCGGATGGTTTTCAACTCAACAATTTAATGACCTGTGCAACTCAGCTATATCACGTGGTTTACAGATATAACAAATGTAGTCTCAGTAATTATTACACTCTTGTTCATCCCAAAAATGCTTTAGAAAATTGTATCACAACTGTATCTCAAGTTTGTCATAGTATAAACCATTGAAGACAATAACGGTAAATATATTTAATACAGTCTAGCGATCTTTTTTCAGGGGAGCAAAGGAATTGAAGGAGGAGGGGGGGGGGGGGGCTCTGAAATTTTTTCGACTACCAAGGAGGGGGCTCCTAAAAAATTGAACCGCTAGCGAGGGGGGCTGCTAAACATGATTTCAAGCTTCGACTTTCAATATCTTCCACCCCCCCCCCCCCCCTTGTCATATTAAATGAACTTTCCCTTATTCATTTATCACCAATCACTTGGACACAAACTACATAAAGTCCATGGTCTAAAAACCTAAGTTTTATATACAGAATGCTTTTCCAAGTTCACTTAGAGCATATTTGCTTATTAAATTAATGTGCGGCAAACCAAGTAATCTGACTTTCAGTTTCTAAGCAATGGGTTCTCTCGAACCGACAACACTTGAGCTAAAGCGTCATATAAACTTATAAATTGGTATCGATGTACGTAAAATCCCATCAGTAGCCAATTCACACTGCTATTTCAAATCAGAAAAGTTCTGGGCGTAAAAGATAATGAGCACAAGAAGCGATGAATCAGTATTTGTTCGAATGGCGATGACTTCACGTAGCGAAAATCACACTTCCAACATATGATATAAGCTCCCCATTCTTATTTCAAAAAAGAAAGTGAAGAAGCGCTTGCACAGAAAACAACTTTCAATGACACTGTTGGTGAAAGTGTTTTTAAATCAACTAATAAGCTTAAATAACCTGCAAAAACGAAACATACAAAGTTTATATATAATTGTTACTTACATAGAACATTCAGCTCCACTTCAGGACTTAGAGTACCACCTCCATTACTTTGCAAACTAAAGGTATAGGAGTTCGAATCGTTTCGATACACGGCAAGAAACGTGAAGGACGCATACGACGTATGCGTTACATTAAAGTCCACTTTCACTCGGTCAAGAAAACCATCTTCAAAGGATAGCGTATTTGAAAGAAATTGCTGCACAATACGAAAAATGCTTCGCTTCGTGAATATCATTTGTTGGAACGACTGTCCCTGAAGATCGTACGTCCAGTTGAAAGTGACAGGATCGCCTTCCACGGGAGTCAAAGGACTTCCAACTTCTTGGGTTATAATAGGCTGCTGCGTTTCTACGAAAATAATTCACGTAATTAAGTTTTACTTCCTTAGTGTCGCTTCGCCTTGCTCGCTAACTGTTTACTTGAGCTTAATTTTCACCAAAGATAAATGAACTTACCTGCATTGCGGACAAACAGAAGCACGATCAACAGCAAAAAGGTCTGAACCACTGAAAACCTCATCTTCCTTTCTGTTACGGACTTGTATAGCGTTACAGCGTGACATCGGGTCACGTGGAACTTGACGTTTGCAATCATGTGACTTAAGCGTTTTCGTTTTATTTATTCCGAAATAAATCTCTCTCTGTGTGGTTGATATTTATCGATGTGGAACCTTAAGATCCTTTGAATTCTTCGAAACCAGCGACTAACGCCCTGTAAAGCGTTACCTTCTCTTACATGGTCACTCCGAACCGGATTATTCTGTTGGTGATAGTTCTTGTCGTGTTAATCCTTGGACCGGACAATTCTTGTTTACGAGCACGTGGTGTGGATTTTTCATTCGTCGACGAGTTGACTATTTTAAAAGTGCATGTGATGCCACCCAAAGTGAAAGCCATTTCAAGGAAAAAAGCTGCGCGTGAAGGGCACAGAACAACCGTCAAACGTATTGCTTACGCCGTCAGTGAACAACTGGATGCCTCGTACAGCGACGTTAACTTGGACGGGAACAAACAAGCGCTTGCCCTAATCGTGTCAAAGCTTCACCAGCAAAGGCAATCCCTGCACGTCAAATTGGA
This sequence comes from Porites rus, assembly GCA_964035705.1. NCBI lineage: Eukaryota > Metazoa > Cnidaria > Anthozoa > Scleractinia > Poritidae > Porites > Porites rus. Next base: position 17,849,808 of record OZ038000.1, on the reverse strand, counting down.
AACCCTAAAAGTTGTGAACGAAGAAATCTTGTCAATCGTGAAAGAAGAGGAAATCGGAGACGAAATTCGGGAAGCAGACCTCGTAAATGAATTAATTCAGCTCACCATTGCTAGAATTGATAATTTTCTAGAAACTTTGAAGACCCCCGCGAAGACCGTGGACGCACCAAAGGACGAGAAACCGGTAAGCCCTTCTAAAGTTGTTACTAGTGACTTCTTACCGTCAAATGACTCTGTTGAATCTCCGGTCAACCTTCCTGTATCTGCTGGAAATGTTGAAACTTCGAGTAATCTTGTTGAATCTCCTAATCCAACACCAAGTTTAAGCTTACCTACTCAAGAAACAATCCCTCGAGTTAAATTACCTAAACTGGACTTGAGAAAATTTGATGGAGAAGTTAGTACATGGCCCACCTTCTGGGATGCCTTCGAGTCCTCTATTCATAAGAATCCTACATTGGCTCCTATCGACAAGTTCAATTATTTGAACTCTCTCCTTATGAAACCAGCTCTTGATGCCATTTCTGGCCTGTCTCTCTCTGCATCAAATTATGAAGAAGCAATTGCGATCCTTAAGAAGAGATTTGGAAACAAGCAACAAATTATCAATCGCCACATGGATATTCTTCTTAATGTTAGCCCTGTGACTAATCAAGACACAAGAAAGCTAAGGGAACTATATGACACTTTAGAGTCTCATGTCAGAAGCCTTAAGTCACTAGGAATCCCTTCAAACTCCTATGGAAGTTTACTCTCATCAATTATTATGAACAAGCTGCCTCAAGAGCTACGATTGATTATTAGTAGAGAAATAAAGGATCAAGATTGGCAGCTAGATAATATTATGCATGCATTGGAGGACGAGTTAAAAGCCAGAGAGCGTGCAGTCCCTCATGATGAGTGTCAGTTATCAGGTGGAATTCAAGGATTCTCAAAGGCTCAGACGCGTTCAACTACATCTGCTTTATTTGCAGGACATTCAGGACCCACTTGTACATATTGTAAACAGAGCCATCCCTCTAACGCCTGCAAAATAGTGACCAACTCTGCAGCTCGAAAAGATCTTCTCATTAAGCAAGGAAGATGTTTTGTTTGCCTCAGGAAAGATCATCTCAGTAGAAATTGTAAATCAAAGAATCAATGTTTCAAGTGTAAGGGTCGACACCATATCAGCATTTGCCCATCTGATGGCACTCATGAAGGTAGTGCCCACAATAGTACCAATCTTTCAAGAACACCGAGTCAAGAACAGCCTCAGAATCAGCGCGGGAACAATGATGAAGGTACCCCTAGAGCTGCACCCAGACAGGAACAGAACCAGAAACAACTAAAGACCTCAAAGCAGAACCTCACAGCCCTGTATGTCAGTGCCGCTACTCCAGTCCTGCTTCAAACAGCCAAAGCATTGACATACAAGCCTGGCAATTCAGCAGTCACAGTGAAAGCTCGTTTTATCCTAGATAGTGGAAGTCAACGAACCTATGTGAGCACAAGGCTAAGAGAGCGTCTAAAGTTACTGACTGAGAACACTGAAAGGATATCGATCAAAACCTTTGGTTCGACAAATGAGAACAGTCAGTGTGTGGATGTTGTCCGACTCTGTGTCGCCACTGAGCAAGGACAAGATGTAGAACTGTCAGCCTTTGTCGTCCCCACAATATGCGATCCTCTTCAAAGTCAATCTGTTGTACAAGCTAGCCTCACCTATGCTCATTTAAAGGGACTTAAACTTGCTGACTACCATACGGGTGAAGACAATATTGACATTGATATTCTTGTTGGGTCCGATCAGTATTGGAGTCTAGTGTCTGGCAGGGTGGTACGAGGAGAGCATGGCCCCACTGCAATTGAAACAAAACTTGGATGGGTTTTGTCAGGTCCAATCCCAGAAGGAACACAAGTTAATAGGCAGCAAAGTAATCTTGTCACAACACATGTACTGAAGAGTGCAGTAAAACCTGTTGATGTCACAAATGAGACCCTTGATGGAACTCTAAAGACATTCTGGGAACTAGAATCGCTTGGCATTAAACCAAGGACACTGTATGAAGAATTCCAAGAGCAGATATCCTTTACGAATGAGAGGTATGAAGTCCATCTTCCCTGGAAAACGCCGCATCCGCTCCTTCCAGACAACTACCAGTTGAGCAGGAAACGTCTAGAGAACCTTCTTGAACGTCTTCGCCACCAGCCTGAAGTCCTTAGAGAATATGACTCTGTCATAAAGGAACAGCTACATAGAGGCATGGTTGAAGTTGTAGAAAAGCCTAGCGAAGGAGAAGTTGGTAAGGTCCACTACATACCGCATCATGCAGTCATAAGAAGGGACAAGTTAACAACCAAGCTTAGAGTCGTATATGATGCTTCTGCAAAATCCGATGGTGTAGCCTTGAACGATTGTCTGTATGCAGGACCACCCCTTGCTGAGAACATATTTAATGTACTTTTGAGATTTCGTGTTAACCAAGTCGCTTTGACCGGCGATATCGAAAAGGCATTTCTGATGGTGGGTATGGCGGAGGAAGATAGAGATGTGTTAAGATTCCTGTGGGTGGATGACATTGACAACCCCTCTCCAGAGATTGTGGTTCTAAGGTTTACACGTGTCGTATTCGGAGTCTCGTCTAGTCCTTTCCTGTTAAACGCCACAATCAAGCATCACATTGAAAGGTACAAAGAAGCAGATCCTGAATTCGTAGAGAAATTTCTTCGCTCCATTTATGTGGATGACCTAAGTTCTGGAGCCTCTGAGACTAATGAAGGCTATGAACTTTATCTGAAGTCCAAACTCAGGCTTGCGGAAGGAGGATTCCACCTAAGGAAGTTTGTATCAAATTCCCCTGAACTAATGAACAGAATTCAAGGTAATGAATCCAGAAACTCTGGATCTGATGCTGGTACATCCAGTAAGGCTGCTTAGCCCAAGAGTGTACAGCCCCCTCAAGCCTATCCAGAAAGGAATGTTGTTTCTGAAGACAAAACTTACGTCAAGAGCATGCTTGGCACAATAGAAGAGAAAAACAGCTCAGACTCAAAGGTCCTTGGAGTACGCTGGAACCCCATGAAGGATGCATTCATATTTGATTTGACCGAGATAGCGAACTTTGCAAGAGACCTTGAACCCACGAAGAGAAACGTTGTTAGTGTTGCCGCGAAGTTTTATGACCCTTTTGGATTTCTTTCACCAGTTGTTATAGAGTTTAAGTTGTTCTTCCAAGAACTTTGCCGAATGAAAATTGGTTGGGATGATCCCTTGAATGATGAATTGTTGAAGATGTGGGGCAAGCTGTTGGATGGGTTAGAAGGTGTAACAGCACTTTCACTATCAAGATGCTACTTCCAAGGAGTTCAAGAGAGAGTTGTCAGTTGTAGCCTTCATGGATTTGGTGATGCATCCAGTAAGGCCTATGCAGCAGTGATCTACCTGCACGTGACTACCACCACAGGAAGCTATGTCAAGTTTGTCGCATCCAAGTCCAGAGTTGCCCCTGCGAAAGAATTATCCATTCCAAGATTAGAGCTTCTTGCCGCTCTAGTATTAGCTAGGCTGATTGAGCATGTTAAGGAGGCCTTGCAATTGGAATTGGCAATTACAGATCTAAATTGCTGGACTGATTCCAAAGTAACATTATTTTGGATCAAAGGCGAAGAAAAGGAGTGGAAGCAATTTGTCCAAAATCGTGTCAATGAGATCAGGAGCCTTGTAACAGCGAGTAGTTGGCGACACTGTAACGGAAAGGATAACCCAGCCGATATTCCCTCGAGAGGATTGAATCCTGTAGAACTCTCAAAGTGTACCTTGTGGATGAAGGGCCCCAAGTGGTTAACCAATTTTAACGAAAACAGTGAGAGCGTGTTCGACAGCACACATATACCTGAAGAATATTTTGCAGAAATCAGAGCTGAGGAAAGAGCAAAGTGCCAAAAGGAAACCTCATCCGTAATGCTTGCAGCAGTTGAACCCTGCGGTATAGCACAGATCATGAGAGCAGAAGACTATAGCAACCTGCAGAGACTTATAAGAGTTACTGTCCTTGTTCTAAAGTTTGTAAGAATCATGAAGTTATTACTGGAAAGGGACACCCTTTCCCAAAACGAGTCGACGGATCAAGATACTGCAGTCGCAGAAACCCTTTGGATTAAGGAAATACAGAAGTCCTTAAGCAAGAATCCCAAGTTTGATATTTGGAAGAAGCAGTTTGGCATCTTCACCGATCATCAGGGCATTATGAGGTGTACTGGACGCTTAGCCAAGGCGGAGTTACCAACTTCGGTCAAGCACCCCATTTTGTTGGAGAAAGACCACCACATCACATCCTTAATTGTCGAAGACAGCCATAAACGAGTTATGCATGGTGGTGTGAAGTCCACTCTGACAGAACTAAGAGCAAGATTTTGGATCGTACAGGGCAGACAGTTCGTTAGAAGGCTACTGTACAAGTGTGTGATTTGCAGGAAACTTGAAGGAAGGCCATATCAAGCTCCACCGCCCCCGCCCCTCCCAGAATTTAGAGTAAAGGAATGCTCACCATTTACCTATACTGGAGTTGATTTTGCGGGACCTCTCTATGTCAAAAATTATTCTGGCCCTCAGCAGAAAGTATGGATCTGCCTCTACACTTGTTGTGTTACCAGAGCTATTCATTTGGATCTCGTACCCAGCCTCACAGCCTCCGCATTCATGAGGAGTCTCAGAAGATTTTCTGCCCGTCGCGGCACTCCACTGTTGATGGTGTCTGATAATGGGAAAACCTTCAAGTCAGCAGCGCGAGAAATCACGAAACTGATGAACGACCCGGGAGTAAAACAGTACTTTGCCAATGCACGGATGAAGTGGACGTTCAACCTTGAAAAGGCCCCTTGGTGGGGTGGCATATTTGAAAGACTTGTCAGATCTGTTAAGAGATGTCTGAAGAAGACTATCGGCGGTGCAACCCTTACCTATGAAGAATTGCTTACAGTAGTCGTGGAAGTGGAAATGATACTGAACTGTAGACCTCTGTCCTACGTGTCTGGTGAGGATACTGAAGAACCCCTTACCCCGTCGCATCTCCTATGTGGGCGACGCCTAATGAGCCTTCCAGACAGCAACAACAGCGACACTCCAGATTATGACATTGATGTTCAGCCACAGGATCTAAGCAGAAGAATGCAGCACCTGAGCAACGTTCTGAACCACTTTTGGAAAAGATGGAGAAACGAGTACCTGATCGAGCTGCGAAGTGCCCATCGTTACCTTAATCAGAATGACACTATCAGAACTGTATCTGTTGGAGATGTAGTTGTTGTGCATGAAGAAGATCAGCCCAGAGGAAAATGGCGTGTTGGCAAGATTTTAGATCTCATCGTTGGATCTGATGGTTGTGCCAGGGGAGCTTTGGTCCAAGTCCGAAGCAAGGGAGGAAAATGCACGAAACTCAGGCGCCCTGTGCAGCGGCTTTACCCTTTAGAGATCCAGTGCGAAGTTCCTGTCCAACAAGCAACCGAAGTAATCCCAAGCCAGAATCCTGATCCAGTTAGCACTGAAGTGAGAACTGAGCAACCAGTGTCTACACGAAGCTGTCCAAGACGAGCAGCTGCAATTGAGGCTGACCGAAGAAGGAAGACCTGGCTGGAGGATCTGACTTAATGAACTTTGAACTTTGCTACGAATTATCGTTGAGTTTAGGTGTCTCAATAGTATGTAAGGTTTGTTGACCAGATAGAATTAGGTAGCCAAATAATAATCTGGTCAACAGGGGGGAGTGTTACGGACTTGTATAGCGTTACAGCGTGACATCGGGTCACGTGGAACTTGACGTTTGCAATCATGTGACTTAAGCGTTTTCGTTTTATTTATTCCGAAATAAATCTCTCTCTGTGTGGTTGATATTTATCGATGTGGAACCTTAAGATCCTTTGAATTCTTCGAAACCAGCGACTAACGCCCTGTAAAGCGTTACCTTCTCTTACACTTTCCATGCACTGTGCAACGGGCGCAACAGCACTGTAAGTAAGTAAGTAAGTAATTTTATTTAACCACATATCGCATATGAGCAATAGCTCGTTTAAATGCAAATGTGCCATAAAAATTACAACGTGATAATTTACATAATGTACATGTACAAGTGATGAATAAAAATAAGAAATAAAGAAATTAAATCAACTAAAAAAAATAATAATAATTTAAAAAGAGAAAATATTGGTAATCAGATTGTCTATTTACAAAATACACAGTTGCAGTCATACGATGAAGACAACTGTATGTTTTGTAAGTTTTTCCTAAAAATAGAGAGGGACTCCGACATCCTTATTTTGTCTAGTAGATTGTTCTATTGTTTGCCAGCCTGGTACGTGAAAGAATGTTGCATATAAGATGAGGTCGGTCTTGGAAGAACAACCTTAAGATGGCCCCGTAGGCTGTAACCATTGCTTCGCAGTAAAAACATTTCCCGAATGTAGTTCGGTGCCTGGTTATGAATGCTATTGTATACGAGTATCAGTGCTTGTTCTATGCGTCGATGTTCCAAGCTTTTGATATGTACAGTTTTAAGTAGCTCTTCATAAGCAGTCGATTTAGAGATTTAGAGATTTAGGGCCTGTTTACATGGAGTGGGGGACCCCGGTCTAGTGGGGTTGGTTTCTTTTGTTTTCACGCTCTGGGGAACACAAAACAAAAGAAACCTACCCCACTAGACCGGGGTCCCCCACTCCATGTAAACAGGCCCTTAGAGTCGATTTAGCACTGGCTACAGGGAAGTAGACCGCTGTCTTTTCTTGGAATCTGAATTTGCATATGCAAATTTAAAGCCTGCATAACAGGCGCTAAGCGCATGTTGCAGGCGTTTCAGAAAATTTTCAGCAAAATGGCGCCATTGTAAGCGCCATTGTTGGTTGGGCTCAAAAGGATAGCCGAGAGGTACTGGAGCAATCAAAGTGCGTTGTGATCGTGTCTTCTCCATGTGACTTCCCAACTAGGGGAGGGAAGCCGACTGCATGACTCCTAGAAAGTGTCTAAGGATTATAATAATGTGGAAATTCAATGTGGATGTGTTTTGCTTTTTATATGGAAGATGACGCTGTTAGACTTTTTTGTATCAAAATTCTGGGTGTTACGAAAACTAAGACCCTCGAAAACTAAGACCGAAGACCTAAGACCCCCTAAAATCGAATCCGGCGAAATATGAAGTCAAATTGTAATCGAAATAGGTGTAATCTGTCAAATTATCTTCTGTCTGACTCTTTCCACCGAGTTTTAGGTCAAATTTAATGGTAAATTTAGGGGTCTTAGTTTTCGTAATTTCGAAAACAAATTAAGACCCCTCTTAGTTTTCGAAAACTAAGACCCCCTTAAAAACCGATCCATAATATATATATGAAGCCAAATTACGACCGTTCAAAGACCATAAGCCGATAAAACAACCATAAACTATCATCCGCGTGCTGACGATCAGCTTCTTCTAAAATTTGCAAACATATCAGTATTGAGGCTTTAAAAAGAGGACGAAAAGCCATAATTGTACACTGAAAATATGCCTTACCTCGCCAATTGGTCTATAACTTTGGTTGTTTATCCTTAAAAATCGTAGAATAGGCTTTCCACAGGCTGAAGATGGATTTTTGCCTTCGTGTCTCTGCGACCATGATTGCGTTACCTAAAAACCACCAAAGGGGTGCTTTGTTTTGATTGTTTGTTTATTATATTTTTTTCTGAAATTAAAACGCAAAATTTTCGAGATGATGCCTTGCTAGTTTAGGAAATTTATTCATTCATTCATTGTTTATTAAATGAGTGAGAGACAACAGCAAGTGGTAACGTTGCGAGTATGCGCGAGCCGCTGGACGGAAGTTTGTGGTGGTATTGGATCGCAGCGAATGCAGTATAGAAAAATGGCGCCTCTTTTAAAAATTACCGTCGTCTTAGTCATCTGTTCTATCTTTGTGGAGTGCAGATAAGGCAAAGTCTTCTGTGTATTATGCGAGATTGGTCCCAAGGCTAATAAGTCGCAGATCAGTCACAATTTTGCCCGGTTTGTGCTCCATGAGTGATTATTGTTTCGTGTTTTGGCTTGCGCGCGGACACATTAAGCTTCGATGCGGTTCCGTGTGACAGCAACAAAACTCCTCCATTAAAACACTGGATAACTAGGAAAAAATCTCTTCATGTAGAATGTGTCCGAGTACAGAACGTCCGACGCTTAAGATTTGAATAAAACGCTGGGAAAAAAATTCTAAATACTAGTCTGTTTATATAGTCATAATTGCAGTTCTTGCGACAATCTCCTTGCAATAATACAATTTCACGTCAGTTATGGATCAGGAACACCCTGTTGCTCAGAGATGTGCAATCTTAGTGCAGTGATTCTGCCAGTGATTACTTTTCAGAGATACCCCATCCTAACCACCAGTGGCCAAAGCAGGTGCAGTGCCCTAATTCTGCGACTGATAAAATTTCAAAGATATCCCACCCAGGGCTATGAAATTGTATGTTTCCATTTTTGACTAGATGATGTAAAACTAAAGACCCAAACTCTAGAAATAACATCTATTAAATGTATGTGATGCCTTAACTTATTCAGGGGTGTAGGCAGAATTTTTGTAATATGGAGGCTCTGGACTCCAAGATGCCCCCTTATACTTCTAAAATAAAGAACTGTAGATGAGCCAACACAGGAGTGTGGTACAAGATGTTTCATATTACAGATGTGTTTTATTGAGGTAACGCTAACCATGAAAAATCCTTCCCTTTACTCCCCACACTTCTACATACTAGAAAATTGCAAATATGCACAAAATAGTGAAAATACTTAAAATAGTAAAGATCACAGGCATATCTAAAACTGCATTTTCTCTCTGAGATGTTGAAGTGAATTTCTGCTTCTGGTACTTCCATGCTTGCCCTCATTTTTGCTTTCCATAAATTTTGTTGTTGGTATTTTCTACTGCACATGTGTTAAGTATTTGATATAATATATAACTAATAAGGCTTAGCTCCCTTGACTAGACCATATCTATTTGGGGCCAAGTTCTTATGATTTGAAGATTAAAAAATTGAAAATGAGAGAAAATTAGCTCTAACTTTTCCTTTTCATTCAATTTCAACATGAGGAGAATTTAAGAATCTCAAAGCCTGATATTTATTAAGTCTGAGTTTATGGTAGCTTCAATTGAGCCAATGTATGACTCAATAAAATTAAAGCTTGTCTGTGTGTCTTCTGGGGCACCAAGGCTATTTGATGCAGTTCAGGATGGAATGACAGACCCTCCACATTCTGCAGACAGCATAGGGTTAAATAAAAAACAGATAGTTGCCATTTTGTACCAGCTCTGCTATGGCTTAAGGTGATTCCATAGTAAAAGAACCTAACATAGATTGTAGCTAAAACTTGGTACACTGATGTAACAAGTCAAGAAGATGATAAAAAAGTAATAAAAAATGGGGGTCACCGTGCTCGTTTTGACGTCACAATGCTGACAAATACAGCTATTTTGGACCCTTTAACAAAAACCGCGCGCAGCCCAAAACTAGACAAAAAGGAAAGATTTTTTCAATGATGCATGTGGTATCGCACAGAATTGGACTTTAATGTACTGTTTATCCACTTACGTACCATAAAAATGCCTTTTAATGCCCTTGTTTTTACTTTACGCTCCAAAGTAGAATTAATTTGGACGCGCGCTTTTCGACCCGTGTTGGCCCAATCCGTACAATTTAGTAAAATTGCCAAAAAACTGAACATAGATTTGTGCCAATTTTTTTCTCATCGAAAGAAAGCACTGTCCTTATTAAATTCGTGAAATAAAAAATGGGGGTCATCGTACTCGTTTTTGCGGTAGAGCTGCAGAAAGTGCGCACCAAACGCATGTTCTCCGATTTTTGAGAGAGGACTGGGGCGAGTTTCAAAATAGAATGTATGTGAAAGGGGGAAGAAAGTATTAAAAAATCCGTTTTTACAGAATTTACATCGAGATATCACATTTAGGACACAATGTGATAAAGAAAGTGTTTAAATGAAAATCAAAGTGAGTAAGCACAAGTTAAACATCCACTATCGAGGTTCTCCGAGAGGAGGTCGAACTAAGCAACACGCGTACTGCTTACGTTATGCACATTCCCAACACATTGAGTCTCACCTTGGCAAGAAACAACAGCAAGCAAAAATTCCAATAGCGTTTCTCTTCAGTTAACTTCATTTTAATAATATTACTTCATATGCTGTTTTTTACGGCGGCCATCTTGTTATGCGCAGTAAGAGATGCGCAGTGCAAAACTAGGGAATCACCTTAAGTGAAAAGTGCAACTGGTTTGAATGTGATGATGTAGTCGTCCTCAAGGACTATCACCTGGATCAACAAGGTTTAGTGCTGAGCATCTCATAGGGAGCTCCTGCAACAGGCAAAAGGCAAATGAAATTTTTCATAACTTGTCATCTTGCAACACCAAGAGCATCAATGAGCTTGTTTCAGGGGCAATTTGACATAAATTGCAACTTGTGCAGCCTCTGATATATGACTATATACACTACTACTGTGTATACACAGCCAAACTGACATTGGAAAGCCAAGTGCTCCTAAATTTATGTGCACAAACACTGAATATATGAGACCTAGAGTATCAAAAGAATTATTTCTACCGAAGAGTGAAAAGTTACCCCTATGGCATTTTGTTGTTGCCCACAACTAGTGATACCCCTTTAGATATTCAGGATTTCTAAAGTGTCATGGATACGAATTTATATTCTAGAATTGTTTTGCGCTTGAACTTGTGCTAGTGTCAAAGTGGGAGTAATCTCATAATGGTCATATGAAAATGCATTAAATCACACTTATCATATTTTATAGTAGGGCAGGGAAGAGAATGCACTTATGTATATTTTCATAATTTTATATTGATTTTAGTTATGTTTCAAGACATTATGTTAACATTTTAAGCATAACATTAAAATTCTTTTTGGCGTCAATTTTGCGTGTATAAACAAATCATCATAGAATAAGTATCAGAATAATATCATCTTCCAAATGGTGAGGGTTCTTGTCAATGAATCTGAGAGCTTACAGTGCATCATTATTAAAACGCAAATTCATCAGTGTTCCCCCCCTCGGATGTAAAATCAAACATTCAAGAATGAAAGAGTGTTCCGAAACAATGCTTTTACAAATAAGTTTTGTTGGGATATACTTTTACATGTTCACGAAAAATCTGAAAACAAGGTTGAAAAGGACAAGAAAAATTTGTCTATCTTTAACGAAGTTTTAGCAAATAATATTTCACAATCCACCGCCTCGATCTCCTAATCTCTGAGAATAAGCAATCGCCATAGAGCACCAATGTAAACCAGGAAAGCAAGTTTTCGAAAATGGAAGGAAACATCCGACTACGGCCTTACTTGTAAGAGTAGGAAATTTGCTTGTTGATTTCATACCGCTAAATAGTATCAAAATACTCGAACTTTCCCCCTTTGAATTAACCATTAAAATTGAAAATAAGGAGTGACCGAAAGAGAAGTTTAACCTGTTTAGTCGCTTGTGTGGGATATACAACTGGATCTCGCTGTAAGGTCAGGGTGAAATACTACAAAAATACTAGGGTCACATAAATTACGTTGAATTCAGGCTGCTATAATTTTAACACATAACATTCGATGATGCTGCTCCACATTTCACAAAGTAAATCAAGGGGTATGTCTTACCTAAATGCTAGGCAGTTCTGCAGATCATGGACGATAACCCAGAAATCCGTGACCGCTTGAATGTCAAAAATCAACATATCACAACAAACGACCTCGTGAACGCTTTATCTGCTTCATCAGAGGAGCCAAATGGATGAAAATTAACCAGCTAAATGGTCCTTCTGCCATACATAACACTTCAATATGGCTTAACCAAAGTATCCAATCTATAAGAAATGTCTGCTGTTGATTAGGTATGCCAAAAAATCTCCCTTGAAAGTGCTTCACAACAGCTTTCGGCCATTACGATTTCCCGTCAAGAAGTGCTTCCTAGCGAACTTGACGCATGCGCAAACGTTACCACTTGCTGTTGTGAGAGACTATTTCTCCTTTCCCCCAAACTACCCCTCAACTACCCCTTACATTGTAACTTTTCACCTTGTTTCCGGTGATCTCCGGGATGGGAACGATAAAAATAAACTGTTTTAAAAACGCAATGTAGTATATACTCTTTTATTCGCCCTTTGTAAGAAAGCATTTTTCTGGCTATGGCCTGGCCAGAAAAGGAAAAAAAAAAACAGCATTTTTGTGTGAGTAATTGACCACTTGACGACCGGAAGCGATTATGATATATTCAGGTAATGCGTCAGGGTCGCAGCAACATGTCAGCCGGCAATGAAGGCAAAAATCTTTCTCCAGTGGAAAGCCAATTTTACGATTTTTAAGGATAAACAAGTGAAATTAGAGACCAATCGGCGGGGAGGCATACTTTCAGTGTACAATTATACACAGGTAATGGCTTTTCATCCTCTGTTTTCTGCAAATAATTAGAAGAAGAGGATCGTCAGCACACGGATGATAGTTTTTGGTTGTTTTGCTCATTATAGTCTTTGACCGGTCGCAATTCGACGTCATATATATTTTACAGATTGGTTTTTTGGGGGTTCTTAGTTTTCGAAATAACGAAAACTAAGAGGGGTCTTTGTTTTCAAAATAACGAAAACTAAGACCCCTAAATTTCCCTTAAACTCTGTGGAAAGATAGATAGATAGATAGATATTCTGTTTATTTCACCCACTTGCAGCAATAACTGAATTGTTGGGGAAGGTCATTGTCACATACAATTAACCATTTGCATACATTCACTGAAATTTATAAGTTACAAAGTCATTAATTCTTCTGGTATGACCATGTTGACGTCTTGGAGGTTGGACCCTCATACTGTAGTGAGACTCAAAAGCGGCAGGACAGGGGATGATGTTCTTAAGAAAGAAAGAATCGGACAGAAGATAATTTGACAGATTAGACCTATTTCGATTACAATTTGACTTTATATTTCGACGGATTTTAGGGGGTCTTAGTTTTCGTAATTTCGAAGAGTAAGATGGGTCTTAGGTCTTAGTTTTCAAGGGTCTTAGTTTTCGTAACACCCCAAAATTCTGCAAGAAATGTGAGTGCGGTTTAGCCTGCTTTCAATTTTTTATTTGGTCAACTCTCTAAGATAGACACCTCTGAGATCAGAAAAAAGGGTCTGTCTTAAAGAGATGTCTGTCTTTTAGAGAATCATGTGAAGGGAGTAAAGCAAAGCAGGGACCAGCTCTAGCTGTCCAATTTATGATGTAGCGAGATGTCTGTTAAGGGATTTTGTATTCTAAAATTCAGGATGAGTGCTAGAGTAGTCCTGGACTCACAATTACGCTGAATTTCAATACATACAATTGTAGAAAGAGGCCTTTTTGTGGATGTGAGGGTACATATGTCCCTGGACTGAATTTCAAATAGTTGCAGGTATTGCATTTCGGTATTCAGACAGCCCATCGTTAATTGTGTTTGTTGTCATTTAGTCTTCCGTTGCTGTTTCAAGACGAGGTCGCTTATCAGAATTTTGCCCTATCTGCAGAGCCTCTAGAAGGTGGGCTATTTCAATATTACAGTTAAAATGTTAAGAGGCAGTCTCCCTAAAAGCGGTTCACTCAATTTCGCGACAAAAAATACTTTTCCTTTATTTTTTGTCAGTGAAGAGGCTTTAGTAGGTATATACTAAAAGTCCTATTTTTGTTTTCAAATTCTTATTCTTAGCTCTGCTACAAGCCAAAAACAAATTGAGTCTGTCTCGGCTTCTCAGAGAGTGTTTCCAAAGACTAAAATTGATGGATTTTGAAAAGCGCGTTGCAAACAAACGGATGCCGGCACAGAAAATCTGTTCAATTCAGTTTTTTTAGTTAACCTTCGATAGTTCACAGGCTAAATAAAAATATCTTTGATCAAAACATGTTCAAGTTACAGTGGTTCAAAGAATACCTATTTTGCAGGCTTAATTCAAACCGGCCTCTAAAGCAAAGTAATTAAGCTTCTTTATGTACTTTTGAATCTTAAGAGATATATTAACAGGGATGGTCATGCGTGTCACTGATTACCACGATCAACTGGCTGGCGCCGTCGTCTTGTAACTACCTGCACTGAACAGTAAACAATGTCTTTAATAGAATTCTCTAGATGAGAAGTTGATCCAAGCCCTCTAAGTAATGAAAATAAATATCACTACCCCAGGATACAAAACATGTACAAGGCAGGCAACGTAGAATTTTCAGTTCTTTCCGCAATTTCAGAGTGAATTTCACCGCGCTGCATAAATTATTGTAATAATCAGGCTGTTAAAAACGTTTCACACACAACAAAAGCAATTAGTCATTTACCGTTTTATCTGTTCTCGGTAAATGGCTTTGGGCACGCTACTGGTGTACATGAGCGTAACACCGTGCCTTATGCACGATTCGCGCTCACGAAAAGGCATGGTTTTTGTGCCAAAGCACGGGGAAAAAACATGCAAAGGCACAGATCAGGCACACTTTAGGCACAGTTAAGGCACGTTTTAAATATTGCTAAGGCACGTTTTAGGCACAGTTTGGGCACAGTTTTGGCACGGTTTAGGCACAAATATTCAACGCTGGGCACTTTTTTGAAAATCTTTGTAACCCGACTTGCAAAAATGAACAAACTTGGTACGAATTACAAAAATAATTCAGATCAAACACGATACAGTTAGAAGTATTGGAAGTGTAAGTTTTGAGCCGCGCCGAAAGTCTGGAATTTAATTAAAGTATTCTTCAACAGACTGTCCTTGTTTACTCCGAGGATAAAGTGGAAATTCACACGCGATATATGCGGTCTGAACCTTTTCGATTGCCATGCAATTTTATAGACTAGCTTTCTTTCGTTTCTAAAAGAAATCGTGAAAGAAAGTCGAAGCCATAATAACAAAAACAAAGCTAAAGAAGTAAGGCACAAAAATAGCCAATAAAACTCTCAGAAAATACTTTTTGCGATCGTGGTAAAATTGGCCTGAATTTGCATAACAATATGAAAAGTGGTAATTTGAAACCTTCATGCCAACGCGTGTTGTTTTTTAGTACAAAATGCGGCTGCCTTTTAAAAATATTTCTTCAACTAAAAAAGTAGAATTTACACTTAGTAGTAAAATAATTCAAGCTGCTTGTTTGTTTTTGTTTTCTGGATCTGTTAGCAAATTAAGCTTTGATCGTATAATAATCGATGAGACGTGCCAATTTCGCATCAAAACTCATCGGCGTGCAATCAATTTTTTCGTTTTCATTTAATAAATCATATCACAAGTAAATTCTGTTTTTGAATGCAAATCTGCTGTCCTGAAAAATCAAATATTTCGTTCCAACTAAACGCTCCGTTAAGAAGGGGAGAAGAAACCCAACTGGAAATTTTTTAACATCAGTGAAATTCTTGAATCGATGAAATTATATCAACATGTAATTAAGCTGATCACTTATTTTAAATACGCTAACCTGTTTAAGATTCCATTTTCCTGTTTGTCGGAGCTTTCCCTGCTGTCTCTGACTGTATTCTGAGTCATGTTATTTCTTATAAGGGGATAAAAAGGTCGTCAGACCGTGTTTCTAGACTTCGTAAACCTTAAAACTGACATAATTGCCGTGCGCAATTTTCTTTCGCTGGGGAGCTCGATAGGCTGGACACGATTTTCCGAGTGACTCAATAAATTATTTTGGCACAACTTAGGCACGGCGTAGGCACGTTTTTCAAAACTAAAATGCCCACTTTATGCACATCTTAGGCACATTTTAGGCACAAAATCTTTGTGCCAAAGCGAACCCTAGAATCCGATTTTCGGTCCAACGTACGGTTTACGAATTTTCAAGTTAAAAAATGCTTTCTAACCTTACATATTTGATCTTAGCGTAAAAATGGGTTTCCTGAAGTCTTAACAGTTAGTCTATAAGGAAGGTTTAACTTATGAGCATTCCAAAAATTATCATTTCTTCTCTTAACATCAAAAGAAAGTCAATCAAAAGCAATCTTTTAAATTGACGTTTGCGCTGCACAGAGATCGGATGTAGACAGAACATCTTTCTGAAAACGCCCTAAACTTTGTTGTTTTGCCATTATGTTCAGTAATTTTTAATACAGTTAGTACTCATAAGTCACTTACCTCTGTGGAGAAATTTTTCCAAAGTACCATTAACAGAAACAGAGAAATCCCACAATATGCGTGGTTAGACTGTAAATGTTACGCGAGCTGTTAAAAAATGGTCCCATTTTGAGCCATATTTTTCATATTTTAATTTTATTTTGGTCTTACAGCCAGAAAAAAAAATTCAATGAAAAGCTGTTTATAAACTTTAACTTCTTGCCAAACATCGATGCGTTCTGAGTTTTAATAAGTTCATAAGAGTCAAACGATGTGAGATTCTTAGCCGTGTACACCAGTAGCGTGTGCCAGGCCAAATAAGACACTTACCTTTACTTTAGATTCTTTATGGAAGAAGTCTATCCAGCCAGCTGAAGTTATGCAGTTTCGTTAATTTTCAAAATCAAGTCATAGCGTTATAGTCACGTAATTTTATGGTCACCTGGCTACGTAACCCGTTGGCAGCAAAAATCTTTGTGACAAACAAAATTTCTGTTTCTCTCCAGAAAAAAAAATGCCCTAATGAGTTTTTCCTTCTTAAATGGCACAAAATTAAGACGCGTCTTAAATAAAACGCGAACTTTCCGTATGAATGGCACATTTCGTCTAAAATAAGACGCGGCTTAGCTAAGACGCGTCTTATTAGATAAGACATGCTCGTATAAATGGTACAGTTTGCGTCTTATTTTTCCTCGTACAAATGGCCCTAATGCGTATCACACCAAGGAATTTGTATTGGTAGTGAATCATTATTTTCACGGCATGGACTCCGCCCTTCCATATTTTCAGACCCAGCCCGCATAGACGGGGTGAGGGTGGGGGGCAGTGGGATACCAATAACTATACCCGCTTTTGTCCTTATAAGGTACCAATTTAGCTAAAGATTTGTCAAACGTGTGGTACCGAATGTCTGAAATTACCTTGAAAAAGAATACTATATACCTAAATAAGGTATTTCAGGACTGAAACAGACCGTCCAACCTTTTTTATTTATCAAAAAAACTAGTATTAGAGTCCAAGGACAAGGAGCGAGCCGCTACGGGTGAGGTAAGGCGGCATGCTCCCCCAGAAACACCATTTCTATAGTGCTCTTAGCCTGCGTAGCAGGCGCTTGGAAGTGATGGGCGCAAGAAAGAACGGGTGTCTCCACGTGTCTCCCTGGCGCGCACCCGTTCTTTCTTGCGCCCACTACTTCCAAGTGCCTGCTATGCAGGCTATGTGCTCTGAGAGAACAAGTTAAGTAAAAGATGTTGGTAAATCGACTGAAGAATACTGTGAATATTAAATAAATAAACAAATAAAATAAGTAGATAAATGATCTTTAATCACAGGTTGACAAGGTCCTGCCTTTGTTTATAGTGCTCATACAGAGCCCACTTCACCTGTCCTCAACTCTAACAACTCTAGCAAATTGTAAAGCTTCAGAAGGTATATTATCCTTAAAGCTCGCATTTGGACCCACTCTATTGTACTAGGCAGATGGGCATGAAGGGCGTTATATCAAGCCACGCAACATTGTACTCTAGGACGGAACTTAAGAGAGCGACGCAGATAGCCGCAAGGTCCACTGCACCGATTTCCTGGGAAACACCTCCCATGCCTAGAACCTTGTGCGAACGAACTGTTTTGAGTGCTTGTTGATCAATTCGTAAAGGAGGTAGCTGAGGGTCGCTTTACGAATCTCTTTACACTTTTTAGCATTAAGCTTCATCAAGAAATAGTTTGGGACGCAGATGGAAATTGACTGTGGCACTTCCTTATTTTTCTTAGGCTTAGGTAGTCCCCCCGGGGGGTACTCTCATACATTACCTATACGGGTATGTGCCGCCCAACGGGGTCGTGATTTTGAAGCTCCCGATTTAACGGGGTATTCATTTCAGAGGCGTTTTTTAGAACGGGGTATAATATTTCGAACGCATGAAAGCTCCAGTTTTGTAAGCAGCCATTCGAAATTGTTCAAGGAAAGATTACTTTTAAAAATACGGTTCAATGCGTTAACAAGCAGACTGTTGTACTCTTGTTGCAACCTGTGTTTTAGCGTGCAGGCGGGCGTATTTTGGCGCGAGCTGCGAGGGCTGACTCTGCCATCTTGGATAAATAGGCATGCGGAAGTCTGGAACGAGTCCATAATGTACCCGAGGGAGATGGAGACGGGCTCAAAAGAAAGGGACGGGGGAGGAGAAGTAAAGTCGTTAGCTTACGAGTGTGGTTCATTTCTAGAACGCGGTATCAGTTTTAGGGCAATTTCTAGAACAGGGTATAAAAAATTGGCCAATTTCTAGAACGGGGTATCAATTTTAGATTGGGGAACCAATTTGGGGTCCCGGGCGGCACATTCCCACCCAAAAAATACCCAAGTGCAAACCCCCCCACCCCCCACCCACCCGGGGGGGTGGTCCATCAAATCCTATAGCCAGGGGCGGATCTAGGGGGAGGGTGCAGGGGGTGCACACCCCCCCTCCCCTGAGATGACCTGCGGTTTTCTAATACAACTGGTATTCTCCAAAAAGAAAAAAAACTATGTGGTTTATTGGTGTTGAAGTAGAGCAAGAGACGAGTGCACCCCCTCCTAAAAAAAATCCTGGATCCGCCCTTGTATAGCAAGTACTGGAATATATTCTTCCGATATATTTTGACACACTGAAAGCCACTTGAACTGGAAGAACGGTACTTCATACACGTTTCATCAAGCAATATTGGTGCAACTTGGAAGAAATCGGGATTAAGAGACAGTTAGCTGAGAAACAACACACCCAGATAAACTGTATAACTTTTGGTTCACTTCAATTCGGTCATGCAAGTCTTATCCCGCAGATTCCCTCTTTTACCAGCCCATGCGAACTTTTGGTCAGCATATTTCGATCACTGTGACAACAGTGTGTCTTAATATCAAAAATTTAGAAAAAAAGATAATTTATATCCTTACTGTGGCACTAAAATTCCATAAACCTGAACAAAATTGAGCCTGGATACCTGAAAACCCAAAACCCCCGGCCAGGCCTCTCTCCTTTAGAACGTTAAAATCACGTAACCGGGATGTCAAAAGATGTCACATTAAAATACTCTACATGGAAACTACAAGACTCCCTGTAGCTGCATTTTTAAAGACTATTCATGCATCCGTTCTTTGGAAACGTTGTTGTCGTACTAACCATTTTGGCCTCTTTTATGGGACATTCTAGTTGACAGCATAAGGGATTAGAGACCAGGTATCACAGGCCACCCCACCAGGTTCCTAATCTCAATTGTTGCACATGCGATTTCACTTCTTTAAGCAACAAACTTGAAAAACAGGAATCAAATTTTGCTCGAAAAATTATGCTTTGCCAAGCCTGAGAAATGAATTCTCATGAGCAACAATTACAATTAGCGACCTGGCAAGTTGGAGCAAAAGGGGTGGTAGGTCACCTCTTTAATCCTTTATACTGTACGTGAATTTTAGAAATGTACCATATAAGAGGCCAAAATAGTCATTACAAGAAACTGGTTTGAAATGAACAGATAAAAGAGGGTTCAAAAAATGCACCTAAAGCCAACCTTACACCTCAGTCGTTGACCCGTCTTGTGCATGTTTTGTATCCGGGGATAGTGATATTCATTTTCATTACTTAGAGAGATTGGATCAACTTCTGATTTAGAGAATTCTATTAAAAACATTCCGCACGAAACGAGCAGCGCTGCTGCAGCGCTGCAGAATGACTTCAAGAAGCGCTACAAAAGAGCTGCAAAAGGGCTGGCTGCAGCAGTAGCAAAAAATGGCTGTTTCGCGCTGCAGTGGAAAGCCCTTTGACAGCTATAAACAGCGCTGTTGCAGCGGTGCAGAAAATTCCCGAATCACGATCTGCGCTGCAAAGTGGCTGCAAAGTGGCTTCGAATTTTAAGACAAAGAATGTTGTTCCCGGTAATGGCCTACCACTCGTTAGTACAAAAAAAAAGAAATGCTGACTTCAATAATACAATAACCACGAAACATGGGAGAGGAGTTGACAAGGCGTTAGGAGGAGTAAAAACCACTAGAAAGTCAAAATGCAACTGATACTTTATTAGTATCCACGCGTACACGTTACAAAAGCAAGTGACATAACAAATCTGCAACAGTCTCGCTTTGTAAATATTCAGCAGTCACGGTCACTCATCTGAATGTATGAGAACTTCAATTAACATGCAGACATTGAAGTTTATCTTTTTTTAAAAATAAAGAGAATAACAGCGACTGTTCTACATAAAGTTTACACGGACAACAGCCAAATGATATTTTGATTCGTTGCAACACGTTAAGCCTGACATCGCTCACCTTGACGTTTTGTCCATGATCGACGATCTGCTACACTTTTTCGTGAAAGAAATCAACCCAATCTTACTTTGGCCGTCGTTAAATTTTACAATGGACTAAGGAACGTACATTATCGTTGAACGTTTGAATCTTGTAAATGCATTCGTACCCCAGCGAAGATTCTTGCATCTGTGTTGCTTGCTCTGGTTCGATTCGTCGGTACCTCGCGTAGAATTCACCGTACAGTGCCGTTGTTTACAAATACCTTTGAGCTGTTCCATCCAAAAACATCAACAGAACTTCCATCTCGAAACAGAACTAGATGCAAAACACTTACAAATTTGTATGAATGTTTGCGCCTTTCATTCAACGGTCACAAATGTTTGTCTAGGGATGTAATAGGATCTTATGCAAAAGTGCCGACCAATTAGATTACAGCCTAGAATGTCTCCAGGGAATTAGCGATAACATTCCCACCAGGGGGGGCTAGCAGCGAGGTCTGGAACCGAGTTTACATGATCGCCCCAGTTAAGAAATTCGGCCGAGTGAGACTGAGTACAAATTTTCCTTGAAAACAAATATGGCGGAGAATGGAGACATGGAAGGACGATGAGTTTTTGCTCGGTTTTAAGTTTTACCGCGTACAAATATCAAGAGAAGGTTTCTCTGAACTTTTTTAATGGACCTTTTGGACATCAGGAGGCGGGATGTATGAAAAGTTCATGGGTGACTTCACTTATCGTGATTCGGGATCTCGGCAAATTCAGCAATTTTTTAGCTTCGTGAATTTTCGAGCGTCCATCTTGCTCCATTTCTTATATTTTTCCACTTACAGTGGTATTAAGACTCTCCTCCTTATCTTAAACATATGCTACGAGCACAATATATTGGTATGAGTCTTGCAACAGTCATATGTGAATGTTCATTAAACCACTGATTAGGGCCACTGATTTTCTTCTTCGCTGGTCGTAAGTTTGTTTGTGTACACCGGGAGGCACAACAAATATTTATGGGCGTAAATACAGAATACAGGGCCAATTTAGTAAAAACCAGGGTAAATGTTCCAATCACTTGTTTCACATATACTGGGTCTGTCAGTATAAGCTATTTTTAATATCGAAATACTGCAGGGAGGGGTTTACTGAACCTTCAGAACCTTCACTGGAATGTCATTGGAGTGATAATCAATAAATTTCCAACAGCAATACCGTGTTTGGTAGTTTTGTATTAGATAGTGACTTCGGTTTCAAGTATTTCCTTGAAATTGTTAGTACAAGAATTACCCTTTAGTTATGAGTTATACTTGAATGATTATAGTGGTTTAGTGTAGGAACAAGAGGCTAATTCAGTTGCTAATAAGAGTGAGTACATCAGGAAAGGATATGCGTTGAGAAAATCCCTCAAAGGACTGAAGTACAAGAAACAGAAAAAAGAAAAGTGAATGTTTTGCAAAGTTTATAAAGGGAATCAGAAGAGGCTTGAAAAATATACAACTTACGTTTATTGTTTGTGTAAGTTATGAATCTGATTCACAACTAAATTATACAAGGTAAAATTGATTTTTTATCAACCATCAAAAGAAGTTATTGTCGGGCTTGAGCCCTATCCTCTCAGCAGTTCTTTCTACGATACTACCCTTGGCTTATTTGGCCTAGATGGGTATGTGCTGCTGATTTAGGGTGGTGACCATTTCACCCTTTAGAGTTTTGAGCAAGGTGTCTGTTTGGGTTGTGAAGGTTGAAGAAGAAGCAGTCTATTGGTACCATCATTTTCCCCCCTTAGTTTTGCCATGTTTCTAAGTTGAAAAGCTACCTTAATTCTGTATGCTAAAGGAATTGAATCAGGATTATAAAATAATGTCTCTTGACTTAAAAAGGGTAGGGAAATGCACAATGTGTCCTACTACCCATACTCTCTTTCAGTGTAAGCCCAGGGAGGTGATCTCACATTTTAATTCCCTTTTACCACTTATTGTAACAGCAAAGTCAATGAAGGCTTATGGTCTCTGAAAAATATTTTTGCCAGCCTCAACACAAGTTTTTAACTGTTATTGTTGACTGCAACTAATATTATCTTAATAATCATCTTACATTTTTTTTCGAAGGCATCCTATGGTGTTTTCAATATCCACTAGTACAAGGCAATTTTTAAGTTGAGAGGGTTTACTTTGATTTCATTAACAGTAAACTACATTTTTACACAGACACAAACTAACCAGGCAGGTTTATGTCCAAAGGTGTAAAACATTACATGCAACTATATGGCAAAAACTGATCACAGTGCCAAAGGAAAGGCAAAAAATTAATAGAAATGTCATCATTTTTTTAATTTTATAAATTCCCTTTGAAGCATATTTAGCCAGATGTAGTCCTTGTCAAAACATGCAAACTTGAACATTTATTTTCTGACCTTAGCTAATCTTTTTTAAACCATACTCTTATTCCAGTGGGTAGTGTACACTACTAGGAGTATGTATGTGAAACACCATGTGAAAAACGTGTGAAAAATGTCCTATTTTCACACTCATTTCACATGTTTTTCACACGTTTTTCACACACATTTCACATGCATTTCACACAAATATTTCACATGCATGTGAAATTTTGCATAGTGAAATATATGTGAAAAGGGTGTGAAACGATGTCAACCCTTTCACACACATTTTCACATACACTTCACATGGGGTTTCACACAGGCTTTCACATGTCAATCCTCATTTAAATTCACACATATTTTCATACACTTCACATGGGGTTTCACATAGGCTTTCACATGTACTTAATCCTCACTGAATGGCAAAACATCTAGTAATTCACACATTATTTCATATACACTTCACATGGGGTTTCACATGAGCTTTCACATGTAAATCCTCAGTGATCTGAGATCATGAATGGCTATGGAATTTCACTACCCTGCGAGCATAAACAAATCAACTACGCGACAGACAATAAAAACAAAACTTTTTAATATCATGCTCAGTTTTTATACCTTTAATTTCTACATCAATAAAGTAACTAATAATATACTAATTTTTGGTTAGAAATGTTTCTTATACATTGTAATAATTATGATAGTAAATGACATGGTAGCCAATTTGCAATTTCCACTTATTAAGGCATACAAATGTATATACTAAGTTACAGAAAAGCAATCTAGCACTCAATGTCAGTGAAAAGACAAAGTAAATAAGCATCTTTGAATAATACAAGCATGTATATGGAAAAAAATAATACTAAATGACTGCTTCTTTACAAGTCGCTGAACAGCTTTCTGAACTGGAGGTCCACACATCAGACTAGATACGGGTGCCTTTTATTTTTGACCTTATTGCAGATGTATGAATATTATGAATCGAAGCTCAAATAAACAAACCTACTCAAATTTTATAGGTTTAGTTCAACTCTGAAGTCATTATAAATTAACTGGAAACTTAATTGCTTCCAAATTGTCGTAGACATTACATGCACATAGGAAACTTATGCTATTTCTTCTCCTATTTTATTTAACATTGGTCTTGAAAAGTCTGCCTACTAGCGCCAGAACATAAAATTTTCAGAGTATTCCATTGACGATTTGCAACAAAGAGTACAGTTTGTTCTGCAGTAAACAAAAAGGAATCAATCAATGGCCTGTACATACATCTTAAATTTAAGATGTATCTTTGAAGGTTTAAGCTTACGTAAAGTTATTGGAAAACCAAAGTAAGCTTATGTTAACGAACCACGATAACAAGAAGAACATACCTTTGTGCAATAATCCAGCTGAGTTGCTGACTTGGAAACATGCTTTATGTGAAGAATTTCGCAATTGATCACTTTCTCTCGAAAATAACATGCGTATTATTGAAAGACAGTCTTTCTATTTATCCGAAAGTAACGAAACGATTCTGTTTGCAACGCTGTGTTGCTTGTGAAGTCCGCGTGAATTTATACTATGAACGAAACTTCATTTTACAGTTTTCTATTGGTTCAAAAGCCCCACGTGACATCGCAAATCAAATCGCGCATGTGCTAAAATCACGGGAAAGCCTGGGAAACAACAAACATGGCGGCTAATCTTGCGATGGAGAAAGTGCACTCGTTTGAGTCGAAAAAGCGGTTATTTTCAGCATTGATTAGAATATTCCAGCGCATTTGAAGTGTTAGAAGCAAGAAAAAAACTTAACATTGTTCTCTCAAGTTGGGAAACCTTTGAGGATTTAAGGAAATGCTGGACTTCACTACATGAATCAAAGTTGTACGTGTTGTGGACGTTGTTCATGTTGGACAAGCTCAGGTACGGAAAGCTGATTGAACCAAAGACAACTTAAGCAAATCAAGAGCATGCCAGTTATTTGCTTCAAGGAATCATTAGTTGAACGAACGGTATTAAAAGAAAACTCAAAAAGCATGCAAAGCAATACAAGGAACTGTTCGCATGTTCAAGTGGACTTTTAACTTTACAACGAAGAACGTTACAGTAAGAAACAAAACATTCATAAAGTGTAGTTACATATGTCGTATATGTTAGCAAAGTTAGTGTTTTGATGGAGTAATAAAATTAAGTCCGTTTTGTCCTCAATGAAGATCTGCTGAAAGAATGGTTTAATTCTCAGGATTTAGCCCTCCCCACTTAACAAAAATCTTGGTACACATCTTTCTGGGTGGAAACCAAGTGGTAAGATACACAACACACATGTTTAGAGGAGACAGTTGATAAAATACATAAATTTATGTAGCATATTCTAGCAAACAATGAAGACCATAATGATATTTGTAAAGGTGCACATTTGGATTGGATACTCGATAGATTTTAATCAAGCCAAATCTAATGAAGAATGTACAGTGTATTCAGGGGTTTCAAAATGTTTTGAAGTAGGCGCCAACTCTGGAAAAACAGGCGGCTGTGACAATCGAGATTGTTTGTCACGAGCTAATTGTTATGACCAGCGTCGCCGGCTTGTGTATTTACTAATAATCAATACAGTTATTGACTGAGAGATCTGGTTGCAAGCTAGATCATGAAAAGAGCTTTGAACATTAATTCCAGTCCGCTGCTTTACACAAGGGCCCCTCTGGGGCTTGGCACTTTGGTATATTGGGGTTCGCCTTTAATGGTGATGATGATGATGATTTGTAACAGCACGTTTGTTGCACATGATCACTTGCCTTAAAGGTCTGATGCATTATAGTATGGTGAATTTTCTAGGTTAACAACCTTTCAAATCTTATTCTTCAAAAATTAATGACCCTCATAGTCAACTTAGTTTGATATTTATCAGCCATGAGCCATAGAATGCTAGATGTGGTGTTTTTCTTGGATTATCGATGGCCCATGAGACCAAGGAGCTCTTTTCATAGAAAATTCATGGCCAGAAATAAAGGCATGAAATTTAATTTTTCAGTTTTCATGGGTCATGAAATGACTTTCATGGGGTATTCACTAGAAATTCATGCCCTTCATAGTGGTTGCATTTAACAAGCCCTGAAAAAAATTCACATGCTCACTCTGACATGCCTAGAAGTGTTCACATGCATGTGAAAAATTTCACATAGAATCTATTATGCATGTGAAATTTGAAATTCACATGCATGACAAAATTGTTTCACATGTGTGAAAAGATTTCACAGGTAATAAACTGCATGGAAAAAAAGTTCACACACATGACAAAAATTTTTCACATGTATTACAAAATTTCACACGCATGTCAAAAAGTTCACATGCATGTGAAATGCTGATGTGGTGAACTTGTATTTTTGCCAACATTGATTTCACATGGTTCCTTTTTTTCACACACTTTTCACACCGTTTTCACATGCTTTTCACACACATAGCCCTAGTAGTGACGTAGTTTTTGGAATAAAATATTTATAATTTCTCCCTCTTTGTTTGCAACAAAACAAAACACAATTCAATGAGGACTCAAACTGAAGGCAGTGTAGTAATTAACTGCTGTCATGAAAAGAGAATTCCAAACACAAAATAATTACCCTTTCATTTGCCTATATTCATTTCTTAGAAACTACGGCAAAGTTTAAATTAAATCACACGAAGATAAGAACTTAAGCATATCAAGAGTGAATGATCTCTTGGCAAAATTTATTTAGCTTCTATTACATAACAAATTACATGAACTACGAGATTTGACCATATGCCACTCAATCATCCAACGCAACTCTGCCAGGATAAGTTCACAATCAAGGATGAAGAATTAAGAATCTCAAGCATCATTTCTTTTCGTCTTAAAGGTGTACTAAAACCGTAAACAACTCTGACAACTCTTCTATTTGACCACGGCCACCGCGCTTTTTTTAATGTCAAGAAGGATTAATTTTCGGCCTTTCACTTGAAAATATAAACTCTTCTACATACGCATTGGAGGGTTGGCCCTTTTTCTAGTCTTGCGGGTCTTCTAAACAGAAACACAGCTTGAAAGCTCGTAGTGAGCCAAAAGGTCGGGCATCGAGGAACATGTACATGTACAATGACTGTTCACTGGTCTCGTTCTTGGCGTAGTAAACCGCAGGTAATGACAAACGCAAGACCAGACGAAAGGAAAACGTAAGCCCCACATAACTGCAGAAAAAATCAGTTACAGCAAAGAAAGCAATGACCAACAGGACCAAAAGCCAATTCACTTCACACTGTCGAATCGCTGCGAAGACGAACTTTTTGTTGTTGTTGTCACGGCTCTGTTCTCAACCCGTTTCGCGCATGCTCGCTACAGTTCTCGAATGATTGACAGATTTCTTAACTGAGGCGATCATGGAAAGCCGAAAAGCGGCAAGATCAAAGGCCGTTGCCAGCCCCCCCTGATTCCCACACTCGCCAGTCACGGAATGAAATTTATTGAAAGCATAGAATTTGAAGGTTTATTCAATAAGTGATCTTTCTTGCGCACAAGCTTACTCACATTTCTTAGAGGTACAGTCAAAGTTTTCTCGTTATAAAAGCCATAACCTGTGGCAAGGCTTTTCTGGCGATTCATGTTATCTCAAGAACGTTGTGCTATCAGATCGAGCGCAGCTGAATTGTAGCGTTACTGCAGCGCTTTCGCAGCTTTTGAAAGTCGGCAACTGCGCAGCAAAACCGCTGCCGAGAGCTTCAAAGGCTGCACAGCGCTTTTGCATCCCGCTGCAACAAGAATTAAGCTGCTGTTTGGCTTCTAAAACGCTGCTAAACAGCTGTAATTTAGCTGTACAGCTATATTACAAGACGACGGCGCCCGGCAGTTGATCGTGGTAATCAGTAGCGTGCATGACCATCCCTGTTAATATATCTCTTTAGATTCAAAAGTACTTAAAGAAGCTTATAATTATACTTTCTATTAGAGGCCGGAGACGAATACAAGTGTCAAAAGAGGCAATTTCATGGAACTTTAGAGCCATTAAATATTGGCTGAAGTTTTGTGAGCCGGAGCACCAAAATAAACTCTCTGGAATAGCAAAGTTACAGACCTAATTGGTCAAGATAAAAAGGAACTTTGGTCAAGCAAATTAAAACGACTATTAAATCTCGCAGTGGTGACATATGGTCAGCGAAAACTAACACTCCCGCAATCATGAACTATATTCGACAGAGACTCTTAGACATAGAACAGCAAACATGGATTAGCGAAATACACAATGATGAACGAAAGGACCCGCATCAAAAAAACAAACTGAGAACTTTTAGGAAATTTAAACTTACCCATGACTACGAAAATTACCTCACAAATGTAAGAAACATCAATCATAGAGTAGCAATCACAAAGCTAAGATTAAGCAACCACAAATTAGCAATTGAAACTGGACGATACGTTAAACCCTATCAACCACCAGACCAAAGAATCTGTCCATAAGGTAAAACTGGATTAGAAGACGAGGAGCATTTTTTGATGAATTGCATAGCCTATAGGGATCCTAGGAGAGAGTTGTTCAATACGCTAAAAAAGGAAACTAATCTTATTCTTGACTCTATGACTCCAAGCTCTGCCTTTACAACGTTGATAAGTATGAAGCAAGGAGAGAAAACGCAAAAAATTGTGGCTAAATACGTATATGATCGCTTCCGCGAAAGAGATAGACGCGTTAAATATAACCTTGTTTAATAGTTGTATAAATTTTACGAATGTACACCTCTGTAATTATTGCACTAAAATCTTTGTTATCGTTGTAAACACATGTGTCTGTAGGTGCTCTGTTGATAATAAAGCACTTATCCTATCCTATACTATCCTATCCCCCGGGCTTAGGTAGTCCCCCCCCCCCAGGGGGTACTCCAATACATTACCTATACGGGTATGTGCCGTCCAACGGGGTCGTGATTTTGAAGCTCCTGATTTAGAACGGAGTATCCATTTCAGAGGCGTTTCCTAGAATGGGGTATATATTTCGAATGCACAAGAGCTCCAGTTTTGTAAGCAGCCATTTGAAATTATTCAGGGATAGATTGCTTTTTAAAATACGGTTCAATGCGTTAACAAGCAAACTGTTGTACTCTTGTTGCACCCTGTGTTTTAACGTGCAGGGCGGGCGTATTTTGGTGCAAGCCACGAGCGCTGAGATAGGAAATAAAAAAATTGTGGATCACGGCTTTATCTTCTGCTTAAAATTGTTGCTGATTATGAAGAAGTCGAGCAAATAAAGAAATATCTTTAAAAAAAAACAGGGCTATTTCAATTTACAAACTTTCTGGAACGGAGTATAAAAAATTGGCCCATTTCTAGAACGGGGTATCAGTTTTAGGGCAAATTCTAGAACGGGGCATAAAAATTGGCCTATTTCTAGAACGCAGTATCAGTTTTAGGGGAATTTTTTTTTAGAACAGGGTGCCAATTTGGAGTCCCGGGCGGCACATACCCACCCAAAAAATACAATCATGATATCTGAGACGGCCAGTAATTATGCAAATATGCAAAATGGCAGATTATAATCTACTGTTGGTTGCAATCCCAGAAGATACCCGCAAGTCTGAGCCTATACACCAAGGAAATAAGGTTAAAATTTTACTTTGATATGATTTTGAAGCCAGATTTAGGCTGCAACTTTTGAGATATTTTCCCTCAAATCTTCCTTACTTTCAGGGTTTGGATTAAGCCTACAAAATAGCTATTCTTTGAACCAATGTAACTTGAACATGTTTTGATCAAAGATATTTTTTATTTAGCCTGTGGACTATCAAAGGTTAACTAAAAAAACTGAATTGAACAGATTTTTTGTTTGCAACACGCTTTTCAAAATCCATCAATTTTAGTCTTTGAAACACTCTCTGAGAAGCCAAGACAGACTCAATTCGTTTTAGGCTTGTAGCAGAGCTAAGAATAAGAATTTGAAACAAAAATAGCGCTTCTAGTATATACCTACTAAAGCCTCTTCACAGACAAAAAATAAAGGAAAAATATTTTTGGTCGCGAAATCGAGTGGACCGCTTTTAGGCAGACTGCCTCTTAACCTGCCAAGAAATGTTGATACCAGTGGGGTTAATGTTTTCATACTCACACCTTGAATACGTTGTGGCCCACTTAAGGCAGCACACAGAAACGTTTGGCATACAGTAAAACCCTGTGAGTCAGAACCTGGATTTTAAGAGCCTGTTAGGCCAAAAATGAGCTAGTTAAGGCCCCCCTATATACATGTAAGAACCTGTTTAGCCTAAAATTTGAAACAGGTCCTTATCTTCTAAAATCTATGGAAAAAATTCTGTACATGTACTTAGGTAAATATCAGATAAGTCAACATTCAGAATTCTCTTTGGAGATGTAAGTGCCTTGTCAACGAGGTCAATGCTTTAGTTTCTCTTGTTAATTTATAGTCATTTTTAGTATACATAACTTCTAATTTGGTATGCAGATTTTTTTTCCTGGGAGAGGGTGTCTGTACAAACTGTCAAGGTAACCACATGGTCACTGCATGACCATTGTGTGACATAGCATCTCATGTGAGAGTTAAACATAAACTCATCTGAACATTGTACCCTTTTTAAAGACTTTCGAAACAAGAAAAATGAGTACCACTTTTAAATTGGGGCTGTAACTTTTCAAATTCCACCATTATGAATAAAAGTAAGCAAGTTAGCCATTCTAAGCAGGAAACAGTAAGCATTATTTTCGCGCACCCTTCCTCCAATCCTTCTGCCCCCCAAAATAAAGTGTGACGGTATTACATGACTGATTTTACCTAACCAGAAATTCCAAAAATTACTGTTGTTCACATTATTGTGTCAATTCTGGTCCTTAAAACTAACAGCAAATTTAATTTATGTTTGTAGTTACTAAAACATGGAACGACCTAAAATCACCTAAAACCACCTAAAACCACCTACAACCACCTCAAAAAATTCAACAACCACCTACAACCATCTACAACCACCTCAAAAACATCTACAACCACTCGCAAACAATCTAAAACCATCTAAAACAGGGTATAAATGTCTGAAATAGTTTCACACAAATGTATGTAGTCCCGCAGAATCCTTTAGTCTAGTGTGAACGTGTCTCACTTGTAGAGCCTGATTTTATACAGCTATTAACCCGTTTACAGTTGCAAAAATTAGAAAACATTATATAATGATATTTGATAATTCTTTTCAGCAAAATGAATCAAAACGTTCTTACCAGTAACGTCCCTTGGCGGGGAGGGAAGACCCGAATATGTGATCCAAATTTTTCGTTCCATTTTAGCTCGTAAAGTTCCAGCTACTCTAGCCTGTGCCAGGCTCTCAGATAGTATAGTGGGGACGTATTTACAACGAGCAAAGCGAAAATAAGAAGCGCACATATCCCATCACTGCCAAGAAGAGGGCCGGGGTGAAAGTTGGGTTCCAAAACACAATAAAGGTATATCAAAATCCAGGTAAATTACTTTAAATACAATCATTCACTATTAAAATTTTTCAACCCATTTTTATTAATTTCGGCTCGTCTTAACTTGTTTTCTTCTGCATCCATTGCATTATATATAGATTTTTTTAAATAACATTTTTAACAATGATTACACCTACTAGTCTCCGTTTCCTGTGTCGTGACGCAAGGGAGTTTAGCCTTGCGGGATGACACAGGAAACGGGTGTGAAAGACACTATAGGGTTCATCTAAAGGAGTCACCTGGAATGTACAAACATGTGTGGCGGATGAGATGCTAAAAAAATTAACTTCTTCTTAGGAATGTAATCCGCCACCTCAGAACAAAACAGCAGTGAAGCAGACTCCGAGAGAGAGAGAGAAACCCTACCTTGTGCCATTGCGTAAACAAATGAAACCTGAACCAAAACGTCTCACTGGTACCCAGGGTAGAAAAAGCCAAATCAAGTCAGTCTTTCGACTACGAGTTTGTTATTTTATTTTATTATTTTTTGTGACTTGATAGTTCATTTTGTAAGGTTCTTTAAGTCTTTTAATATACTTAGCATGATCTCGCATTTCATTTCGTGACTTAAGCCAATGGTTGATGATACAAGGGACCAGGGAGAGTAAGATTTTAGGGGGAAGTGGATGTTTTGTTCGATTCTCGTATTTCATGTTCGTGACATGTTATCGTCTCGCCTTATTTCAGACATTTATACCTTGTTTTAGATGGTTTTAGATTGTTTGCGAGTGGTTGTAGATGTTTTTGAGGTGGTTGTAGATGGTTGTTGAATTTTTTGAGGTGGTTGTAGGTGGTTTTAGGTGGTTGTAGATGGTTTTAGGTGGTTTTAGGTCGTTCCATGTTTTAGTAACTACGAATTTATGTTTCGTTTTTGTCTGATATTGCATTTAAATTAGCCTTTCTAACTGTCCTAGTAAATATATACAATTTTCTTTTTTTTTGATGTGGTGATCTACAATTAAGCACATTTTCCGGGACATCCCTTTCCTGTAAGGAATGATGTTTCACATGCAGAGCAAGAATTGCAATAAGATAGAAAGAGACATATTTAGCCGTCACATTTTAAACAGTTTAAACTTCAACATAAAGTAATGACAAACCTACCATCCTACCATCTTTTGTAAAATGCACTGAAAAAAAGTGCCAATGATAGCTTGAGAGACGTCTTTATTCAATGGATGTACACACACACACACACACTAGCATGAGGAGCTTTCCTCAAGAAAAAGAATCTCAGCAGGCGCCGTAAATTGATGCCCTGGTATGCGATAGAAAGGTGTTTGCTTGGTGTCATAAAATTAATTAAGACCGGACAGAAACTCATGAGTTTCTGGACCGGAACATAATAAGTTAACCAGACGCCAAATATCCGCGAGAGACGCGTCATTTGATCGCGAGGCAAGGTTAGGAGCCAACCTCCCACGCAACCGTTTTTTTTGTTTGAAATGAAAAAGATTTTGATCATTCAAAATGTATCTTAAAAATAAAAGCTTGTTTCATCTACCCGTAGAAAGTAATTAACATGAATTTAGACTTACTGTTGGTCTGTAAGACATAAACAAATCCAGATCGGACTGCCGGTGATTTGGACAGGGCACGCCAGGCTTAAAAGACATTAGGTGAAAGCGTTTTATATTTTCTTTGTCACTTTGATAAAATTTTTGAAGGAGCAACCCATATTTCATGTGGAAATATTAAATACTCGAGTGCCGGAGTCAGAGAATCCCTCTTGTGACATGATGTGACGTGTGTGACAAGGCACCGCAAAAACTTGTTTGCAGTGCCGCTCAAATGAATGGACGGCAGCGAACATGTACGAATTTTTTTTTGTATGTGAGGGTCAGGCAGCGTTCATGCGATGTAACTGAGTTAAATTCTTACTAATTAACTAATAGCGGAGCTCTGGCGCGCGAAGCGCGCCTGCGGAGCACCATGGGTAAGTAAATCTACCCATCCGAGAAAATTTGGTAATCACGTGACCGTACACCGCCCGCAGCCCGC
Organism: Porites rus; assembly: GCA_964035705.1. Lineage (NCBI taxonomy): Eukaryota > Metazoa > Cnidaria > Anthozoa > Scleractinia > Poritidae > Porites > Porites rus. The sequence continues at coordinate 17,816,602 of OZ038000.1, read as the reverse complement.
CCGTCCGTCCGCACCACAGGAAAACCAATGTTCAATCTCACCCTTTCTAGCTAGTTTGGTAGCACAGGAAAACTGATATTGCACACACATTGTACATCAATGTTGTGATCAATTGACAGCTGTCAAAACAGGGTATCTGCTGACCAGTATCACCTGACCGTATCGCGGGCTCAAGTGTCGACCCATCGAGGTCAAGTATCTTTTTGAAGCTATCCGCTGACAAGTTACTAGTTTTCAAATGATCGCAGGTTCAAGTTCATATGAAATATGTTGTGTTTGATATGTGTCGCACAATTAAAATTTTGATTTCAAACTGACCTCGGAAGCTAAAATTCAGCCAGTTTTTACTGGCAGGGAAGACATGCCAGTTGCTTTCGACTTTTCTCAACAAGGTCACGCGTTGGTGACGCTCTACGTCCAATTTTTATGCTCTGATTGGTCAAAATTTGACAGGTGAGTTTATGCGGAAAATTTATGCAGCATCTTGAAACTTGTTTACTTTGACAGCTGAAGCTGACAGAGTTTTGTGTCAACTTGTGATCTCCGCTGAATGTACAAAATGAAATTCTGCTGCTATCAAGAGTCTTCTGTTATTCATAGCTCGTTTGTTTATTGGGTTTTTGGTTGAGAAATACGTCGCTTGTCAAAGTCGGAAATCCGATTTCGGATGGCATCGTTTTCGTTTTTCACCTTGCTTGATGCGTAAGAGGGTGGAAAAGTCTGAAGCGATTCTGGCCTTACTTGATAGTTTTCAGAGCATCTCGAATGGTAAGCCTGAGTAATTATTGTATTTGATGTTTGTTTTTATATCTAATTTAATGAAGTCGGGCGTAGTTTATGCGGCTATTTAGTTTATGCACGTTTGTAAGATTTGAGACAATGATCGATTTGACCGAGTATCAGGTTTGATTATAAGCTTATAGAACTTTAAAAAGCCTTTAGACATTTTCTCACTGCAAATAGAAAGAAAACGTTCCAAAGAATATTTAGTTATAATTCTGGCTGTAAAAGAAAGCTTTGAGCGATTTTCTTGCCTCGAGTTCATCTTTGAAAAAAGCAAACGCCGGGAAGCCGGCTTAAAACATAAACAAGGATTTTCAGAGACACTTTTTACTTGTCTTCGTGAATGAAAATTGTTGTCTCTGTATATGTTTTACCGAATTATTATCCTTTTATTGATTGTTAGTAGTCTCTTTCGCAATTTTAATCGCTGTGCCGTTTGTTTTCAGTCGCTCACGAACATCGCTTACAGGAGTAGTCAAAATGCCGCGTGTATCAAACGCTTTTGAAGATTACACATTGTTATAAAACCGTTAAATAAAGAAATAAACATAATAAATTTTTATCATGTTAAAGCGTATAACTCTATTTATTACATCCACTTTGAAATCACTGGCTATCCGTGCAATCTGATTGGCTGTCAGCAGTGTGATTTATTCCTAAATCGCACCATTTTTTGCTCTAAATCGCATCTATCCCAAATCGCGTCATTCGTGTTCTAAATCGCATCATTTCTGTTTTAAATCGCACCATTTTTGTTCTATATCACATCATTTCTGTTTCGAATACAAATGAGCTGTAAAAGCTTTTTTGTTTCGGCTTTTTAACCAACCGGCTACTCGATCAATAAAATATTAGTACTGACTAAATTCTGCGATTTCAAAATGGATGTAATAAAGTGGTAATTGAACTTCGTTTCGTGCAATTTTGGTCTGAAATCATACTTGTGATTTCAAATCGAACTCGCGCTGCGCGCTCGTTCGATTTTGAAATCACACGTGTGATTTCAGACCAAATTGCACTCCACTCAGTTCAATTACCATTATTAATCTTGATTTA
>OZ038000.1:17784763-17809763 GCA_964035705.1 Porites rus | reverse complement strand
ACCTGTGACCAGGAGCGATTTGAAGCAAGAAAGGTCATTTTTCCGTGGGAGTGTCTCAACATTTTTTCAACTGGTTGTCTGAGTCCTTCATACCCCTATAGCCGTGGTACACGATTATTAAACGTGGTAAAACGTGGTGCACTCTTAGCACCTAAGGAGGTGGTTATAAAAAGCAGTATGTAATTTTTTTAGGTTTGCCTGTTTAAAAATGGCGAGACAAAAACAGCAATTGTTCGCCCTTTTGTTTATGTGGTAATATGCAAGAAATTGGGCTTTTAAAGGAAGCACGTGGCAAAAGATGCCACACCATCTTAAGTAAGCTGCAACGAAAGGGGTTTTTGGTCCTAAAACGCTACAGAGATGCGAAAAATAATATATTTTCTTGGAACTCGGTGAAAAGATGTTTATTTGTGGAAGGAAAGTGACGTAAGATGCCCCGCTAGATCAAGGAGATAGCTTTTTGTTGTTGTCTCTGATAAGTACCTGGATGTGGTTCCTCTTTTATCGCCTGCCATTTACAAGAAAGAAAAACTTACGCTAAAAAGCAGCTGTTCTCGACTTTACTTTACTTTACTTAACACAAGTTTGGATTTGTGTTTACTCTTTGGTCGTCTTACAACTTTGTTTCGATTTTGAATCCTGAGTGTGGCTAGGCATCAGATAATGAAAATTCACGCGCGTCAGTAACATAGTGGCGAGAGCTCGCATATAACGTGGCTTTGTTAAGTTCTGTGCTTGGTAAGGAAGTTTACTTCTTTGCAAAAAGGAAGAAGCTATCCCCAAGAAAAGCAATTTTCCAGCCCAGCAATGTCAGGAATTTACGTGCTTCAACGGTCTACACAGTCTACCATCATATGAGATAGATATAATAATTATATCATATTTCTTAGAGTTGCAGAATGGTAGACCGTGGATGATGGTAGACCATCAGAAAATAGAAATTAACATAGCACACAACTTTTTCTGCTCTCTAGGTCTAACGGACTTTAATAACCATCTTATTTTCACCGTAGCAGATGAAAAAAACTGAACAGTTTTACTTTAATAGCAATGTTGAAAAATAAGTTACGCGGTATACCGATTACATAACGCCATTGCATATCAAATGCCATTGCGTTACGGATACAGGGGTGAAAATGAAGGTTTGGCAGCTTTATTCACAACTATAGTATCGTAAATACCAAGAAAAGGAAAATTATGCTGTGATTATGCATTCACGTTTCTCAGAGTTTAATGACAACGCCAAAACTTTAAGCTATGTCACGATAGATAATGGCGCATGCGTTACAACAAAACTGAGGCAAAATTTACAAGTCACTACATTCTTAAGCATTTTTTTAGGCAGTTTGCTATCAATGACAATGATGTATCGGCTGGGAAAAGCAACACAAAGTGCCATTCTATTTATTTATGTCACTATAGTCTTCGTTTTGGGAATTTAAGACATGCAAATCGCTTGTTGAAGAAAACCTTAAATGAGACAACCGGTTGCAAAAGTACTTGAAACACCGTACCATATTTTGGCATAAATGGCCTGTCCATGATCTTGTGCTTGTGATCCCCCCTCCACCCCTTATCAAAGTTGCTAGCAATACGAGACCAAACTCAAAACTTGGAGGAACAACTTTGAAGGGGAGGGGGGAGGGAGGTCAGCATTATATTTTACAGACCTGTGACCAGGAGCGATTTGAAGCAAGAAATATCGTTTTTCTGTGGGAGTGTCTCAACATTTTTGTAACTGGTTGTAGCACCTTTTATAATTATGGTTGTGTGATCAATAAAGAGCGGGGTTTTTTTTTTACAGTAGAGCCATGCCTTGAATACTATTTCACGTCAGAAGTAACAGTTGACGTGTGTCTCCCCGCGAGTAAAGCAAACAAATGCACATCTGGAAAACCTTTTTATTATGTCAAGAAATGTCTTATTCACATGTCTCGTCACATCCTACAAGTGGGAAAAAAGTAATTACCGAGGATTCCAAAGTAACACCTCAGTCGTATGAATTAGGCACAAATTGTGATCTCCTGTTTCAGTTAATCATAAAATTAAGCCATGCTGGCTAGATTCAATCTACCCTTAGCCTAATTTGCATAATTTTTTTTGGTGAGCAAAGCCCGTCATGACACAGAGAGAGAGAGATTTGCAATCACGTTTTGGAAGGGAAAAAACTCATCAAAAGGTTTAAATTTCAACAAGAAAGTGAAGAAAAACCACAAAAGGTACTCATTGTAGCATCTTTTGAAGGAGACGAAAAAGCATATAGTGTGCTAGCTTCAAACACATTTTCATTTAATCGCTGCCCTGGCTTAATGTGCTTTATAGACTTTAATAATTTATAGTTTTTATCACCATAAGTAAAAACAACGAAAATTGCCGGGGGAGTTTTCCCTTACCTTTGTCGCATAAGTATTGATCTGAAACAAGGTCTAGAGTCAGGATTTGGAGAGCAAGACAACACCCTCTCCTCCCCTCCCCCTCCATGAAGTCTCAGGAATACCTTCCTTGGTTAAATATCCTGTATTAAATACCTTTATTATTCTCAGCTTTTTTCTGCAGAAATTTGTCTCTTTTTTTGGTAACCTAGCCTCCCTAGGGGAGTTGTGTATCCTCCCTTCCCACAAAATGCCTGCTTAACCGACATCAACATTTCTAATTTCCATTTTTTTATTCATGAGGTACATGTAACCAATCAACAATGAGAGGTATTATGTTTAATTTTTCCAAACTTCGGCCTTAAGAGTTGTGGGCACTGTTTAGTGAGAAACAAGCAATTACTCTAGTAAGTGTGACAAACTCCGTTGTTCAAGTTTAATTTTTTATGTTTCCTTTATATAAAGTGGAATTATATTAACTGGAATTCTGCCAAATTTCGTCAGATTCTAATGAGTAGATTTTTTTATTTGTTGTCATTTGTTAACAGCCAACAGGAGTATATACAGTATGCCCAAAACTTGTGCAAGCACTGAGATCACCAGATGATATGACAAAGTGATGAAAAGCGAATTAATTTGTTCTGACAATTTCTGGGCATTTTTCTCAGCTTATCCTCAATTTTTTCTTGAAAATCCCATTAACTTCAATGTTCTGTTGATAAAGATTTAATTATCAGGGAGTGTTTTAGTGGATGCCGCCTTATGTAATAGAAACTGAATGTGCTCAACTTCCTGAACTTAAAGCTTAAAAAAACTCTAACAAATTGGAAAAAAATAAGAACCCATCAGAAAGGAGATCTGTGCAATGCACTAAGAATAAAGTTGTTGAGATTGGAGGGGGAAACATACAATTCACACAACAAAGCAAACTTTAACGACAAAGTCTAGACACATGGGCTTCTTATAGTTCTTAATATACTACTGAAGTTGATAATTAAATACAGACTTCAGCCAATTGCTGCTTTGTCCTGATAGCATGATGTTCATTTGTATACTACTGTAGGTCGACACTCTCTGTAACTGTATAGATACATGTAATAACAGTTATCTTGTCCAGGAATTTTAGAATGTTAATGAAAAAAAAAACAAATCTTGAGTTATATTTTCTTTTTATTTTCATTTTTTGTACAGGCATGAAAGAAAACCAGGGATTAAAAGAAGTAAACAAAGGCTTGGATTGGCTGGTAAGCTTAATTTATATGTTCATTCATGGTGTGCATGACAATACTCATGACACCTTTCCTTCTTTATTTTTTAAAAAAATAAAATGAAAACAAAAAAAAATTCATTGCACAGTAGGCGCCTAATAACTAGTGAAAGCCCAACAACATCAGCCAAAGCACTGAACGCAGAACATTTTGAACAAACAAAGTCAACTGTTTCAAAACACAAATTGTTCATTGTCTAAGCAAGAAAAAGAAAGAGAAAAAAAAAACATTTTTATAACTGTCTCCTACAATCATCAGGTGTAGTCAAGCATAGTCCTTTAAATAGCCTGGTGGCTTTGACAACTGACGAACCCTTGTGATCCTATTTTCAACTGGCTGAGACTTGTTAAGTGTTGTACACAGAGTATGGGCCTTGCTAGATGTCGCAACACGGGTTTTGCTTGGCTGTTTAGACTTGTCCCCCTGAGCTGGCACTGTTTAGAATGACTGACTCTCTGTTGGCTGAGGTCTTTGGACTTTCTCTGGAGTAACTTGAGATCAGGCGTTATTTTTTGTTTGTTTGCTCCTTTGGCTCGAGAGGGAAAAAAATAACGCCTGATACATTCATTTAACAAGCTGTTAACCGCCCCCTAATTTACATAATCTAACGTCTGCGTGGCCTGTCATGTTATTAGCCAATAAGTGTTTACCATACAGGAATCAAATTTTGGTGCAAATAATGTCTCTTTTAAATCAGTTTTAGGGAAAAGGAAATTTTTAAGTACGTCCATGTTCAGATGGCGCTTTGATTCCTAAAAAAAATTTAATTGTGTTGTTTTTGTGATGAAATACTGCTAGCTGGAGCTGCCGTACCTTTATTTAACAGCTACAAATAATAAAAATTTACTGGTTAAAGCTCGTTGACTTTGTTCTGTGCCGAAAGCAGTGAAAGACAAAATTACCCTGAAGCACCATATTTCACGAACTGAAAGGTGTTGTGAAAGCGAAGATCGCTCAGGATAATTCGCAGATTTCTGAGGGAGGAATTACAGTCAAACCAGGTCAAGGTTCCATTCATGAATTGAATATTTGAAAAGCCGAACCTGTTTGTCGGTTCTGTAACTTGTAGCCGGTATCAAATTGCATTCAAATGATCGGTGAAGTTTTGACTGCAACTTTTTAGTATACGATGAGATGGAAATATTTCAAGGGATGAAACCTCTATTTAGGCATTCTTCAAATTCAAGAAAACTGAGCCGGCAGAAATTTCATAACGAACTCGCGTGTGTATTCACTGCTCATTACGCAAGCAAAAATGCAGACTGAAATCAACAACAACTAATGGATGGCGGCATTTTGGCCAATCGGAACAGCGCAAATCATCCCTATTGTTTCCTATCCAATCAGAAAAAAGTCCAGATTCTGGCATTTTTACATGTGATCCGACAAAGAAATGTATCATGCTCTCCTCCCGTGAGAGAGGGAATGGGTTCACATGCGTTGTGTCGCCCAAACATAAGCTGAGCTGGCATTCTCCAGCTTAGTAGAGAAAGAAAATAATCGGCTCCTGATGCTTTGGTTTTCTTGATTAAGCTACTCATCCATTACTTTGGGGGTAGCCAGGGGAGCTGGTTCACACATGGCCAATACTCTCGACCAGATTCCAGTGGACAAAACCTGGAGTCCGACGGAGTCCAGTTGAAAAATGAAAACGGAAGTATGGTAGAGTCCACTTGAGTTACCGGAAGTGTAAACAATACTTTGAGGAGGTTGGAAAGTCGTCCAATGGAGTCCACCGCATCCGTTGGAAACTAATCGATTCCGATGGAATCTCAGGAAGTCTAGTCGCGCCATGAGTCAAAATAAGCACACTGCACGTGTAACATAACTCGTTCTTTAAGCCGAGACTAGCAAGCCTAACTTGCGACATAACTCGTCCTTAAAGCCATGAGGCGAAACAAGCATGGTACACATGTAAGAGAAGTCGTTCTTAAAGCGATGGCTCAAAACAAGCACGCTACACAAAAAAAACATAACTCGTTCTTAATGTAATGAGCGGAAACGAGCAGGCTACGCGAATGGCATAACTCGTTCTAAAAGCCATGAGTTGAAACAAGCACGGTACACACGTAACATAGCTCGTTCTTTAAAGACCACCAAAGTTAACTCGATCATGTGGCTGCATTTTCGATCCTGAAACATCATAATCTTAATCATCATGATGATTACTATAGGACTATTAGTAATATCGTCTCTGAAATCTTAACTATGGCTTACAGTGCTGTTAATCATAGCTATGATTCCAAAAGGACCATTACAATCATCTCTGGAATCATAACCATAATTTATAGTGCTATTAATCATAGCTATGATTGATTCCAATATAATAGGACCAATAAAATCATCTCTGGAATCATAACCGTGATTAAATGATCACTTCACAAGTGGCCCTTGCAGGCTCAGCACTTTAGCACCCACTAATAAAACACAATCCATTATGACAACAAGAATAATTATACACTGGTCTGAATGTGGGTCACTTCCAGGGGACCGTGATTCTTCTGAATGATGTCCATTAATAATATCGTTTACTGCATATTACTCTAAGCATGTTGTCATAATGGGTTGTGTTTCTTAAGTGAATGCTTAAGTACTGAGCCTGTATGGGCCACCTGTGAAGTGATTTGTTAATTGTTAAGGTACCTCCAAATTCTTTTTGTATTTGTCATTTTGGAGTAAAAGATAAGTGTTCCAACTAATAACAATGTTACATACAGGCCACACATGTATTTCAATCAGCTGAGCAGCCAGGATAGTGGTTCACTGAAAGTTAGGCTTACAAGAGCACACTACTTTATCTAACCATACATTTTGTAGGAATTTGCTTGAGAAATTAACCCTCTGTTCATTAGTACCGGAAATTTTATTAACATATCACAAACAAAGTTAGATAACAGTTAGAGGCCAACAATCAGGCCATCCTTTTCAGTATACCAACAAACCTGATTTGAGTTAGTAAATACTCAACGACAATGGTTTGCATTTCTCACTTTTTTGTGGGAACAAATTATTATACTTAAGTATCGTTGTAATCAAGCTCATCTTTAACATAAAGAAATGTAACCTCCTGATCAGGTATATGTACAGTTCAATATTTCACAGTTCACTTGGCCTCCTACTGAATTTATGCTAAAATATTACAACATGTATCCATAGCCATATTTGAGATGCTTTTAGAACATCACTGTATCTAATGGTAACGATAATATGAGCTACACTTGAGTAGAATTATTAAAAGAAACATACTGGTAGGCAAAACATTGAAACTGACACCACATAGATACAAGATCTATGAAGTTATTGAAACCTGAATAGAATCAGCTGAAGTTTTAAACCTGAGCAATACCGGTATTGAATTATTATGTGTTTTGTAAAATACTTGTGAAAAACATTAAGTGATAAAAAGCTATTTTAACTCATCACAAATAGATGAGCTTGGGAACTGGTTCCTAAAAGGTTAGCGGGGTGCCAGATGCCAAGCTGCAGGGGAGGTATCCATGGCAACCCTGGAACGAAGGGAACCACCCAATCAAAACCCTTCTCTTGGTGCTTGGAGAAAGGAGGAACCGCGAACAGGGGTGACATGGTACCTCCGATCCCCAACCTGCCCCCAAGTACCAGTACCCGAAAACCATGGTAAAACTACAACATACCTACAGAGGCTGACAAGGCCAAGTCCAAGACTCAGGAACAAGATGCTATAGGAACCAGAGACAAGTGCGAAGCAGGCGTTGCAAGAACTCCCATAAGGCCAACTTGATGGAGAGGGCAGCTAATGCTTCAGCTGGCGTCCTTATGTAAAGCTGATAAGCATTACTGAACCAGCGGCCCATTGATTGAATTAAATGGTCAGGTACTCCATTGCCAACAGCAACAGTAGTGGCCCCTATGCGAAAGCTATGGCTGGAGAAGTTTCCCGGCACCCGAGCTGGGGCCATAATCTGTTGAAGCCAATCCGTCAAGATGTTGCGCGAGAGAGGCTGTCCATTTTGCAACAAAAACAAGGGGCCAGGGGCATCTCCCCTAAGCGCGAGGTAATTCATTACAGCACGAACTGCACAGAGTGGACGCCTGCCAATGCCAATGTGAATGAAACAGCCCTTCCTAAATGGATCAGTCTTCGAGCCCTTGATCCTGACGCGCATGCAGGATGGAGCTAAGTTAAGCCAGGGGCATCTCCCCTAAGCGCGAGGTAATTCATTACAGCGCGAACTGCACAGAGTGGACGCCTGCCAACGCCAATGTGAATGAAACAGCCCTTCCTAAATGGATCAGTCCTGACGCGCATGCAGGATGGAGCTGAGGGCGAATCCACTGAAATATCCTGGACACCCAAGTGGAGTGACGATGAGAAGCTAGGCAAATTGGGAACGGTAAACTCCGACGCACGAAGAAAGCCAAAATATCCAAGGGAACAAGCTGCCCAAAACATGCAGTGATCCGGGAGGCGAAGATCTAAAGACTGCCAAAATAACCAGCATCAGATCATCGGTAATAGGAAGTCGCCTAGACAAAGAAGAACCTTGACAGCGCTTTATACCACGTACCACCCGCTGAAGACGAAGACAATTAATAAGCGGATCAGGGAACCAATGGTCGATGTGGAGAGCTCTAACCCCAGATAAATACACCGTGATAGAAGAATGCTTAATGGTCCTAGCAAGGAAGGTGACAAAAAGGCAAAGCGTCCATTCATCGGCTGGGCAGGGTACCCCAGAGGGATATAACTTCCCCAGCTGACGACAGAAGGAAATAAACTTTGCTTGGGAAGAAGCATACGAGCGACGGGTAGATGGGGCCAGGCCTTGGGTCAAGAATGAATAGTATTGCCGCCCTAAGGTGAAGAGGTCAAAGCTGCCAGAAGTTCCGGGGGGATCCAGGTAGGGTGAGGCTGTGCATCCGGAACCAACTGCCTGAAGTCCTGCCAACGAAAATGAGACAGAGCATCAGCTATCTGATTGTTAACCCCAGGCACATGACAAGCAGAAAAGGAGAAACTATGACGAGCAGCAGAAAGAAGTAGGCTACGCAATAACTGCATCAAACTAGGGACTTTCGAGGTCCGGGTGTTTAGAATATGGACTACCGCTTCATTGTCGGAACAGAACAGAACATGCCTCTTGCAGCACATGTGGCCTCATACATGAGCGGCAATGACAACTGGGAAGAGCTCCTTATAAGCAACAGACTGCTGCTGCTGAGAAGGAGCCCACGAGCCCGCAAACCAGTAGCCCTTCAGATGGGCCCCAAAACCAATCGAACCAGCTGCATCGGATGACACTTCGACCCCCGCCTCTGGGACCAGACCCGAGAAAAGCCAAAAACTAACGCCATGCCAGTCAGAGAGAAAGTGGTGCCACCACTGGAGGTCCAAATGAAATTCTCTGTTAAGCCGAACTGGGTGATCTTTTCTTCGGAAACAAAACAGAAGGTCAATCATGCGGCGCAAAAAGGTTCTCCCGGGCCAAACCACTTTAGCAGCATGGTGCAGATGTCCAATGAGAGATTCTAGTTCCTGCCTATTGCACCACTTTCGTGGAAGCCACGAAGAAATAAGCTGTTTCAAGGTGGACAATTTCTGGGCAGGGAGACGAGCCACTTGATTAACAGAGTCCAGCTCAATACCGAGGACTACGAGCACAGTCGAGGGGCCCACACACTTGCCTGGGTGAAGAGGCAGGCCCAAACGCTTGCAGACTGCTAGAGTGGTGCGTAAATTGTGTGCACATTGAGACGACTCAGGGGGGCCCATAGTGATGAAGTCATCTAGGTAATGAAGCAGATCAGGGATCTGATAGGAGTGCACGAGGATCCACTCCACCAAATCGGCGATCGCATTGAAGATGAATGGAGATGAACGAAGGCCAAAGGGAAGGGCTAGATCAACATAGTACTGGTTACGCCATTTCATCCCCAGCAGGTGACGGTCGGATGGGTGAACAGGAACATTGCGGTACGCGGACTCAACGTCAAATTTAGCCATGAGGGCCCCTTTCCCCAAGCGAGACACTGAGCAAATAATTTGATCAACAGTGATGTAATGAAGAGTAAACTCATCTGCGCTAATCCCATCATTGACACTAGCCCCCCAGGGGGAAGACAAATCCACAATGAGACGCCATTTGCCTGGTTGACCCTTTTTCGGAATGACACCAAAACTACTAATTTGGAGGTTGGGGACCCTACCCAAAGAAACCTCATTCGCTAAATAAGCATCAATGACAGAGGCATGCTGAATAGCAGACGGCTTGTTGTTCTTAGCAGACTTGAGCTTTTGGGAAGGGGAAAAACCTAATTTAAATCCATGACGAATGCCATACAGGACAAAGTCAACCTGTGGCCGCTGGGCGTGGAAGCGCAACTCCCATGCAAACTGCTCTGCCACTAAGGGAGTAACTGCTGAAACTGGGGGAAGAGGAGCTGGAAAAGAAACGCAAAGCATACAAAGGTAAATAACTATCCCCATGGCAAAGAACCCCCACAAACCCCAGAGGAAGGTGCGCAACAAAACAGCTGGGACAGTCAACATAAAACAACTAGCTTTAATGATGCCCTAAGAAGTACATGTGGAAGGCCACTACTAGGAGGCAGACTAATTAAACGAGAGTATCAAGTAACTTGGGAACAAAAACAAACTCTTATAAGTCCAGTAAGGTCTGCACTTGAAAATTTGAATCGTCTGACCTAAGGCAACCTAACAATGATACCAGTGAACACCTGACAACCAACGAATCTGATCGAGGTCACTAGCACCTAGACTTGCTGCTTGAACGGAGAGGGGAAGCATCAACCGGCCGTTTGGAAGAAGGACGAGACTGGCTTGATGCCTCACCACGGCAGGCTCCAACACGATGCGGGCCAAAGCAACTACAGCATTTGTGAGCAAAGCGGCACGACGACGAGGGAGCAACACAATAGCCTCGATTCCAAGACTTGCAAATAATGAGCGAAGACGGTGCGCCGCGGGGCTCAGAAAACTCCTCCCCGAGAGAGCGTACCGAAGCCCCAGCGGCATGGAAATTAAACAACTGCACATTGATGGTTGACCAATCTGTGAGGTTCGAGGCAGCAGCGTGTTCCCGAAAAGCCCGATCATACGCTAACCAAACTCGGCCAGCGAACTGACGGCGAGTTCAGAGAATGAGCAGCTGATACTGCATCAAATCATTCCAGCGATGCGGGAAATGGGAGGATAAAATCAGACAATAAATCGAAAAGGCTTCCAACCAACTGGTTATGTCGTCAACGCGTCGCTTGGGCTTTTATGGAGTCGATGTAAGCACCAGCCGCCCGTCGAACAGCAATTGAGGTTCGGGCTCGTTTAGCACCAAGTTCGTAGAAAGCAGTTCGTGCAACTCGACAAACTTGCCAGCAACGATCTGACTCACAAGTTTTGCAGGCACCGGTGAAAAGCCGGGGCCCACGACAAAGGGCTGCTGCAAAATAGGTGTCTGGGCCAGCGAAGAAATACCACCGAATGAATGCCCCCAAGCGAGGCCGCCATTGGCACGCTTGAAGCAAAACTAGTGGCAGGCGTTGAAGGCAGATTCGAAGTTTGCTCGGCCGCTAGCGCTTGCTTGACAGCACTTACAACGGCGGCCAGAAAGGCAGGAGAAGGCTGGTCCGACATAGGTAATTGGGACGTTGCAGATGGGTCCACTGAACCTGTACTAGGCAAACTAGAGTTCGCCGCCGAACTGGACGGGTTGCTTTCAGCAGGAGAAATCATGGCATCAAAAGCCGCCACTTGGCTGTTACGTGTTGGCCTGGACGTCATATCGTAGCAGAATGCTTTCTCGTGGCAAACGAAGGGAAGAACAGCAATAAACCGAGCAAGAATCCGCAATGATTCGTAATAGCAAAGCGTTTGATTCGCAAAGATCAGCTGATAACACCGCACGTGTAAAGCAATAAACCTTGAAACTCTGTGAAACCTCTAGAGGCCACCCCAAAGGTCACTTACTGCAGATGAGGGAGACTGCTGGCTGCATTTGCTCACATTTTAACTTGCCTAAATGATATTTAGCCACATATAAAACATTACATAAATCAGTGCTGCTCACTTTACACATCAACTAGCTGTAAGACAGAAACTAAAGCTGGATGATTCCAGATCTCTTCCATAAGGGCCAAATCCAGAAAAATGAAAGAAATATGCTTTTCATTATATTTTTATAAATGTCAATGAAATAACAGGTGAGCTTGTGTTCGAAAACATGATATCTTCACAAGTCAAAATAACATGTTATCTTTGCACATGAAAAGATCACCATTGCTATGGTACATTTTACAGCAAAAAATTAGTATTTATTTAATAAGTGAAATGGCTAAGTATTTCAATGGTATAAAATAAATGGGACATATTGCATTTCATGGCCGCTTGGAGATATGAAATTTCTCTTCTCATGTTGAAACAATATTACACTGCTTCCAGCAAGGCTTACCCTTCCTTCTCTGTTGGATTGGTATAAATCATACCTTTGTTGAGAAAAGCTACAATCATGGACAAAATTCTCATAACAAGTTAGAGTTAATATGTGTTCTTCATGTAAAATCATGCATTCCCAAGCCTATTCTACACCCTACAGAACATTTGTTGGATACATGCATGCAGTTTCAATATGTAAAGGGTGTGGGAAAACAGTGATAGATTTAGTACAGGGTACTTTTCAAAAGGGTAGCACCTTTCTATGTGCCAGGGCAAAAAGAAATTACAAATAAACTACCTATACTGAATCATTGTTCCAAAGACCTTCAATGCAGGATTGTAGCTTTTAGGCTGACTATTAGACAGTGGTACTACATCTTAAGAAGGGACAATAAATTCCTTTTAGGTTGTGTTTTGCTTTCCCCCAGTGTGAATAAAGAGGTGTTCTCATAGCAAATTTACCCATTCATAACCTTAATATCAGTCTTGTGTCCAAAAATTATTCATATGACTTTAACACAATTTAAAGAAAGTATTGTCTGGAGCACTATCACATGGCTAAGGTTAATTTCCATGCTCTAAAATGTTGTCACACACTTACATAATGGGGAAACATACGGCCAGTTATTTAACAAAGTTTATCCAGTGTTTAACAAAACCGGGTTCTAAGCCATTTACAATTTGCCCAACGGTTTTATCTAAACACTTTTTATTGCGATAGTTTTATGAAAGCATTATAGAGTAGACTAGAAAAGTATTACTTCTTAAAATAAGCCACTAAGGAAGAGATCTGGAGGTTGAAAGATTTGTTAAACTGCGGCTTAGGTTAGACTTCGTTTAAATAACCGGCCCATTAGTGTCTGCGGTAACAACCACAAGCTAGTAAAGGTCTTTACTATTACTTCTCTTCTCATAACTGTACTAAACAAAAAATTTTCTTCGCCATTGTATCATGCACTGTACTTTATTAGCTTTATAGCCACTGCACTGCTTTCATCCCATTCTCTCCTGAATTGTGCAATAGCCCATGTGGATCAATGCCCTTGCCAAAGACAACTTTGTCATCTAACTTGTGCAAAGGGAAGAGTAAGCACAAATATTTAGTATGGGGAGCCAGAGGAAAAGACTAAAAAAACATGCAACATTGATTTCAAAATTACAATAATAAATATGTTCCACTTAACCAATCACTTCCTTCTATCATACTATTCAAAAAGCTTTCTCGTAATATTTCCCCACCCAAAATGAAGCCAGCAACAGTGCCCATTGAAAGAAAAAAAGGGTAGAAATAAAAGTGAAAAAAGAAGGGAGGAGGGAAAGCGAAATTTGTAACTGCAGCTGTGTCACTTTAAAACCAAGAAACTACCTCACACTTTCTATGCACGCCCCAACTTTTGAAAATAATATTTTAAATTTGCATCTGTAACTGAACACTGCAAAGTTAACACAGCCTTTCAACAGTCTTTTCGTAAGATTTAGCTCTTAATATTATAAACCAGACAGTGACTAGAAAACGAACCCACTAGCTTCAAAACAAGCTTTTCAGCAAAATTACTAGGAGGGGAATGGGATAAAAAAACAAAACAAAAACAACAAAACAACAACGTGCTGAACTAAAAGGATAACTGTTACAAAGGGGACAGGAATGAAAAAAGGTTTATCAGACTGCTTTGAAGGGGCTGGTCTTAATTGTCCATGTTGATCAGCCAGCTCTAGGAACTCCCGCACCTGGAACTGACTGATGCCTGGCCTTTCCAAAGCTTCCAGCAAGGCCTGTCCCTTTGCCTTCTTTCACCTGTCACCATGTGTGCCTTCTTCAGGAATAGCCGCCTTCTGCAAATAAGACCTGACCGTCAGAATTGAGGGGTGGAATAACAGCTTTAGTAGGTACAGGGGAGATTTCTGATCTTTTTTTGAGACATCCTCCTTGTTCCTGATGTCAGTGGGGGAACCAGACCTGATAAGTTTCTTCACTTCCTCATCTCTCTTTACCTATGAAAGATTGCAAGAAAAAGATTTGACAGAGAAGTCAAAATTAAATAGGGTGGCTTGACTGGAGTTTTTTGGGGGAGGGATACCTTCCAAGTTTAAGCATTAACTACGTCGGCATGAGTAAAGATATGGGAAAAAGGTTACCACAACTGTGTTTTATTGTAAATGGAGTCGCCGTGGCAACCTAGTGACGCCATTATGTTTTTTATTTATCTTTGTGTTTCTCTGCACCAGGAGTCTTTTTAAGAAATGGCTTAAGGGAGTATGTACCTACCATAATTGTTTAAACAAATTCTGTGAGAGCATTTCGGAAATGTTTTGAAACAAAGTTTTTAGAATCATAAAATCAGCGAAATAGCATGCTATCTACACAATTAGCTTATATCTTATGAAAATGTTAAGCTTTGGAAACACGGCTTCATCTCATTGTGGTTTAATTCCATTGAAAACTGCTGTGTACAAAAAAAAAGGCGAATTGCTCTGTGCGATTGTGAGTAAGAAGAATTTTATTAACCTGCATTCAGCTGCTTTTGTTACAGTTTTTGCACATGATTTGGTCCATGCCTACAAATTTCACATTATTCAAAAAACCGCTCGATAAGTTTTTTTTGATAAACTTGACAATCTTATGATCAATCGTCAGTAAATATAGCCTGCAAGTTTCAAGAACATTGAAAACAGGGAAGGCTTTTAAAAAGGGCCACCAGTATAACCAGGGTTGTCAGAAATGTTTGAAGTAGACGGCTGAGTTGTCAAAGTAAGCGGGCAGTCCAGGGATATTTTCTTTAAAAAACGTCATCCGCAAAGAAATGCCAAGCAGAGTAGCTGGCCGATACTAACCAATTATGCGGCACTTTTTGCTGGCAGCCGGCTACTTTTGACAACCGTGTATAACCAAATTTTCCCTTAGTGAATGTCCTCATTAATAATTCACTGGCGTTGTTTTCAAGTTTCATATGCACATGCACAATTGGCAAAAGAAATAAATTTACATTTAAAAGAACTCTCAATTACTGTCCGAAGAAATATACAGAAAATGCTAATAATTGGCTTGTGTCATGGATAGCAGTGAGAGCCGAAACGGTGAACGTCATGGCTCATCATGTAGGATGCAATACGTAATTATCTTACTCGGGTTATAACATAACAGCAACTTTTAGAAAGAGTTGCTGTGATTTTCTTAAAACATTAGCTGATTGTGAGGATAGCATGCTATTTCACCGTTTTTATGATTCTTAATACTTTGTTTCAAAATACACTGTATTTCCAAAATGCTCTCACAAAATTTGTTCAAACTTTGCCACGATTGAAGCAGGTATGTACTCTCTTACGCGATTTCTTGAAAAAAACTCCTGGTACAGAGAAACACAAAGATAAATAAAAAATGTAATGACATCATTACATTGCCATAGAAAATACGATTGCAATAAAACCCAGATCATAAGAAATTTTCATCTTTACATAATACAGTTGGGGTAACCTTTTTCCCATATCTTTACTCATGCTGACATAGTTAATGCTCTAGCTTGGGAGGTATCCCCCCTAAATCCAGTCAAGCCACCTTAATTCTGGCTCTGTTAAACAAACTCTTAAAAAATATATTAACAATTCCAAAGTCAACAGTTACATGTATGACAGTAACTCACTGTAACTATTAAGTCTTCTTTCTCTCTTTTTCTCTTGAGGGTATGACAAGTCATAAGAGGCCCAGTAGAGGTCTTATATCTGACATAAAGAGGACATAGCTTGATCAACTTGTTTTGGCTTGAATGTGTTTTCGAAAGTAACATAGACGAATAATTCCTCACATCAGATGTTGCCAGAGAGTTTCTTTTTCTACCTGCTTTTACTCACTGCCATAAGAGTTTCTGAGTTGCAAAACACACGCTAAGGCAAGACTCAATTTGATTGGAGGGGAGGGTGATATTCTGCAGATTAATTTTGCTGGAAAAAAGTTTTGTAACAAAATCTCTCTCTGATCGTGAGCAAAAAATATATAGTACCAAGGTCATTGCATGCCAACATAATTATTGAAATTTGTTTAACACCTTCTGGTAGTTTATCATTCAGAATCAAGACAAACTTTCAGAAATAAAAATTCTCGACCTAATGCTATATGTGGTGTATGTGCTGCAGCTGAAATGCATTCTTGTCTTAAATCAGAGCTTTCTTAGACTAATTTTTCTGTGCTGGAGACTTTCATTCTATTCCTCTAAACTACAATAAACAAGTTATTACTAGTGTTATTGTTTTAATAAACTTTTAAGAGTATCCTTTCTCTAAAATCCGTTATGTTTGATTGTTGCATTGTAAAATGGAAGGCCATGACAGACAATAGCATGGTGTACATGTTTTCATTGCAGAGTGGGTTCTCCCCACTTTGTTCAGGTATACCAGATAACAAAAAGTAGATACCTTATGGAAAATGGAGTAAGTTGAAGGGCATTTAATTAAGATCATTGTTTTCCATTCAACATATTTTTGCCATTTTTGATTGGTTGCCCATGGGAAAATTGGAATTTGAGGTGACATCTTTATTCCCTCTAAAAATGTTTTATGGCCGTGGTTATATTTCCACTCGAAGGGTGTAATTTGCAGGCTGCAGGTCGCAGGTCAGAATTTAGAAAAAAATAAATGTCCTGAATGGTTTTCAGATCATCCCAAGCTCTTAAAATAGAACATTACAATGATGTTTTGGTGATATCATATTCTTGACAGGGTCACGCAAAACCGGAAATATCAGATCTCAGTTCTATAACTCGATTCTTTAGTCCGAGGTCTTTCGAGGCAAGAAGGAAGAGTTTAAACTTGTCAGATCAGCTGATCCTTCATTGCTGCTGTCCATCTCATCACTCCTGGCAAAGCTAGCATAGTTACAGAAAAGACTGGAAATGGAAATGGAAATTACACAGCCAGGGTGACCCAATTTATATTTGCACCTCGACTAAACCCAAAATAAAATATCATGTAAGTTTAAAAGCAAAAAAAAAATTTCACTGAAATCCATGTTGGATGCACGTCGTAGATAGCCGGCACCATTCGTTATTCCCTTTTTTTTTAAAGTGTAAAGCAACAAGACAAAACAAAAATATATGATCTCGAATTCCAACTGAGCTTGAAAAATTCCGATTTATAGTGCAGTGTGGTACTATAGCCAGAATTGAATTTAAAACTTACCTCTTTGTATAAAGAGGGATGCAAAATCTAACTCCCTCCAAACAATTATTTAAAACCTTCCTTCCTGCCATGAAAGGTCTGGGACTAAAGGATCAATTTACAGAACTGAGATTTGAAATTTCCAGTTTTGCGTGACTCTGTCAAAATTATAACATCACCAAAACATCAGGGGTGTGGCTAGGAATTTTCAAAGGGGGGATCATGCTGTGTCACACCCAGGGTACTTTTGCATGTACTTTGGGGTGTGGATTAAACTTCTGGTGAGTGTTTTGGATGTCTGAAAGTAAGTTGGGCGTATTTCTACCAGTGATAATCAGACTGTTGTTGATGGTGACTGATCAGTGGCATAGCCAGAGGAGTGTTCCCGAGGTTCCGGAACCCCCCATTGGGCTGCGGCACTAGCTATAATTTCAAGAGGAATGAGATTTTTGCTGTTAAAGAAAATGAGAAGAAAAAAAATTAAAAGTATGACATTCTGTTTCGGGGGTTACATGTATTGAAGTTTGAACAGTCTTTGCAGTAGCCTTTTTTACTTTGATTCTCTTACTGTGAGGAAGATCATACAAGGCCCCTGTGTATACAAGCCTGCAATGTGTGATTCAGCACCTTTGTTGGTCTCGATTGCTTTCAATTGCATGTTGTTATGGTTTGACTATGAGAGGGCTTAACAGGAACTCGGTAGAGGCATAAATTAAAAGTGAGAAGGTAGAATGAAATCAGCATTGATGTTTGCAAATCAGTCTGAGGAATTGACTGAAACTGGGACACTAACACTAACAGCACAACAAACTGCCTAAAACATACAGTATTCCACGGAATTCATCATATGCCACCCAGGTTACCATGATGTATTGCCTTTTCCTTACATGAAAGCTACTCAGTATCAGGCTCTGAAAGCGAGACGTCAATGTCTATTAGGATACCATCGGCTCTAGTTTTTATGTGGCGGCTTTTCTGTTGGCAGTGCAAGTGGCTCAACGCAGAAAAAGACCTTTCTAGTAGTCCAGTTGACGGCTTGGCCAGGCTACGCAGGCTATACATTGTTACAAATTACATCAGCAAAACGTGAGAGATGGCTTAGCACACTGCGCAGACTTAAAAAGTAATTAGTAGCGAACATGAATGAAGCAAGAGTCCGCTGCTCTTGCTCTGATGAACATTGTATTACGCAAATTGGCCCTAGGGCCAACAATCAACACCTTTGCATGGAAGCATCCATGATGTTTCCTTCTTGCTAATATCCTAACTGAGTAAATGGCAAATCTCAGGACTACAGTGTGTGTTTTAGTGTATTCAACGATAATCAACATATCTGTGGTAGTTAATTTTTTGTCTCAGGTAATTTATATTTTTCTTTTGTTTCAACTTCATTAGTATAAATTTCTATACCCAAAAACGAAAAAAAACCAAAAATTACCTGAGATAAAAAATTTATGATCTACAACATAAACATTATAAAGTCTATCACACTATCTCTTCACTGGAAGCGAAAAATAGCTACCTTCATTTGGCACTGTTATTAGAAATTTGTGCTCAGAATCACAAAACGAAACATCAGAGGACCTAAAGTATTAAAACTTTCCGAGAAACCCTCTGAAGATTGATTGTCAATCTAGACAAAAATACCACATTAGGAAGCCCTCTATGCAAAAATGCTGGCACCCGCTGCTGATGTTTCGACAACCTGTGCGATAGTGATCTTCAGAGTCAATTACTTTTTGTATTACTGAATTAGAGTCATGGCAGCAAAAATTCGTACTTTTAGCTTATGAAGTCCTTGTTGTACAAGCTTTTCTTTTACAAAAGATGTGCCTTTACCTTTAAACTCCTCCATCTACGTTGTCAGCTAGACGATGACAACTTAAAAAATGTAAAATTCACATTTGACCTACCCAAGCAAAGATCAAATTCACAACTTAGCACAAAATAGTGTGTCAAATACTTGGGGTGAGAGGGGGGAGGGGATGTTGAAATTTTCAATTGATCAGCACGTAATTAAGGTTTATGCTTCATTAATACGCTTTTCTTATCAACAGATTCCTCATTTTTAAGGAACTGAAGAGTTTCAAACCATTTCATAAACGAACCTAGCCTTGCATAATTATACATCACTCGAATAAATGTTAAAAACTACACTCCGACACCTGCTCTAACTCATTATAATGAATTGCCAACTGGTCTACTTGCATGTACTTGCATGCAGTGGTGCGTATAGTAACTGTAAGTACATGTAGATAATAAATAGTGGTATTTTCCTAGTTACTTACATTTGGATCAAAATCTCAGGCGAAAGACATCTCTTTCTGAGGGATGCCAAAGTCCATCTGACGGATCCCATTTACAACACACCTCCTTCTCAAGGATACCGTACCAGGCCTGCAAGGATACCAAACTCCTTCTGAAAACGTCTCCTTCGGAGGGATGTCAGAATCCTACTGAGAGATTCCATTCACGACGTTCAAAATGGACATCTCCTTCGATTCTTCCCTTGGAGGAATTCCAAATTTTTGCTTCCTCATGCTCTGATTTAATATCGAAAGAGTGGACATTTTCAAGGAACAGTGGAATTTAAGATAATTCCATATGCCTTTTCCTTGCCGTTCGAATTCTTTATTTGTCAGTTCTGTTAGAAATTGTAAATCAATGATTGCAAGACGCGCCATCTTGTCGATTTCTCGATTTTGCCGATCAGGCAACTCTTGTTTCTAGTCCCCCTCGATCACCTCCTTCTTCCATGCATCCTTCCCGTTCCCAACAGTTCGCGCTACAATCCTGTGGCTGGCGAGTGGCTGGCTTACTTGGTCAAATCTAAATGACTTCTCCTGGAGTATGATAACGAACTAACATATCGAAATTTGAGAGCTGGACGAATAGAGGACGAATATCGGCACCGCCATTCGCTACACAGAAATTGGTATACTGAATTATCTCAAATACGAGTTCGCTTTTAAAAAGAAATTACCTCATGAAGCTATGCAATTTGTGATCGATTATCGGACTTCACTAGCCTTTTCTCGCTAACCAAATAATTAAGATTACATACCACATTTTCCCGACCTCTTATCCACCTCTCGACTGCGAAAGACTGATGCAGTAGACTCCGTTTCACACGTTTCCACCTCGTTCAACATGATCACAATTTTTGACCTGCCGCTATGAATAGAAAATGTACTTCTCCAGGCATTGGAATTCGAATCTAATGCATACGATGGATTCCGTTGGAACGGCTTTTCACCCCCTCATACAACAGAAGTGGAATTTTCTAAGTTACTCACGAATAGAAAATGTACTTTTCCATCGGCATCTATTCGTTTCCAATGGATCCGATGGACTCCATCGGAACGACTTTCACCCCTCATCCAACTTGCTGGAAGTTTTCTAAGTCTCTCACGAATAGAAAATGAACTTTTCCATTGGAATCTTTTCGTGTCCAATGGATCTGATGGACTCCATCGGAACGACTTTCCACCCCCTCATCCAACATGGGTGGGATTTTTCTAAGTCTCTCACAAATAGAAAATAAACTTTTCCATCGGAATCTATTCGTGTCCAATGGATCTGATGGAATCCATCGGAACGACGTTCCACCCCTCATGCAACATGGGTGGGATTTTTCTAAGTCTCTCACGAATAGAAAATGAACTTTTCCATTGGAATCTATTCGTGTCCAATGGATCCGATGGACTCCATCGGAACGACTGTCCACCCCTCATCCAACATGGGTGGGATTTTTCTAAGTCTCTCACGAATAGAAAATAAACTTTTCCATCGGAATCTATTCGTGTCCAATGGATCCAATGGACTCCATCGGAACGACTTTCCACCCCTAATCCAACATGAGTGGAATTTTTCTAAGTCTCTCACGAACAGAAAATGAACTTTTCCACTGGAATCTATTCGTGTCCAATGGATGTGATGGACTCCATGGGGACGACTGTCCACCCCTCATCCAACATGGGTGGGATTTTTCTAAGTCTCTCACGAATAGAAAATAAACTTTTCCATCGGAATCTATTCGTGTCCAATGGATCCAATGGACTCCATCGGAACGACTTTCCACCCCTAATCCAACATGAGTGGAATTTTTCTAAGTCTCTCACGAACAGAAAATGAACTTTTCCATTGGAATCTATTCGTGTCCAATGGATCTGATGGACTCCATGGGGACGACTTTCCACCCCTCATCCAACATGAGTGGGATTTTTCTAAGTCTCTCACGAGTAGAAAATGAGATTTCCCAGTAGTTACTGGGAAAATGGCATTTAACATGGATTTTTTTTTCATCTGTATGCTGAAAATTTAAGAGAGAATAGCATTCTTTAAATGAACAGATCTTGACCTTTTCCTGAATCAATTGTCCTTCTCTCTTACTTGCAGTATCTGAATGTTTGCTTATAGATGCCAACCTGTGGGGAATGTTATCTCTGTTGCACTTCCTTTTCTCTGAGGGTACAGAGGTATCAAGACATGCATGAGAAAGGAACGATTTTATATTAAGCCTATGGAAAGGTTAAAAGCATGCAGTTTTTTGGCTGATGTATAGACTGACCCAGAGCCAGTTTTGTAAGGGTTAACTAGTTGCATATAATATACAGATTTAGCTAGGGCTAAAAGCGAAGCTCTTGATAGTATTTATAGTTTGTTCAAACAAAATATAAAATCGTGTACTGCTAAGCGGGGAAGGCATGCAACGCCGGAAAACCGGTGAAAAACAACAATAGGTCTAATTAGCAAAAACAATTTTGCACGTGCAGGACACTTTTTTTTCGTACATTTCTTTACCGTTGTTTTGCACGACTACAACGTGAAACTTCCAGAAACTTCTTAGTTACACGTTTTATGGGGTAAATGTCGTACGTGTTCCCGTTCACTTTTTTTCACTGCCGCTCATTTTCACCTTGGATTGAGTTATTTTACATTGGTATGCCTGTGGTGCGGACGGACGGTCTCTCGGGCGGGAGGTGTACGGTCACGTGATCGCCAAGTTTTCTCGGATGGGTAGATTACTTCATTTTCTTACCCATGGTGCTCCGCTGGCGCGCTTCGCGCGAGAGAGCGCCGCTATAACTGGGGTTTTGACAGTGCCTGTGGTGGACGGCCGTTATAACGAGTTCATCCACCCTTAAATAGGTCCCCCCCGCGTGCCCTCGTACCCTGCTGGACCACAGGCTGTAGGTTGGTGGGGAAGCTAAGGTAACACTGGCTTTATAGGTCCCATTTATATGATGAAAAATTGTCCCGGGAAAAAGGGTCTCTCTTCCTTTAGGGATCAATTTTGTGAGAGTAAAACTGACCCCTTTGCCCAAGCTAACAGCGACCGCGCATGCTTTCGCATTGTTTGTGTGGAGAAACGTTGGCTCCCTACCATCGAAAGGGTGATCGGTCTAGGCGCGGCACCCTTCTAGCCGAGCGTAAATGTATGAAACGTTGGCGCTCAGGGCGGCTAAACCCTTATACCACGGACAATGTTTCTACATATAAACGAGGCCTTAAATGGCTTACCGCTGATAGGTATCGTGACGTGACTTGACCTAAGTATTGACTTTCCCAGTTTATACCAGGAATAAACGGCCCTAGCGTTTGAATCATTGGGGTAATCCGTTGTCCATGTACCAAGTGCATCAAAAGCTGTGCCTCTTTATTTAAGTAGTATAGTAAGGACCGAATTGACCTCTCTTTGGGAAGAATCTCATAAGGGAGGGAAGGCATACATTATGGGAATCGTGCATAGTCATGACGAAAGCAACTAGCTTTTTAAAAAAAATTTAATATACGCCACTTCCAAATTTCCCACAATGCACCTTATTTGCCCCGAAAAATTTTTGCATAACCTTTGTTCTACTTTTCTCCTGGGTATTAAAGCCGTCCCAAGAGAAATTGAAAACAGTGCTTATGCAAAAGTTTGGGGGGCAATTAAAGTGCATTATGGGAAATGTGGAAGTGGCGTATAGCACGAAACGCGATTGTTACTCGTTATCCGCCATATGCACATCTCCCATAACACGCCTTGTTTGCCCCCCCAAATTTTTCCATAGCCCTTGCACTTTATTCCCCCTGGGTATTACAGTCGTCCCAAGAGAAATTAAAGACTGCTTATGCAAAGCAAGGTCTATTATGGAAGCTGTAAAAATGGCGAATTCTCCCTTTTAGCTTTTTGGCTTTTCTGTTGTTTACGAAAAGGGCAAACTTGACAAGAATTTATAAAATATTTATAACCCTAACCCTAATTAAAACAGGATGAAAAAAGAGGCATGTCGATATTTGTAGGTCTTACGAAAACGACATTTTGTGAAATTGGCGAATTTGGCAAGGATTCATCAAAGCTCTGGCAAAAAAAAAAATGAGACAACAAAAGAGGCCTGCTGGCAGCCGGCAATTTTGGAGAAAATGGCAAGAATCCATCAAAGGTTTATAAATCAATTAAGGTGATTATAAAAAAATGTCAAATTTTGGGCGAAAAAGGGAAATTTCGGCAAAAAGGCGAGTATGCCAAAAAGTCATCAAGGCTTCTGCCAAATATTTAAATAAGATGACAAAAAGGGGCATCTTGACAAATGGCGATTTACCTGAAAATTACAAATTTGGCAAGAATTTGTAGGTTTGGCAAAAATTAGGACAAGATGACAAAAGAGGCATGTCGATAATTGTGGGTTTTACGAAAATGACAAATCTTGCGAAATTGGTGAATTTGGATTCATCAAAGGTCTGGCAAAAATTTTAAATGAGACCACAAAAGAGGCATTCTTGCGGTTTGCAACCACAAAACAAGGCGGCGATGTTGGGGGTCAATACAATAGAATTTTTCTCGAAGAATTAACATGAAAATAGAGTTTGGTTACCAGAGGAGAGAAATGCTTTTGTTCTTGACCACCAACATGGACGCCGTGACTTCAAGTGCAAACCGGCAATATTGATAGTCGGCGATTTTACGAAATTGGCAAATTGAGAAAATGGGGGATCGCGCAAGAATCCATCAAAGGTGAGGCAAAAACTCAAATGAGATTTCAAAGAGGGGAATCTTGACAAATGGCGATTATAAGAAAATTTGCAAATCTAGGTGGAAAAGGCAAATTTCGGCAAAAATGGAGAGTTCAAGGGTTTGGCCAAATATAGATGAGGTGACAAAAAGGGGCATCTTGACAAATGACAATTTCATAAAAATGACAAATTTAGCAAAAATTTTAAGCAGAATGACAAAAGAGGCATGTCGATAGTTGTGGGTTTTATGAAAATGACATATTGTGCGAAATTGGCGAGTTTGGCATTAAGGATTTATTACATGTAAAGGTCTGGCAAAAAATTTAAATGAGACAACAAAAGAGGTATATTTTCCCTCTGGCGATTTTCGCGAAAATGGCAAATTTGAAAAAACGGGAACTTCGGCAAGAATCCATCAAAGGTTTGGCAAAATCTCAATTGAGGTGACAAAGAGGGGAATCTTGACAAATGGCTAATGTAATAAGAAAATGGCAAATTTAGGGGGAAAAGGCAAATTTCGGCAAAAATGGCGAGTGTGCCAAAAATTCATCAAGGGTTTGGCCAAATATTCAAATGAGATAACAAAAAGGGGCATCTTGGCAAATGGCGATTTAACGAAAATGACAAATTTGGAAAAAATTTATTTAAGGTTTGACAAAAGAGGCATGTCGATACTTGTGGGCTGTAAAGAAAATGGTTGAAATCTGGGAAAATATGTTTTTTAGAAATAGCTGACGCTCGTGCGCACATAAGAACGCGGCGAGTAAGAAATAAAAAATCCCCTT
>OZ038000.1:17772263-17779763 GCA_964035705.1 Porites rus | reverse complement strand
AACACTTGGCGTCCTACTTGCTTTATTGTACAAACCACCGGTTTCAATAGACCGGCGAAATTTCTCATTTTATTAAAGCACTGAGGTAACGACAACTTCGAGTTAAACTGATTTCAGGGATTGTCAAAGAGTCTAGCGATTTCCTTTTCCCAGGTTAGCGCCCACTCATTTCGCGTCAGTATTCAGGAATGATCTCGATCTCTTAACGCTTTTATTGCCTTTCGCCCGACATGTTTTGCACGGCGTTTAGTCATGCGAAACCTCCATGAAACATCCACGCAGCGCGCGAGGTAACTTTATCCCTATTCTAAAAATAACTCGAGACGAATTACCTATGGAACAGGGTGTGTATGGGGGATGCCTTCTCTGTCCCCTTTTATCCTCTCTTGCTTTAGAACATCAATGGCATGGCAGTGCAAATTAAACCTTCTGTGATGTAAAACAGGAAGATTTGCCGATCAACCTCATCTACACTCAATGAAAGTACTTCTCCCATGGTATAACCACCCTTTTCGGTTCGACCAACTGTACGGACCAATATGAACTGTCCTTCTTTTAAAGATAAAGACATATTTTGAAATAACATGTGCGTTTCAAAAGAAGGCCCTTGTTGCAGAAGTCTTAGTTAGTTTGCGACATTTCAAACTATAGTGATGTTTCGATACAACCCTTTGCGTTATTGCAAAATACGGCGTACAAATCGCGTTCACTCAATTTACCTGACCGGCGGCAGAGGTCATTCTTGGCAAAAATAGGTGCACTTTACTGATGCCAAGGTTTGTGCTAACGCATAATGTTGTCTGAATTTGCATAGCAGAAACGGAAACGATCAGTCATAGGCATATTTTCGTCAGCGTTCGCGTTATTTATTCAAGTTCACAATATTCATGTAGATTTGATTATGACCTGTATAGGGACGTAGATGGTGTAAAGACTTTAAAAAAAGCGATTTCCCTTGTCCTCTCCGACAATTTTTAGCTTGATCGATCCGTAAATGAGAGCCGGAGGAAAACTGCTCAATGGGCTCTTCATATTTTTAAAACATGTAAAAACGTGAAATTTAACTTTAACGACGCCTAGCCGGTCTTGTTTTTTCAAAGTTCTTGTTGTACAATGCCAAAACAGTATTAAATATATTCTCCTTCGCAAAATAAACTTTTCAAGGCAGGATACAGATACCTTTCATGTCAATTCAGCGTCATCAAGCCCGAATTCAACTCGATCGATCGACCCGTTCGTTCCGCCAAATCTACATACTACTCGTGAAGTTCAAAAACAAGCCTAGCAATATCAACAAACCTTACCTACAGCTCCGCTTCGCTATTGAATTTAGTTTCGCAACTTCAAATGTCAGCCATGGACGAATTTACGGCTCTCTCGATGGACTGGACGACTCCCGGAGACCTGCACAAAAGATTTAAAATTTTCAAACAAAAATGCAACCTCATCTTCGATGGCCCCTTAGAAAATCAAGCGGAGGATAAAAAGGCGAGATTACTGCTACTTTGGGCAAGCGATTAAGGCTTCGAGATTTATAATACAACTACATGGTCAAGTGAAGAGAACCAACTCATACGAGAACCCATATTTGAGAGATTTGAAGCATACACAAAACCCCAGAGCAATCAAATCTTATCAAAAGGTACCAGCTGCGATGACTGAAACAAGAAGACATGTCTTAAGAAGAATTTCTGACTAAGGCCCGAACACTTGTTGACGACAGCGGCTATGACCCTGCGTTCAAAGAGGAAACCCTTCGGGACACGTTGGTATTCGGACTGAAATCAGACAAAGTCAGGAAGCATGCCATTTCCAAAGGAAACTCTCTCACTTTTCAACAAGTTTATGACCTGGCTAAAACAGAGGAAAGCACAAAGGCAAAAATGCAAGCAATTACACAGGGAGACCAAGCTTGGAGTGTACACTCTGTGAGGAGAAAGCAAAAACCAGATACCCGCCAGAGCTTGAACCGACCATGCAGCTCCAGTGCAAATCAGCGCAAGGACGACTCCCAGTGCCAAGTACCACCTGCAGACAAGCACAAGTTCAAATTCAAACTCAATGGCTGTTTCAGGTGTGGAAACAAACACAGTACAACTGATTCTTGTCCAGCCATGCCTGCTAGATGCCAATATTGCGGGAAAACAGGCCATTTTTAGAGTGTGCATGAAGAAACGATTAAAACAAGTCAACGAGATTGCGCAAAGCCCAGATTACAAAGGCCAGGACATTTACCCGCAGGTAGACGACGAAGAAGACACAGATTATTATGGAGACAGCGACGAGGGCTCTGAACCAATTACTGTAGTCCTCGATACCATTACATCTGAGAAAACAGTGGATGTTGTTAGCAGCTACCCTGAGAGGATCATCACTACAGTCAAGATCAATGATACCCGCTCCGTCCCAATGAAGGTTGATACTGGAGCAGACACTTGCGTCTTGACTACGGATGTCTTGCAGAGGCTCGGTCTTTGTCTGGACATCAAGCCCTGCAATGCTGTCCTGAAGAGCTATGGAGGAAACACCATCACCAACTTAGGCACTTCCACTCTTGAGATAACCTTTAAAAGCAATTCAGCTTCCGCGAGTTTCAATATAGTCAAGGCCGATAGCGACCCATCCATAATCGACATTATCACAGAGGTGACAGAGCCCACAGATTGGGTCAATTCGATTGTCTGCAATGTGAAAGAAACCTCAGATGGAAGGAAGAAGGTCAGACTGTGCCTAGACCCCAAGGACTTGAATAAGAACATTAGGCGCGAGCATTACTACAGCAGTAATATTGACGAAATATTTTCTCCGTTGTCGACACGACAAAAGGCTACTGGCACGTAGACCTTGACCATGAATCCAGCCTATTGTGTACCTTTAATACGCCATTTGGTCGATACAGGTTCAAACGCCGACCGTTTGGTATAGTTGTGTCCCAGGACATTTTCCAACGAAGGCTGGATGACACTTACAGGAACATCCCCAATGTTACAGGAATCGCCGACGACATCATTTTTTTGGGTTCCACCCGAGGAGAGCACGACGACGCCTTCCTAAACATGCTAACTGGCACTCGAGCCAACAATGTCAGCCTCAATTCAGGAAAGCTCCAGTTCAAGCAGCAGAGCGTCAACGTCTAGGGCCATACACTGACAGCAGAAGGCATCTGCCCTGCAGCAGATACGTTGGAAGCGGTTAAAGACATATCTGCACCGACCAACGCTAAGGAACTCTCATCCATCCTGGGGCTGCTCACCTACTTAAACCGCTTCTCTGCTTAGATAGCGGAATTCACCGCACCACTCCGCACACTAGCAAAGAAGAATGCTCGCTTCAAATGGGAAGACCATCATCAGGCGGCAGTGGACAAGATCAAGGCAGAACTTTGCTCAGCACACATCTTATCTTACTATGATCCTGATCCAGCTACGACTGCCATCCTGCAGTGTGATGCGAGTCAGGCAGGACTAGGAGACTGGCTACGACAAGTCGCCGCCACCGGCAATGAGAGAATTGTGGCCGTGGCATCAAGGTCACTCACAGACGCCGAGTCTCGATATTCCAATATTGAAAGAAAATGCCTGGCAGTAATGTTTGGCCTTGAGAAATTCAAGTTCTATCTACTAGGGAGGCATACCTTGAGTGAGACTGACCACTCACCACTTGAACAGATCTTCAAAAAAAAAAATCGCCGAAGCTGCTGCACGACTGCAAATACTTTTCCTGCGATGCCTGAAATTTGACATTGAAGCAAATTATAGGCGCGGAGAAAACATCCCTATTACTGATGCCCTGTCACGCGTATGTCTGAAGAAGGATATACATACCCCTGTGAGTAACAAAAGCAAGTGGTGCAGCCCTGACTCCAACATCCACTTCATAACCGAGAAATCCTGTCCTATGAGCATCAATTTGGTGAAATCAGCATTAGCAAGGGACAAGTCAATGCATGTCTTAAAAACAAATCATCTACAATGGATGGCCAAGTCGAAGAAACGAGTGCCCAAAGGAATTATGGGAGTACTGGAATCACAGGTGTGACCTAACCCTCGAGGATGGCGTGATTCTCAAAAGCGATAGAGTAGTTCTGCCAGAGTCTCTGCGAGGACAGGTGCTAGACCTAATACACAGCGGCCATCAAGGAGAAACAAAGTGCCTGCTTCTTGCTAGGCAGTCCGTATTCTAGCCCGGCCTTTCCCGAGACATCCGCGAAATGGTCAAAGCATGTGAGCCATGCAACAAATACCAACAAGCACAACAGTAAACTGCCAGCAATCCCACCCAAACTACCTACGAGACCTTGGGAGAAACTGGGTACTGATATTTTCGAGTTCAGTGGGTCAAAATACCTGATGATTGTGGACTATTACTCAAGGTTTCCCATCGTTAGACCCCTTAGTAACATGTCAGCATCCACCATATCACACCACTTCACAAGCGTACTCACATAGTACGGCCTTCCATCTTTCATCGTGGCCGATTTGGGAAGTCAGTTAGTTAGCGAAAAGTTCACCAGTGAATGCAAACAGAGTGGCATCACTCCTAGCTTTTAGTTCCCCCTACCACCACCAGGCAAACAGTCTGGCGGAAAAGACCATCGGAACCTGCAAGTCCACATGGAAAAAGGCAACAGAGAGCAAGCAGTGTCCTCATGCTGCCCTCTGGATGAACAGAATCACTCCCCTCGACGATCACTTGCCATCACCTTACGAGCTCCTGTTTGGCAGAAGACCCAAGCCAATGCTTCCAAGCAGTGAGTCTAGTCTACAATCACTGCATTCTAACAAAGATTGCCACCAAGAAGCCAAATTACGTAAACAAACAAAGCACGCTGCTTTCGACAACACGAAAACAAGCCCTTAAACGAGCCTTCAGCAGCCACCAGACAGTGTACGTCTGGAGCTCGATCAAACACATCTGGGAACCCGGCAAGGTCTTCAACCTCCTGAATCCCGGCAGGGAACCAAGAACGTATTTTGGTGAAATGCAAGGCAAGATCTACCAACAAACAAGGGAGCATCTGCGTCCACGAGTCACCCTGGCACCCCATACATCTGCTAGAGAATGCGTGCCCGGACTAGTCATTTCTCAAGAGACACCTGGAGTAGAAGCCAGTCCGCCTACAACGGAGATACAAGCAATTCCACACCCACTTGGGAAAGCTGCATCAGCATCATCAGCGATACTCGCATTTGGACCCGATTCCATACAAGCTGCTCCAACACAGTCGCCCCCATAGGAAGTTCGCTCAAACCCGGAACAGGCCCTGAAGTCTCTGCATCTAAGGGACAAGGTGCTCGTTTCCAACTGCTTAGCCACACCACAAAGTTTGGACTAAAGACTCAGTTCCAGCAAAGTTCAAGGACTGATGATCGCCCCTTGATGTTGTTTTATTGTCATTTTGTCCGTAGATTTTAGATGATCTTATTGAACAGTTTCATGTGAATTGTCTTCTAGCGAACGTTTGACATTCTACATAAGTTAGGCTTAAGCTCCGTTTTTGTCGTATTTTTAGCTATAGCTTTGTTTTTTTTTGTACAAAACGGGGGATGTCATAGTAGAACCTGGGCAGATGTCTTGGTGATACCACGTGGGCCTGGGCTCGCATCTTTCCATTCAACATGGCGACCTGAACTTGTTGTGTCAAGCGCACTAGACAAAACAGAACCCCAATACGAACTATTTCATGGTGAACGAACCATGCAACTGTGATTATATAATAGAGAGTTTTAGATTCGAGTTTACCGCGAACCTCTGACCGCTGGAGGACACGTGACAAGTCTTTCGCGTCACGTTTGAGGTTTACGACGTGCGTTTTCAACGTGGGGAGATAGGTTTTCACGTATGTCATTTACCTGAAAGCTTTTAGCGTACAATTCTTGTTCTATCCCACGTAATAATACAAAAATCTTGTGGAGCAAATCTTTATCCATTAACAGAGGCACAAATTCGGGCAAAATGCTAAATTTAATAATCCTATTGGATCTTTAAAACAAGTGCCATTCATGGCTCCTGATTCAAAATGGCGGCCGTAATCTAATCCACCGCCAATCTAAATCGAATTATGTTTGACGTCGAACAGCAAACGGGTAACCGCAAACCGCGGTTAGAGGTTCGCGGTAAACTCGGATCTAAAACTCTCTAATAACCGTCGTGTACGAACTCACGAAAAGAACTCAGGAGAAACTGTTCACCGATTGGGCACAATAATACAAAGCATTTTTTGTGGCTAACCAGGAGCAAGCATTCTCTTGGCCGTTTGGAAATGGTCCGGTGAGAGTCGGTACCCGGGGGCTCTTCCGCCATTATTTCATGAATCACACATTTTCTTTTGTTATTCAACATCCTTTATTTAAGTTACATACTTCATGAATATTTAACTCACTGAAAGTCCGGGGAGGGCTTGATAATGTAGCAAGGAAGAGCGGGGCTGATGAATTGAATAAATTGCCAATTATAAATGCAAGGACAATATCTATATAAATACCCGGTATTTATCTGTATATTACCCTGCTGCCCTGGGCAATATACAAATAAATCCCTTCCATTTATAACAAGAAAATTAAAGTAAATCATTCACGTCCTTTGACCCCGCCAAACATTCTGAGAAAATTTCTCCCTTTAACACAAATATAGAAATTTATTCTGCAACTATAGAAAATACAGTAGTATCCCATATATCATACAGGCTATGTGTTCACTCTAAGAAAATTTTAAGTCTTTGGATATTACAAACGAGCAATTCTGGAACACAATACTGTTGGATCCATTCACAGTCGCGTTGTTGTCATCTTGGCAAAATCTTTTTACTTCGTCATCAACTAACTGATCTACCTCTCTTTTTAACGAGGACTCGGCTTCCCTTTCTCCTACGGATCCTTCGGATCGACAATTTAATGCTTTAGAAATCTCAATTTTGGTAGAGACATCAGGCCTCTGATACCTTTGTAAAGATCTGATATCTCGGTGGCCCGTACGCTCCATAATCAACTTATCTGAGATTCCTTTTTCCAGTCCACGTGTTGCTGTTGTGGCCCTCAGACTGTGATTGCTGAATTGGCCCTGTAGGTCTGCGTCTTTACACATTTTGCTAACAATGTTTCCAAGCTTGTTATGTCCAACAGGAGTCGACGTAAACGAAACTGCAAAAATTAACAGTGAAAATAAAAATATGAAACAAAACTGAAACTTCTAATTACCGTCTCCGGCTTGCGACCATTAAAACTGACTGACATTTTTATCCTCTTGCACCCGAATTGTAAATGATCTATATTTATAGGTATCATACCTTTATCCGTAGACATGTATTTCTCGTTCGCTTACTTCTCTAAAGTCTCCCACTAACTCTTCCAAATTCAACTCAGGGGAAAAAGGCTCCTGAGAGAAAGTATTTTCCTTTAGGAAAATTTCGTCGTCACTATCCATTGCCGCTCTCACAAGTTTACTGGCCACCCAAAAAATACCACGACAAAAATAAAAAAACACAAAAGGTTTGAAATTTGA
>OZ038000.1:17637263-17764763 GCA_964035705.1 Porites rus | reverse complement strand
GACCTTCTCACGAGGGAAAAAGAATTTGAGTCCTCTTCGGACAAATCATCGCTTATCCTACGCTTGCGAGTAGGAACACTAACTTCTCTTTCTTGAAGTGAAATGTGCTCATCAGGCTCATCTAAATACTAGACGCCTGTAAATCTGACTCGAGAAGGTCATGTTCAATATTCAACAGTTGCCATTACAACATTCTGCCTTGTTTGCTTTGAGGCAGTCGCGCGTGAATTGATGACGTTTCAAACAATCGATTAAAATGGGCGGACGTCCCAGGAATTAGACTTCCGTTTAATTACAACCTCTAAAAATAACGTTAGAGAAATTCACATATCCGGGCCAACGCCCTAAGATTCCCTCTCTGTCCCATTATGGCTCTTGATGATATTTCGGTTATGTTAAACGTGAGAAGATTATGCGTGGTAGTGGATAGTCTTATCAGTGCCGCGAAAGTGTGTGATTGTGCGATTTCCGCATGGTGCTGACAGGTATGTGATCGCGTGGTTGAACTGCGGTTTGGCCAATATTAATGTTGTTTCGTCAGTGTTTAGCTTAGCTGATTGGAAAAGCGACTCTCGACTCAGGAAAATTGGATCTAGGTCTAGTTTCAGCGGGCTCTAATGGCATTGAACCATAGGCCGAGTTTTGCAAATAAGAAAGTGATAATTTGGGCACTACGTTCCATTCAGTTTGTTGTCTATTCCAAGCGGAATCCTGTTTTTTATCGAACCGCGAAAAATAAGTGTTTTGCTAACTATTTAAGTTGTTATGTAAGCCTTAACAGGGCACTCATTTCGCTGCAGTTCACTTAACTTAAAAATTTGTAGACTGAAATGACACCGGTTTGAAACTTCGCGAAGTCAGTTTACTGAATAAATGTTCTAAAATTTACGTCATTTTAAATTTGGAGTCGTTGGAATGTTTCTACGGACGATTAACGTCCTACCCGGCGTCAGATAAAGGCTTTTAATCGGCCTTTAAATGAGTTTTATTGTCTTAAAAATTGCCAAGTAGTAGAATGAGTTGATCTTTTTGGTAACCCGGTTTTCAAAAATCCAGGTATAATGAAAATAATAATAATAAGACATTTATAAGGCGCCCTTTCCCAGGTCCAAAGGTGCTATTTACAAGTTTAAGAAATTTAAAACTACGAACGGTAAAAGTTAAAATTTAAAAACCACAATAACAAAAAAAACTACAAAAACTAAAGATAAAATAATGTCAGATACAAAACACCACAGTCAAGCTAATCAAGTTTGGGTTACTGATAACCGTGGTAATGTAAAATGGAGTTTTACCGAGGTATTCCTGCTTGATCAGATGAAAAAGATTCCCAACAGTAAACTAGTAAACAGAATTATAAAAATAACTCACGCACACAATTTGCACGTGAAGATGTTGGTCTTTCGCCCTTTTACAATTCGTACGTAAAAAAAAGGCAAATTGTTTACTACAAAATTTTCTCAAACGATTTTAAGAAATCACCTCCGCTTCATTATAACATCTGCAATTAAATTATGTTTCATGTAACGTCAAGGTTGATAACCTAACATTTATTAACATTTGTGAAACAATCTTTAACTCCGACAACTTATTCTGTCATGTTTTAAAAGCCATTACTTCTTAAAAAACAAGAGCCTTTTTTAAGGCATTGGTTACTAACCGAAACAGGTCTTCATACGTCCAAGTTACTATTATTATTGTGAAAAGCCAATCTGCATGAGATGTACAGTCACACAGCTGGCACGTGAGAGTAGTGGACTTTGCCCCCTTTCGTTGTTTTGTACGTGAGGGAATTCGAGTATCACACAGTAATCTAGTAAACAGAATTATAAAAATAACTCATGCACACAATTTGCATGTGAAGATGTTGGTCTTTGGCTCTTTCACAATTCGTACGTAAAAAAGACGCAAATTGTTTTACTACAAAATTTTCTCAAACGATTTTAAGAAATCACCTCGGCTTTATTACAACATCTATAATTAAATTATGTTTCATGCAACGTCAAGGTTGATAGCCTAACATTTATTAACTTCCAAGAAAATTATCAAACTGCTGAAATATATTTCTACTTATATCATGTTACTCCACTCAATACAACAGTATCTAATCATTGTGTCAACTAGCTTCTTCCAATTTTATTCCCTAATTCTACTGTTTCTACTTAAGTTACGCATCTTTACTAAATAGAACGAAAAAGGTCGGTTGAACTTTGTAAGCGAGAGAATAATATTTTTAAAGCTTGTTTACAGGATTAACAATACTCGATACAGCTTTCAAAAAAATAAGCTGCCTTTTAAACTTCTAAAACCACATTTTATAGGTCGCATACTTTCGAATTAAAGTCCATATCTAAATATCAATTATTGCTTCATTGGAAGAGATTTGAAAATATATGATCTTTTATACTCTACCCAGTTGTAGCAGGTGAAACAGAACTCATACTGACGTGCGTTGTACCGATAGCCGAATTAGGTCAGAAATGCCTCGAAGCCGCATCCACACTTAAATATGAACCCTTAAAAAGCTGCATCACTGTTCACAGCGTTTGAATCATGAAGATATTTTATGTAATGCTTACAAACACCTGTACCCGTAATAAAAGACGAAAAAATTGTGAAGGATCAAGATGGCGGTCTCAAAGTGCCCTTGTTCGACCTTTACCAATGCCATGTTTAAATAGATGCCAAGATCTCATTGGTTCCTAAGCATCAACTCATAGTTCCTTCAACCTCATCGGCTCTTGCAACAAACATCCCAACATAAAAAGCCACAAAGATACATACGCTCACGCCACTGACATATGAGCTATTTTTTCAAAATAGCTCAATAACTAAGATAGTACGCGCGCTCTGATTGGCTGAGAGCAGTGTTTGCATGAGAGTATGTAAACACGGTTGTGGCGTCAAGAATGTTTTGCCTTTCGTGCGCTAATCACGCAAGCACGAATTTGAAAAAGTTGTCCAGTTCAAAACTCGACAAGTTTACTATATTTACCCATTCCTTCGTCGGCTGAAACTTCGAAATCGTTACAAGGAAAGTGTGTCAATTTTTTTCGCTTAAGCTGACATTTTAGGCGAGAAAAGTCCGTATTTTGGAAAGCCTCTTTTTACAAAACAAGAACTGATTACGCGTGCAAGACTTCGCGGACAAGACTTTGCGACTGGTACGAATTTCTCTTTTAATCAGTGCCATACAAAGAGTTTTGCGTTTTTTCTCGGGAAATTTATTTTATAAAGGAAATAGAAAACTTTTTTCCTGTGTTTGCATAGCCTGATATAAACACGAGAGGGGTTGGGAGAATTCTCGACAGTTATGCGAACCCTCGACTTCGTCTCCGGTTTGTATAACTGTCTCGAATTCTCCCAACCCCTCTTGTGTTTATATCAAGCTATGCAAAACACGGAAAACGTTTCCTATTGCTTAAATAATGATGACTATAGATAGACTGAATTATTAAATTGAGGCTCGCCACAAATTTGCTTAAAAACAAAAAACCGCAATCAATACCAAATGGAAATAATCGCATTCGTGATGGAAACCGAAACCGACTTGCGTGCGAAAATAAAAGAGAAATCGAACCAACAACCCCAATGCTCCCCCATAACAAGTAAAACAAAAAGCTTACGCAAACTTACCAAAATGCTTCTCCAATACCTTCTATAATCTACGAAAAGATAAAGCGCAGTACACAAAAGGTGCTTTATTGCTTCAGTAACTACTAGATGAAAAGACAACAACAAGTAAAAAAAACCAAAACCACACACCTTGGGTTTTTTTGTACTTGCAATTTTTCTTATAGACCTTTACTGACCCTCAATCACAAGACGGATCCGCGGTTATTGAGGCATGTTTTCACGGTGAAATACGTCATATTTATTTTGTCTCAATGGATCTACATAATTCATCACCATGAACAGATAATTTTTGCTTTCCTTCTTGTTAAATTAATTTGTAACAGATCAAGCCAAAATTTAAAGGAACAGAATGACGTAACTCTAATAAATTTTAGATTCGCAGAAGCAGACATTTTAAGAGATGCTTGTTCCTTGGGGACAAATCGTCTCTCCCCAACATACAAACTTCTGTTCTGTTGACGTGATTTTTTCGCAAAGTTTACCGTCTCTTCTGCTACAGTTTAATAGGTGCTTTCCCCATTCGCTTCTAATTATATTGATTTCATAATTCCGTTCTTAATCAACAACTGCATGTAGCTGAAACGAGAGAACACCAATTTGTTCTTGTATATCATGTTATATAATCCGACTTTAGCTGACCCTCAATTAAACAAACATGACCTTTTGCTTACAGTGGTGGACCCAAGGGGCCCCACTCACATCTTTTAATGACGGGGGGGGGGGGGGGGGCGAAGGATTTTTTTTTTGTCTGACATTTTGGCCAAAAGGGATTTTTTTGGGTCGCGAAAACAACACAGGGAGTTTTTTGGGTATTGTATTTTTCATCAGCTCAAATCAGCAATAAAATAAGCGCAATTTACTGCTTGTGTGGTATTACGGGATATTTCTGAGATTGTAATCTATTTGAAAAGTAATTACCGGCACTCCACGCGCATCTAATCCAGAGAGAAATATTCAACAGGTCACGTAATTCAAGGTCTTTCAAGCCAGTCATCAAGACCACAATGGAAACACTGTATACAAAGTAAACATTTTATGAATTAGATGTTTACCCGCTGATATATATCCATTATCAAATGATCACGTTGCTATGTAAAAATAAAGGCAAGGA
Organism: Porites rus; assembly: GCA_964035705.1. Classification (NCBI taxonomy): domain Eukaryota; kingdom Metazoa; phylum Cnidaria; class Anthozoa; order Scleractinia; family Poritidae; genus Porites; species Porites rus. The sequence continues at coordinate 17,760,016 of OZ038000.1, read as the reverse complement.
AAACTGATTTTGTAAACTAAACTCAAACCGGGAGTCAATGCTGTTGAGTTCCAGCAAGAGCTAAGAGGTCCAGTCAGTTGTGATCCCATTTTTGTTGTATGAAGAAGTTCTCTTGAAAATATTAGTAACATAACATCAAGCTTGCCAAAGTGGTTTATGAACCCATACAAAGATGTGTCGCTGACTCAATTATTTCAGAAGATAAATAATAAAATTTGCTGATGCAAAAACACTGAGGAATTTTTTTTGGGTATGCTAAAAAAGTAGGGATTTTTTTGGGTAGACAAATTCTGAAGTTGGGATTATTTTGAGTATAAAATATGAACCTCTGTCGGACTCCCCCGTCATTAAAATATGTGCGTGGAGCCCCTGGGTGGTGGACTCATCAAATCAAAGAAACTTTACTAAAATAGTCGAACAGACACAACAATACACTTGACATTATTGCGTTTTGCACTCCAGCAGTACAGGTCAGGAAACTTAATCAATCAGTCCCCTACAGATGCGATACAGCATCATGGCGTGTACTTGCTCTTTTATTTTGTTGCTGTATTTCGCCTTTGCTGGGTCTCTTACGACGACATACGACGATTTCAAATACGGCAAATTTCCTGATGATTTCATGTGGGGTGCTGCCACATCGGCATATCAAGTGGAGTGAGCTTGGAATGAAGACGGAAAGGGACCAAGCATTTCTGATTTTTTGACGCACACCGTACCCAATCAATTCCGCAGCAAAACGGGAGATGTGGCGTGCGATAGTTACCACAAGTACAAAGAGGATGTAAACATTTTGAAGAACTACGGAGCTAAAGCTTATCGATTTTCTATCGCATGGAGTCGTGTCCTCCCTAACGGAACAACAGATCACGTGAACCAACTTGGCGTCGACTACTACAACAATTTAATCGACGAACTCAAGAAGAATAACATCGAACCGCTCGTCACACTTTATCATTGGGATCTACCAGACGTTTTCTGATCGATTGGTGGCTGGACCAATCGAAGTATGGTCGACTACTTTGATAACTACGCTCGATTCTGTTTCGACAAATTCGGGAGTAAAGTGAAATACTGGATCACTCTGAACGAGCCGGCGATCGTCATGTTACGTCATCCCTTTTAAATGCTTGCTTTAAGCTCAGGCTGGGCTGTCCCAAAAACTGACTCGATCCAGGACATGGCCGCTGCAGTTTCATCTTGGCATCTTTACGCATCCTATATTTGTGAACGGTGATTACCCTGATGTTGTTAAAAGCATTGTGGGTAACCGTATTGAGGCTGCTGGGATTGCAAGCCGCCTGCCTAGCTTCACTCAGGAAGAGAAAATTATGATCAACGAAGCTACGATTTGTTTGGCCTGAATCATTACTCCACCGACAAAGTGGCTGACAGACCCTCAGGAGACGAACAATCATTTAATGCCGACGAGGCTTTCACAAAGAGTGGTGACCCTACGTGGCCAGATTGGGTCAACGGTCACGTGGCTCCATTTGGATGCCGTAAGCTGTTGAAATACATAAAAGACAATTACAACGGCCCACAGGTATCGGAGGATGGAGTTTCACCTCCTACAGAAGCGAGTAAAACCGGTGAAAAGAGGTTGGATGACGCTTTCAGAGTGGACTACCATAAGAGGTAAATACCGTGTTTATTCGATTAAACGACACGGCTTTTAGTTGAATACTTATTGTTCAGTTGCGGCGTTTATTAATATTCAAGGGCGCTGTTCATTTCAAAATCACATTTCTAAATCACTGACAACAATTACGATAATTCAATTGTAAATACATTCAACTCTCGCCTTGCGGACACCCCGATAAAACGGACAGTGGCTAAATCCCCCGCAAAAACAAATTAGAAACGTTTGACTGAAATAAACGCCCCCTGCTGCGGCTAAAGAAAATCGAGATCCCTACAGTGCCCGTTATAAAGGGAGTTGACTGTATTATGTAAAACATAAATATGTTTTAAGTTCTTATGTCTCACTTTTCGCTGAGAGAGAATCGTAATAATTATCTGAGTAATAGTGTACACTACAAAGTTGCACCATTTTTCTTATCATCCTCGAATAAACGCCGCATTCTGCTAATTGGGTGCGGCTTTTATTTGAGAGCGGCTTCTATTCGATGGCGGTGTTTAATCGAGTGAAAACGGTAATTAACGTTCAAATGTACAAATACTTCTGTACCTGAAAGGTAAACGAGTGCTGCCCTAGTGTTTCTCGCGTTCAGTTAGCGCGCGCAATTAGAATACTTAATGTGTAGCTTTGGTGACGCAATTTGTTCGCCAAGTCGTCGGATGTTTTACTATCCTTCAGAATTATTATGGGATGATAGTTTAATAAAACCGCAGGCTTAGAAGATAATAATAGAAAACAAAATATATATATATGTCATGAAAGAGAAATTCATCACAGACACGTTACAAAAGAGAGGATTTCAAGTAACGTCAACTGACTACATGCAACAAAAGCCAGCGTAGGTTGGCATATGAAAGCAATGCGTGTGCAAGAAATTGTGGTAGAAATCAGGTACACTGTGGTTAAAAATACAGATGTTTCGTCGGTAGGAATCGGAAATTTTTGTCGCTGTACAGATTAGATCTGCCGCCTTGCTTGCTCGCTTCAGGCTCGCTCGCGCGGCAGCAATTAGGTTGAATCAGGACATTTATCACGGAGTTTGTTACTAACTCAAAAGCACAGGCTTCTTGACAGCTGCAACAGCTCCTCCTGGCCCCCATAGTTTAGGTAACAGCGGCTACTTCCATTAGACGAGAACTTGGGAAAATCACAGCCTCAACACATTGAAGTCAATAGTTTTCCTTGATCACGATCATGGGTGTTCTCATCTATTTATTGAACATTTCTTTATTTATGGCAGATATACTAATGAGATGTTGAAAGCGATCACCGATGACGGCGTTAAAGTGAAAGGTTACATGGCGTGGACGTTGATGGATAACTTCGAGTGGGGATCTGCCTACTCCACTCCGTACGGGATACATTTTGTCGACTTTGAAAACAACCCTAACCTCACCCGTGTTCCCAAGAAGTCTGCCAAGTTCTTCAAGCAGCTAATGGCAGACAATGGGTTTCCTGAACCAGTTTCAAAGTCCAGAAGTTTGAAGATGGTTACTAATGATGCTTTGCTTTTCACCTTCGCCGTCGCCTTCATATGTAGCTGAAACGTTCTAACCATAGAGTATTGATAGTATCTGGGAGGAGGAGTGGAGCAAGACTCCCCTGTGGAAGAGGTGAGGATTGCTACTCATCTCATTTACGGGTCTTGTTTACCGGCGATAAATTGTAACTTTTTGCACTACTTGGCATCAACTAACCCTATTCACATTGGGGCGGGGCTTTTGGAGGGCCTCCTTCGCTAAACAGTTAAACAACTCAAAAGCAAAAAGCATTAACTGGAAGGGACCGCAATCAAGTATGCCGCAGAACTATTATCTGAAGTTGACCTGAATCAGGACAACACCTGATCACCAGAAATATACCAAGTGGACATATTGAAATCTGCAAAGTTGATCGTACTACTTGAACATTAACTGTAAAGTGCTTATTTGTGTTATTTTTTCATGTGAAGCACAAAAAAATTGCTATTTTTTCAAACCTGATTTCTACTTCTTGGTAAAATCAAAGATGGCGACCATTGTTGGTGACGTCACAGGCTTTCAACAAAGCCATCACCCAAAAATATACCTCATGTTGTTGAAAAGATCAAAGCCTTTATACTGAAGGCAAAAGCGTTCCGAACTACTACAACACATCGATAATTCTTGGTAGGTTTTCCAGCATCAACCCCGGAAAACCAGCCAATCGATCATTTGAAAATCAATCAATCTTTACTTAAACACTGAATCCCATTATAAAAATGCTCTTCCAGAGAGTCGTGCAATAACCATGCAATAAAACAGCATTAGATAAATGTAGTTATTTATATGGTACTAAATTACAAATGTGAGATGAATGATTTCAAGCTTGTCTGTCCTTTAACAGTGTTTGCATGATAGACTATTCCGGAGAACCGCCCTTCCATATTGGAAGCTGTTTTTCCAGCCTCGTTGTAGGGTCTTAAGACAAATAAATTATGTTTTGAGTTTCTTAGATTACAGGACTACATAATGTTTGTCCTATTGAAAACTTGAGCCAGATGATCTGGTGCAATGTTGTTTTTAATTTATACATTATTGTGGCTAATTTCCTTGTCCTTCGTGCCCCATGAAGATTATCCCACCCGAGTTCATCCAGTACCTCAATTGATCATCTATCATTACTAGAGGAGGTTACCACCCAGGCAGCTCTGTTTTGGAGGGTCTGAAGTCTGTTACACATCCCCTTCCCACAGCTCCCCACACTATACTACAATAATTGAAATACGGTAGTGCAATGGAGTTGTACATCATAATTAATGTATAATAAGGTATTGGATGCCCTACATGTCTCAGAACTCCAATCCCTTGGGGAAACGTTCTTAGCAATTCTGTCTACATGATCTGTCCTCGTTAATGATTCATCTATTTCAACACCAAGATATTTATACGTCTCATCCCTAATAAGGGTTTTATAATCGACATGAATATTAACTGGTACTCAAGGTGTTTTTATCCGATATTGACTAGCCAGGATCATATATTTTGTCTTTATCACATTTGTCATGTTTACCCATTACCATTCTGCCTGTGATGTCTAAGATATTCGAACGACATTTTCATCTCGCATTGCACGAGTATCTAAACCAGCTTGGCCTGCTATTCAAATACCAGCAAGGTTTCAGACTGTTTTACTCTTGCGAAACTGCTATGATTGAGCTTGTGGATAGGCTGTTAATGAAAATCGACAATGGTCTTTTGATAGGACTATCATTAATCGATTTTCGTAAAGCTTTTGACCTCGTTGACCATGGGATCCTGCTCAGGAAGCTTGTGGTCTACCAACTATCAAAGGAGTCGATAGAGTGGTTCAAGTCCTATCTTGAATGGCGACTACAGAAAGTTTCCATCAATGGTGTGATATCCAGCTCCCTTAACGTAACATCAGGGGTTCCACAAGGTTCCCTTTTGGGTCCGCTCTTGTTTATCATTTTCATTAATGGTCTACCTCTAAGTGTAATAAACAAGAGCATGTAAACCTATGCCGACGATACCACACAAGTTGTAGCAGGCCATAATGTCATGGAAGTGGGATCGGCTTTGCAGGAGGACCTTTGAAACATCAACAAATAGGCAGCAAATAACCGAATGGCACTGAACACTGAGAAGGCTAAGAGTATACTGATATGCAGCAAGCCTAAACATCAACCACTTGCCAAGAACGGAGCTAAGTATCAAGTATACTATCCAGTATCAAGTTATGGAGAATAGCAGCAGCACCAAACTGCTTGGAATCTATCTTGACAGCACCCTCACCTGGAACGAACACGTAGAAAAGACCAGAAAGAAAATTTGCAAGAGACGTGGTCTTCTCAAGCATTCAAAACGATTTCTTACATCCCATGCAAGGGTAAATAAATGTTCTACAATGCTCTTGTGCAGCCTGTGATGGATTACTGTTCCTGGGTATGGGGTGACAGCTTTATTAGTCATTCCAATACCATGCTCCCCCTTCAGAAGAACGCCGCCAGAATAATGATGGGTGCTCTCTGGGACGCTCCTTCTACGGTTCTTCTCAGCGAACTTAACATTCTCTCATTTCAAGAGCGAGTGGCAAACTAAAGGCAAAAATCGTTTTTAAGGCATCAAATCGTCTGCTGCCCAGCTACATTGCAGAGAAGGTTTTAAGATTCAGCGCAGTCCATGTCAGGGAAACAAGAAACAGCAAAATAAATTTGAAGTTGCCCAGAATTAAACAATCACTCGGACAGTGGTCATTAATGTTCAGTACTGCAAGCTTGTGGAACAGACAGAGGAGACAGAGGAGTTAAAAGACTGCTCTACATACCTTGACGTCTTTCGAAAACAAACCTAAGCGAATTGAAGTTTGCAAATTGTAATGAACAATCCTTAGCAACTCCTTACTAGTTAGTCTCCTAGTTAATCATAGCTTTTTGATTGATTATTCTATTTTTATTTTATTTTATTATTTGTTTATTTTTTCTGAGGGCCATGTGTAGATTATCGGAAGATGTTAAGTGCTACCCTCAATAAAAAAGTTTTATCATATGTATATTATTATTATTAGGCTAAGTTTATTCGCTAATAGCCCTGTATGCAATTCACGTAGATCATGATTCATTTGTTTTCTAGTGTGTACTCATCAGAATGTGCAACATTGAAGCTACTATCATCTGCATACATCCGCACTTTAGAGTAGAGGTTACAAGATGGAAGATCATTTATACAAACAATAATTGTAGCTGACCAAGAATAGAACCCTGGGCAATTCCACATTTTATTATGCAGCTATCTGACAGCACACCGTCGATAAAAGTTTTCTATGTTCTGTTTGTAAGGTATAAAGCAAACCAATTCAGGCTTGCTTGGCATACAACATATAGTTTTAGTTTGTTCAACAAAATTTTGTGATTCCTAGTGTGGAAAGCCTGTTAAAAGATTTAAGAATATCACAACATTTTATAGACCTTTATCCATATTTAGAAACCAATCATAAGTCGCTTCTCACAAAGCGGTCAGAGTGGAATGTAGGGGTCTGAAGCCTGTCAAGAGATTGACAGTCAGCGGAAAGTAAACCATGCTCTGTCAGATAACCGTAAAGTCGGTTACGCTGGTAATACAAAAACTGGTCTGTAATTACCAGGAATGCACTTCTTGTCATCTTTGTATATTGGTGTCACTCTTGCCAACTTCGGGTCCCTTAGGAAAAATCCAGTTCTGATAGAAAGGTTAAAAAGATTGGTAAGGGATGGAGCTATTAATGCGTCTGCCTCTTTTAACAGCATTGCAGAAACGCAATCTTGACCACAAGCTTTATTTTTGGGCAGAGTTCTTAACAAGTTGAGAACCTCACTAAGCTTTTGACAAAGTCAACGAACTGAGGCCTTGTTGTAAACAAGAAATCTAAGGAACCCTTTTTTTGTATGTCTACTGTCCTTTTTTGAGTGGAGTAACTGGATGGATTTTGTAATTCATCAGTTGCACGCACTTGACAAGAGCTGCTCATGAGGAAAAGTGATTTCTGGCGCGCCGGGAGCTCCATGTTATATTTTCTGTAATATACTTTTTTCGGTAATATTACCGTGACAAGAATTTGTGTTGTGCTAAGAGATAAGTACTCGAACTACAGTTATCACTTTGAGACTAATTTTAGGTCATGCATAAATTATGAGCCTGAGTTGAGGAACATTTCCTGAGACTGAATGGAGGTAATTTTACACGCAAAGCTAAGGAAATGGCCTTTTCTACTAATTAGCACTACTTTGTTAGTTTTCTTGAGCAAGATGTAAAGAGCATATGTTATTACCTTACTGGTACTATTACTGCAAGTACGTACGTCTGAATATGAATGGTTTCGATCGGTTGACACTGGTAATTCTTAGAGTAACATGGTAAGAGTTTTATCTCCAGATTGTTTTTTTCCCTTCCATATTGTTTTTGGCCTGTGCTTTTAGTGCACAGTAGATACCATATTTCCTCGAATAATAGCTGGGACGATTTTCTTTTTCTTTTTTTTTTCACACCAATAGGAGGCGATTATTTTAAAATATTGCTCACTGGAAGTGGAGCCCTAAACATTCTGTTTTATTATCCCATGAAGTGAAAAAATAATCACATCAAATATACTGAATGAACATGGGCTTTCAAAGTATTGAAAATTTGGTTACTTGCTTAATTTTTAATGTCAATAATCTAATTCAAACCTTGAAATGGTTAAACCTTGTTTTGTTGCTAAAGTTACCTTCAAGTGACACATTGCCAATGTTTCTTGGAGAAGGCGAATTTGACTTGAGGTGACCTCCTTCTAAGAAAAGACAGGATTTCTGGCCAATAATTGTTTCCAAATAATTCTGACAATCTTTTTAACTGTGCCATTTCGAAGTCGCAAGCAACGTTTCAGGCCGGTGTGCTTCAATGCTGGGAATTTTTCAGAATTTAATTATTGACCAGAAATCCTGTCTATTCCAACAAGGAGGCCACCTCAATCCAAACTGGCCTCCTCCGGACCCAATCTCGCCTCATTCCTGCCCACCCGTCATCATTCAACGACATCTATCCGCATTTATGAATGCCGCACCAGCTGGCAACTCTAGGCCACACAGCTTAACTTGACTTAAATCAAGCAAAAATCTTGTAAACCAACTCAGCTTTTACCCATAAGCCTTCCAAGGAGACTCTCTCCTTGGTTCTTGACTAGCAAAGAAACATTCAAGTCCATCAAAAAGACACTCTTCATTTTTCCATACACTCTGGCTGCCTTAAGGCTGTACATGACAGACGCAGCTTTAGACTTAAGCAAGCTCTGAGCAAAGCAGAGCACGTGAGTGAGGGGAATCCTTTGTTAGGCGATCGGCCAAAAAAAATTTAGAGGGTGGCATGACAAACCTTAAGTTGAGAAATGATCAATGAATTGACTCTCCAGAGAGACTAACGGACCATATGGCGCTTTTGCAGCACGCCCCCTCCTAGAAATGGGCATGGAGACCCCTTCCGTACCCATGGCAAATTAGCATAGGGACTGAGCTTGACGATGAAACATATCAGGACAGCAAGGGTAACAATGAATTGAACTTTAATCTGAAAATACGAAAACTTCAAACAAAGCTGGATATGTGGAGATCTAGAGACCTCACACTATTTGGGAAGGTACTGATAATTAAGTCCCTAGGATTGTCACAATTAATTTATTCAGCTTCAATTCTTAATGTTCCTGAAGATATCGCAAGCACAGTGAAAACAAAGCTTTTTAGTTTCTTATGGAAAAACAAAAGGGATAAAATCAAACGAACTGGGCTCTATCAGGATCTGGGAAGAGGCGGAATACGTATGGTAGACATCGACATAATGTTTAAGGCTCTAAAACTAGCCTGGATTCCAAGATTACTGACTTCAGAGAACCAGAATTGGAAAACAGTTCCTGATTATTACCTAAGAAAATTCGGAGGTTTGAACTTTTTACTGAGATGTAACTACGATGCGAAATACATAAAATCTATTCCATTGTTTTACCGAAATATTCTAGTATACTTCAGTGAATTAAAAACTCTGTACAGCTTTGATCAAGCACAAAATATAATTCTATTCAACAACAAAGAAATACTTGTTGACAGTAAAACCTTTTTTATCAGGGAATGGTTTAAAAAAGGTATCCTGTCAATACAAGATCTCTTACACAATACCGGTCAACCAATGACCTACCAGGAATTTACGAATAAGTATTCCTGTAAAACTAACTTCCTTCAATACTATCAAGTTATTAGCGCTATCCCAAAGCACCTATTAGCCAAAGCAAAATCAACGAAGCCAATTAATAAAGAGTTATATTCTGATAATAATCTTAGTCTACAATTAAATGAATCGATAACTCTATATCTGAACAAAATCAAGACTAGCGACTTCTATACGTTATTATGCACAAAAATCCACACAACAGGTCATTCTGGGCCACAGAGATGGAGCAAAGATCTTTCCTTGGATGAAGATAAATGGGAAAAAATATTCACCTCCCTAAAAACCGTCTGTAGAGAGACCAAATTAAAGGAATTTCAATATAAATTAATCCACCGAATTGTAGTCACCAAAAAGGAACTTTACCGCTATGGAATCAAGGAAGATGATGAATGTATATATTGTGGTGAAAAAGACTCTATTAATCATACTTTTAGAGATTGTCATTTCGTCAAGATTTTCATTCAACGGGTTATCAACTGGTTCAATATAGAAAACAAGATCAATTTCAACCCATCTAGCGAAGAAAGACTGTTCGGCATCCTCTCGGACTTACATGAAAAGGTACTAGTAAGGAAATTCAATTATACCATGTTGTTTATGAGATACTACATCTACGCCAACAAACTACACAACAAACCAATTCTCCTCCAAGACTTCGTTGGTAAAATGATAATTAAATACAGAATTGAAAAGCTATAAAATAGACATGAAAAATAACTCCTCTGACCTACTAACTATTTTTTTTTTTTTTTTTTGTGTGTGTGTGTGTTTATGTGGGTGTGTGTGTGCGTGTGATGTACTAGAATTGTAAGTAGTGTAACCATTGTAATTATTAGTAGTACGAGCATCGTATGGATGGTATTGTCAGTATAGCCAATATTGTAAATAGTGCAAGTATAGTGAATATTGTTAGTAGTATTTAGTTTCAGTAGTGTTTAGTACTGTAAACATTTAATATATGTCTGTAAGGCAAAATAAATAATAATAAAAAAAATATCAGGACAGCAAGCCCCCTATGCAAATTCTCACCGCAGGCACCAGGTTCTTGTGCGAATATTCTGGGCTTTTTGAGGTACCTTTTTTAAAGAAATTCCGCTAGATATATATCATGTGCGTGTGTGTGTTTGAATTAGGGACGCAAACAACTAACTCAGACAGTTGCCACTGAAGTTACATTTATTAACCTTTATAGTGACATCGCATTTGGAAACATAATGACTTCCTCAGCTGTGAACTAGCGCGGCCCTCAGTGACTTATTGGAGAAGATAATATACCAGGCAAAGCCGACCCAGTCCAGTACTCCAGTAGCTCAGTTGGGGAGCTTGTGAAGAAAGGCTCCTTCCCGTTCTGTACCAGGCGAACCAGTTTTTTGACGAGCCAGCTGCGGTTCCATTCAGAGTTCGCCCAATATGTCAACTGAAGCGGGTAGCTAAGTTTACGATACAGCTGTTCGTTCAAGATGTGAACTGAGGCGTGAACTCCGTCGACAACTACGTGATGGTTTTCAGTCAGTGGATGACGCACGCCAAAGTAAGTCATCACATCTAAAGGAAAATTCAAGAAAAAAAGCTTCACCGTTAAAAGACTATGAGAACGTGAGTTACCCTTGCTGGAATCTGGTTAAACTCACAGGGCACTGATCCCAGTCAAATATCAACTTCTCAATTCTTGGGTTTGCTTCACCCACCTGTAACCTTCGTGGGAGCCAGCTTTCCCTTATTCATAATCCAAATGGTATCATCTTCTTTCACATCCATAGCCATGATTGGAACTTTAAGAGGCGCATTTCTGGTTGACTGGCCGTTTTTTGTTGCGTAAGTGAGATGAGTGCACTGATGCCAATAGACTGGGTCGCGTTGGAATGATCTCTATACACGATGCGAAGAAGTTGGGCGCGAGCGTCTTGCTGCTCATGCTCAATGTTGTAGACTTTACTGTAAACCCGCTGTCCGGTTTGCTCGTCTACCGACCCATCCATGTCGCCAAGGCTGATAGAGTGAAGTGGCTTGGACACAACACTACCCGTTTTCATCTTGAGATTCACAAGTGATTCTGCTGAAAAGCATCCTCCGCTTCTACAGACCGCTCGAACTACTGAGGCCCCTGACGAGACAGATCTGTTGATAGATAGGGTACGAAGATAGGTTAATTTCATGGCAAGGGACAACTCTAATTCACGTATGAAAGATACAAGAAGCACGGCGTGTTAAATCGGTGACACTTGATAATAAGAAATCCATTTAATGAATCTTTATCAATCTATAAAATTAGTTAATCCAAATCGATTGATATAATTGATATGATCAATCGATAATGAATAATCGCAAAAAATGTTTGCAGCAGAATTACACATATTATCAATTTTTGCGTGCTTTATCGGACCTCGTGTTACAAAATCAAGAACAAAATGTCTGGTTAAAACACGCTGCATCGACAGTGGGAAATTGCCCTTGTGATATCCTATGTCGTTGTAAAAGCGCGGATCCACACTGGTTTCCACCGTTTGATACTTTTTAATAATAACAATAAAAAACACTTTCCATGTTGAAATCGAGCGAAGAAATTATCCGCCAATTTGAAGGGATTCATCCAAGGAACTGGCCAATATCCTCTCTGAATGACTCAGAAACCCAGGAAAGGGGAGTTAAAATAAAGAAATCCAAGGGGGAGTATGCTCCCTGACTCCCCTAGAAGCTTGCGCCTTCGGCGCTCGTTTAGCTAGGAAATCGGTCAATATTTATCCTAGATCCGTGCGTGAAAAGAGTACCAGAAGTGTTCATTTTCTGCAATGCTTTGAAGTCTTGGGCTCTGATTCCAACCAGGGTCCGCCCAGAATGTACACTGAATCGGCTAGCTGAGTTTACGATACAACTGTTCAGTCCATCCACAATCGATGGCTGAATCCATAAAGTTGGCATCAATTAATCGATTTTATTGAAAATCGATGGTCGCTCGAATTATTACAGTAGTAAAAGTCATCGCTCGATCTCCCATTTCCAATGTCAATCGATCAGTTGACATCAATTGACATTGATTGATATCAATTTCATCGATTTTATTGATTAAGCATACCGGGGAGAAAGGGAGATGGAGATTAAAGGCAATGGAAAACACTGAAAGCATAAATGAGGGAAAATTACAGATAATCCCACCACTTACTGGGTAAATTCAGAATCACTTGTTGCGGCGATATGGCTTTGAGCTGCTAACAACCCCACCTTTGCAACAGTAAAAATCACAATTGCAGTGAAAAAGCCAATGAGACGTTTTTCTGCACATTCACTGCCTCCCACGGCCGCGCATCCTTTGCGATTCATTTCGGTCAATTTATTTTTATCTCTCTTCTTGCTAATGTCGAGATCTTTCAAGAAAACACCGATAGCTTGGATGAACTTTACAGTTTTTACTCCATTCGGCAAATTGTCTAAATTTTGCAGCATCTGGTACTTGGAGCAGGTCATGATGCAGTCCGAGTCTCCCTTGGCCAGCAGTCCGGCTAGAAATTTAACATCCTTGTGTTCGTAGTCTGCGATTTTCTCCTCGTTACATATCCCAACGAACGTCTCATAAAAATTTAGCTCTAACTGTCTTCTCTCCGCTGGGGTCATCTTTTTGAAGCTCTCAACTTCTTGGACAGGATTTTTGGGTTTGTTTGGAAGCTCAAATTTGCTCAATTCTTCATTCTTTATCTCATGAACATCCGCCTGCAGTTGGGATTTGGTACCCTGTAGGACAGAAAAAAACATACCAAATACATATCATGTTAGTTTAAGTTCAGAAATGTACTGAAACAAACCATAAACTTCGTCCTGTAACGGGAAAGGGATCTAAAATAGACATTTCATATACATTTTTCACAGGTAAGCTTAGTGTGGTCAAGGGAATTTCCAAAAATAATAACAATAAAAATAATTATAATAATGATAATATTAATAATAATAATAATAATAATAATAATAATAATAATTATTATTATTATTATTTTTATTAAGCCAGTTAAAAGAAATGGAAAAGAAAAAAAAGAGAGGAAAAGAAAATAGAAAAACAGGCGTGAAGAAAAAAGCGCGAAATTATTACGGGACGTTTCAGTGCTTCTGACGAAGGTGAATGAAAGCTGACATTTAAGCTGGTCAGTTCAAAGTGTCATACCGCTCAACACGGAATGAAGAAATAAGTGCGGAAAATGCATATGGTAATTACCTCTGGAATGTGATATAGACTTGACAATGCCTCAGAAAAGTTTCCGATATCTATTTTAGCAGATTGATTTTAAACGATCTCTTCATTGGGGCTGTAAAAAAAAATTAACAACCAGCAAGTTTGAAAGAAACAGCGATCAACTCACCCAGTACTTCGATCTTTGAAAATTTAGCGCTGATGAGGGTACCGAAAAGCTACATCAACTACAGCTGACCTTCATCTCCACCTGCGAGTTTTTTTGTGACTTTTCGCTGCTTTGTTGCGGACGACAAGAAGAGCCCGCAGGCTAATCTTGACTTTGTCAGCGGCACTTTATTAACTGTATAGTGAGATTTTTCTCGATCTATGCACACTCCTAACGTTCCCGTGTTCTTCCGAATAATATTCATGATATGTGGCCGCGAAGGCCCCTGGTGTTGAGTTTAAGGTCCGAGTGATGTCAAGGTAATCACGTGAATACACGTGCAAGTGACGCAACAATCAGTATTACACAAGCACTGTACTAAATGTAAGATTTTGGAATCTATTTACCCGGGGTAATGAAAGTAGAGCCTGATCTCAGCGTAGTGCGGGACAAGTTTTCGGTAAGATATGAGTGTTAGCAAAGTCTAGAAATCAATGTCAGTTTATTCAGGTTTTACAACAGTGCATGGTTTTCACATGTTTCTAAGCATGTTACATTACGCCACTTGTCATTCGAGTGAAAGCTTCAATAAGCTTGGAACTCCAGTGGTAATTTAAGCTGTTTCATTATTTTCTGTTGCATATCAACGGCCTTTGGCCATTGGAAACGAATTGAATATTCGATTGAATTTAAATAAGATTTCGTGCAGTCATACACTGTAAACATTCATTACTTGTGTCTCGTATTATTGTTTCAATGTATCTTCGCCAGCGAATACAGCCTCGCTCCTTACCATTCACAGGCTACTTGTGTCTAAGCAAATGTGAATAAAATCGTTGAATTAATTGTTAGTCTTGTTTACTTTGTTGTTGAATCCAGTTTTCACGATCGTCAGTGATATCCTTTTATTGACCCTGGAACTAAAAGGGCTTACATATTCCAAAAGCGGTTTTCATCAATCACATCTTCGGCCGCATGTCCTAGCCAACTGCTACTGTTAGTTTAGGTAACCGTTTGTTTGTTCAGTTCGTTTTTATTCTGAATCAGAGAGCTTTTCATAAGATAAGAACTTAGTACGGGATTAAGAAATTACACACCATTTTGTTGCGTTAATTTGTGTAGTGTAGCTCTTAGTAGTAGCTCTCAATTTCAGATCGCTAACTTAATAGCGGAGCTCCACGCGCGCGAACCGCGCGCGAGCGGAGCCCCATAGCGAAGTAAATCTACCCATTCCAGAAAATTTGGTAATCACGTGACCGTTCACGCCCGTCCGTCCGAACTGCAGGCAAACCAATGTCCAATCTCATACTTTCTAGCTAGTTTAGGAGCACAGGGAAACTGTTAATGCACACATGTTGCACATCAATGTTGTGACCAATTTACAGCTGTCAAAACAGGGTATCCGCTGACCAGTATCAACTGACGGCATCGCGGGCTCAGAATGTAGCTTGTTTACTTTCACAGCTGAAGCTGACAGAGTTTTGTGTCAACTTGTGAAGTTTTTAACTGTCTTTTTCTACTGGATGTACAAAATGAAATTCATTCAGCTGCTATCAGGAGTCTTCTGTTATTCATGGCTAGTTTTTTTATTGGGTGTTTGGTTGACAAATCCTTCGCTTGTCAAAGTTGGAAATCCAATTTCAGATGGCATAGTTATGGTTTTTCACCTTGCTTGTTTCCTAAGAGGGTTGAGTCTGAAGCGATACTGGCCTTACTTGATAGCTTTCAGGAGCTGCATCGCGAATGGTAAGCCTGAGTAACTATTGTGTTTGATGTTTTAATGAAGTCGAGCGAAGTTAATGCGACTATTTAGTTTATGCACGTTTGTAAGATTTAAGACAATGATCTGACCGAGTATACGGTTTCAAACAAGCTTACAGAACTTGAACAAGCCTTTAGACATTTTCTTACCGCAAATAGAAAGAAAACGTTCCAAATATTTTTTAGTTATAATCCTAGCTGAAAAGGAATAAAGCTTTGAGCGATTTTCTTGCCTCGAGTTCATCTTTGAAAAACTGGCGAACACCGGGAAGCGAGCTTAAAACACAAACTTAAGCTTTAACCTTGTTGTCTCTGTATATGTTTCACCGAATCATATTTCTTTTATTGATTGTTAGTAGTCTCTCTTGTAATTTTAATCGCTGTGCCGTTTGTTTTCAGTCGTTCATGAACATCGCTTGCAGGAGTACTCAAAATGCCGCGCGTATCAAATGCTTTTGAAGATTACACATCGAAAAAACCATTGAATAAAAAATAAACTTAATAAATTATTTATTATGTTGAAGCGTAACTCTTTTAATGTTCATTCAAACGCTCGACCACAGTTCGCACTGCAAAAGTGAGAACCGGCTGGCCGCATAGGTGATTTTGGAATTTTTTTCACGGTTTCGTTAAAAGCCTACGCTTGCTTCGATCGTCCTGAATATTGAATGAGTGCAATTTGTAATGCCAAATTGTAAATTACTACATTGAAATGTTGGTTTACACCCCCCCCCCCACCCCCTAGATTTGTTGGCAAGATTTAATTTGTAAAGTAAACTTGCCGAACGCAAAAAATTCGGCCTTATTTGTTTTCCAAGAATTTGCTTTCCAAGCCTAATCTACTGTGATCAAGAGCCATTATGGCTCTTAAATGTGATCGAAGATGATTGCTATTTTTTTGGGTGTACATATGAGGCTGTCAACTCGATGTAAGATTTGGTTCACTGGCTTGGACTGTTTGCAAATTATTTTTCTCTAAAATCTCTTAGCCTTTCACTCAAAAGTCACGTGAACGTGCTCTAAAGTTAACTGATTTGTGTAACACAAGTTTATTGTTTGATTTAAATCATAAATTTATTAATGGGAGCTTCGATTTTAACCCTGGGTAAATCTATATATTATAATCTTAGCAAAATTTCATTCGCTTCTATTTGAGTATCAGTATTTGAGAAATGACGAGAGTTAACGGGGCCCGGCAACGTCACTAGACATTTTCTTAAAATTGACATACGCGCAATTAATCTTTATAACTCCGCCACAGCAAAACATTCAAAATCGTCTAGGCTTACAACAGAATCTAGCCCAACGAAGAAAAGGCAGTATATGATCGCAATTTTTTGATATTGTAGCATCAGTCCTGTCTTAAAGAATAAGAAACTGTTTCTTTACCTGCAACTACTTCCCTTTAATCAACGGATTGAAATTTGTAGTATTAAACTCAACAAATGGAGTAAAACATTCATTCTTAGTAATTTATAGAAAACAACCTAGAACTATACCAGGTTTCATAACAGAATTAGTACATATACTATATAATCATGATATAGATGTAGTTCTTGGTGATTTTAACATCAATAATTATATGAATAGTGATGATTGTAACCCACTTAAATCGATGATGCAATCTTTAGATTTTGAGCAAGTAGTAAAAGAACCAACTTTTATTTCCTCTGGCACCTTATTGGATCATATTTACCTGAAATCTTCCAGATTTAATGTCCTTGAAAATAAAGTCAATGTCTACTATTCTGACCATGATGCAATTAAAATTAGTATCCAAAAGATATAGATAACAAGTACTATACATCATATGAAGCATTTTACTTATAATAACATAATAAACATCAAGATACTGTCTCTATACTAGGATCAATAACAATTATTCATAATAAACTATCCAAAGCCGAACCCCATCAATGATGTTTGTTCTTAGAAAAATAAAACGGAAATTCTAAACATTTACACAAAATTTTAAAAAGCATAGCAAAAATTCAAATATGAACAACAAAGGCTGGTATAACAGCCACTGGCGGACAACAGAAGACCTTGCTGACAGTACTTCATCAAAAAAAAAAAAAACAGGTTTGTAGCCAATTTCATTTATTATACCCTTGGAACACCAATAATATTTAAACAAAGACTTTGACACCATAAAATAACAACACAAAGATTTTTAGGAAGGAAAATAACAAATGTACCTGTCCAGCACATTACACAGTATAATCCAAACAGAACAGCCACTTCACAAATATTCAAAATTGAAAGGTAGGAATCTACTTTCTTTAATATTAAGTATATATAATTATCAAAACTCATGAGTACAAATAAGTTTATTATATAGATATCAGTGAGAAACAAGGTTTCTCTAGAAATATTCACATTTAGTGAAGATATCACGCAAACGTATATTCAACAAATCCCTTTGAATTTTATTGATAGTCATAGTGTAATATTTTTTTAGTTTTTGTCTAAAATTTTCAAAACATTTTCAAAACACTGTTAATGGAGAAACAAATTTTACCTTCTCTTGCCCAATTTAGATATTATACTCTTTCGCTGTGCTTAGTCTCCGCGCGACCAAGTAATATCCTCGATAAAAAAAATTACAAATTATTATTCCATATCAAAACTTCTATGATCATTTCAGTAATAAACAAACATTAATCTGAACATGTGTCTTTTTGGAGAAAAAAGTGAATTATCCAAAAATAACAACCTAATAAAAAATCGTGTCAGAGTCTGTTCACAAGCTAAGTCACTACTACGACCTTAACCACAAAAACGGATCGAAAATCAAGAATTCTGGACCAATCAAAATCAGCAATTGCGTAAAAGTGACCAATAAAAACACAGATGTAATGGACCAATAACAAATCACCTTGTCGGCACAGAGCACCCCCCAAAAAGTTTCCTCGCGGGTAAGTGCACAGTATCGACCAATCAGCTTGAAACGTATCTTGATCCTAAAAGGTGAGAAATAAACTAACCTCCTGCGTATAAATAGCCAAGATCACATATGACAGCTCACAACCGTACTAACTCTGATACTTGAAAGCTGTAAAATGTCGTCCCCTCTCAATAAGACAAGCAGTAAGCGTAAAAACGAATAGACACTCATAGGATAAGCACAAGACTTATCAGAAGTGAAAAGAAACCGAAATAATACCACGGATTATGTAACCATGAGAATCCAGACGTTGCCAGTAAAAACGTGCCAAGCGTTACTGTACTCTCCTCAGAAACGCAATATCTTCGTTCACAGCCAACAAACGAAGACGTCAATCAAAATTAAAGACTTCGCAAGAACAAGCAACGATAAAATAGGAATCATTGACATGACATACGTAGGTCAACCTACAGCCGGCGAGTACTCATTTCAGTATGCTGACGTGCCAGAGGAAAAGCAAATCGCTACGAACATAATCGACATACTAAACGAAGGCAAAGAGTGGGACAGAGTTTCGTTAAAAGCGAAAGTAATCCAAAAAGAAAAAGCCATCCGAGTCGGATCGAAGAAGCTTAAGCTGGCCGTCGCCACCGTGGCCGACTCGACTGCTTCGATCCCTTTAGATATATGGGAAGAACATATTCAACGCATTGAAATCGGGCAAGTCTACCTCATGGAACCTCTGCAAGTAGGGATATGGTCTAACAAAAAGAAACTGGCAACCCAAAAGAAGACCAACATTACGCAAATAAAAGAAGACCAAGAACTAAACGATGTAGAAATAAAACACAAGAAACCACCGAACCACAAGAAACTACCATGGTGAAACGCTTCAAGAGAATTGAAAAGTTCGACAAGTTCAGCAAATGCCCGGACTGTAGTAGACACCTTCCTGGGACGTGCCAAGACACTGTTAAATGTGAACAGTGTGGAACCATGCGAAGCGACGAATGTTCAACGGGGATAACCGCTAAAATAATTGTCATGGATGGTCAAGACAACAAACTGTCTGTAAAGATGGGCGACCAAGTCCTTGGCCAACTCGTTGACAACATCTTGAATCAAGACGAACAAACTTTAGCACAAAAGTTGCTTTTTGTTGAAAATGTTTCTATCACTTACAACAAAGACACTTTCATTGTTTCTAAAATCAATTAGACATTTCTTTGTTTTTTTTTGGATTGTGAGCTTTCTATACGCACGATCAGAACAAGTTCGAAATAGAATATTTCATGTAAACGAACAATTATTTTCAAAAACGTTTGTTAATGTTATAATGAGAATACATACTTCAAAGAAAATTGTAATATTATTATAAGTTGATTGACACAATAACTATTAAAATTACTTACATCTATGCAGGTGTTCAAACTTTTTGCTGGAAAAACCTCTACGTTTGCGGAATTGTTTTAGAAATTATTAGCGAAAATGTAAATATGCGGAAGTTTTCTTAATTTTTGCCTCATTGCGTAGAATGCCCGGTCACATTCGGGAATTTAACAGGCTAAAGCCGCATTCGATGCACGATTTGGTCTTTGAAATATGGCGGAATAATAAGACTGAAGCGACTTTGAGAGTTTTTTGTCTCCGATTTTGTCTCTCAATGGGTGTCACTGGAATATTAATACCAAAAAACATTAAATTCAAGATCTTACCTTTGATTAATGCCAGCTTATCGGATTTCACTGGGTTTTTCGCGCTAAAAACCAACCAAAACATCGCCATTTTTGTATGGATTTTCACTTGCGTAGACTTTCGCCGAAAGATAACAACCAAAGTTTGCAGAAATCGCGAACGGTACCATCCGATATCGTGACATCTCTCGTCTGCCTTTAAAACCACCACAGTCTTTTCACAGGTAGCCCAAGCTCGAAATATGGGCATCGTCGAGCATCGGCATTGTTGTGTAACATTCAAAATATAAGGATTTGTATGGGAAAAAAACCTATCGTTTCCGTAATATACGAAAATGATAGGATTTCAATAAAAAACAGCTTACCTTACTTAAAATGTGTGTTACGTCTCTCCTGTGTGGTCCACGGGCCGATTTATGACCGTTTTATGGGTTTTTATGTAAACGGTTTTCTCTCTATGTAAAGGTTTACCAAGGTTGGGCACTCCAGCGAAGCGGCTCGACGGATCCACCATAGGAATACGGCTGGAAATTCGCTCCAACTGCTCCAATCGCCTCCAAATTCCGCCTAGGTAACACACGATAGTTCTTCTTTCCATTCGTTAACTTGCTTCAGGACTCCTTTGCACCGAGAGCGAATCAAAGGTCGCAAATCTCTGCAACCTTTCCCGTCTGAAGCCATCGGCAGAGGCTCGGCCTGAACTCCGCGTTACCGTTGACAGATAGCGACACGGCCTGAGACTCAAATTACTCACACTCGGGGTGGGAGATAGTCTCTTGCTCCCGTTGTTGTCAACGTGGTCTTTTAAACCAAAGAATGTGATAAAAACTGGGTTATTTGTTTTCCTTTGAATTTAACCTAAACCCGTGATATGTCTTGATGCTGATTTCTGACCAGGTTAGAGACTTGGTAAAAATTTGTTTTGAAGGCCGGCGTCCATGTGTGCCTCTCAAAACGGCTCGTTTACATCCGGGATCTTGAATAAATCGACTGTTTCAGCAAAGTTTACATGTGATGATTTATGTCGAGAAAGCGAGAGTTATCGAGAGAGAGAGTAATGTGATGATATTTCGCCCTTATTAAGTGTGGAAACATTGTGTCTGGTTGGTTGTGGATAGTTTTATCAGTGCCGCGAACGTGGTTAATTGTGTGATTTCCTGAAGTTGTTGACAGACAGAGTTCAGGTATGTCGTGGCGCTCGTGTTATAAGAATATTGTGTACAAGCATGAAAAAGCTTTGTAAGTGTTTAGTTGAAGTGATTTTGAACGTATTTCGTAGAGCGCTCAATTCATTTAATTGAAGAGCATTGACTATTAATAATCACAGGAGTTCAGGCTTCAGGAGTAATCATTGATCGTTTATTGCGACAGTGCTGTTTCGTATGGTCCGAAATTGTAGGACCACACTCATCAGGCAACTTCAACGATTGACCGTTAAAATTAAAAGCTGGCAGTAAATATAGGGATGCGTTAAGAGATAGTATCTAGGTAACAGATGGATTGTGTCTTAGTTACGTTACTTTAGAGTTTTGAAGTACATATCTGTTTCTGTGGGGGCATGAACTCGCCCGTTCGTTTCGTCTGTTTAAGCTACAAAGCTCTTTTTTACAAATGATGATGAACTTTTCATAAAGACAAAGATTACATTTTTTGCTAATTTTGCCATAGGCTTTGCATTTCTTTAAAACTTTCCATTTTATCTGTATATATATATATATATATATTCATGCCATGGCCCAGATTTTTGATGATGATGGTACAGACGGAATCCTGTTGGTTGACGCCAGCAACATCCAAATTACTTGCCCTGAAATGTCCATAGCATCAACACGTACAGAGGTCCCTCGAGATTGTTCACCTTTGGAGGGGAAGAGATCTTATCCCACGGGAAGGAACAACACAGGGTGACCCTCTGGCCACGCTATGGTATGCGATCAACACATCCATCTTGATTCAGAGCCTAAGAGCGCGTATACCTGAAGTTAAGCAAGTATGGCTGGCTGATAACTGGGCGGGAGGCGGCCCAATTGAACTGTTATACAACTGGTACAAGCTTTTTTGTCAAGAGGAAAGAAATGTGGCTTCCTAGTAGTCAATGGCTCCAAAAGATAGCTGATAGTAAAGCCGGGGTAGTAAAGACACTAGATCTAGCAGATGAGGCCGAGTTGGTGTTTGGAAAGGAGGTCAAAATAACAACGGAAGGTCAACGACACCTAGGAGCAGTCATTGGATCCCAGGAGTACAAAGACCAATAATGTCGTGGAAAAGTTCAGGGATGGAGGAAAAATATCGAGTTGCTGGCTGTGATTGTAAAGAGTGAACCCCATGCCGCCTATGTCGCCTTTGCAAAGGGCTACAAATCGAAATTTGCGTATTTTATGCGTAAAATTGACTCATTTGAAGACTAGGTGGAACCAACTGATGAAGCGATCAACGATATTTTCCTTCCAGTTCTTTATGGTCAGACGGAACCGCTCCCTGATGAATTGCGAGAACTATTCACTAGGGGGTCTGGGTATACCAGACGTGAAAGCTGAAACCTCACCGCAATACGTTGCCTCAAAGTCAATAACAGCACCGTGTAGCAGCTAGACTTTCTAAGGTCAACACTGCAGGCCAGAGGCAAGGATGCAAGCGTGTGGCTCAACGCCGTAGCCATTGAAGAGCAGGACCTGTCATTGAATAAGCAACAATTTAGGGACTCGCCGCGCTAGCAATACAATCTGCAACTGGCGGACTTGCCGAGCCATTGCGCATGTGGAGATCGATTCACAGTCACCCACGCCCTGTGGTGTAAGAAGAAGGCTTTTGTTTCACAAAGACATGATGGCATCCAGAATCTTCTCACTTCTTTGCTCAGCAAAGTCTGCAAGGATGTCGAGGTAGAGCCCCACCTCCTACCGATGGACAATGACGTATTCAACCTAAGCTCCACCGTCACAAGTCCTGAGGCTAGACGGGACATAAAGGCAGGAAGTTTCTGGTCACGAGGAGAAACATAATTCTTCCATGTATGTTATACATCTGAACTAAACATGTAACCAGAACAAATCCAAAGAATCGATCTTCGTGGAGAACGAGAAAGAGAAGAAAAGGAAGTACCAACAAGGAGTTATGGTAGTGGAAATGAGATCGTTCCTACCCCACCCCCCCCCCCTCCCCGTGGGTTTTGGCACAAACGGAGGAATGGGGAAAACTTGCAAACTTTTTCTCAGCAACCTAGCGGACAAAGATTCCCGAAACAACGGCGAGTCGTATGCCAGTGCCATATCTTGGCTTGAAACATGCATATCTTTTGAAATTTTAAGATCTCTCCACACATGTGTACGAGGGTCCAGGACCCCCTTTCACAAGAATGCTGACTTTTTGGATGATTTTAGTGTTAATGCCAGGAATGAGAACATTTTAAATTTAGTTTTAGTATGTTTTTTTAAGAGTAGTTTTAGTGGACAGTATTTTTATTAGTTGGTTATGGTTTTTATCATTGTAATGACAATAAACTCCTTGTTAAACGAATAATCGACAATAAATGTCGTGGCTTTTAAACAGGAAGTATAAAACACGGAATATTTAGTAAAAAAAGATCAGGTGATTCAGGGAGTGGTGTCTGTATACAGGCTGGTATTTCTCAGTTTTGGCCTTAGTGAGACGAAAAAAAAAGATGTAAATATCTGTTTTTTTAGTTATGCTTTGTTTTGTTTATTTTTATTCGTTCTCTCTTCCAGTTTAGACAACCGAAAATTGTCTTAAAAGATTTATGTAAATTGTCGGGGAAGGCGAGGGAAGGCGCGGGAAATTCGCTGATCAAAACAGTGCAGGCTCTTTCTTTTTGTCACGTAATACTTGGTTGTAAATAATCCTGATTGAGAGTGACAAAGATCTTCGAACAACTTGTATTTGAAATAAAAAAATGAAGATAGGAGGAGATAAATATAGTTATAGGGACAAGCAGGACCTTCTGAAAGCCTTTGGCGGGCAAAGAAGTGGATTGTAAAGAAATATTGTCTCGTCACGTGGCACACTTTATAGTTTGGCGCAGGTCAGCGGCGGTTAGTAAATCCAACACTATTCTTCTTTGTAATACTATTCTTTTTCTGAGGTTGTAGCCTAAACTTAATGAATTTTTTAAGGGAGTGATTTTTTTATCGCAAGAGGGAAGAATTGTCATCATTGAATGTTGTTTTTAGATGTACAAGTTGACGTTGCTTTATGACTGGCATATAATGGCGTGATTCAAAGCTTGTCAACAACCGCGCACCATGTCGCCTTGAAATCTCCCCCAAAACAGCTTGGTCTTTTCACAGTAAAGACCATGACACTTATTGAATGAAGGACGTGTGTATCGTTTAACTTCTAAGAAGAATAATCCCTGATTTTGCGAGAAAATCAAAACGAAGTCACAAACATTACGATTTTGCCTTCGATATTTTGGTGACATACATTATTAATCAGTGTGAAATCTTTAATTTTCTCGCAAAGTCTCGAACGTTTTAAGCATGCATTAAACTCCTCAATTATTATTCTCGTATAACGGGCTGGAAAGTGTCGGTTCAGTAACTTCAGCGGCCGTTAATTGATGAATTATTGGACAGGTGAAGTGGAAATAAGCTCGATTTAGGGGCAGTTTTCAAGTGGCATCTGACGCCCAAAAAAGGCAGAGTCCAGAAATGTTTTTTATGTTTATTATAGGCCAAAGGGTTGGTGAACAGGGAATGACAAAATTATTGTCATAGCTTTCAGGCAAGGAGAGATATTTGATCTCAAAATCAGCAAGTATTTGAATGGCTAAAAAGGTGGTTCCATATTCAAGGCCGGTGATTGACGAGCTGTCAATCAAATTGACTGAAACTTACATCCTTGCATTGGTCAAAGACGTATCAACATATATACAAACCCTCATAGTCAAAGGTTAAAAACAGTTGCCCTGAGAGCTTTCTACTTTTGCCCGTTATTAATGCACTTTTATTGGTAAAAAATCTAATTAAACCAGTGGTCGGTTCTGGCAATTCTACTTTTTGCAAAAAACGCGGATAACGAAAATGAAAAATGCCTAAACAGGGTGCAAAGAAAGTCAGTTTTACAGCCTGCCATTCGGGCAAACTGTAGTTAGCATGTACTAGCCCACAAGTCATTTCAAGTAGCCCAAAACCCTTTTTGATTAGCAGGATTGATTAATATCCTTCTGTGATTTGAATTTCCCCAAAAAACAGCACTTGCCTGTCGGGCAAGTTAAGAACAAAAATCACTAGCCGGATAGCTAAATCCACTAGCCCAGGGCTATCGGACACGACTCTCTTTTCACGCGGCTAAAAGTCAAGGTGTTTCTTTGTATTTCACACTCAAAACTAAGGAAAAGGATACCTTTTTTTTAACTTTCATTCGTCATTATGAAAACCTGAGAATAGTGCCCCCTTTTTTCATGAAAAGTCGGATATTTTTAGGATTTGTCTTCGATATAAAATTGAAGCAACTTTCTTGAGTAATATTTATATCTCCCTAATCGCAAAAAAGCTGGAAAGAGAAATTTCTCGAGTTTTTTTCAGCTTTTTGCCTCTTTCTTTAAAGTCGAAAAAAGTCGACTTTTTCCCGGCCCCTTTCTTTGTTTTTACTTTTGGCGGAATGCACTCGACTGACAGATGTGAAAAAATGGCGGGAAATTTTGGGCAATCGTAGCATTAATTTACAAGTGTTTATATACAGTTGCACACTGTGTTGTCGGATCCTTACGTCAAAATTAGATAGACAAGAAATAGAAAGGGGTAAGACTAAAGTCTTCAACTCTAAACAAAGGTCATCTGGTAATTTATGCTCAATCTAAACCAGGGGATCTACGTACACTTCCTTCGACGAAGAGGAGATAATTCCACCATCAGATACTCGCTTTTAGCACGTCGAAGACTTTGAGAAAACGTACCAGAGGACGGCGACAAGAACAAATTTCAACCCTCTGCCTGGGCAGAGTGCGCTGGCCGTACTAACACGACCAACCTTCACCACCACCAAGAAGGGTCAAGTGGGGGGCAAGGGTAGCGCAGTGGTGAGAGCACTCGCCTCCCACCAATGTGGCCCGGGTTTAAATCCCGGCGTCGACGCCATATGTAGGTTTAGTTTGTTGTTGGTTCTCTCCCTTGCTCCGAGAGGTTTTTCGCCGGGTTCTCCGGTTTCCCCCTCTCCTCAAAAACCAACACTTCCAAATTCCAATTCGATCTGGAACGCACGGACACGTTTAAACGAGTTCATATGAACTCTTAAGTGCTTCGTGGGTAAAAAAGCAATCTACAATTTTTAATTTTACAATTTACAATTTTTTAAGTGGCATGGAGGAAATCGCTTGCAATGGTGGACATGTTGCCGTCTGGAGAAATCAGAGAAAAGTTCCAGGTGTACATGTCGCTGAACGAAGAAACTTCGTCGGTAGATGAAGTACAGAGGCTACTAAAACAACAATTAGGCTTTGAAGTGATTCTTCTGGATGCAAATACTTTATCGACCGACGAAGTTTCTTCGGTCAGCGACAAGGTGCACCTGGAACTTTTCTCCAATTTCGCCAGACGGCGACACGTTCACCATATGAGCGAATTCTGCGGCGTCACTAGACCCTTCTTGGTGGTGGTAAAGGTCGGTCGTTTTTTCATGGTCACCTCACTCTGTCGAGGCGGAGGGGTTGCGATTTGTTCGTGTGTCCGTCCTTTGGTAAGAAAGAGGTACCCCAAGCCCAGTTCACTGTGCTGCGGGCACTACTGAACTAACTGAGTTGGCAGTCATTCGTTCTCCGTTGACTGAGTACGTCTTCTCGAAGTCCTCGACGTGCTAAAAGCCAGTATGGGAGGATTTTCTCCCCTTCTTTGAAGGAAATGTACGTAGAGCTCCTGGTTTAGGACGAGCCTAAATATCATGGCCAGAGTACCCTTGTTTAGAGTTAAAGACTAAAGTTTTGCCCCTTTTTTTATTTCTCGCCCATCTTAATCTTGACGTAAACGTCCGACATCTTGAAACATTGCTGGAACACTGTGCCTACATATGAACAACTGTAAATTAACGTCACAATTCACTGCTCACAATTACCTGTCATTTTTGACAGCTGTCAGTTGAGAGGACTGAAGATTGGGATTCCCGCCTTTATTTGACAACTGTCCGCCAAAAAACACCAAACAAAGAAAGAGGAAAAAATTCGACTTTTTTTCACTTTGAAGAAAAAGGCAAAAAGTTGAAAAAACTCGAGAAATGTCTCTTTCCAGCTTTTTTGCAACTCGTGAGATATAAATATTACTCAAGAAAGTTGCTTCACTTTATATCGAGGACAAATCCTAAAATATCCCGCTTTTCGTGAGAAAAGGGGGCACTTTCCTCAAGTTTTCATAATGGCGACTGGAATTAAAAAATGGTTTCCTTTTTTTCAGTTTTGAGTATAGAATACAAATAAAGATCTTAATTTTTAGGGCGTTTTTCATTTTCGTAATCCGCGTTTTTTGCAAAAAGTGGAATTGCCGCAACCGACCACTGATTCTATCTCCTACCATAAAGATCCAAAGTATGAACCAGTTTGTCATTTTGGTTTTTTGGGGTAGACCCTTTAAACTGGCTAAGTTTCATTCAAATCGGAGAGATAGTATGTAGCACATCTACCTTGTGCACCCATGAACTCACTCTTAACTCTTGCCTCCCTTACTTAGTATTACTTTTGTTCCAAGTGCCTTTTAGGCATATGTTTGGCGTATTCTAGAGGGTACTGATAAAGCGTAGATTTTTTCCCGACACATCATAGAGATGGGTTTGTATAATGGAGATATTTTAAAGAACACTGACAACATCATCTGCAAGAAATGGACTTGGAATTGTTGAAAGGACATTGAAATAATTGAGCGTGGGTCATGGTTGTACATTTGGACGAATCGTGTACATTTGTTCCCTGATATAACTTGATAAGGAGAAGATGCGATCGACGGGAGTGTGAAAGAGCTATCGCAGCCTGACGATCGCGATGGGATTTCGTTCAGCGAAAAGCGAATAAGCCAAAGAGCCTTTATACCAGCAAAAAAATAAAAACGGTCCTCGAATTGTTAAAGCGACATTGAGGAGTATCTATTGTGATTGTGGTTTATTCAATTATTTGGACCAATACATTCGACGATTTGTCTTCGTATGCAAACAGGGAATGAAATAATGTTGTGTAAGGACAGGTTTTTGAAACCAATAAGCGTTACGCTGTTTTGCTTGAATTCTAAGGTGATCTTTGCCTAGCAGATGATTCTATTTATCAGGGCTATTACAATTAATGTAATTTGTACAGAAAATGCTGCGCTGGTATAAACAAGTTTCTCATAGCCTGTGAACAGGCCTTTGGTCGAGCGGGGAACAGAGAGCCTGTTCACAGGCTAATACCGTAAAATTCCGAAAACAAGCCCCGGGGCTTATATTTTTCAAAGGCCCTTGTTGAGGGGCTTATCTACGGAGGGAAATTTGCGTTTCAAAATCGATTGGGCTACCCTTATAGTTGAAAGGAAATTTACCGTTTTTGCTTCGTTTTTCTTTGTATTTGAGGGCAATTTCCAAGTACAAGCCCCCGGGGGGCTTATATTTGGAGGGGCGATTTAACGGAGGGTTTTTTTTGTTACGAGTTTGGGGGACTTATATCTTGAGGGGCTTATACATGGAGGGGCTTATTTTCGGAATTTTACGGTATCTCATTATTTTACAACTAACAAGCGTTAATACTTGCTTAAAGTGATCTTTGCGTTATGAGTAGAAATGCTGCGCTGATAACAAGTTTCTAGAATATTCATGTGCACATGCAACCGAATACTTCGAGTCACGCTGTAATTTGGCAAGTCCGTACACAATGAAGCGTCCAAAAAGATTTATATGTTTTTCTTTGATTATTCATCCATGAGCTCGCTCCTGGGAGGCTTTGATTGATATTTGCCATTAACAGTGTCAAATAACTGACACAACACGACACGTAGGTGAAAAAAGTGTGTATAAAGTCCGTGATAATCAGCGTATTATTTGTCTGAAACCTGTCCACGATATTTAACTAAAGCAATTTATCAATTAAACTGAAGTGAATGCGAGAATTTTTTATCTTCACTTGCTTTCATAGGCTTTCTACGCGAAATAGGATTCCTCCGCCTTTAGTTTTCCACCGCCCCTTTTCGACAGTCCAGTGTTCTTTAGGATATAAACAGTATTTACTCTTCTCTTTTAGAGTGTAATTTTGAGTCCGCTGCGAGGTAGTCTGCTACACAGCCGTTTTTAGTGTCGTCACGCAACGCTCCTCCCCACTAGTGAGTAGGAGCTTTGGGTGACGACACTA
This sequence comes from Porites rus, assembly GCA_964035705.1. NCBI lineage: Eukaryota > Metazoa > Cnidaria > Anthozoa > Scleractinia > Poritidae > Porites > Porites rus. Next base: position 17,730,685 of record OZ038000.1, on the reverse strand, counting down.
AAAACGGCTGCAGACTAGCTGCGAGGCCACAATTAACTAAACGCTCGGTGGCTTGGGTCGGATCTGTGGGGTAATAAATCCGTGTTCTCCTACACCAATACAAAAAAATCCGACTAAAATATCTTCATTGGTGTAGCCAGTGAACACGGATTTATTACCGGTCTGTGCAACCGGAATGTACCGTTCCACTGAGCACGTGCTGTTTCCGAAATTTCAAACCGGAATTTTTGTTGAATGGAAAGCGCCCTTTAGGTCGTTTCGGTAAACACGAGAAAAAGGTAATACCTCGAAAGGTATTCCTTTTTTCCGGAAAATCTCTACCGGATGAACCGTCTCCCCGCAGTTACCAGGTTTCCCATACAAATGGTAAGCGCTCGTTAACTTGTACAACCGTGGACGAAACGACCGACATATGTATTCGATCAGACGTTTGACCGCGGGGTGCTCGAAGCATGCCTGTCTCATGATTCCTGACATTTACATATGCAAATGCAGATGCAAATACCTGTATTAGGTGTTTCCACCAAACAATGCAATAGTTTACTTCCCTATACTCCTTCGGTATTGTTGTGTGTTCTTTGTGAGTGAAAATTGCGATGTCTTTGATCGTTTTCCGAGTTCCTTTTCTGTTTTTCTTGTTTCTATTTCCTCGGGAAGCAGGTGGGTTTCAAGATCGAAAATATCAGTTGTTTAAGAGGGAGTAATCTAAGAAAACGACGCGGAGGGTTGTTGTTCCTCCATTTATACGTTATAGTATCAAGCTCATTGCGAAAAATGCTGATCTTTAGCTCTTTGTTTCTAGCAATGCTAACACCGGTGATCACATCGGAACCTCAGAGCCCGCTGAATGTTGTGGAAGGCCAAAGTGTTACTCTAAACTGGACGTACAATCTTAACGGAGATCATCTCCTGACTTCCTTTGGTGAAGCTGGTGAATCACCGTTTGTAAGAAAACTAGCTTCAAACCCGGGAGTAATTATTCTGGATGAACACTCCGGTAGGGTAAGGGCAAATTTCACAGATTCATTCTCGTCAATCACGTTCCTCGCAGTAAATGGTTCTACCGACACCAAAACCTACGTTTTCACAGTTTTTAACACTGGAGGCGATGTAGCTACGAGTATTGTGCATATTCAGGTGCTGGGTGAGTAAGAATAAGTTAAAACGTACACTGTACTTTTCGACCTATGAAGTGTTGATAAGGCTAGTGTCAATTTTATAAACCATTGGAAAACCGAACACAATCGATGTAAAAAGTGTGTTAAAATATCGCTGTTATTTTCGGATCGCCTGCTTTCTGTCACGCAACATGTCCAGTGAGTAGCGTGTTCCCTTTAATACGTTTATAAACATTCTGATAAAGGAACAATTCGCAGCAAAAAGTACAAAACCTTATTTTTTCTAGCTTCAAAACTAGATGCCCCAGAGTAAAATTGTATTAAGCTAAACGTACGGTCACTTACTTAGCTACGAGAGGCGGAAATGGTCTGGTGACCTTTGACGTCATCAAAGATTCGCGTCAACATTCAACAAAATTTGCATTGTAATTGTCGCGCGAAGATGGCAGCTTCTTTCAAGCTAACGTGTCTCGTGAAAAAACGAAAACCTCCGTTAATTTTCCGCGTTTCGAATGGAGAGATATAAGTATAAAAGAACAGCTTGGAAGTGGGACGTTTGGCTCTGTGTATCTGGTGAACTACGAAAAAGAAGAGCAAAATGTCATCGAAAAGAAAATGAAAGGAGAGTCGGCCGACGCTAAACGAAGATTTGAGAAAGAGTATGTGCTCACACACCTTAGCTGCAGCGGAGAAAATGGGTGTTCTTAAAGAGTTCCTGAACTGGTTTAAAGGCAAGAGGCGCTCACCTAATCTCTCAGCAATTGCAAATGTAAACATGCCAAAGAACGCAGGTCAAACAGTTGGAACAAGAAAACGAAAAGGGGGCAGCGATAAAACATTGACTGAGGCAAGACAAATTGTTCGCAGTCGGGTCTTGCAGCCTGCATTACAGCCCTTAAGCAATACGGTCTCTTTAAATCCAACTGTTCCTGGAACGTCCGACCAAAGCAAGGAGGGAAGACCTCTTGTTTGTAATCAGGTATGGAAGCCTTCATTCGATTCCGGGTGCAATGCGGTAACATCATCCACCTGTACTTGGAACTTTCGCCTCTGACCAAAACATCACATTTTCGCCTTTCAACGCGCCCCATGCTCCGATCTCGCCTAGTCATGGTTTCAACGTCCCAGAATCATCGCATCTCATCTATAATTATCCTTGTCAACAACATGAACGCCAGCAAGTCAAAGAAAACACATCGCCCACGTACCCTCAGCGTCCAAAGCCTACACTAGGAATCTTATTTTTCGCCAGACTTGTGTTTCTGGACAGCAAGGTTACACTATGTTATGGCTGTGGCTACTCCTTGAAGCCAGACGGAACCATACCCGATCCGCCTGATGACCTTGTGCTAACTACAAGAGTTCACCGACAATATTACAAGGCAGGTCAGCAACAAACGCCGCCAGATATTTCAAATGTGTACTACCATGTCAACCCATTCTGCATCAGGGTGACCTTTCCTTCCTTCGAGCCAAATTTATGCTGAATACTAGCTGATCTCCAACCGTTTCTTCTCCAAGAACACATACAGATGATCGTACAAAGGCTAGCCTGTGCTAGGCTCTCAGATAGTATAGTGCGGACGTATTAAAACGTCTAAAACGAGCAAAGCGAAAATAAGACGCGCTCGACTTGGGAAAGGGGGCGGTGGCGGCGAGAAAAATGGTAGAGAGGACCTGTTGGCATTTCTTTAACGACCCTCTTCCGCCCATTTTTGTCACGTCTGGATTCGGTTGTCAAAACTGTTAACAGCTACAATCATTAGAGAGCTTAAGCAACAGCGTTTTTGAGCGACGGACGTCAACCGGAAGTGGACTTTTTGCATCATTGGGCAGTGGATTGGTTCAAACTCTCGGGCAAATCGTTTTTATAAGAGAAACGAAATTCAGCAATACAAATTTGTTAGAGTCAAGGCATATAAAAGAGAAGAAGGGCTCACTTCCGGTTGACGTGCGTCGCTCAAAAACGTCTTTGCTTAAGCTCCATTTTCTCAAGTTTCCCGCGCAAGCATTTCGCGTGACGCGAACTCCTTGTGCAAATGTGTGGAAATTTATGTCTTCGAATTCGTTATCCTGTGAGAGCATCCTGTTTTTTCGGCTCTAGTTTCTAGTTTCACCCGCCGAAGCGACGACCAGAAATACATCTGTTGTTCGCATGCTACGAATACGTCAACGGCGTCTGCGAATCTCGCACCCGATTATTCAAAGTGTTGCAGGGTTTATGGTAATAAAAGGGGGCGGTAAGTTTGTTCCTCTGTTGGGTAGATGGAAGGTTCTGAATTTTCACTGAGCAAATGTGATTTTAGCCGCTTGTTTCAAGCTGAGAGGTCATAGCACACATATCGATTTACTTTGGCTTTTGTTTCTGGTCGGCAGGATTTGCCCTCTGATGAGAGAGCATCTTCTTTGACCTCTTTTGAACGTAAAGCTTTTTATTGCGGCTGAATAAGGGTTAAAATTTTCTCCAAAGTGGCTTCTGGATCTGACTAACTAAGTGATTTTCTTTAGTCCGTGAATGTAATGTTTTTCTGCAATGTTGTATCACGCTGGGCCAAGCTCTTTAGTTTTCTTTGCAGAATGTTAAATTATCACGGATAGTGATTTACAGATCCAGAATTATAAGAATGAAGTGCAGCTTAAACTTAAGCTACCTCAACTAAGGAGAATTGCATTGTGACTCAGTAAACTCCAGCTTGGTCTTTCTCTTATAGTAGTGTGAGTCTTTTGACTAAGCGCGTGGTTTCTCCCTTGGTAATAGCTTTTTAAAGCTTAACAGTTTTTGAACTGTTTTGTTATTGCCACTTTGTGATCAGCCAGGACTCCAGACTACCGCCGCCCTGTCTCTCCTCAGCCCCCGCGCGTTTTTCGCATTTCCTTTTACTGAACGACTTTTCACCACTATCTCGGAGCCTGGAACAGGCTAACAAAGGCTTGCTGTAAGGTTCTAGTTGGACTGTGGTCTGCTACGATATGTCACCATATCATGTCCCGAGTATTTGAAAGCATCAGACATTGAAAACTAAGACTTTTTTATTGTTATTGACGACGTTGAACTGTAGAATCTGGGATTGTTACTTTACAATATTACAGGATTACAGGGCTCGAAATTAACTTTTTCGTTCGGGAGCCAGCTGGCGACTAAGGGAAAAATTTTGGTCGCCAGATCGTAACTTTTGGTCGCCAACGTATTTTATATATAACTTACACAAGAACACGATTTTATACGTTACTTTGCATGCAAGAAAAGTCACAACTGAAGAGCGAAAAAATTAGAAACAACACGAGTAACACTTAGTTATAAAGCTACCGTTGTTCTAGCCTGCAGTGCAGGCGTATTTTGGGTGGGCGAAACCTTGTTCGTGTTCGTGATATTGTTGTAGCCGCCATCTTTGATTTTATGACAGTGGAAGATTGGGGAGAGTAGAAATAGTAACCCTTACGGTAGGTGCGAGGGCGAAAAAAGGAAAGGGGGGAGGGGGAGGGGAGAAAAAAAATACGCCTGCCCGATATCATTGTTCTTTTGGGAAACTCCGTACGCTGGCAAACGGAGCTCCTGATTGGTGCGGCATAGGGAAGTAGATTGATGCCTGTCAATTAACTGTAAGTCTATATTGTTTATTCCGTTTCCGTCAGTCTTTTAGCCGCTTGTTTCACACTGAGAGGTCATGACACGCTTATTGATTTTCTGTGGTTTTTGAATTTCTGGTCTTCATGATTTGCCCTCTGATGCAAGAGCATTTTCTTTGACCTCTTTTGAAGCGTAAAGCTCTTTTTGTCACTAAATACAAGGCTGTTAGGTTCTTTATTTTTGTCCAAAGTGCCTCAGGATCTGAATAACTAAGCGATTTTCTTTCTAGTCCGAGAATGTGATGTTTTCCTGCAATGTTGTATCACACTGGGCCCAGCTCGTTAGTTTTTTGAATTGTTTGCAGGATGTTAAACTCTCACGGATAGCGATTTACAGAGATGAATTTAGAAGAATGAATTGCAGCTTAAACTGGAGCTTCATCAGCTGTGGAGTTGCATTGTGACTCAGTCAAGATAAAAACAATGATAAACTCCAGCTTGCTTTTCTTAAGACAATGCGAGTCTTTGGACTGGAGCGACTGTTTGGTTGTTTTGTTATTGTCGGCTACTCATTTCCGGAAGAGCGGTCACGCGCGTCTAATTAGGGGGTGTTTCTCATTTTCACAGTGTTTTCGGGCAGGCGTTTTCTCTTCTCTCTCCCCGCCCCCTCTCCGCTCCCTTTGACTTGCCCCATCTCCTCCTCTCTTCGGGAAGTTTCAACATGGCGCTTTCGCGAGCAAATTGCGCGCTAAAAGAAAACGCCTGCACTGCAGGCTACCGTTGTTCTCAGGTGATATGTCTCTGGTCCGAAGGTGATGGTTGTCTCCTTAGTCATTTTAAATGAAGCGAAACATAAAACGTGTTAAGTCCGGGGTTTTCATTCTGAGACAAACACGGGTCCTTGAGTATTTGCCCTTTGCTACTTCTACGAAATGCTGCCAGTTCTTCATTTTCGACTTACTTTCTTCGCCTTTCGCTGCCGACAAACAACGCCATGCATGGCCCAGGCCTCTACACAACCACATTGCTCATACCAGTCTCCGACCAGGAGGAAACGAAAATGGGCTTAGTGCTTCAGGGCGGAAAAACGTAATGAGCATGCGTGATTTTCTTTGCCCAGATCCCCTGGCCGGGTTTGAGAAAATGGCGGGATTTCAAATATTTCATTGCCTATAAAAAAATAAAATGTTTCCACTTATAACCTGAAAAGAACAGGCAATTTGTCTTCAAAAGTTGCAAGCTGTGGTTATAAACTTGTGGTTACTTAATTTTCCCGAAGAATACCTCATAGTAAAACAGACTTTAACGACATTAATTTCCATGCGTTTTACTGGAAATGTGCATGCGTAGGTCCGATTTTTTTCAAGATACATTCACAAAATGTGTTCATATAAGGAAGTTCCTTGATATATAAGGTCCGGAGCTCCACTGTGGACACAAAAACAACACACCTTTGGACAGTGACTTGCCCCCAAAAATTAACGCTTGCCCACAATGTGTTTGAAGTCAGTGGACTTTTTCGCACTCGAGCTGATATTTTAAAACCCTTGCTCGATCTGACACTCGCAGACCACTAAAATATAAACAAAATACTCAATGTAGAAGTTATTGCGTTGATATGTGGGCAGAAAAAGGTCAATCTTAATCTAGTAAAATCTTCCCAAAAATCGGTTTAAAAGCAATTACAGTTCTTTAAACTTGCTCGTTTCGCGCAGATATATAAATTTTGCTTTGTGTTGTCAAGTTGAACACGCATAACATCTGTCAAAACCCTACGCGTAAGTAGGATTTCGTTCAAACAAAGTTAGTTACATTATTTCAAAAACGTCTTCCTGACAATGAAGAAATGAATTCTCTGTACGAAAACAACCTACCTAAAGATCTTAAAAGCAAAAGATCAGTTGCAACTTGGCAGCCAAGCCATGATTCACCATTTAGCTATTTTCAAAAAGCTTAACTGGTCCATGCGAGGGTCTTCGTTTAAGCAAATTAAACTTAGCCGATCGTTAGAAAATACAGAAAACTGCACATAAGGGTTTGTATTGCTCGCCTCAGTCAAATCTCGCTGCAGCAATTGTTTACGGGAAAAGAGTTAATTGTTTTGAAGTCACTGCCGGCGGTTGTCGTTCTCTACTTCACAGCGAGTGAAAAGGACAATTTGCGTACAGAAAGTTATTCTTATAAAGAACAGAAACTTTCACAGAATGAAATGAAAAATGAAAAAAAACTCTGACTATTATTACTTGAGCAACAGAAAAATGATCTTGAGTACGCTTGCTGGCCTTCTATTTCCGAGAAAGTTTAATAAGCGCACAAGTTTGTTAACTCTGAATCGTTATAACAGCAATATGGTTCTTTGACTGAAGACAAAGATAAAGCTGGTTCCGCAAAAGTGTAATTAATCTGGGCATGTAAAAAAAGTAACCGTAACGACTAATAACAGAATACAAGCGGTTTTAATTCAACCCGGCGAAATCAACTCATAAATTAATCGGATGCACAATCAGAAAAAAGTACTCGCCTCTTTCGAAATGTTCAAAGCCTTTTATTTCACCTCAGACTGACGGATGATCCGTTTTTCCTTTAACATTTGTTGTTCTGAATCCAAAGTAATTTTCAAGCGACGAAAAAAAAAAGCAAATATGTCAAATAAAAATGCTTTACAGGGAGCAAACGCTCGCACCTCGTGCATTTCACTCAGAACTCCAGCAACAAACAAGCACAGTCAACTCACAGAAAATTCCCGCCTGCGATAAGGGATGCGCAGAAGCTTGCACAGACCGTTTTTCCGCCCTGAAGCTTAGTGCAGTTTTTAGGTCTTCGTTTCATTTTAGACAGAACGTTTTAGGAAAACTGATGAAGGATTCAAAGTTTGGATGAACCTTTTGGCTGAATCTTCATTCTCCGCAAGTAAAAACTCACGTAAATTCCTTCAACTGATTTGTATCTGCCGCAATCTGCCGCAATTTTTGGCGGCGAATGAAAAGCAAATGGTGCGCCTGCGATCTCAAACCAGTTTCGCTAGTTACGTGGTGTAACCATCATATAGTGGTTCCCCGTTAGTTAATATATGGTATACATTGCTCTCCATAGCTTTACATAGCCCTACATAGCCATACACAGCCATACATAGCCCTACACAGCCATACATAGCCCTACATAGCCCTACATAGCCATACATAGCCATACATAGGCATACACAGCCATACATAGCCCTACATAGCCCTACATAGCCATACATAGCCCTACACAGCCATACACAGCCATACATAGCCCTACATAGCCATACATAGCCGTACATAGTCCAACATAGCCAAACATAGCCATACCCAGCCCTACATAGGCATACACAGCCATACATAGCCCTACGTAGCCCTACAAAATCCTACATAGCCCTACATAGCCAAACATAGCCATACACATCCCTACATAGCCATACATAGCCATACACAGCCCTACGTAGCCATACATAGCCCTGCATAGCCCTTCATAGGCATATACACAGCCATACATAGCCCTACATAGGCATACATAGCCCTACATAGCCCTACATAGAATTACACAGCCATACATAGCCATGCATAGCCATACATAGCCATACATAGCCCTACATAGCCCTACATAGCCATACATAGCTCTACATAGCCATACATAGCCCTGCATAGCCCTACATAGCCCTACATAGCCATACATAGCCCTACATAGCCCTACATGGTCATATATCGCCTTACATAGCCCTACATAGCCATACATAGCCCTACATAGACCTTCATAGCCCTACATAGCCATACATAGCCCTACATAGCCATACACAGCCCTACCTAGCCCAACATAGCCATATATAGCCACACATAGTCATACACAGCCATACATAGCCCTACATAGCCATACATAGCCCTACATAGCCATACATAGCCCTACAAAGCCATACACAGCCCCACATAGCCCTACATAGCCCTACATAGCCATACATAGCCCTACATAGCCATACATAACCATACATAGCCATACATAGCCATTCACAGCCCTACATACCCATACATAGCTCTACGTAGCCATACATAGCCATACATAGCTCTACATAGCCCTACATAGCCCCACACAGCCATACATAGCCATACATAACCCTACATAGCCCTACATAACCCTACATAGCCATACATAGTCCTACATAGCCCTGCATAGTCATACATAGCCAGACATAGCCCTGCATAGCCATACAAAGCCCTACATAGACCTACATAGCCCTGCATAGCCATACATAGCCTTACGTAGCCATACATAGCCATACATAGTCCTACATAGCCCTACATGGCCATACATAGCTCTACATAGCCCTACATAGCCCCACACAGCCATACATAGCCATACATAACCCTACATAGCCCTACATAGCCCTACATAGTCATACATAGCCCTACATAGCCCTGCATAGTCATACATAGCCATACATAGCCCTGCATAGCCACACATAGCCCTACATAGACCTACATAGCCCTGCATAGCCATACATAGCCTTACATAGCCATACATAGCCATACATAGTCCTACATAGCCCTACATAGCCATACATAGTCCTACATAGCCATACATAGCCATACATAGCCTTACATAGCCATACACAGTTATACATAACCCTAAATAGCCATAAATAGCCATATATAGCCACACAAAGTCATACACAGCCATACATAGCCATACATAGCCATACATAGCCCTACATAGCCATACATAGCCATACATAGCCATACATTGCCATACATAGCCATACACACCCCTACATAGCCCTAAATAGCCATACATAGCCATACATAGCCATACACGGTTATACATAGCCCTAAATAGCCATAAATAGCCATATATAGCCCTACATAGCCATACATAGCCATACATAGCCATACACAGCCATACATAGCCCTACATAGCCCTACATAGCCCTACATAGCCCTACATAGCCATGCATAGCCATACATAGCCCTAAATAGCCTTACATAGCCATAGATAGCCTAACATAGGCATACGTAGGCCTACATAGCCATACATAGCCATACATAGCCATAGATAGCCCTACATAGCCATACACAGACATACATAGCCCTACATAACCATTTATAAAATAACCAAGACACAGTATGCGCTCTCTGATTGGACGAGAGGAGTGTTTGCATGAGAGTATGTAAACATCGTTGTGGCGTCAATATGTTTCGCTTTCTGCGCGGTTGTCATGCAGGTGTAGCGACCGCTTTTGGGTGAAGGCGGCGCGAGGGCAACATGCGTTGCAGAAATTCTGAAAGGTTCACTCCACAATGACCAAAACGTCTAACAAGATCCTTAGTTCCGTTTAATGCTGGTTCACAAGATGTTAACGGACCGAAGGGACCGTCAAAGACTGTAATGGCTATTACAACATGCTTCGTGCGAAGCCTAAAGAACTGCGTTGGGCGACGTTGCCAAAAAAACTCCGCTCCCTAGTCGAGCTTACAAAAACCTGAAAACCCGGATGCGCGTGACCGGGTCACGTGTTAAACAAAACAACTGGGAAGGCGTTACATGGCTCCCCCATACATTGTGAAATGTATGACTTAACAATAAAATAAATGTCAAAATAAACTTAGTGTTCTTAGTGTTCAAGAGGGTAATTCTTTCTGCTGGCTCCCCGACGGGGTCGTACTCCGGTCTATCGAAGTTTCCTTCTGTAACTTGCATCAGTCGTCTCTTCCTTCGGACGATGAACAAGGATTAACTTGTGTACGGGTCTATCCAGAAGCTTCTTATTTCCGGATTCAGTATAGAAGAGGGAGACTTTGCGAACGAGTCCGTCATCACTGGGATAGACTTGGGTGACTCTGGCGAGAGGCCATTCATTTCTTGGGGAAGAATCTTCGCAAATCAGAACAATATCATCAACTTGGACGTTAGGGACGGTCTTGTTCCACTTCTGACGCTTTTGCTGCTGTAGACAATATTCTCTTTGCCATCGGAGCCAGAATTGGTCAGCCAAGAATTGAACTCTGCGCCATCTCTTTCTGGTGTACAGATCTGGTCGAGAGAAGTTGCCAGGCGGAGGTAGTACTGCCTTCGTCTTCAGAGTGAGCAAGTGATTTGGTGTGATCGGCTCAGGTGCTTGTGGGTCTGACAAGCTGTCGGTGGTCAGCGGGCGGCTGTTCACGAGGTTTTCGGCTTCAGTGAAGAGAGTACGTAACCCTTCGTCGTCTAGCTGCGTTGACTGATCTTCGAGGAGGCCAGATAGAGAGGAGCGTACTGTTCGTATCATGCGTTCCCACACACCTCCCATGTGTGAGGAGCTGGGGAAATTCATCTTGAACTCGATGAAGTCGCATTCTTGTGTTAATAGGAAGTTCTTCACTGTGTCAGTGTTCACCTCTGCATTGAGCTCGTTTCTTCCTCCGATGAAGTTGCTTCCTTGATCTGATCTTAGTTGGCGCACTTTGCCTCTTCTGTTGATGAATCTTCTGAGCGCGTTAATGAATGAACTTGTTTCCATAGTGTTCAAGGTTTCAAGGTGTATCGCCCGGGATGAGAGGCACGTGAAGACGATGCCCCAACGTTTCAATTCCTTTCGGCCTTCCTTAATATACCATGGGCCGAAAACGTCCATACCCGTGTAGGTAAAGGGCGGTGCTTGTGTCACACGTTCTTCAGGAAGATTTGCCATCTTTTGGACTTGTGCTCGTCCGCGCAATTTGTGGCAAATGGCACAGCTTGACAGGAGATGGGAGACAACAGAACGACCGTTCACAATCCAATAACCTGCTTGCCTGATGGAGTTGTGGGTCATCCCATAACCTGGGTGGTGCTCTTTGCTGTGAAAGTGTCGGATGAGGAGATTCGTCACGTGACTCTTCTTTGGACATATGATCGGATGTTTTATGCCATAATCTAATTCGGCTTTTAGGAGTCGTCCGCCAATTCTGAGGATTCCCTTGCTGTCTAAGAAGGGGTCCAGTTTGTAGAGAGAACTTGTCTTCTTGATCGTTTCGTTCCTGGTATGAGCACTGTGGCGATCCTGGAACATACCATCTTGGTGGTTGGCATTTTGAAGGATTTGGATCTCCTTGCCGAAGTGCTCGAACTGAACTGACTTGAGAATTACTTCTTCTGCTAAGCGTAATTCTTCGACTGAAGGGGGGCCGGTGTTGGGCCTTGTGTTGAACTGCCTGTTAGGGCGTCTCTGTTCTATCATTCTCTGGATGCGCACAATGCTCCTCTTTAGGCGAATGAGGGAAGATGAATGGCGAAAGCGTTCTGGTTCTAGAATACTGAGAGAGCTCTCCTTCTCCTCGCTTTTGGTTTCTTCATGGCTTGAAATGCAGACGGTGGACTTAGGTTTCTTCACTTCAACGTCTTCGTGTTGTAGATCCGCAACTTGGTCTAGGCTGATCACCGGTACTTTGCTTTCCCATAGGAATTCAGGGCCATTGAACCATAGTTCGTGTTCAGAAAGCTCTTTGGTGGTGGCACCTCTTGACGCGATATCAGCTGGGTTGTTCGGACTGCTAACGTAATGCCACTGCTGTGGGTTTGATCTGTCGCGGATGTGTTGAACACGATTTCCGACGTACGTATGGAAGCGTCTCGCGTCATTTCGAATGTACCCTAGAACGACGGAAGAGTCCGTGTAAAACAATTTCACTGGGTTACTGTAGTTAAGCTCTTGGCTGAGCATGGAGGCTACGTTAGTAGCAACCACGGCGGCGGTCAGTTCAAGGCGTGGAATTGACATTGGCTTTAGTGGCGCGACCCTAGCTTTGCCCATCAGGAAGCTGACATGTACTTGGCCTGAACTGTTTACAAGACGTAGGTAGGTTACCTGGCCGAGGCCTGTGTTGCTGGCATCGGAGAAGCTGTGTAACTCCACGGCAACTGGTTCGCCGAAATCAGGTGGCTTGAGACACCTTGCTATCTTGATCGTCTCCACAAGAGGTAGTTCGGATCTCCATTTTTCCCATTGTGAACGGATGTGGGCAGGAACTGGGTCGTCCCAGTCGATGCCTTCGCGGCACAGTTCTTGGAGCAACTGTTTTCCGACTAAGATGACAGGTGCAATGACACCAAGCGGATCATAAACTGAACTCACAGTTGATAGAATTCCGCGACGGGTGAGAGGCTTGTCCTTGAGCTCAATTCGAAATCCAATGGTATCAGACTGGATGCACCAATAGGTACCTAAGGATCGTTGGACAGGTAAGACATCGTGACGTAGATCGAGGTCCTTCAAGTCCTTGGAACGATCTTCAGCAGGTAAGGCTTCCAGCACAGTCTCACTGTTGCTGGCAAACTTGTGCAGGCGTAGGTTGACTGCTGCGCACATGGCTTGGGTATTCTTGATGACATTGATTGCTTTAGCTGGTGTGGCGAAAGATTTCAACCCGTCATCTACGTAGAAGTCGTTCTTCAAGAAGTCTGCGGCCTCATTGCCAAACTGTTCTTTGCCGGCTTCTGCTGTCATTCTGAGACCGAAATTAGCAACTCCTGGGGAGGAGACTGCCCCGAAAAGGTGGACGTTCATGCTGTACTCTACGATTTGACTCTCTAAGTTGTTATCCTTGAACCACAGAAATCGTAGAAAGTCTCTGTGTTCCGGGCTGACGTGAAAACTATGAAACATCTGTTCAATGTCGCATGTCACTGCTGTCTCTTCCTTTCGAAACCGCGAGAGCACACCAACGAGGGCATTCATCATGTCAGGGCCCTGTAGCAGATGTTTGTTGAGAGACTCGTTGTGGAAGATGGCACTGCAGTCGAAAACGATTCTGATTTGGTCAGGTTTCTTGGGGTGATAAATGTCAAAATGAGGCAAGTACCACACCTTTCCTGTGGCAGTCTTGAGTTGATCTGATGGGACGAGACTGGCGTGGTTCTTGTTAAACATTTTCTGCATGAACTCAGTATATTGCTTCAAAACCTTGCCATTCTTGAGAAGTTTTCTTTTTATGCCTAGTAGCCTGTTTAGGCATTGTTCTCGGTTGTTCGGCAGACTCAACTTGTCTGTCCTCAGTGGTAGCGGCATTTCCCAATTGCCCAGTTCATTTGTATGGATGCTTGTGGTAAGAAGATCATTGAAACGTCTGTCCTCGACAGACTCGGTGTTCTCAGTGCCTCGGATGGTTCGGCTATGATGTAGTTCACTGTAATCCAATTGCATCATTTCTCTTATCTGCTGGGGCGTAGTGACATCCTTAGATTGATGTTTGGAAGCGAAAGAGGCTACGGCCTCTTCTCTGGAACTGTTGCTCGTTGGAACATTGAAGAGGTTGTGAGAATCTTCTCGTCGTACGGTGATGCGGTTAACTGTTGCACAAGCCGTACTGTCTTGTTGGTTGTCTAGACAAACTGGACCGATGATCGTCCAGCCGAACTTGTACTCTTCAGCCCACGGCTCATTGTCTTTGCCGTATATAACGTGTAATGGCTGAAAGGCAGATGGGATGTTACGACCGATTAACAATCCTATCTCTACTCCGGGATGATAGTGGATGTGGTGGGCGATCTCCTTAAGGTGCGGCCAGAGTTGGGCAATGTTAGGCGTGGCGATGTCCTGATGGCTAGCTGGAATTTTCTCTTGTGAGTATGCAAACGGAATCTTAATAGAATTGTGTCGACTGTCTGTGTCCTTGATGTGCAATCCGTTTACTTTCTGAGTACGCACAGTGTTCACGCCCGCAATCGTACTGATATTGAGGTTAACTTCCTGGCCTTTGACCTGCAACTGGTCGAGAAGAGTGTCTGTGATGAAGACATCTGTTGACTGGTCATCCAGAACTGCATAGGTCAGCATCCTTGCTGAAGGGTTGTCTTGATGGAAGACTTCGACGAGAACTATTCTAGCGCATGAACGAGCAGAATGCCCTTGGTTGCAGACTCGTGAGCAAGCAGACCTCGCTTCACTGGCATTAATCACTTTGTGCCTGGATGGGTCATGCAGTACAGTGGCATGTTTCTGTCGACATATCTTGCAATCTAGCCTGTCTTGTTCGCAGTCTCTGGCAACATGTTTGTTGGAATTAACACACTTGAGACAGACTTTGTTTTTCATTAGGAAATCTCTGCGTTCTTCGTATCCTAATTTCTGAAACTGTTCGCAATCGTTCATGCTATGAGACTTCATCTTGTGATAGAAGCAATACGTGTTAGCCGCAGTAGCTTTGGTAGTGTCCGGTTGCTGAGCATGGGTTGAAAGCACATTGGAGATTTCTATTGGTTCTTCGTGATTAGCATTTGTCTCGCCATTGTTACTGGGGGGTGAAGTGGAGGTCAGATTAACAGCTGGAGGACGCAGGCGGGGTTGGCGGTTCAAAGGTTTGAAACGGTCTGTCTGTGGTGTACCACTTGAACCTGAAGCTTGAACAATTTGAGGTATGTTGACACGCTCAGCGTGGTAACGCACTTCTTGAGCGAAGTCTGCAAATGAAGGGAATGCGTCCTTGCCTTCTTTCTTCTGAAGTTTCAGCACTTTATCAGACCATTTGGGCTTGAACCACGATGGCAGCTTTTCGACAAGACTTTGAATCTGTGACGGGTAATTAAGGACTTGGAGACTCAAAATGTGTTCGCTTGCAATCTTCACCTGTTGAAGGAAGTCACTGAAATCTTCTAAGGCTGCTGCATCGTTCGGTCCCACCTTTGGCCAGGTTGTTAATTTCTTCTGAAAACTGGTACTGATTATTGCTGGGTGGCCAAAACGTTCCTTGAGGATTGTGCGGGCTTGTTGATACGCACTTTCAGGGTTCTGCACTAAGTACTGAAGCTGCTCTACCACTTTTTTGGCTTTGCCATCCAAATATTGGTACAAAAAGTGTAGTTTCTGTTGGGCTGTCACTGGTGCTGAATCAATCAGACTATCAAAAGAATTCTCCCACAGGAAGAATTTAGTCTTGTCAGTCTCATCACCCTTAAAAACATCTGGTGTGGCTTGAGGGAGGCGTTGTAGCTGACTGATCTTGGCTAGGGTGTCAGTTAGTTGCACTGAATAATCTTGGGGTGCAGGGGAGTAGGCTGTATATGACGATGGTACCAACGCTGGAAAATTTCCGCAAAAACCTCTTGGAGGTGTGAGTCCAATTTGGGACATAGTACACGCAGGCGATGTGTAAACTGGAGGAGCTTGTCCTCTTAAGCTGAAGGTGGTTGCAGTGGTAGAGTGTGAGATTCGATTGGTTGATCCTTGAGGGCCTTGATTCAAAGATACAGATACAACGTCAAGTGGTGTGGACGATGACGTCACTGTCACTTTAGTCACTGGTGTTCTAGTGCCAAAGGGCGTTGTAGCAGGCGCACCCGGTGTAGACGTATATTCGTCAGCATTATTGCTGGCAATAAAGGTGGGAATTGGATCATAGGTTTCTGTCGGCAGTGCAGGCGACTGCAGACAGTTTTCTTCTTGCATTGCTTTTTGGTAGACTTGCTCTTGTGCAGTGACTTCTCCAAGTTCTTTTTGTATTTTCAACTGTTCCAGTTTCTGTTTTTGTTCGGCAATAACTGCTGAAAACTTCAACGTTTCTTCTAGGGCTGCTCTCTTAGCTCGAAATTCAAGCAGGGTCTCCTTGCAAGAACTTCTACTTGATCCCGACCCTTTCGAGACTCGTGAACGGTGGGACCTTTGAGATGTGATAGAGGCTGCATCATTTTGTAATTTGTCAATTTCTTTCACGGCTGTATCATGAACTGCTTTCCATGTGTCAAGCAGATAAGTTTGTTTACTTGTGGCCTGATGAGTTTCATCCGAATCATCTGATAGCTCTATCCATTGGTCAAAACTTTGTAAGACAATGTCTAACTCCTTGATCAAAGCTGAAATATTTTCTTTAATTTTCTTAGGATCTTTGCCTGAGAGGATTTGCTCTTTAAAAGTGTCTAATTTAGAGCGAAACTGACGGTCGTTATCTATCGCAGCGCTTCTCTTCAAGCCACATTTGTATTCCCGCCCTTTGGCCGTGAGGGTCCTGGGCCTAGTGTTACTCGAATCGACAATAATGTCGGCGTTTGTAATCGATGAAATTTCCTCTATTTTTGGACGTAAAGACACATTATCCGGTAAAATAACAGATGAGCTAACCTCAGTCTTTGTTGAGTCGACGATTTCTTCGTGAGCTGGGCTTGAGGTGTGTTTTTTCGCGCTCTTCTCGATGAGAAATTCCTCTGGTCTCGACACGAAGGTTAGCCCGAGTCCGGTATCCTCGTGTTTATCATCGAATTTTGCTGAATCCATGGTAAAGTTCCTCGGCGTAAATACAATTCGTTAGAGTTCCTCAGATTAAACAGGAGTCTTCAAAGTTCCTTGAGGTAAATACGAGTCTTTGACTGTAGCGACCGCTTTTGGGTGAAGGCGGCGCGAGGGCAACATGCGTTGCAGAAATTCTGAAAGGTTCACTCCACAATGACCAAAACGTCTAACAAGATCCTTAGTTCCGTTTAATGCTGGTTCACAAGATGTTAACGGACCGAAGGGACCGTCAAAGACTGTAATGGCTATTACAACATGCTTCGTGCGAAGCCTAAAGAACTGCGTTGGGCGACGTTGCCAAAAAAACTCCGCTCCCTAGTCGAGCTTACAAAAACCTGAAAACCCGGATGCGCGTGACCGGGTCACGTGTTAAACAAAACAACTGGGAAGGCGTTACAGCAGGCATGAATTTAAAAAAGTTTTGGAGTTCAAAATTTGACAAGTTTACTTTATTTACCCATTTCTTCGTCGGCTGAAACTTGGAAAATCCTTAAGTCTCATTTTTCTAGTGCTTAAGCGCTCAGAGACCACCCCCATCTTTTTTTCACTGAATCATTTTGGGGCCTATGCCTTAATTTTCCTGAGGATGTTTCTGACGTTATAGCGGACGTTTCAAAGAACAAACGTTGATATGTTTTGTGAAACTGCAGCACGATTGTGGCAATATTTTGTCACTCAGGATCGATCAATACGCAAACAGATTTTTTTAAGGATTATTTTACAACTTAGTAGTTAGATTGTTGAATAAACCAATAATAAAGCAACTTTTCAAAGCCGAGTTGGTTAGTCAAGCCACTTTTGGGCGTTCATTTTCGCCGTTTTTTCCCGCTCTGTTCCCTTCCCTGCCATCTGAACTCAAGAATAATCGTGTGAGAAACCCTGCCGCGCAAATTATATCATAGGGAAGGAAGTTAGCCGAAAACACTCGTTGGGAGCACCTGATGACTAAAGCCAGTCTGGATTTGTTTTTCTGCCACCCCAAGTAGTACAGTATGTGGTTCGACTGTCAAATGCGAACTTTATAAATAACTATCCACAACCTGTTTTCCATTTCAACGAGTCACAACTACGCTGTGTAAAAGTAATCGTAACCCAAACTTTACAGAGACGACCCCTGGCGGCACACGCCTCTAAATTCCGAGTAAGTGGAAATACCCCCCTCAGCCTCAGATATAGTAGCCTCCTCGCAAACATTTTTAGGGGTTCGTCATGCGTTCCCGCCTGAGGAACGCGTGACGAACCCCCTAAGATCGTCTACGGTGGAGGCTACAAACATGAGCCCATTTATATTAAAGCGAAAACACCCGGATAAAACTCCCTCCATCCACTTTTTCTATTCCGGTTGCACCACGCAAAGAATGTTTTTTGTATTTATCAAAGTTCGCATCCCGGGTGGAACGTGCGTGGATAGCCCTTTCAACGGTTTTTTTCACTTTTGACATGGACCAGTAAGGATAAAATCTGTCAATACTACAAGAAAGAAGCCTCAAAGTTAGTAAGACTGCCAAATTTGAAAGTGATAAGTCATGTTTGTATGGTGGGGGGTGAGTTTGCCTCCTCCCCCCCCCCCCCATTCCAATTAAACTTTTGCTAATTTCGCCATTAAATTTCTTAAAATTTCGCTACTTTGAGAAGCTATATCTTGGTTAGTTTACGACAAATCACTTTCAAACCTAGTGATTGGTTTAACTAATTCAAAGGCGCAACATTTCCAAACTCTTCATTCTAATGAATCTCCAATGAACCCAGCCCATTTTCGGATAAATTAGAAGTGAAATGGTAAAAGCTAGTCTTGACACTTTGTTGCTTGTATGTGAAAAATTATTCAATTCCTACCATAAGTACCATGCCTCAGACCTATTGTGGTGGTCTTATTACTACCATCTATAATTCGAGCGGGAGTAATAATTCGGCAAATTTCCGAGGTCTGTCTGTCTCCAGCTACCTGTGTTCGATATCTTAAACCAACGAATCCTCAAAAATGTCATGTCTTTAAATACGCGTAACAGTTAATCTCAAGTTGGCTTTTCTTTTTTTTAACGAGATAGATGCACTAAGCTCGGAACACAGTCAAGACGTTTGGAGGCAAATCAACAAACTCCGAAAAGAAAGTACGGTCGAAGAAGAAACCCTCATATCTCTGGAAGCATGGATACAACATTTCCGACAATTACTTTATGACAGCAATGAAACAAATGAAAATACAAATTTTGCAAATGACTCGACGCGGACGAAACAGAAAATTTGTCAGATGATGAAATCTTAGGAAAACCGATCGCTCCAAAAGAAATCCACGAACATATATCGAAACTTAAGACAAAGAAAGCAAGCAGCATGGATTCTATTCTAAATGAAATGATCAAACATGGTCGATGTTTTTTGCTTCCCTCATTAGACAAAAACTTTAATGATATACTCAACAGCGGTAAATTCCCGACTGAATGGAATATTGGCGTGATAAAACCCATTTACAAAAAGAAAGGTGATAGAAGGTCCCCAGCAAATTACAGAGGAATCACTGTCACAAGTTGTTTGAGCAAATCGTCTCATCAATTTTACAATCCAGGTTTAATAAGTATATCGAAATCCATAACATTCTCAACCCAGAACAATTTGAATTCAGACCAAACGCTAGAACAACAGATAGTTTATTCATCTTGCAACAACTCCTTCATAAGTACACCAAACAACATGAAAAACTTTATGTTGGCTTTATTGACTATGAAAAGGCTTTTGACAGTGTATGGCAATCTGGAATGATACATAAACTACAAAAGGAAGGAATAAAAGGAAAATTCCTGAAGGTCATCAAATCGATGTATTCATCAATTAAGAGCTGTGTGAAGGTTAATCAAAACACAATGACTGAGAGCTTCCTATGTAACAAAGGTATACAGCAAGGAGACAGCTTAAGCCCAGTGTTGTTTCCTTTATTTATGAACGACTTGCCGGAGTATTTTAGAGCACATAACTGCCCAGGCGTAAAGTTAGGTAATCAATCACTAAACTGCCTGATGTATGCTGATGATCTGTTAGTAATTAGTAATTCACCAGAGGGACTGCAACAATCGCTGAATGTAATTTATAAACACGCTCAAGAATGGAAGCTCAAAGAAAATGCCACAAAATCTAATATCATCATATTTAGTGGAAATGGACAAAACAAAACAAAACAAATTTCAAATACGCAAACGAAAGTATAGAAATTGTCAACAAACAAACATACCTAGGAATAGAAATGACATCATCTGGTCGTTACGCCTATGCAAGGGAAATTCTAAGTAAAAAGGTCACCAAAATTGTCTTCACAATTAAACGATTACTCTCCAACATTGATTCTTCAGCGGCCGAGACAAGGAATAAACTTTTCGATGCCCTTGTTAAACCTGTACTACTTTACGGTTGTGAAATATGGGGACCAGAACTATTATCTTATAAGACACATTTTGATAAAAGTACAATTGAGCAAGTTCACATTAAATTCTGTAAACAAACATTAAACGTCCCATGGTACACAGAAAACAAAGCCTGTAGAGCAGAACTCGGTCGATACCCTCTATCTATAGACATAAAGGCCTCCCTTCTATGTCACTGGCAAAGATTAGAACAAATATCAGACAATCCTCTCTTACATGAAGCTTTTATTTACGCAAGAAATCACGTCAGTTTTATGATTTATACAAATGCACTGCAAAAACGAGGTAATAAAACCAGCAATGTACTGATCAAGAACAGTCGTTTTAGCATTAAACAACAGCTGCACAAAAAAATTTCTCAAGATTGGTTTAAAGCTCAAAACGACATTTCGGATAGCTGTAAACAAGAATATACAAACAAGGAAATTAAAAAAGATTATCGCTTGGAAGAATACCTAAAGATAGTTAGAAATCCAGCTCATAGAATCAGTATGACTAAACTGCGATTGGGAGCTCATACTTTACATATACAAACAGGGAAATATGAAAATAAAGGAGCTTTTATACCAGTAGAGGAAAGGCTTTGTTTAGTTTGCAAAAGAAACTGCATAGAAGACGAGGAACATTTCTTAATTGATTGTACTGAATACGAAAGCCTTATACAGCAACTTTATTTTCATATTTCTGAAAATGATTCAACCTTCATCAATTTAATAGATCATGATAGAACGTTATATTTACTCAGATTGGACAATGAACAAAACCTCACATATTATAGCCAAATATGCCCATCTAATGTTTCAAAAACGAAAACAGTTCCTGAGTCAAAAATCCAATTGATTAGGTAATTAAATTATAGTATAATTATTATCGAAATGGTATATCCCGCATAATTTTGTTGTTTCCGTTCAGTTTTCTTTCTTTTTAAATTTGTTGTAGTTGAAAAAACCTTTATTGTAACTAGACTGATGCTTCCCTTTGGAGAGTAAGGCGCAATAAAGATATACTACTACTACCACTACCAACTACTACTACCACTACCACAGCAGAACACGTCTTTCCTGTACGTTCATAATCACAAGGAAAAGATTTATGCATCCTTTGTCTGCACTTCAAAAAACTTTTCACTACGTCACCCAGCTCCTGCACATGTGTACGGTTATATAGGGTTATTTAAGGGTATATAGGGCTATCTATAGGGTTATGTAAGGTTATGTAGGGCTATGTAGTGCTATGTAGGGCTATGTAGGGTTAGTTATGGCTGTGTATGGCTATGTATGGCTATGTAAGGCTATGCGTGACTGTGTATGGCTATATATGGCTATGTATGACTGTGTATGGCTATGTATGGCTATGCACACAGGAAAATAAAAACGGATTCCCATTTTTGGATATTTTAGGGTATTTAAAGAATACCCATAAAAATCCCAAATTTGGCAAAGTCAGACAAGTCCCAACCAGGGAATTCCCAACCAAGTTCCCCGATTGGGACTTGTCTCACTCTTCCAAATTTGGCATTTTTGTGGGTATTCTTTAAATACCCTAAAATATCCAAAAATGGGAATCGGTTATTTTTTCCTGTGGCAGGGCTGTGTATGACTATATATGGCTGTGTATGGCTATGTAGAGCTATGTGTGGCTATGTAGGGCTATGTAGGGCTATGTAGGGCTGTGTATGGCAATGTATGGCTATGTAGGGCTATGTAGGGCTGTGTATGACTATGTATGGCTATGTAGGGCTGTGTATGACTATGTATGGCTATGTAGGGCTATCTAGGGCTGTGTATGGCTATGTATGGCTATGTAGGGCTATGCATGACTGTGTATGGCTATATATGGCTATGTATGGCTATGTAGGGCTATGTAGGGATAGCAGGGCTCTGTATGGCTATGTAGGGCTATGTATGGCTATGTAGGGCTATGTATGGCTATGTATGGCTGTGAATGCCTATGTAGGGCTATGTAGGGCTGTGTATGGCTATGTAGGGCTATGTATGACTGTGTAGGGCTATGTATGGCTATGTAGGGCTATGTAAGCCTATGTATGGCTATGTAGGGCTATGTAGGGCTATGTATGGCTATGGAGGGCTATGTAGGGCTATGTAAGGCTGTGTATGGCTATGTATGGCTATGTAGGGCTATGTTTGGCTGGCTATGTAGGGCTATGTATGGCTATGTATGGCTATGTAGGGCTATGTATGGCTATGTAAGGCTATGTATTGCTATGTATGGCTATGTATGGCTATATAGGGCTATGTATGGCTATGTAGGGCTATGTAAGGCTTTGTATGGCTATGTAGGGCTATGTATGGCTGTGTATACCTATGTAGGGCTATGTAGGGCTATAAGTGTTGTCGTTTCGAGACCTGGTGCTGCGGCAACAGAAAGTGCGTTTGCTTAGTTTGTCCCAAATTAAATAACCAAAGTCGTCATTAAAGCATTTTGTACATGTCCTCAGGACATGGACATGCATGTGCAAAAAAAAAAAAATCAAGTTAGTTGTTAGTACAATCTATTCCCAAAATAAGCCAATATAAAAGCTACCTACATGTACCATGTAGATGTACAATGTACTAGGTTTGGCTTTTTGCTATAACTCTTATCCTGGTAACAAAGAATATTGTTTTTTATCCATGTACATGTAGGTTGAGAACAGATTTACATTGTAACCCACAGCAAAGTAGTCATCCAATGAGCCTAAAACCATTCAAATGAAATCCTTCTAAATATAAACAGGGTAAAAATGCTGATTACCATATCTTCAGTGGCATGCTAGCCTTTAATAGCCTAATTCAGTGAATTCTCATGCTCCAGTGATTTTGTTACCCCTGTGTCCCTGCCACATAAAAATTCTTAAGGATGCAGAGAAATTGACGGCTTGTGTCCTTTGGGATGCGACAATCTTCACTCGATCTGAAAAATGTTTTTACAGAATGCTCTGTTTGTGTGATTTGAAATCTGTATTGAAAGCTACCTCCAAACAAGAGTAATAATTTTGTCCGCTCATAAAATAGGTTACAAATAATTTCAAAGCAAATTCTCCGATATCAATTTTTTTTGTTTAAAGTGGCCATGTTTGTTTTACTGTTGGAGTGGGTACTCTTTATCTATGCCATAAAGTTTCAATGAGAGATAGTCAAACACGCGTGATCAGATTGTGAGTGATAGAAGGTCCAAAGGTGTGGGACTAAAGAGTGTTCCGTGCATTCCATTCATTCTTAGTGGAAGTCCAAACGGGCTATGCGGGCTACATACATGTGAAGCATGGGTAATAACGACCTGGAGATTAGGATTGTGGGCTCCTCTTGTTGCCCACATTATTATTAAACATGATTGTTCTGCCGTATTGCCTCAAATAATAGCCACCCCTCGATTAATCGCCTCCCTTGAATCGTCCCCCTTTGATGGTAATATTTAAAATAATCCCCCCCAACACCTATCTCACCATCTTCTGTTTCTTTTATCCCCTCTCTGTCAAGTTGAAGTGGAATCTGATCCAGCAAAACTGATCAGTGACGATTCAAGCTCTGAAAATTAATCAAGGAACCAAATTTGGAACTTTATAAGCCCATGATCAGTTTATTTGATGTGATAATTTTTTGATTTATCGGGATAATAAAACAAAATATTTAGGGCACGACTTTTAGCGAGCAATATTTGAAATAATCGCCTCCCTTGAATAATTGCCTTCCCTTGAAATACGTATTCCTAGATTTTCACTCAACTAGAACAGGGACTGCCATTGGTTTATTCTTGGTCACATTGCCTTGACTCCCAATAGTGATAAATTTGAGCCACTGTACCCCGCTCGGGATACATTACAGCACTTGATCAAAGCATGGTGAAAAGCAGCATGACAGAAGGCAGGAAAAACACTGCCAGTTTTCTTTTTCATGAATGAACACAACAACTTAAACATGAAGCCTCAAGCTAAAAAGTCATCCCAGAGGAGAAACAGCAGCTAGTGGCGGAAACAAATTATGCAGAAAATTGATATAAGGAATATAAGGAAAGTACTTTGTAAATCATTCATTCATTAAGAATAAAGTTGTATTCTTATAACAGTTATATGCCAACTACCCGAGTTGACGGTTTTGCATGATTTGCTCCAGTTATTCTTCTGTTGCTGTTGAAGAGAAAGTCTAGAAATATAACAAAACACTTGATGTCAGGTCCCTCGGGAAACAGTTAGTTTTATTTTCCCTTGAGTGCTTGGGAAACATCAGGACTCTCCGGAAAACAAATTAAAACTAACTGTTTCCCTTGGGATCTCACATTTAGTGTATATCGTCTGGTTCCATGAGTGTTCTGGCATCCTTTAGTATATAGTTAGGACTCATTGGATTTTGAACTGGGACTCATTGATTCTGGTCTGGGACTCATGATTTTAAATGACATGAGTCCCAGGACTCACTATCAGCAAATTGTAGCAAAATCACTGTATGCTCTATTGTGGACCAAAAGCTTACATGGGTGAGCTTTAATTGAATGGGTATATGATCCAAAAAGGCAAAAATTAGAAATGTTTTGGGCAGGAAAATATACAGTTACCCGAGAGTCCTCTTGAATTATTACCATTTGAAAATGGGGCACTTCAGGCTTCAGGAGTTGAAAAAAACAAATGGTAAACTTGAACTACATGCACAGTTCACATTATATTCTTCAGTCCTAGAAATATGAGCAGTGCATTGGTTAATTTTCTGATGATCTTTTTAAGTTCTTTTTGCGCATAAACTGTTAACAAGAAATAAGCATTTTATGAAAAGGAAAAAGACAAAGAATTGACATGAATGTTTGGAAATAAATTCCATGTTTCAGACGTCAGTAGGCTATTTTTTTCCTGTCTTGTCTCACTTGTCTCACAAGTTTAAAACATGGTTCATTAGTTGTCAAGGGTAAAATTTTATGGAAATTATCTGAAGGGAGACTAAAGTTACTTCTAGTTAGCGGTAGGTTTGAGTTTTTGAGGGTTTTAGTTACCAAGGGTAAAATTTTATCGAAATTATCTGAAGAGAGACTAAAGTTACTTCTAGTTAGCGGTAGGTTTGAGTTTTTGTGGGTTTTAGTTACTAAGGGTAAAATTTCAGTAATGTATGAAGGAAATCCAGGAGAGATCAACTTAATGGTTCAAGTTAGTGCAAGGTTTGAGTTAGCTAATTTAAGGTTCCGGTTTTCGAGAGTTGACTGTAAGATGAAAAAAATAAGGAGGTCCTCGTTTTCAGGTCTGCATTTTCAGGGGTCTTCATTTTCAGGTACACGTTTTTGGGTGTTTACTCCCAAGTTTTCGTGGGTCTTTTTTTGCGGGTCTGTGTTTAAGGTCTTAGGTCGTCGTTTTTGGGTGTCTTCATTTTTCCAATGACCATAGATTTAAATCCACATTCATTTGATACATTGAAAGACTTGATGTGGCATAGTGGTTTCAACTGGTCAGTAAATTAATCAGTCAATAATATTATTTATCAATCAATGAAAGCTTTAACGGTATGTCGTCACTTCACTAAAAATCTCATTGGTTCGTCATGCTAGTACATGTAAAACTGGAGTCACTCCAGCCTCAGCCTTTCTCCTTGCATTTTCAGTAGTTGTTGTAGTCAGGTCATCACATTGCTAACTTAATTATCATTGATTATTTTAATCTCAATGAATGTTTTCTGTCCTGTACAGTTCCTCCAAGTTTCAACAGTTTCAGTCCTGACCAAGTTGTGGTAGAAAGTGAGCCTGCTACGATCACCTTAAGCTGTTCTGCAGATGGTAACCCAAGACCAAATGTCTCTTGGACAAGAGTGTTTGATAATGGGAATGAAAGTGATGTGCTGTTTAGTAGCCTTGAAGGTTTATATGTGATCAACAACAACAGAAACAATGCTGGAACATATCGCTGTAAACCAGACAATGGAATTGGTGCCATTAATCAGACAATCCATGTGGCTGTTAACTGTAAGTACAGTGCATTTCCCAGTTTTAGTGGTTAGATGTTATTGTTTCTAAACAAACGGAATAAAAATGTGCTATTGATGTGAGGTTGTGTTACTGCTGTCTTGCAGCTTAGCAGAATTTATCTGATACATTCAACTTTCTCTTAAATGGACACCTCACTAAAACAGACACCTACAGTGTAGAGTTGGTCCCTGCCTTTCTTTACTGTCTTAGTTGACCCTCTATAAAATGACCACCTCTCTAAGATGGGCACATAGTGCCAGTCCTAAACATGTCTGTGTTAGAGAGAGATAACTGTGATGCTTTTTTAGCTTTGGAAAAAATGCATGGAATGGAACCTCATTCTATGATTGTTTGATAATTAAGCAGATCTCTACAATGTAGGTTTGCCTCAACTAAAATGTGCATATTATTGGTACATTATTGCATGATTACAATTCTGCAATGGCAAGATGGGTTAAAGGAACCAGTTTTAAGTAGTAGAGCCTGTAATTGCCAAAGGACCAGAGATTTTGTTCAACAGGTTACACTTCATACTGAACATGTCATTGTAACGTCGAGGCTGTGCTATAAGGAAAATTTGATGGGGGTCCTGAGCGCTCAGAGCCTTTAAAATATAGGTAAACCCAGCATATGATTTTTATGGAAAAAGAAAAACTAATATTATCTAGGAATCCCAAGGGCAAAAGTTGGGCACCGGAGGCCACTGGGCACTGCTAGAGCACAGCCCCTGTGTAATATTTGATAAGCATTTTGTCCAATTACTTTTATTTATTTGTTGGCACAAAGTACAGGTGTGTTTGCAAAGACATAAGAAGTTTATGTCTGAACAGGATTAACATTGAAAAAATAATTAACAATTAATATTGGATGAGGTTGAGCAAATTGTGATTTGTCAGTGGTGAGCGAGAGATCAATTGCTGAAGCTGAAACTGAGTTTGTTTTATTAAGGAATATATTTGAAAAGCGAAGCGATCTGCCATTTTCACGTAAAGGAGATCGCAAGAAAGAGAAAAACATGGTTTCATTTATGCAAGAGCAGAATATTATTTGCAGCCAAACAAAGTTGGGCGACATTAGGCATGTAGGCAGTGATTTGCAGGTCACATGGGGTCACTCGCCCAATGAAAAGGAAGAAACATTTGCAATGAATGATAAGAATTATTATTCATCCTCAGGAGAAAATTATTACTAAGGATGCCTTGTTTTATTTATCTCAGTCAAACCAGAGAATTTCCAGTTGAATGTGAGTGACTCAAGCATCTGTCAGGGTGATGTCTTTAATATAAGCTGCTCTGCTGATGGTAACCCTGCTGTACATACTTACCTCTTGTTTGAAAATGATACCCTTCTAAATACCAGTGGCAGTTCAGTAGTACATGTAACTAGGACAATATCAGCTGCAGGAGTGCTTGTTTACAGATGTGAGGCTAACAATACTGCGGGAACGGCAAATGCAACAACAACTATCACTGTAAATGGTAAAAAATGAAAAGAAAATAATGTGCATTTGTACTGTAGAAAATTAATTTTTAATCCACCAACAAACAAACACTACAGGTATTTAATACATTATGCTAGACAAACTGGTCAAAGACAGGCCATCAAAAATGCTACAATTTGGTATTGCTATAACAAGACTATTGCTTCTTGTCATCAGTTGGGGTGGTGAGGTGGGGGGGGGGGTGGGGGTGGGGGTGGGGGTTTACCGTATTGAGGTACCAGCCTTTCAGGGTTATCAAAATTTAATGTTATGCAGTTCTTGCATATTCCCCTGCTCCTGAGTTTCTTTTCACAGCCTTGTCATTTAACTTTAATCACAGATCTGAAAATATATGACACAGCTTTTGTACATGTATGATGATTACTCTCCATGCACTCTGTCCTTACACTTGAGAGAGTAATTAAAACCGTTACACCTTAAATGTCCCTTAAATTGCAGTGCCTGCATCTATTCAGTCAATCGAAGATCAGTTTGTTTTTGAAAGTCGCAATACAAGTCTCTTTTGTAATGCATCTGGCACCCCTCAGCCAACTGTGTTTTGGATCAATGTCGCCAGTGGTCAGCGCACAAACAGCAGTGTACTGGAGTTTACCAACATTAGCCGAAGTGAAGCTGGAGAATACAGATGTGAAGCTAGCAATGAGTGTGGGAGTGCAGTAGAGGCAGTTAACGTTACTGTGCTGTGTGAGTAAATTAAGCATAAGACATTATATTGGTTCATATCTAGTGATTCATCAAGCAGTACCGTTTTGTACTCTGAAAAATAATTATAACAGCAATAATGATGCTATGACACTGTAGGATAATCCCGACATTTACAATAGTAAAGTGGAAGGCAATATGGATACCATGATAATTATTACAGCTGAAACAACATTAATTTTGTATGAAATTAACAGTTGGTAAATGTTGTGAGTTGTAAGTCATAGAAATACTACACAGCCAGAGGACAAAAATTATTGCTGCGGAGCGACCGAAGGGAGCGAGCAGCAACATAATCAGGATTTAAAGGAAATATATAAGGGGCGACGAATTCTCGAATTCATCACTTTTTACCACAATGCATTGCATTTAACCACACTTTTTACCACAATGCATTGCATTTAACCAGAGTGCATTGCGCCACGAACAACTCAAATAAAAACACGGGGAAGTTCGGTGGGTGAGAGAGTGCATCGTTCGCTGATCAGACTTAGAGTTTTCTTCGTGGCAAATTTTCTACAGCACGGTTAGAGGTCTTACCAAATTTTAAGACACGCAGGGGTCTTTCAGATGAGTACGATGGTTAACTTGGGGATTGGATTTCAATTCAAGAGCCTTTGACTCGTCCAGGTGTTAAACCTGACGAGAAGATGAGCATTTTCTCTTCGACTCCGCAACACGGGGGATATACAAATTCCAGCTTGTCAGAAGGTGATGTGAAAGTGAGAAAATGTCATGCAGTGCTATTCTTAAGAAACTGTTTGAGCCGAAAGTGGATGTGATTTTGAGCATTCGCTTCAAAATAACAGCGGAAATCGAGATAACAAAACATATGTTTTGTGTCCTACTTTGCAGACGAGGACGTGTATCGGCGTTTTGAAAAGCATAATTATGTTTTTTCTTTCATTCATTGCCATGGAATATGCGTTTACATTGTTCTTTCACTGTTAATAGCTCGGTTGATGCGGCTGGCAATCATCTTGCCGGCGGAAGTTTCATGGAAAAGGAATAAAATGAAAGACTTTTCCTGAAGATTACGTAATCAGCCTCTGTGGTGTAGTGGTTAGGTGCAGTCGCGTCGAGCCGAAGGTGCAGGGTTCGAGTCCCACTGAATTCTGTACTCCTTCTTTCTTTTTTTTTTCTGTTTTTTGTGTTGTTGTTTTCTATAAATATATAGCTAAATAACTGTTACTTAATAAAGTGCAACAAACAGCAAGAAAAGTATTGTGTTTCCAGAGAAAATATCGTGCACCGTATAAAGAATATATGGATAAACAATCTGAATTTCTATTATTTCCTACAATTTACTGTGGGAAAACCAGAGTTGTAACTACTTGATCATTTTCTAATCAACGTTCCCACGAGTTTTTTCTATAGACTGATAGTAATTATTCTAGTACTTTCCAACATGTAAATAGGACATTCAATGTCATTTTCGATTCTTTTAAGTCTCACTGCCTAACTAATGCCAGTATCAACAGAATGTGCCGCAGCATTACTATCTCTTAGATACCCTAGTTGTATACTTTACCTAAGGCTATAAACTGGGTGTTACGTTTAATGCACTGTTCTAGTACTACATGTTAACAAAATCGCTGACAAGATAGATTGTGATCGTGATATCTTCTTCAATCATGACCATACAGGAGCACTTTTTGTACGGGTTTAAGGCACTACAATGACTAATAAACTAAATCGAACTAAAGCAGCAATAATTATTGTCCTTTAAATGGTACTTCTTTAATGGCTTAGGTCACACTTGAGAGTTTAGTGTAATAAAAAGCCTTAACTATGGTTAAAAATAAGGTAGACAAATTTACTATGATAAATCGGACTTGTTTACTTAAACATTTCTACAGTGCTTTCGTGATTCGAGTGTGTCAATCAAACGTTAAGTTGGTGACAGATGAGAATAAATACAGGCATTCCTTTGTCGTGTGCGTGATTGCCGATTGTAAGTCGTTTTAAAATATTTCTACATTCCGTCATGGAATCTGAGCGGCTGATTGCGACGATTGTGGCTCTTTTCCTTTTGATTATTGCTGTTCGGAGAGTCCAGCGGTTTCAATTTTTCACTCTTTACTTTTTTTGAAAAGAAGACAGCACGAAGGTGCAATTACTTTCCTTACAAGGAGACGGATTGGAAAACAAAAATGAACCGTTGCGCTTGGCTCCACGCATAGATAATTTGCAGACGGTGAAGCTTTCTCTGGACCAAAAATTCATGGCCCAACTAGAGACTTCGGGTGATAATGAATCTCTGAAATGAAATGAAAAGAAAAGAAAAGAAAAAGAGAAGAAGGTTTTAAATGCGCTGTCAACATGTACAAGTCACTCGACAACGTCAGAACACAACTCAGAGTAAAAAAAATCAGAGTTACTTATATGACTGTGTTTACCGTAATAAATTATGGTATCAATTGAAGAAGTTGAATTAAAAGTTACCTTGAGGTAAATGAATAGCTGTCTGACATGTCTGTTTTGTGGTAATAGGTCAGTTCCCTACAAATCCGAGGTCCTGGCAGAAAGCACATGCGTAGCGCAATCGAAGCCGTCGCATATCAAGAAAACTGACAAGTTGTCAGCTATAAAAACAAAGTTTAGATAAATTAAACTTGTGATAAACGAACGCGATTCAGGTCGATTTACTATAGTAAACTTTGCTTTTATCCTGCCACCGTTTCCAACGCTAGCAATGAGTGTGGGAGTGCAGTAGAGGCAGTTAACGTTACTGTGCTGTGTGAGTAAATTAAGCATAGGACATTACATTGGTTCATATCTAGTGATGGATCAAGCAGAACCTTTTTGTACTCTGAAAAATAATTATAACAAAAATAATTATGATGCTATGACAGTAGTTAGCAAATGATGCCTTCCGCCTCACTTTTTTCCAAAATTTTAAGTCATTTGTCTGCTCAACTCCGTTTCGCAGCCAAACTCCTTAAAAACCTAAAAAGTGATGCGGAAGTTCATCATTTGCTAACTACTCTAAAATAGCACAAAATAATGTAAAATTTTTCTGCTTCAAAAATAAAAAAATTGAATTTAAAAAAAATAAAATATTAATATTATAAAGGAAAATGGCTGAAAAATCGTTTACAAATGAAGATTACACGAGTTTATCTTTGGCAGAGTTAAAAAAAATATACAACCAGAAAAAAAAATTAATAAGGGAAAATTATAAAGAATTAACCGAAAAAGAAAAAATAATTCATGATATTAGAAAAATAGATAAACTCAATGAAAAAATAAAAAAAGGTGTCAATATTAAAAAAGAGTGGAAAAAGAAATCAAAACCCAAAAAGATAAAATCGTTTGATGAGTATTTTCAAGAATGTATTAAAAACAAAAAAATTCCAGAAGATACACCTCCTTATTTTCGTAAGGCTCTTGATAGAGCTATTAAGGAGCATAATCAAGGACTTGAAAAAGTAAAATCAGCTTTAGAAGATTTTGCTAAAAAATATTTAATTAAGGGAGAACCTGGTATTACTCCTTTAGAGTTTTTTGGAAATAAAAAAACTACTATTAAAAATTTTCTTAGAAATTATCGAAATATTAAAGTAAAATTTGTTTTGGTTTGCATGATGGAAAAAAAAGTGGAAGGCGGCAAAAAACTAGAATTTGAAGTTCAGGATAAAGCATATTTTCATTCGGTTACTTATATTAATCTTGTATCAACTGATGTAAAAGATTTGCTTGGAAAAATTATTAGAGGTATAATAGAAAAGATTAATATTTATCAACAAAATGGTAGTGGGTGGTATTTTAAAGAAGTTATTCAACTTGAAATTCACACTGTTGAATTTAAACCTTTGAAAGGTTCTTTTTATATTCCTCTTCCAGATTGGATTATGAGAAAGAAAGCAATTGTTAGTATCCGAAATAAAGATTCTAAATGTTTTTTGTGGTCCATACTTCGTTATCTTCATCCAAGAGAAAAGAATGACAGTCGATTGAAAGATTTAGAACAATATGAGCATGAGATTAAAATTCCAAAGGGATTTACTTTTCCGGTTAAAATAAGAGATATTACTAAGTTTGAAAATGCTAATCCAAAATTACCGGGTATAAATGTATTTTCAATTACTACTAATAAAAAGTTTTATCCTCTCCGTATGGCGTTACGTGATTCTCAAAAATCAATAGATTTATTTCTTTATGAAGAAAATGGAAAATATCATTATTCCCTCATTAAAAATTTTTCTCGTCTTTTTCGTTCACAAATCACGAGTAGAACAAATGAGCCATTACATATTTGTAAGAGATGTTTTAGTGGTTTTACAAAAGATACATTATTACAAAATCATATCTTTTACTGTTCGAGTAAGGATTCAGTTTATGTGAAAATGCCAAAAAAAGAAGATTCTATTTTAAAATATAAAAATTTTGAAAGACAATTTCCTCTTCCTTTTGTAGCTTATGCGGATTTTGAGTGTTTTACTAAGCCAATGAGTAGTTGTTGTCCTAATCCAGAAGATTCTTATAATTATAACTACCAAAAACATGAACCATCAGGATTTTGTATTTTTATTAAAGGAGTTGTTGGTAAAAGAATAAAACCAATTAGTTATACTAAAAAAGAAGAAGATGAAGATATAGCAAAAATATTTGTAGAAAAAATCTCAGAAGCAACTAGAGGTATTTATAACGATTTTTATCGCAGACGAAAACCTCTTAAACTTACCCAAGACGAACAAAAATCATTTGGTCAAGCGAAATTTTGTCATATTTGTAATAAGGAATTATTGAAAGATAAAGTTAGAGATCATTGTCACTTTACGGGTCAGTATAGAGGTGCTGCTCATAACAGTTGTAATCTTCAATGTAGGAAACCTTTTACTCTTCCAGTTATATTTCATAATCTTCAAGCGTATGATGCTCATTTGTTTATAAAACAACTCGCCAGTTTACCGGGAAAATTAAAATGCATTCCTTCAACAGAGGAAAAATACATATCCTTTTCTAAAAAAGTTAAAGTTGATGAATACATGTCTAAAAAATTTGATAAAATGATGCCTATTTATTTTGAAATTCGTTTTATAGATTCGTATAAGTTTCTTCAAACATCTCTTGCTAATCTTGTTTCAAATTTACAAAAAGATGATTTTTATAATACAAAACGAGAGTTTAAGAAGAATGTAGATCTACTTACTCGGAAGGGAGTTTATCCCTATGATTATGTTTCCTCATTGAAAAAACTATCAGAAACACAATTACCTTCAAAAGAAGAATTTTATTCGAAACTAAATGATGAAAACATATCTGAAGATGATTACCAACACGCAATAAACGTGTGGAATACTTTTAATTGTAAAACAATAAGAGATTATCACGATTTATATCTTAAGTCTGATGTTCTACTTTTAGCTGATGTGTTTGAAAACTTCAGGAAAACTTGTATGGAACATTACAACCTTGATCCAGCTCATTATTTCACTTCACCAGGTCTCGCTTGGGATGCTTGTCTCAAAGAAACAGGGCAACAGTTACAACTACTTGTAGATTACGATATGTTATTGATGTTTGAAAGGGGAATACGTGGTGGAATAACTCACATATCAAAGAGATATGCGGAAGCCAATAATAAGTACATGAAAAATTATAACCCAGAAAAACCCTCATCTTACATTCAATACCTTGATGCAAACAATCTTTATGGATGGGCAATGTCTCAACCGCTTCCAACACATGGATTTAAGTGGATGAAAAATTTAACAAAGGAAAAAGTCCTTCGTATATTAGAGGAGGATGAGCAGGGGGGTTTTGGGGGGACAAGGTCCCCCCAGGGATATATTTTTGATGTAGATCTGTTATACCCAAATCATCTTTGGGAAAAGCATAACGATTACCCTCTTGCTCCAGAACCTATTAAAGTAGATGGAGTGGAAAAGCTTATATCTCATTTGAAACCAAAAAAAAATTATGTTATACACTATAAAAATCTGAAACAGTATCTCAATATGGGGCTCAAACTCGATGCGGTAAACAGAGCGTTATCTTTTAAACAATCCCCCTGGATGGAACCCTATATAAGAAAAAATACAGAATTGCGTAAAGCAGCAGATAACAGTTTTGAGAAAGACTTTTTTAAACTCATGAATAATTCAGTTTTTGGAAAAACAATAGAAAACATTAGAAAAAGACAAAATATATTTTTGGTTGATAATCGTAAAACAGCTCTAAATCTTTCAAAAAGGCCTAACTTTGAAAGAGTTACAATTTTTGATAAAAATTTAATCGCGGCTCATATGAAAAAAACAGAAATATATTTTAACAAACCTGTTTATGTGGGACAAGCTATATTAGATTTGTCCAAAACCTTAATGTATGATTTTCACTATAATTATATAAAACCAAAATATGGAAAAAAAGCTGAGTTACTTTTTACGGATACTGATAGTTTAATGTATCAAATTAAAACAGAAGATTTTTATAAAGATATATCAGCTGATATTAAAACAAAGTTTGATACATCTGATTACCCAAAAGATCATCCTTCTGGAATACTCACAGGAGAAAACAAAAAAGTAATTGGAATGTTTAAAGATGAAGTTGCTGGAAAGCAAATCACACATTTTATAGGTCTTCGCCCTAAGTTATATAGCTTCAAAATAGAAGAAGGTAAAAATGTTAAAAAGTGTAAGGGAATAAAAAAGTCTGTGATTTCAAAAGGAATTACATTTGAGCATTATTTTGATTGCTTATTTACAGGAGAAAAACAAATGCGTAGTATGAAAATTATTCAGAGTAAAAATCATGATATATATTCAAAAGAGGTGAATAAAATAGCTCTGAGCTGCGAAGATAATAAAAGGAAGGTATTAGAGGATAAAATTCATACTTTAGCCTTAAGATGAAATATATTTAAAAATTAAAAAAATAAAAAATAAATGAAATACTCAGAAGAACAAATAAAAAAATATTTAGAAATTCTGCATAGTTATACTAAAAATATCTCAGATAAACCAAAAATGCAGCCCCCATGTTCAAATTGTGAAAACAGTGAAAATTTCGCGTTATACCAAGGTTACAAGATTTGTGAAGAATGTGGATCAACAAACGGGCATGTATTAGGTTACTTTGATCCAAAAGAGTATGACAGATTATATTTCAGGAACAAAAGCGTCTACCAGCGAAAATACTATTACGAGAAAAAGATAAAACAGATTCCAAATTTGACAGGAGAGGAAAAGGATGAATTATACAGAAAGTTAATGGAAATAGATGAGAAAGTTATGAAAGAGGTAAATAAAAAGTTTAGCCGTAAGAGAATGATTAATGTCTTTTATGTCGCAAATAGAATTTTGGGGGAAATAGGCTCAAAAAACAAAATCCAACTTAATATTTCATCTCAAACAAAAGAATATTACGACAGATGGTGGAAAAGTTATCTTGAATTTTCATCAAATGCTGAGAGGGAGGGGTGTTAGGGGAACCGTAGGTTCCCCTTATCTTGAATTAAGAGTGGGGGGATTGCACCAGAGCTTCGCTCACCCCCCCAAAGCCCCCCTGCTTTAAATTTTATAATAGTAGTATTATAAAATTAAACAACCCCCCCATGGAAAACCCAGTATAAAATTCCTGTCAAATACCCAATAACCTCATTTTCTTGAAAACGAGAGTCAAAAACATAAACACTGCCTCTTCCAAGTTTGAAGTGGCTCCAAAAAGCTTTGAAACCTAAATTGAAAATCAAATGGTTAGTCAAAACCTTAGATTTAGTTCTAATGGAATGTCTGTCAGCAGATAGTTTGTTAATAATTCTATTCAAATCCATCACTTGGTTGAAATACTTTGCGTTTAAATACTCATAAACAAGACAAGCTTTAATAAAATTGTCGTTATAAAACTGTGTTTTTACAGCTGGAAATCTGAAGTTAACGTATGCTACAATCTCCTTCAACATCTTTATAATAATGATATATAAAAATAAATTTTTGGTATAAAGAAATAGTTTCTAAGATAAAAATGGAAAAATATATTTTAGAAAACGGTAAAAAGTTTTTTATTCATCCAGTCTATACAAAATATGCTGCAAATGAAGACGGAGAAATCATGAACATCAGGCTGAGAAACCCAAGAAAAGGTTATCTTTCAAATCGTGGTTATTTAAAATGTGTTATAACAACAGCAGAAAGTAAAATTAAAAATTATTTTTCTCATCGATTCGTTTTCGAGTGCTTTTACGGCCTGATTGAAAAGGGTAAACAAATAAACCATATCAATTCTATCAAAGTGGATAATAGGATAAAAAATTTGGAAGTGACAACACCGAGTGAAAATGTAAGAAAGTCAACAGTTAACAAAGATTACACTTTTTTAAAAGATATCCGCAAAAATCCAAGAAGGGTTAAGGTAATAAATTTGATAACAAAAAAAGAAACAAATTTCAATAGCTTATATTCTGTTAGCAAAATGCTGGGAATAAATTCAGGTCAGGTTAAAATGATATGCGAGGGGCAAAAATATTGTAAAACAGCAAATTCGAAAATAAACGGCCAAAAATATTCTTTCAGATATCTGGATGCTTAGAGGGAGGGGGTCGTAGGGGGAACCATAGGTTCCCCTACTTTGGTATTGAAATTAGTTCAGTGACTTTATCTCGTCTAGATAATAAAAAATTTTTATAAATTCCTGACATTTTTTCTCATCTTCTGCGCTAACTCCCTCCATTTTGGAAATCTTATGGCAAAGGCTCATTGCATAATCAAGACAAATTTGGTCGTCAACGCTATATTTCTGTTCCATTTCTTTTACCAAATCTTTTCCGGCAGAAGATAAAGTAGTTTCAAAATTTTTTATAAAACTTTTTTTTAAATTTCTCAACTCTTCCATTTATTCATTGCTTAGATTATTTTTAGTTCCACCCACAAACTTCTTATTATATTTTTTAGCAAATCTATCAGATATAGGAGTTTGATCAATTATCATTTCATCTATCAGTTTCATCCTATCAATAAACTCTTGTTTATCCCATTCATCTCCTCTAAGAGCTGATCTCAGTTCTACTAGTACCTTTTCATAAGTCGTGAATGCGATCTTTGTCATCTCAATTTTTCTTTGGAAATTCTTTTTCTTTCCAATACCAGCTACAATAATCCCAGCGCCATTTATAACACCAAGAATAACTGGGTTTAGTGTTATCCCACCAGCAATTGTTCCTATAGCCACAAGACTTATTCCGGTTATCGTAAAAAAATCATCAAGAAATTTATAACTCTTGTAACACCTTTTAAAACACCAAAATTTCTTGTGGTAGTGTCTATAAAAATCTTTTATAGTTTCTATTTCTGTTTCACTCAGAGATTTATCTATGTGATTAAATTCAAAGATATCCTTCATTTTATATTATACTCAGATTATGCGGCGTAGCCAAGGGAGGGGTGTTAGGGGAACCGTAGGTTCCCCTTATAGGGGGGTTTTGGGGGGACAAGGTCCCCCCACTTATAATACATAACTTCCATTTAACTTTTCCTGTAGCAATACTCTATGATATTGCTCAGAATCAGTGTCGTAAAAGTTTGGAGAAAACATTATTTTACTTACCTCTCCATCTTCAGTATTAAACATAAAATCTTGTTGGTTAGTGTATCTAACGGATTGTAAGCTTAAGATTGCGCTGTAGTTACTTATTTTAACTTTTGTAATATTTTGGCTAAAATCTTCTACCAACCATACAACAATTTTTTTTCCGTTAAAATCACTTGGCATGGTTAATTGTCTTCTTTGTTTATTAACATCTAAAAATAATACATTACTAACTGAAGAATAACGTAATGTTAATATAATACTTCGACCAGTTGTATCTCTTTTATATAAACCAAATGATCTATTTCTCCAGTGATAAAATATTAAGCATAAAGTATATTTTGTAATACCACTATTAGGAGAAAAACTAATATTATAGCCGTTAACATTTAGACCCTCTTTTCTTATATTATCTATGGTTTTATTAGGTATACCCATATCTCTTAAAGTATCACCACTACTTGAAGATAAATAGTTAAAAACAATACCTGATGAGGTTCTTCTTAATTTGTAATTAGTGGCATTAGTAAAATCATAAACGTCTTCGAAATAACTTCTGTATAAATCATTTATAGTGTGAGGTTTTATTTCCTTTACCATTCCAACTGTTGCTACGCTATTGTCATTATTTCTATCAAGATTAACATTTAATATTTTTTTATTATTTGCATTAATATCAACATTGTAAACCACTTGTGTTGGTTTGATATCAAATGCGGTGTGGTAGTCATAAACTTTATCCGGATCGATATTGCTAAATGTTCCCACAATACCATAAGTAATTATATAGACTCCTGAAAACTGACTCGGATAAGTAGCCAAGTCAGTTCCAGTTTGTGGTATATCAACCAAAATGTGAAGAAAGAACTTATTACCAGTTGACAACTTCCGGAAATTAACTATTATTCTGTGATAATACATAAATTGTGGTTGCCCATTTGATTGTGTGTACCTATGAGATAGTTTCCTTATACTAACATTTCCAATTGATAATCCTGTTGAAGTTTCTTTGTTTACACTTATTTGAGACTTATGCCATAGAGCGTATTCAGTGTTGAGTATTTCCAAACACAGTGTGTAATCAGTATTTGCATTTAACCTGTAAAAGTTGATTCCCATTTTGTACTTATATCCTCCTTGGGAATTTTTGTTTATACCCAGAAAAATAACTTTGTGGTTATAGTCGTGAAAGTTTCCTTGGTTTGGTGCTAAATCTCCTATTCTTTTTAAAACAAAACTAATTCTATCATCTATTTCATCAGTCCATTGAGACCCACTTGACATGAGATAATCAAACTGGTTGTTGTAATGACTTGGTTGAACTGCTGTTTTGTGAACTAGTTTGTCAGCGTAATCTTTATTTACTGCGTCATTGTCTTGGGTTGGTTTACTAAGATTTATTATTTTATTATTACCAACATTAAGGTCACCAGTCATAGTTACAGTGCCATCTTTTTCTAAATAATCACTTAGATCTGGAGCACCTGTGTTATCATCCACATACTTTTTGGTTGCGGCGTCTGTGTTTGATGTTGGAGTTGCGAGACCAACTATTTTTTTGTTTCCAAGATTTAGGTTATTAGTCATTGATACACTTCCATCTTTTTTTATAAAAGAACTAGTATCAGGTATTGAGTCATCCACATACTTTTTGGTTGCGGCGTCTGTGTTTGATGTTGGTGTTCTAAGGTTAATTATTTTTTTATTATCCATGTTTAGATTATTAGTCATTGTAGATGAACCATCACGAGCAACATACTTTAAATCTGTAAAAGCTAATGGTGTTGGTTGATTACTTCCATTTGGAGCTGGTAGATTAAATATTCGATTATTAGCCATATTGAGATTACCTTTCATTGGGTAAGATCCATCTCTATCAAGAAATGTGTTGTCTACATACTCTTTAGTAGGTGGTTCTTTTCCGTCCAGTGGAGTGCTAAGATTTGTAATTCGGTATTGATCTCCCATATTAATGTTAGAATCAACTGTTAGCCTTGAAGTAGGTACTGATTCACTTGATTTATCATCTACATACTTTTTGGTTGCTGCGTCATCATTGACTGTTGGTGTGCCAAGTTTAACTATTTTATTATTATTCATGCTTAGATTACCAATCATTGTTCGGGAGCCGTTTCTGTCAAGATATCTGCTGTCTGAGTATTGTTTTGTGGCTGGCTCATCTGCGTCAACCGGATGTTTGAGGTTAAGAATACGATATTGGTCCTTCATATCGATGTTTGAATCAACTGTTAATCGTGTTGTCGAGGGTGATCCACCAGAATTATCATCAACATACTTCTTTGTAGCAGCATCAGTATTAGCACTGGGTGCTCCAACATTTGTGAGTCTTTTTTTATTCATATCATAATTTCCATCTGCGGTTAGACTAAATCCAACTCCTGGAGCACCCTGAATTCCTTTAGCAAAAGGATGATCAAAAGATTGTTCGTTAAATATCCCCATTTTATCTAATGTTTATATACTAATGCGTCGTAGCCAAGGGAGGGAGAACCGTAGGTTCACCCGGCAGTGAGTACAATTCCTCCGGTAAAGTTTTTAGCAATACGTTTTTTTGGTTTATCGATGTACAAAAATGAAAAAGGTTTCTTTGTTGCTGCTTTATACACCTCTTTGTCAACTCCTAATTCGGATGATATCCTGTTTGCTTCCCTCGATGACGGAAATTCATACAGACAATAATGAGAACAATTCAAACGGATATCTTTTGGAGTTTTATAAAACGATTGACTGAGATACACCACAGAACAATTTTTATGTCGTCCTTGAATAAAATAATCAATCAGACACCTCTGGTTTTTATCACAAACGTAATCGTCAAATATCACAAGTTTTTGATTGTCTTCGTAATCAATTTCTGTAACCGGGGTTATTTCATCGTTACTCACATGAAGTATTTCATATCCAATTTTACTACTCAACTCCCTCATTTTTTTAATGAGTTTTTGATACTTATCCTGTTCAAGATTACGTGCGTAAAGATAAATCTCATCGTAATGCAACAGTGGTTTAATTAACATGTGATACAAAAGATTAGTCTTGCCACTTCCACTGTTTCCGCAGATTAACATTCGAAACGTATCCGCCGGCATAAAAGGAAATAATTGTTTATATTTTTTATCAATGTCATCGGTACTATCATAATTTGGAATTTCCATTTTTATTTAATTAATAGATAAAATGGATATAGAAGAATACAAAAAATTTGCAAAAAATAAAATCGAAGCCGAAGCTTTGACTCAACAGGTTAGAGATGTTATAAAAACAACAAAATGGCAAAAACAAGATATGCGGGAAGGTTTTAAAGAGACATTTAAACCACTTATTAAATCTCAAGATTCTATTAAAAAAAGTATTGATGATCAGCAAAACGCAACTATAGCACAGCTTAAAAAAAATCAACTTGCATTAACATCAGGATTGGAAAAAATTAATGAAACTAATTTAAGATTGGCTGAAATGTCCGAATTACCAGCTTTGGAAGGTGATTATGATGAACCTACAACATCTAGACCAAGATCACCTTCACGTTATAACATTGAAAAAAATCTTGACAATGTGGATTTAGGAGTACTGAAGGATATGGGCTACCCAAGACCAAATGATTTTTTTGATACCAACCCTGAAAGACTTAGAGAAATACGTGATGAGGTAAAAAATGATGTAAAAGTTACTACAGGGCAAATAGCTGGTTTGAAGAGAAAAAAACAAAAAACAGAAGATGAAAAAATGGAAATAGAATTTATTCAAATGCAAAAAGATTTACTACATAAATACAAAAACATTCTTGAACTTTATTTAGGTTCGCTTGAGTATAAAATGGGACAAGGAATTATTTACTATAACAACCCACATCAACTTCTAAACAGACTTGAATTACTTGGTGGTTCAATTCTAGCTGGGAATAATGGCGTGATACCTGAGTTTTCTCAAATAGCACATCTTCTCAACCAAATGAAAGTGATCTCAAAAAAACAGCTAAATGATTTAATAAAAACTTATATAACTATTAGATAAAAATGGAAGAACGAGCTATTCATATTTCTTCAATAAATAGGGAAAAAAGAGGAACAAGCAGACCTGGTGATTTTACTATTAAGTTTAACCCATCTCTGAAACTTGATACTGATAAGAAACATCAACTTGCTCTTGATCGATTGTCAATGACTTACTCATGGTACAACATTAGAAGTGATTATAAAAACAATAAGATTAAATATACTCATGATGGATCCGCCTGGCAAACAATTACTTTTACAGATGGAATGTATTCCTACTCAGATATCAATGATTACATTCATCAGTACATGGACCAAAAGTCTCATCACACAACAGATTCTAAAGGTACAAAGAAGTATTCAATCAATCTAACTTTTATACTATCTACCTATCGAGTGTTAGTATCACTGGATGGTGATTATCAACTTGATCTGAGAGGAACAGAATTTGGAGACCTGATTGGATTTGAAAAGAAAGTTATTACAAAAACAGAGTATGGATCAAAACTACCAAATATCACAAATTCGATTGATGTGTTAAATATCAACACAACGGCGATAACTGATAGTATTGTAAATGGAATAAATACTAATACCATTGCTGTGATACCAACTGATAACCTCACAAGGTCTTATCCATTTACTTTCGAACCTAAAAGACCTTTGTATTGTGATGTCTCTTCATTTTACATTGATGAAATGAGAATCTATGTGACAGACTCACTTGGAAGACCAGTAAATTTTAATGGTATAGATTGGTTTATGACTTTGATACTCCACTCGATGTAAGCGGGGGCACCTACGGTTCCCCCTCCCTCAGCTAAATATATATTCATTAGATAAAAATGACGCGACAATCAGAGTATAAAAAGAGATTTGACCCTGAATTGGGTAGTTTTACAAAACAACATATTTATGGTGAAGGAATAACAGATGTTTTTAAATCGTTTGGTAAAAAAATATTTGGAAAGACAATGAAAAAAGCTGCTAAAAAAAGTGGTGAAAAAGTACTAACAATGGCTGCAACAAAAACTGGTGAACATGCTGGTAAAAAGGCTGGTGATAAAATAGTGCAAATGTTATCCAACGGGGGGGTTGCACCCCCCCGAAAACCCCCTGCTAAAAAAGTTAAGACAACTCCAAACAAAACAATGACTCAAAAAGAGATAGATCAAATGTTGAATAACCTTCTTAGTGGAGGATCAACACGTAAGAGAAAATTATATAATTATTAAAATAAAATGAAGTCATTTAGAAATCCTAAATATTTAGATAGATATGAAGATGTTGTTTATGACCTGGAACAGTCTTTAGATACTGCTCCAGCAAATGCAGCTCACCAAACTAAAACAGGTCTTAGATTTGTAGCTGATAATACAGGAGAAGCCACTCCTTTTGATTGGTATAACGCCAGACTATCAATGGATTTTAAAGTAAATAAGCTGGCAGATGGAGGAAACATTGCGATTGCAGACCATAACGGAATTGTAAATGGTAGTAACTCCTTTATAGAAAAATTAAGTATCCTAGCAAATGGAAGAGAAGTTTATAGTTGTAATTATGCAAATCATGTTGTAAATATTAAAAATCTTCTTGAGTATAATCCTTCATATGCTGAGAGTGTAGCTACAAACGAATTTTACTATCTTGATACATCAAGAGCTGCAGAGGAAAGACCTGCTCAAGCAACTTATAATAAAGGTTTTCATAAAAGGAAATTACTATTAGGTGTATCAGCCACAGTAAACTGTGAAATTCCTCTTAATAGATATTCTTTCTTTGAAGCATTGGAAGACAAATTACTTCCAAATACAAAAATTGAGCTAAATATCGAAATTGAAAAAGATGCAAATTTAATTTTTCAAGGAGCTGATAATTGTAGAGTTATTATAACAAGACTACAACTTTTTATTCCAAAACTTACGTTTAATTCAGAAGGAGAAAAGTTGTACATGGAAAATTATCTTAAACCTTACAAATGGACATATTTGAATGAAGTAGTAGAGCGATCAAATAATACACAACAACAGACAGGTCATTTTAGAATTACAAATGCTATTTCAAAACCACGTCATGTATTTATTTTTGGAATTGATACAGCCAATATTGATTCACAAACAGCAAATCCATTTTTATACGACACTTTTGAACTACCAAATAATGCTAATATATCAAGATGTTACCTGGAAGTTGCAAATGGAAACGAATATCCTGATATTCACTTTAAACCTTCTACAGATTTGTCAAGAGTTTTTAGAAATGTAATGTCATACGTTTATGCAAATAATGATTATCAAGGTGGAACCTTACTCAATAGAAGTAATTTCAAAACTTTATTTCCTTTTGTTTATTTTGATTTGACTAAACAGAAAATGGATATAAAAGATGGAGTCACAAAACTAGCATTTCATTACGAATTAACAGCTAATCCAGACGCTGATTATAATATTTACGCGCTAGTCTTACATGAAAGAGT
The DNA here is from genome assembly GCA_964035705.1 of Porites rus. Taxonomy (NCBI): domain Eukaryota; kingdom Metazoa; phylum Cnidaria; class Anthozoa; order Scleractinia; family Poritidae; genus Porites; species Porites rus. The sequence continues at coordinate 17,686,174 of OZ038000.1, read as the reverse complement.
AGCAGAAATATCACAACAAGATGGAAAACTATTGCTTAGAGCTTAATCTCAGACATACCTGCGGCCTTTCAACTGTGTCAAAGAATAATTGCATAATCAAATTTTTATACGATCTGTTATGATTTAGACAACATTTTCTACAAGTTGTTATGATTACACAGAATTTTCTACAACTTGTAGAAAATGTTGTGTAATCATTTGATTGGTTGAAAAAATCACACGATAATCTCGTGATATAAAACAATATTATGACGTCAGCAGACATACCAAATATCCCTAGCAACTCAATGTTTGAAAAGTAAAATTAAAAACTTTATTCGGTTTTGTTCGTTGTTAGGGTGATCTGGAATGTGTTCTTTTGTTTTACACGTGAAAAACCATTGTTGGCAAACCGTAATCACATGATAATGGGGGGATTGCACCCCCCTGCTTCTAGAAGGTTCTAATGACAAAGCAATTAGATTTTGAAGATAAAATCTAATTATATCAAACGGGGAAACCCCCTCCCTTCGTAGCGCCGCGTGAGGTTACACGTGGGGGAAAACAGCCCCCATAACCCCCTTTCCTTGTCTACACCACGTAAAATAAGAATTTTAATATAAACATTAAAATAAAATGTCTAATTATATGGAATACGGAGTAAAACTTACAGATGGCCAAAAGACAAAACTGGCTTCTGCGATAATAAATCAATCACCTTTGACTCTTCGGTTAAAACATTCGCATCTTAGAGGAAATGATGAGTTAATGTTGACAAAAAGACAGATTGCCAAAATAAATAAATCTATTGCAAATGGCACAGGATCTGATATAAAAATAAGTAAAACTCAAATTAGAAAATCTGTAAAACACGGAGGAAACTTATTTTCATCACTCGCATCTCTTGGAGCAAAAGTTCTTCCTTTCGCAATAAAAGGAATTTCAAAAGCTGTTCCCGCATTAGCAACTGGCGCTGCTACTGCACTTGGTGAAATTGGGCTAAATAAAATATTTGGAAAAGGACAAAGAGGAGGAGCAATGGATTTAGCCAGCTTATATGAAATAGCGAGAAAAGGAATACCAATTCCAGCAGCTGCATTAACTTTGCTTCCAAGTATAAGTAATGCTTTTAACAAATCACAGTTGAACCAAATTAGCAGAGCTATGCAAACGGGTAGAGGATTTACTATAAAGCCAACTAGAAAACAAATAGAAGGAGGATTTTTAGGTACACTTGCTTCTATTGGTATTCCAATAGCAATTAGTTTGGTATCAAAGATGCTTGGAGGAGGACTTCAGGTCGATAGACAAGGGTCATCTAATACAGCAAATGTTTACGTGCCACCCACACATGGTACGGGTTATCCGTATCAATCACCTCCTTTTATTGGTACATGGTCCAACCCTATAGGAATGGGAGTTAAAAAAAAAAAGTCCAAAGGAAAAGGTCTTCTTCTAGGAAAAAACAGCCCATTCAACTCAATTCCCATACTAGGTACCATTTTGTAATTAAACCTCTATCCAACTTTGACCTAATGGGATGGATAAAAAAACTTGGTATAAAACATTTCAGAGGAATATATAGTCGTGATGGACTACCTCATAAAATAAAAAAAGAATGTGGAATAATTAATCTAGATGATATACAAGGTCCTGGAACACATTGGGTTTGTTATAGAAATATAGACAATGTAGTTGAGTACTTTGATCCATTTGGACTAATAATGCCAAATGAAGCACTAACATATTTTAATACTTCTGGAAAACGCATTATTTACTCAATGGATGAAATACAAAATCGCAATACTGTTCTCTGTGGTTATTGGTGTTTATATTATTTATTTGAGAGACAGCGGGGTAATAGTATTTTAAATGTAATACATAACCCACATTTTGATGATGATAACAGCGATTTCATACAAGAATATTTTGGAGGATAAAATGGGGGGGAGAATAAAAATAATATTTAATAAATATTATTTTTTAATCTTCATCAACCGGTGTATTTTTTAGTGATTTAACCCTCTCAACTTTTGTATTTAGATCTTTAACACTATCAACTATATCTATGAAATTAGAGTAAATATCAATAAGACGATAAAGTTTCTTTTTTTTATCACTATTTAGCTGCAACCAAGAATATTCCTCGTTTCTTATTTTATTCCACATCTCACATTCAGAAGCCATCAGCACTCTAGAAAGATCTTCGTTTTTCTTTCTAAGAGACTCCAACTCATTATATATTTTTGACCTTACTTCTTTCTCAAAATCCTTGATTGTTTTAACATCCATCTTTTTTTCTATCTCAGAAAAGAATTTAGCTTCCATTTATTATATAAATAGATAATGGGGGGACCTTGTCCCCCCAAAACCCCCCTGCTGCTACGCCGCGTGAGTTTACAGCTCTCTATAAAAACGTATTATTTCTTAATACATTTTTAAGCATATTTGATTTCTCACTTATTTCCATAAGCAACTCAAATACTTTTATAAATTTATTATCGTTTTCCAATCTAGAAAAATCAGCATATTCATAACTCATGTTTAGGCTATTGTATATCTTTTGGAGCTCACTTTTCAGAAAATTAGATCTAGTAGACATATTTTTTATCTAAACATTATACTAAATGAAAGAAACTTATTGTATTAAAGATAAAAGAGTAACTCCTTGTACAGAGCCAAGTGGTTACCAACAAGATAAAAGAGGTAGAACTCAATTTTACTGTCACTGTGCAGTTTGTGGAATTAAAAAAGTTAGATATGTTAAAACGGGAAAAAATCAAAAAAACTAATTAGCCCGTCTGAAGGGGCGGGCGTCTTTGATACTGTTGTTGGCACAGCAGTTGATGGGTTTGTTCATTACGGGCTTCCTTGGATGGGTAAAAAAGCAGTTGAAATGGGAAGGTATTATGGGTCTGAAGCTCTTAGAAACCCTAAATTACAAAAAAAGGCAATAAATTACGCTTTGGACAAATTAAATCCAATGATACAAAACGTGGGTTCACAAGCTTTAGACCAATTATCAACCAAAATACGGCCAAAGAAAAAATACAAAACAAACAGAAAAGATCTTGATGGTGGGGGTATAGATATCCATAAACAGATTGGTAAATTGCCAAAACCAAAAGCAGGATGGACTCTGCCAGGGCATAAATATACCGGTCCTTATAATGATCTAGAAAACCAAGTAAGATACGACCCAGTAACCGGAGAAATATTAGAAATTTATGATCAGCCAACTGGAGCAACTGATGCTGTGGCTATGCAACATGATGTTGATTATAGTGTTTGTGGAGATGACCGAAAGTGTAAAAATAAGGCAGACAGAAAGATGGTAAAATCGTTGGATGCTATTCCTTGGAAAGAAAGACAATGGGGCCATACTTTGGCTAGAACAATAATTAATACTAAACAAAAACTTGGACTTGGTTTAAACGCGAGTCGGCGTTGAGTAGTGATTGGTCTCAACAATTAGCCGACGAACTTCACAAACCAATCACAAGAAACTTTCAAAAAAGATCAGTAATCTCAAACGGTATTGATGAAATCTGGGCTGCTGATTTAGTTGAAATGCAAAAGTTTAGTAAGTGGAACAAAGGATTAAAATATCTCTTGATGGTTATTGATGTGTTTAGCAAGTATGGATGGATTAGGGGGCTGAAAGATAAGAAAACTGAAACTGTTAGTAAAGCATTCGGGGATGTATTCAAAAGTAAACGTAAACCTCAAATGTTATGGACTGATAAAGGTTCTGAGTTTATCAGTAAACATTTCAAAGATTTTCTTAAAAGTAAAGGAATTAGGTTGTATCACACTGAAAACGAGGAGAAATCTAGTGTTGTTGAGAGATGGAATAAAACAATGAAAAACAGAATGTGGAAGATGTTTACTGTGAATAACAACACTGTTTACTGGGATAAGATAGATAAACTAGTTGATGATTACAATAACGCTAGACATTCTAGTATAAAAATGAGTCCTGTTGAAGCAAGTAAAAAGAAGAATGAAAATAAAGTTTGGTCTAATTTATACGGTGATTTAATCTACTTGAAACCTGGTAAACCAAAGTTTGCAATTGGTGATAAAGTTAGAATCTCAAAATATAAGAGAAAGGTATTTGATAAAGGTTACACACCAAACTGGACAGAGGAGATATTTGTGATTGATAAAGTTCTGCCAACAAAACCTGTTACATATTCTATTACTGATTTGATGGGAGAAGAGGTTAAAGGTTCTTTCTACGAGCAAGAATTACAAAAAGCAAAACAGCAAACTTTTAGAATAGAAAAAATTATTAAGAGAGATAATAAGAAAAAAATGGCATTAGTAAAATGGAGTGGATATCCTGATAAATTTAACTCATGGGTAAGTTCTAAGGATTTGGTTGATTTTTAATACAAATAATGTATTAAAAATAAAATCCTATTCACTCATTTGGCTCTTCATCAGATAAAGTTAAATCTTCAACTAATTTCTCTATATCCTCTTCATTATCGCTTTGCTCTTCGTCGTCGTCGACGTCTTCCTCTTCAATTGTTAGTAAAGACTCTCTTGGTTTGAGTGGTTTAACATAGCACTCGTGAACTTTTATTTGCAGAGATGTAACAGTTTTGCTTATAAAGATTCCTTCTATTATTAATGCCAATTTCACATTACAATACTGATTTATGAGTTTAAAAGGATTTAGATCCTTTCCCCCCTTTCCTTTAAACAAAGATAAAATTTTCTTTGATTTTTCTGAGTAAATAAGTTTGGTATAAAGAACTGGTGCAGATGAGGGATCTTTTCTAGTTTTCTTCTTTCCTTTTTTATCTATATATTCTTCTTGTTTGTAGTATAACGGTGGGGAAAGAGATGAGGCTAAATCTGGTCCGTATTCATTCTCTAAATGTTCTATAGACAAAGATGTTAAACTATTAATAGCACCATAAAACGCTTTTTCTTTTTCATTTGGTTCGCTATCTTTTGCCCAAAGACATACTGGTATACTGTATCCTACTAACTTTTTTGTTTCTTGATTTCTCTTTTCATTTACCCCAAAGCTAAAAAGAAATGGGGTTTCGATTACAAGTGGTCCTTTTTTGTTATTTTGGTATTTGATTTCAATTGGTATACGCTTGTATTTAATGTTACTATCTTTTACTTTTGACTCTTTTGCTTCTTTGAAAATAACGGTGTCTTTTGTTAAATGATCGTAGCTGGATAACTGCATTTTGTTAATTATAATTTATTTTCTTAAACTACAATTAAAAAATCAATTTTTTTTTGGCCAAAGAAGATGGGTACTCCAGAAATTTGGTGATTCTGGTTTATTATAAGTTAACTCTCCTTGCTTATTTTTTATCTTTGTAGCTCGAGCTAAATATTTGTCTCTTCTATCTTTATCCTTGTGTATTAAGTAGTCTGGATAATTTGGAGAACCAAAATGTACTTTCTTTCCGCTTGGAAGCGTGGCCATATATTTATTATTTTTTCTGGTTGAGTAATCAAGTGATTCTGCACCAAGTTTTTTAGCTCTTTTGGTTAATTTTATAAACTTATCTCCTGTGAGAATAAATCTTTCATTTGGAGGAACGTAATCTGGGTCCTCATCGTAACGATATCCATCATCAACTATAAAATCCAAATCCTCTTTTGTAGGAGTAGTTTCTCTCGATCTTGGTTCCATCTTTTTATTTATTGGTTATAGTAAAAAATCTTATAACTGAGATGAAGTTATAAGATTTAATCACTGTCACTGTCACTGTCAATATAAATCTGAATATCACTGTCACTGTCACTGTCACTGCCACTGTCATAACATTCAGTTAATTTATTATAAAATTTAAAAGTAGCATCATAAAATTCTATTAAACCTGGGTAAGGTTTCTCATCGTCATCAAAAAAATCGTAACGGATTTTATAAAGCTCATAGTTTCTAACAAAAAATAGTAAATTCTCCAAATCTTCTTTTTCTAATTCCAAATTACTAATATTTCGTAATTTACCTTTTTCTATTCCTCTAAAACAGATTTTGATGAAATACTTTATTCTTTTGGCTATTGGTGACTCAAATAATCCGTTATTAAGGTCATACAATTTGTTTCTTAGATAGCCAAACTCATTACTTATTCCTTTGACAAGTTGATACTCTCTTGCATACAACTTTGCGTGGGCTGGGATTTGATTTCTACTGCTTAAACAAGAAACACCAACTTTTTGCTTTGACATGATTTCTATTTTTAAGAATTTATTCTTTTAAATTCAATTTTATTTTTCTGACAGATTTAATCTCCAACAAAATCAAACATGGGAATTGTGTTAGACTCTTTAGGTCTAATACTGAAACTTTCTTTATTTTCAATATTAACTTTTTGGCCATAAGTATTTATAAAATCAAACTTATGAAAAAAACTTTGCCCAACTTCTTTATATTTGGAAGATGAAAATAACACCATTTTAGCACTATTTGAAAACAAAACAAAAAGTTCTAACTTCCCATCATAATTTCTTACTCTTATTCGTTCAAAACTGCTAAAAAAATAATCAGATGTAATATAGCCTTCATCTATACATTTTGCTACCAGTTTTATATGTTTATCCAACATACAATATTTTTTATAAATATATTTATTATCAAAACTCAAATAGCCTTTTCTTTTTGGTGCCAAATCCACCTCTCTCGGCTCCCTTTTTAGAAATTTAATAAGCAAATCAATTTTTTCCCGATGTTTTCTGTTCATTTTCCTTTATAATATTAATATTTTATTTTTTTTAAATTCAATTTTTTTATTTTTGAAGCAGAAAAATTTTACATTATTTTGTGCTATTTTAGAGTAGTTAGCAAATGATGAACTTCCGCATCACTTTTTAGGTTTTTAAGGAGTTTGGCTGCGAAACGGAGTTGAGCAGACAAATGACTTAAAATTTTGGAAAAAAGTGAGGCGGAAGGCATCATTTGCTAACTACTTATGACACTGTAGGATAATCCCAACATTTACAATATGGTAAAGTGGAAGATAGTACGAATACCATGATAATTATTACTGCAGAAACAACATTTGTATTCAAAGTTAACAGCTGGTTAGTCTGCATAGCAGGCGCTTGCCCTGTTCTTTCGTGCGCCGTTACGTCCAAGCGCCTGCTACGCAGGCTGACAGTTGGTAATCATTGTCAGTTGAAATACTTCATATAGTCCAACAGATTGGTGAAATAATTGAGTAGTTTATGATAAAAGCACTAAATTTGGCACAATGATAGTTTATGACATAGAAAACAGTATTGGATATGGACCCCATCGAGATCTATTCCATAATTCCAAATACAGCAGATTTAATTTCTTGCATCAGGATCCCAGCATGGAAACGAGGCTGCCACAAACGATTTCTAATTAACTCAAAATTTATGCAGGTAAAACAGTAAAATCCCATAAAATCAAAGAAGAAGTGCAAACAGGATTTATCTGTCGGATTAAAAATGATCACGTGACCTATCAACATGAAAACGAGACGTGTAAAGAATATTCGTAGTATGGCCTATTTTTACAATCGGATTTACAACACACACTAAAAACCGTAAAAGTATAACGAAAACCGTACAATTTTACAAGGTTAGGAAGGGTCACGCAATCTTTCAGCATGGAAACGAGGCTAAACTTATCAATATATGAGGTAGCACAATATTTTCCTCTAGTGTCGAGTGAGGAGAAAGATCACTGTTAGCTTCATAGCTTTAGCTATTTCCATTGCCATTTATTGTAAGTGTTAGTACGTTAGTTAGAATACCTCAGGGGCACCCAACGAGGATATAGTTCAAAACCACTTAACATAGCATTGTTGAACGTATTTTAGTATTTAAACGGTAGATATAAGCATATTTTTATCCCCTTAAAACTTTTCATCTGTTCGGATTTCCTAGCTGAAAGTCTAGTGATCCGAAAATTATAGGGATCAAAACTTACCTTTTCGAAAATTTCAGCCAGGAAAAGGCTCCCGAAAATTCTAGGTGGCCTTTTTTAGGGTAAATATCCGTTTAAAATGGGTAATTATACCATTTTGTAGATGTTCGAAAATCCTAGGAGAGGCAGGCATGCAAGAAATTTTACAAAAAGTACCGAAAATTCTAGTTCTCAAATCGTCTTCCGAACAGATATTTTCCCTAAAATTGCCGTTGGGTGCCCCTGATACTTATGAGAATACTTTCACTTCAACTGTAAAGACTAAGTTGCTCAATTCTTGTTAGTCTTCCGAGACAGCGTATGATAGTACAGTTCTTTAAAAGACTACCAATTAATTCCTGCCGCAAATTCCCCCCACAATTGCAACATCTTCTAGCACACCCTTTCTCGCTCTTACAACCACACTTTAAGAGTTCGTGACAACCCTCTGATGCTTGAGGGATGGTTGTCCATAATAGTTCCCATCCTTGAGAAGGTCTTCTCACCCAACCCCATTCGCTTGGAGAAGGAAGTTATGGTGATACTTCCAGGCACTTGCCCCAACAATGTCCAGCTAGGAATGCTGTTCTCTTAGCATGCTGACACAAGGCATCCCCTGTCGGAGGAATGTCATCTATGTCCCTTCCTTTGAGCGTGAAGCGTTCCTTTCGCGCGTCATTAGTGACCTTAAGTTAAACCGTTTCTGCCTACGGGTACGGGTAAGCGAACACGTTTACCTCGTAGTTTTATAAAAGGCATGCATTACTTCCCAGATGTAATAATGGCGTAACGCTTAACCTTTCTTCCCGGTAGCCTACCCGTTTTTCCCGGGTAAGAGGTACGTGTACGGCTACGTGTATGGCTAATTTACCCGTACAGGGAAACGCTTAAAAGGTCTCTATTTACAGTAAGTTGTACTTGGCCTTGTGCAATCGTAGAGCATCAGTTACAGCTGACGTCAGTGTAGTAGTGCGCATTGCATGTTCCGTGAAAGACACCCTGAGCTGTGGAAGAACTGGGATTGTGGTTAATATTGTCAACAGCTACTGTGGTAGATACCTTCTTTTTATAAAGTTTAGGCGGACACACAGCTTCTTCTGATTCGTAACGTGTGCAAACTTAATACCCATTTCTGTGGAGTTCTCCAAGACTCTATCGTATGAAATGGACAATCCAAGGTTGTAAGGGTCATCAACAATAGTTCTCTTCCTTGCTTCTGCGTGTCATAAGGCTAACGTACCCTGGTAGTAGTGGTTCTCGTTCACTAGATAAAAGGAGGTGCTTGTCTCACTGCTTCCGCGTCGCTTAGTCGAGTTAAAACGCATTAGCTGGGATATGCAAAGAGTAGTTTGCGCTTTATTCATGTTTATACTAGTCAAGAATGAATCTTGGGCCTCCTAAAATCATCGCAGCGATTCTGGAACCGCATGTTGTTGACTATTGCTTTCAAACGTTTCATTGAACTTTGTCTTTTTGGCTAGGATGTCTCGATGAATGATCTTTGTAGCCTTTAGCATGTTCATTGTCGAGGAGGGGTTTTTCCTCTCCACCTTCAGGGCTTTGTTGTACAATGAGATCACTTGCACTCAGTTTGGCAAGTAGCACTCTGTCCTGGAGTTGAATCGCACATTTACGAACTCTTGCACCCATGTTAAATGTTGAGGCTTCCTAAAGAGTACCTGAAGCATTGTCACAAAAAAAAAACAATAACAACAACAGCTTCTGACACGTACTGGAAGTCCTCCCAAAACAGTTTCGTATAAACTTAGTCTGCAAAAGACAGAGTTTTCAAGACTTTTCCTTTTCTCTGCTTGTTGCCATATTAAACGCATTGCTTCAGATCTTCGTGCCATTTAGCATTTCGTTTGATAGACGTCGCTGTAATCCCATCTCCTTCTTCCAATTTAGCAATCTCTAATTCTCTAATGGGTTGGCAAACATCTAAGTTCATTAAAACGCAAAATATTGTTTGCTAATGTATGATAGCCACTGCCATGTTCAACGTCAGCTCTGAGCGTGTTTCCCGGGCACTGCAAGGCCTCTTTTGTCCTCTCTTGGCACAAGATGCATTTTGCCTAGTCAATGCATGCAGAGGGTTCAACCTTTTCCTCAGCCATCAAGGCGGCTTTAGGTAACTTAACAGATTAACCAGAAAGATCATTCTTAAACACTGTTATGATGAAAGGCATGGAGTGTTTCATCACACTATAAGAAGAAATAGGATCAACAGATATATGTCTTACGTCAACAAGAAATATTGCAATAATGAATACTTTTGTAATATCGAAGACATCAATACAGTAGAACACCGCCTTACAGCCTCGTCGATAATACAGCCACCTCGTTATTACGGCCACACATTCCCTTACAAAAAAAGCCTGTTAATGCGGCCACCCATTAATACCGAAAATGGGCACATTTTCATTAACACCGCCACTGGTTTGAAAGGTTGAAAATTAAAATGCCTGTGACATGTCAATTTTATTGACCCTACAGTCTCAGACAAAAATAGTTGGGACACTTAAACCAAACGGTGTTTTTTTTCCTTTCGTGCCCCCTCGTCCCTCTCAAAGTTGTTAATCGCGGTTTGGTCACCAAATCTTGTACACCAACATTGAGGGGACAAGGAGACCCCAAAGTATCCCAACCATTTTGACTGAGACTGTAGTAATCTAGGTTTATTCTGGTACTGAAGACAAATCAAGCCTTGCTTCTTGAGGGGATTAAACGGGCTCAAAACATTGGGAAACCTCAGGCTGCTTTCTCTAATATAAGATTTTTGTTACCTACATACTTCCTGTTGAGCCTGTGTATGAATTACATTTCTAGAAAAATAGCTGTGAAACTGAATTTACAGTTCTGTGAAAAATACTTGCAGAGCTGTAAAACTGCAAAGGATACTGAAAAATGTAACCTGACCAAATTGTTCACAGCATTCCCAGCAAGTAACAATCTACAAAATTGGTGCCATATAGAACTTAATATTACCTCATTTTATGGCAATGTTCATTCCAAACTGAACCTTGTTTCCATGCTGAAAGATCACGTGACTCTCCTTAACCTAAATCTGCATGGGTTTTGTTACCCTCGTAATTTTTTTTGGTGTGTATTGTATTACGATTGTAAAAATAGGCGATACTACGAATATTATTTACAAGTCTCGTTTTCATGCTGATAGCTCATGTGACCGCTTCTAATCCGACAAATACATCTTGTTTGCACTTCCCCTTTGATTTTATGGGTTTTTACTATTTAACATGCATAAATTTGGAGTTAATCAAGAATAGTTTGTGGCTGGAATCCTGGTGCAAGAAATTAAATATGCTGTTTTGGAATTATGGGATGGATCTCGATGGGTTTCATATCCCATATTGTTTACTATTTCATAAACTATCATTGTGCTAGATTTGGTGCTTTTACCATAAACTCCACAATTCTTGTAAAATTTTGCACGAATCTGCTAGACTAATAGAAGTACTTCACAGGACAGAGGACAAAAATTATATGCTGTACCTAAGGCTATAAACTGGATGTTACATTTAATGCACTGTTCTTGTAACACATGATTTGAAAATCACTGAAAAGATGATTTGCCTTGATGTCTTCTTCATAACCCTACAGGAGCATTTTGTGTATGGGTGAAGGCACTTCAAATCGAACTAGAGGAGCAATAACTATTCTCCTTTAAATGATACTTCTTGAATGTGTTTTATTACTCCATTGTAGATCCACCAGAAAATGTGCTATTGACAACAAATGCCACTACAAATAAAGCTTGCCAGAGTGATGTAGTAAGCTTCACCTGCTCAGCCGATGCTGTTCCATCTGCGATGTCATTCCAGTTGTTTAAAGGTAACGTTCCCATGGAGATAAGTGCCTCAGGAATGTGGGTTAAAACACTGTCAGAAGGAGGCTTGTTTCGCTGCAAATGTGTAGCTAACAATTCCATTGGATCAGCAAGCAGCACAAATGTTAACATTACTGTAAATGGTAAGTGAGACCGTAAAAATACTTTGGTACTCATGTTAACAGTTAAGAATGATTTGACTGATTCTAGTTACACACGATCTGATCTCTGTGTTTTCTGTATATATTCTGCTACATCAGCGTTTAATGAAGAACATCAGTGTCATCATAAGTTTGATACACACGATCTGATCTCTGTGTTTCGAATGGTTTATATTATATCTTTCCTTAAAACTCGTAGTCTTATGTTTTTGACCAGAGGATGGACTTCTTTAAAGGAGACGAGTAGTGTCAGTTGGTTTGTATCTGAAGTAGCCTGTGATCATGTCCTCTCCCTTTATCTCTGTAATCTGTTTTCGGGAGGAGGGCATGATACATTTCTTTTACAGATCACCTGCAAAAAGCCAGAATCTGGACTTTTTTCTGATTGGATAGGAAACTACGGATGATTTGCGCTGGTCCGATTGGCCAAAATGCGGCCATCCGTTAGTAATGTTGTTGATTTCAGTCTGCATTTTTGCTTGCTTAATGAGCAGTGAATACACAGGCGAGTTCGTAATGAAATTTCAGCCGGCTCAGTTTTCTTGAATTTGAAGAATCTTCAAATAGAAATTTCATCCATTGAAATACTTTCCATCTCATCGTATACTAAAAATAACAGTCAAAAATTCACAGATCATTTGAATGCAATTTGATACCGGCTACAAGTTACAGCAGTGACAAACGGGTTCACCTTTCAAATAATCAATTCATGAATGGAATCTTGACCTGGTTTGACTGTAATTCCTCTTTCAGAAAGCTGCGAATTATTCTGAGCGACCTTCTTCCTAAAGATTTTCTTTAGGAAGCGCCATCCGAACATGGACGTACTTAAAAATTTTCTTTTCCGTAAAATTGATTTCAAAAGAGACATCATACATTCGCGCTAAAATTTGATTCACGTCTGGTAAACGTTGATTGGCTAATAACATGACAGGTCAAGCAGACGTTAGATTATGTAAATTAGGGGGCGGTTGATGGTTTGTTAAATGAATGTTTCAGGCGTTATTTTTTTCCCTCTCGAGCCAAAGAAGCAAAGAAGCAAAATAATAATAATAATAACGCCTGATCTCAGGTTATATCTGAAGCACAGTACATGCTGCTGTAGTACTCACATGTGCAGTCACTTGTTCCGCCAGTTCTCCCGAAAGTTTTCTGGGCCCAGTTGTTTGAAGGTCGATTATCACCTACCAGGGGTTAAATTTAACCCAGGCTAATCAAAAGTATTATCTTGGACAATTTTCTGTTTTCAATTTTGGAGCATCCAATAATCAAATTTTAGACAAAAAAATAAACTGAATTTGCTTTTTAAGCTTTCATATCTGAATTCAAATTTTGCACTAAGGCTAGCTTTAAACAACCCGCCTCTCCTGGACAAACAGCTACAGAATTTCATTTGCATTTCAATCCAAATGTCTCTTAGAAAAAGTTGTTCACGCAGTCGTCTGTAGCACATACAGCTTTAGTATCTGTGTATGCAGTTTAATCTTAATTCCCTCAACTATAACGTCAATCAGTAGAAACAGCTGTTGATCTTCTTTTTTTTATTACTTTCATTTTCATTTTTCACCCCAGTTCCATCAACCATCCAGCCTTTGCAAAACAAGACATTAACTGAAGGTGGTAACTTGAATCTGTCTTGTAATGCATCTGGTACTCCTCCGCCAGTCGTGTCATGGCTGAGGATCAGCACTAGTCAACGCTTTGAAGTTAGTGTGTTACAACTCGTCAATATCAACAGGAGTGAAGCTAGAGACTACAGATGTGAAGCCAGCAATGAGTGTGGTAATGCATCAGAGGCACAAACCATTGATGTGCAGTGTAAGTAACGAACGGAGTTCACCAAATTCTGCCATATCGTTAAGGGGGCTTTGGTAACCACGTTGGCGACGATGGCAAAACGTCACCTACAAAGCACACTGATCCTCTTTCAAACATCATGGCTATTATTCCGCTGTGTTCAATTTACCAAATGTTTTCAATTTTGCTTGATTTGATGTCTGTGGACTATATCTAACTTCAGGAAAAAATCGTTTTATTTTGATCACGTCCTCTATAAAACGCTAAATTAAAAATTTTCACGTCTTAGTCGTACAACGAGGTCAGGAAACGTAAAAAAAAAAGAAAAAGAAAAAAAGAAAGAAAAGAAAGTGTGATGCACCTGCAGAGCTGGTGTTGTGCTCATCTAATCCTATGTTGCTCTTTTACCGTTCCCGTTCCCGTTCCCGTTGCCATCGCTATCGTCGTTGTTTAAGCACGCTGCTAAGCTTTCAGTCTGTCCGAATGTACTGCGTCGTGTTCGGGGAAAGAAGAGAGAGAGCCTGAGTATGAGTTTGTAAGATTCACATCACATGACATCGTCTGTTTAGCTCTTTTGCCCTTCTAAAAAAACAAGCACTTTACACGGGACGATGTTGAAGGGAATTGAGCACTTTCATAAATTTTGCATTGAAATGAACGTGACTTAGACGAAATTTGATTGCCCTGTTCTCCAAAGCCCATCGAGCAGTAATCCAGGGTTGAATTTGTTTTCACTGTGTTATGGATTATTTGTGGACCTTTTTTAGACTGTCATTTTTGGTTTACCGGACCGTCTCTCTGACTAAAGACTCGCAAGTTTTCATGAGCTGTTTTATTAGGGGATTTTCTTTTAAAATTAGGACAATGTTTTGTCTGATGTTCACTGTAATACACGGACTGCGATGGTAATACAATTAAGCGGACCAACGGCTCAAGAGTAGCATTAAAATTATAGTGTCTTTTGGTGGTTGTCTGATTATTGTTTCCGTTTTTATCTTACATATATGTATGTTATACCGCTTTGGGAGAAAATCCCATATATACAAATGAATGTCGTCTTTTGGCCAATGTTTGTTTTTTTCCTAGGTACCTTGCCATATCATATGTTGATTGAACTTTGTCATGTAAATATAAACATTTTTTTTTCTTATAGACAAGCCAGAGAACGTTAAGCTAACAACAAACGCCAGTGCAAACAAAGCATGCCAGAATGACATCTTGAAACTTACTTGTTCAGTCGGAGATGCCAATCCAGAGGTGACTTCATATCAGTTGTTTCGAAATGGCACTGATGTTGGGGAAAGCGACACAAGAATGTGGGTTAAAACACTGTCAAACAGCGGACTATCGATGTACAAATGTGTGGCAGACAACTCTGTGGGAAGTTCAGAAAGCCCGAGTGTTTCCGTCACCGTTAATGGTAATCATGGATTTTGTTTTTTCATCTCCACCTCTTTTAACCCTCTCAGCAGAGCCTTTCTTTTATTTTACTAGCTTTGGCCGAGTGGATAGCGCGTCGAACTCGCAATCCGGACGTTCCGGGTTCGAGTCCCGCTCTGGCGACTTTGGATTTGTTCTTGGTCATCCCGAGTTCAAATCCTCGGCAACGCTTGTATTTAGCCATCTGGTTGCCTTAATCCTGTTGTGCTGTATTTGAATTATTTGTTTCTAAGTATTTGAGTAGATTAGCTAAGTGCACTTTCCACTATTGTGTGTTTTCACATGACGTCATGGCGGCCATATTTGTGTCCCAAACCAGTCCTGTGGAGTGAACTCTTCTTTTATGTAAATGCTTTCTTTTGTTCCAATAAATTTGCATAGATGCTGACAACGTGAGTGAAAACACTCTATAAACAAGCCACACTCGAGAAAGCCTCTGCTTGAATCGAGTAAGATCTTAGTTATGACCATCGGTTTATCAGTAAACGAATGCTTGCACTCGAAAAAGCTAGAAAGCAAGATTGACATGTGCAGAAGTTCGGGATGCGGTGACTTCAAAGGTTTGACACGATTCAGGTAGAGCCTCCTTAAAATCTCATCTATAATTAAGAAATGAAAAGGAGGCTCAGGCTGTGCTCATAGGGTGAACTCTTTTATGTAGTTGTTCAAATTTGTAATAATTTTTGGGGGGTTGATGACAAGGAAGTTTAGAGAGTATTCGCTTCCTCTTACGGTAGTCCTTTTTCGTATGTACCTGCATGACTGTGTTTCTTGTATGATGTTTAAACGGCATTTTGTACCTATCCAGCCTCTAGTTTTCTAATAATGATAATGTTATCCATTGGATAAACGGTTTTGAAATAGAGCTCGCTGCCTTTCATCAAGTAAAGTTTAGCTGAAACCGTCTTAATCTTGTGCAGCTTTGCCCACTCGTGCTACCATTTGACTCTTCCGTATTTTATCTTACGTTTTCTGCAGTTTGAGGTATTTTTCAAATAGTCAAATCATTGAAGGTTTGGTTGTTGATTGAAAGTAGACCTACACCTTCAATTTTCCTCTTACGTTTCCGTTATTTGATTGCAGTGCCACCGACTATCTCGTCAATACCAGATAAGACAGTTAATGAGACTGACAACTTAAATTTGACCTGCGTGGCAACTGGTGTCCCTTCACCCTTCGTTTCCTGGGTGAAGGTTAGTAGTGGACAGCGCATAAATGGAAGTTTGCTACAGCTGACAAATATTAACAGGAGTCAAGCTGGGGAATACAGATGTGAGGCCAGCAATGAATGTGGTAATGCGGTGGAGACGGTGAACATCGATGTACCTTGTAAGTTGCAAAGATGTCGCTCATGCCATGGTATTTTGACAATCGCGAAAATTTCTGTATTTTAAGAAGAGCGTGAAATGTCGTTAAGAACTCATAAATTTCTTTAGCTTGAGAAAACAGCCGACTTTTCTCGACGCCGCCACTGGTTTCCCCGCGAAATGACGTCTTAGCAAGAAGCGCAGAAATTCCACACTGATGATGCGTCACTACCCAGATCTGGGCAGTGCTTCTCATTGGATGAAGAAAATTATCAACCAATCAGGAGTACTACCTAGATCTGGGTAGTGACACGTCATCAGTATGGAATTTCTGCGCTCCTTCCTCAGACTTCATTTTGCGGGAAAGCCTGTGGTGGCGTCGCGAAATGTCGGCTCTTTTCTCAGGCTAAAATTCCTGTTGTTAAAATTTCTTCAGCATCATAATGATGCAAGATCAGGGTAAAGTAGTACAGCTCTATTCCTGCTCCTTTAGTTTTTAATGTTGCCTGTTAGACTTCCTTCAAAACATTCGGACGATTTGGACGATTATATGGATACTACATGTATACAGTGACTTACGATCGCCCGCATCGCGGGAGATCTTTTTTATATGATTGTGTCGACTGCTGAACACATTATAAAATAGCCTTCCAGATAAGTCTTCCCGACTTATGCAGGAAGATTGAAGGGCCACTGCTCGCTGGATAATTTTTAGACGAACCGGGCGATCGATACGACCCAGACGATTATAGAGAAGGAAGGTGGAAACAAGGGATAAGACCTCGGAAAACTACTTGGTACTGTTCATTTTAGACAAATATACGTTGATCTAATACTAAAGGGACCTCGACGCTATTCTTCCTGTATCCCCCAAGGTTATGGCATGATTACGGGGGTGTTGACAGTAAATGTCGTTCCACCTGAAAATGCATAAATTATTTTTTCAGTCAAACCTGAGAATGTACGTTTGGTAGCGACCAACATTGGGGATAAAGCCTGCCAGAACGATTCTGTGTCCCTGAGCTGCTCAGCTGATGCTAGTCCACCAGTCTCGTCTTATCAGTTTTTTGAAAGTCATGTTCTTTTGGGAAGTAACAATTCAGGAATGTGGACCACATCACTATCAAGTAGTGGAATGCTCATCTACGGATGCGTTGCCAGCAACCTTGTAGGAGAAGCAAACAGCGCAAATGTTTCGATTGACGTTGGAGGTACTGTCACTTGAACATGTGAAGCTTGAGGCCCATTCCTCCCTTTCTACTTGAAGAATGATTTTTTACCGTTTTGAACAGAAAAAGAAAAGTGAAAGAAAATCACGCCCACACATATCGTTTTCGAATAGTTTTAGCAGTTCAAAAAAGCTTACCTTCCATCAAATTGTTCGCGAAATAGGTGATTCCTCACCCATTCAGGCGCGGACTGGGTAGTTTCCACTGAATTCCACTTCGCCATTTTTACAGAGGAGACTAGAATTACTAGTAAGATTTTGTTTTATCAATTTAGTCGACAAAGACAATTTTCTCCTATATTTTGTACACAGATACGCCTTGAACCGGCACGGAAACTATATCGGTTAGGTGTTTTGTTCACAGGCGAAGACGTAAGATGCTGCGCCGCGCCGATCTTGAAAGTCACAGATATATCGGATACGTTTCTGTGCCACTCTTTAGCGCAGTGTAAACTGGCTTTCATACGATACCAGATCGCTTTTTATTTCGACAAGAAAGGCGTTCCGGCGTATTGTAGATATACTCTTAGCCTGGTTAGCTCAGTTGGGAGAGCGCCGGTCTGCTGAGCGGGAGCTCACGGGTTCGAACCCTGGCTGGACCAAGACTCAGGGTCTTTAAATAACTGAGAAGAAAGCGCTGCTTTTGTAATGACATCTGCGAACGGTTATTCTTTCTAGTCTTCTCGGATAAGGACAAAAAACCGTAGGTCCCGTCTCACAGCACTTTCACTTATCAGGTTCTTGTGGGACGTAAAAGAACCCAACCACTGTTCGAAAAGAGAAGGGGACGTAGACGGCGGTGGTGTGGCCAACCTTCACACATCATTCGCATCATGGATGGGCATCATGCAGCTCGTGCAAAGAAAACCAATTAAGAAGAAAACGGCAGTAAAAAGAATATAACGGTAATCTTTCAACATTTATTTCGTTGATTGCATGTAATTTTTGTTTGATTGCAGTACCTTCATCCATCCAATCAATACATGATGAGACTTTGGTTGAAGAGTCAAGCCGGAATCTGACCTGTAACGCGTCTGGAATCCCTCCACCCACCGTTGCTTGGATCGAAGAGGGTAGTGGTCAACGCACACCAGGAAATGTTTTGAGGTTGATTGATATTTACAGAAATCAAAGTGGAAAGTACAGATGTGAAGCACGCAATAGGTGTGGCAATAAGTCAGTGACTACATTCGTCGATGTGCTTCGTAAGTAAAGGGAATAATAATCATAAGAATATGTACATTGAAACCTGCATTAAGCTTATTTCGTTTTAATAAATCCCTTTCCAGTATGTTTTGCGTCGCTGAATTTAGCGATATCTATCTGTAATTGTCATGTTTGCAGAAAGATTAGCCTTCGAACTGCAGACGTATTTCCGGTCGTCGCTTCTCTCCCTTCGGAGAAAATTTCGGAGGGAGAGAAGCGACCACCCGAAATACGTCTGCAGTCCACAGGCTACAGAAAGATGGAACAGGGTAGAGTATAATTCGTATGTGATATGCAAAAAACTTGGGGTGATCAGATGGCTTGATTGTCCATGTGAAATTATATGAAAGTTGCATTTCAGCTCACTGTCCAAACAATTCCTGTATTTTTCTTTCTGTCTTCTGCCTTCCTCTTTCTTTTTTCCCCCCATTTATCCTTTTTTCTTATTTAGTCGCCCCCTTGCCCGTCTTGTCATTTCAGGAGGCCAAAATGTTTCGCCATTAGTCTCCTTACAAAATTTACAAGCCAATGTTCTTACACTTGAAGCTCCTCTTGTCGACTTTTTCTTTGTATTTCTGTGCAAGGCATTCTTGGCTATTTACCATAATTTCGAATAGAAAGCGTTCGTTTTTGTAAGGGCGGTTATTTCCAGCGTCCACGCTTCACTGCCATTAGTGGCTACTTGAAAAATGGAAATTTTTGCTATGTAGTTGTGCCTGAGGGTCGTGTACACCAAACCTGGCATAGTAACAGGTAGTATAAAAACTACCTACAACATCTGGTTTTAATAATATGTTTACTTCTTGCCAAGTTTAAAACGGAGGACTAGGAGGAGGTGTGAACTTCCTTTTGCGACTCGTAGTCGTTGGCTTTTGCTAGTTCTCGACTCGACTAACTTGAAAGGCACTTCTCGCAGTCTAATGCAAACCAACCTTGACTGTAACTAATATGTTATTATTGTCTTTTTTACGTAGACCCTCCAGTCGTGACACACATTTCTAACAATCAGACACTGAATGTAGGCTCCAGTGTGACTCTGAACTGCTCAGCAGATGGTAATCCACCTCCAGTGATCAGCTGGACAAGAGTATCCGATAACAGTGCTGTCGTCTTTCCTTTGACCAATATTGAACTACAGGATGAAGGAACCTACAGATGCACCGCTAATAACAGTGTTGGACGTGCTGTTGCTAGAGACGTATCCATTGTTGTACACTGTGAGTACTTTGTACAGTTGCCTAGCTGGACGCTGTCTATCTGCCTTGAATTATTTATTTTTCCAGAAACAATCCTATGGGTAGCCTAGGAAATCGGATGGGAGGGGAATTGTTTTCACTCATTTCGCCTAGTTGTCTAGGCTCACGTTATGGGAAAGTAGTTTTCCGTGTCAGTTAGAGACGCAGCAACTTTTCAAAGTGGTGTTTTGTAATCCCCGGCAGCTCAGAGTCCGTGTGAGCTGTTCGAGAGAATGTTGGGCGTCAACAGAATGTTATCTGATCGCTTTCCTTTTAGTTTAAAAAGATTCAGAATTGAAGTGACTTATTACCTTGTAATTGTTTTCTCGTTTACCGTCTGTTCGCTTCAACACTTTTTCCAAAATACAAGGATTTGATTACGGATGTATAAGCGATTTACCCGACTGCAATAACGAACAGGAGACACACTTCATTTCTTGAAGAACATCAAGGAAACTCTTGCAGTATTCCTCATTTTAATATTAGCGTTCCTCTTTTTACCAGTCCCTGCATCAATTGGACCTTTGAACGATTTGACGGTCACAAAAGGCCAGACTATCAGTTTGTTCTGCAATGTATCTGGACAGCCAGCGCCAAGTGTGTCTTGGACTCACGTCAACACTAGCCGCGAATTCAGTGATGCTACCTGGAACATAACTATCACTGATGAAAGAAACCTCGGCAATTATCGATGTGATGCAAGCAACATGTACGGAAATGCTAGCATCACCATTTCAGTTCTTTTTTCGGGTAAGTCATAAAAATATACCCATGTAAATAGATGAAAGTTTTTTTGGCACTATGCTGTAAGAAATAATTGTTTTTCAAATAGTGGCTTTGTGAAATATTTAAG
The DNA here is from genome assembly GCA_964035705.1 of Porites rus. NCBI lineage: Eukaryota > Metazoa > Cnidaria > Anthozoa > Scleractinia > Poritidae > Porites > Porites rus. Next base: position 17,665,206 of record OZ038000.1, on the reverse strand, counting down.
TACGGTATGTCACGCTTTGTGAAAAGCTGAAATGTGTCAATTGAATTCTAAAAAAATTATGCTGTTTTGTTAGTTTATACTATACTTAGGCATTGAAAATGTTTCTTTTCGTCTTTTGCTACCAATACATTGTAGCACGGATGGACATGACTTAAAACCTGAAAAAATTGAGACAGTTTGTTTGTTTATTTGTGTTTTTTTTTTAAAATTAGTATCCGTGATGAAAACTGTTGTTGTTTACACCCTAAAAGTTAGGTAACCACTGTTTTTCAGTTTCTCCTGGGTATTACAGTCGTCCTAAGAGAAATAGGAAAAAATGTTTATGCAGAATTCGGGGGGAGGGGGGGGGGGGTTAACAAGGTGCATTATGGTCCATGTGAAAATGGTGAATAGCAGCATCTTGTGTATGGTAAATATTACTAATTATAATTGTCGAGTGATGACGTGCGCACAGAATTGACCTTAAATATCAATATTTTTGTGACATATCCGCTTTAAGCGTAAGCCCTAATACAATGTTTCCTTGAAGCTTACCGGTAGAGCGTCGGTACAAGTAACCAGTTCATAGGTTCGCCAGGATTCTTGCTGGGAGTACTCGGATTTCTTCGCTTGCTGATCGCCCCATGCGCCCTTCAGCGACGCTTTTACGATTTTTTAGTGGAAACAATTACTGCATGCATGTGCAGAAGGGCTGGACACCGACCGATTTTTACTTTTAAACTAAACAGTGTTTTATGACTTTCAGTATAGTTTTATTTGATTATAATGCACTGAGTTGCAAGCAGCAGACAATCGGTCACCAGACAATGTCCGTCTTAAATTGGCCCATGTCTAATTAAATCTAAATAGTTGTCGAACGTGATGCCCGGACAAACTTAACATGTTGCAGTGAACACACGGCAGTAATCAGTCTACCGACTAATCCAGCATCTGTCATACACATCTTTTGTTAAAAATGCGCAACGCGTCCTTGATCGAGTCTCATTTCTGTTTTGCCTGACCACAATGGTGACTTTGGGTGGATTTCAATTTTTGCGTAAATTTTACGCGCGTAAATAAAATAGAGACAATGTATAAAGGGGGTACGTAAGCGTAAAAGCGGAGCGAGGTACAACTTTTTCGTTCATTCGCGAACTGCAATACATTGCCTCTACCGTAAAATTCCGAAAATAAGCCCCGGGGCTTACATTTTTCAAAGGCCCTTTTTGAGAGGCTTATTTTTGGAGGGGCTTATCTACGGAGGGAAATTTGCGTTTCAAAATCGATTGGGCTAGCCATATAGCTGGAAGTAAATTTACCGTTTTTGCTTTGTTATGCTTCGTATTTGAGGGCAATTTTCCAAGTACAAGCCCTCGGGGGGCTTATATTTGGAGGGGCGATTTAACGGGGGTTTTTTGCGTTACCGGTTTGGGGGGCTTATAGTTGGAGGGGCTTATACATGGAGGGGCTTATTTTCGTAATTTAACGGTATTTTATTTACGCGCGTAAACAGATGAAAAATACGCGACAGGGGAAAATCGTCCATGTCTATATTGTATTATTTGCAAATTTCCTATCATCTATCTACACTGAAACATCTAAAGCCAATTAACGTTTTAAAACCATAAATGTATTTTTCTTTTGTTTTAGCACAGTGGTTATTGTTAAACAGGAGCCTTTTGAAAGTAACTGGCTTCTATGGAGTGAAGTTGGCATCCGTATTAACTATTATTATTATTTCTTTTCCAATATATCAACAGGAGGTTTGTGTGAGGATGTATGCTCTAATTCACGGAAATGTCGAAAACTCGGGGACTTTTACTCCTGTTTGTGTAAGCAAGGGACGAAAGGACCAAATTGCGAAGACACTGGTACGTGTACTGCCACATTAATCATGAGTCAATTATCATAATTACCTGACTATCTTCCCTGGTCGTTCACTTTTTTTACTTGTTATCTCCATGTTATTAAGGCAGGAAGTATCAATACAGCTTTTCTACTAGTGCATACACTTTTTAAACTGTGGTTTTGCCTACTTTTTTCTCGTATGTGGTTCAGTTCTATCCTTAGTTTAAATTTTATTTTTTCCTTGTTTCTGGGGATGGTATTTGAATGATAATGGGTTGAAACAAAGAAGATATAATTAAACCAAGGATAAAATTAATCCACAAAATTATAGAACTCGTGTATTATTGTGTCAACAAGTTTTACGGCTCGATATGAGGTTGAGTTATTGGATTTGCATTGATTGCCTATACATTGCTCTATTATTATTATTTTTATTTTTTTTATGAATATTCTCCCTTGTTACTTCCCAGAACCACTTGTGAACACCGTGGAAATCCGCTTCACATTTTCTCAGCAATACAAACCTGTATATGACAACCTTGAGGCTGACGAAACCAAAAACCTTACTAACCAAATTGTGAATGCTGTAAGTCTCACTTTCGTCCATAACTGTATTTCGTAAAATTTCACTTTGGCGTGTTTGTCATTTGCTATCAAGACTGTTGCAATTCAATATTTTCTGTTTAATGTGCGTGTAAAAATAAAGCATTTCAAATCGTGTAGGATCACGATCACAAACTCACTTACACCAAGTGCCTTTCCCTCCTCCCCTGCGTACGTGGATTTATCCGCACCCTGGCCATAAATCGTGCGGTAACAAGGACCCATATTTTACAGTGCGAAACGAAAAAACGAGGCAATTAAGCGGCCCCTTAACATTTTGATTTGTTGTTGTTGAAGTAGGGAAACCCCAGACAGGCTATAATGAAACTACTTTTTGACAACTTTTTTTTGTCAAGATAGAGTCGCTTGACGCCAAGGGAAAGATCTTTGACACCTTGTTTCGCATAGCACGTTTAGTACTGAAAACTGATCAATCACAACACCGATAGAGAAATCACTAAGCAGTATGATAATTTCATCTATCCTTAGATTTTAACCTTGTTTGCCCACTTGGTCCCGGAATTATGGAGTTATTCTAAGCTTAGATATTTCTCACGCATTTTCTTATAACCATACGTAGTTGTTAAGAAACAATATGTGTAATATATCTTAGTAAATCCGGTCTAGTGCTAACTCGTAGCTATCGTCTCATATAGTTTCATTATGAAGACGTTATTGTAGCTTAAGTGTTTTTGGTAAGGGTGACAAACAGTTTTTATTTTTCGCAAGGTACTCTCGCCTGCTTATTCCTTAATCAAACTGCAGATAGTTATTTTGTCCTCGGAGTTGTTTTCATGCACTTGTATAAAAACTGAGAAGAGAATTGTTTGAGAAAGACCCTTATTATTTTTGCAGACTAAAGAGGAATATAATAGCCAAGGTTTCGAAGTGGAAAGGGTAATAGTATCAAAATTAAGGTAAGTTGTAGTAATCTTTAGATTTTACTTTTGCATGGGAAGGGGGCCTGGACAGGAGAAAAACCCAAGTACATCCAATTATTTGCTGGCCCTTCATTTCCTAGGGATGTAGGCCCATGTGTACCCCTTCTTAGGGATGTTCCTGGGGATTTATGCTCCTCTACCTTTTCCTAGGGATGTAGGCCCCTTTACCTTTTCCCAGGGATGTTGGCCTCTTTACCTTTTCCTAGGGATGTTGGCCTCTTTATCTTTTTCTAGGGATATAAGCCCTTTTACCTTTTCCTAGGGATGTAGGCCCATTTACCTTTTCCTAGGGATGTAGGCCCCTTTACCTTTTCCAAGGGATGCACGCCCCTTTACCTTTTCCTAGGGGTGTAGACCCCTTTACCTTTTTCTAGGGATATAGGCCTCTTTACCTTTCGCTAGGGATGTAGGCCCTTTACCTTTTCCTAGGGATGTAGACCCATTTACCTTTTCCTAGGGATGTAGGCCCATTTACCTTTTCCTAGGGATATAGGCCCCTTAACCTTTTTCTAGGGATGCAGGCCCATTTGCCTTTTCCTAGGGATGTAGGCCCCTTTACCTTTTCCTAGGTATTTAGGCTCATTTACCTTTTCCTAGGGATTTAGGCCCTTTACCTTTTCCCAGGGATACAGGCCCATTTACCTTTTCCTAGGGATGTAGTCCCCTTCACCTTTTTCTAGGCATGTAGGCCTCTTTACCTTTTCCTAGGGATATAGGCCCCATTACTTTTTCCCAGGGATGTACGCCCCTTTACCTTTTCCTAGGGACGTGGGCCCATTTACCTTTTCCTAGGGATGCAGGCTTATTTACCTTTTCCTAGGGATGCAGGCCCATTTACCTTTTCCTAGGGATGTAGGCTCCTTTACCTTTTCTTAGGGATGTAGGCAACGTTCACACGGGACCGGATTAATTTTCGACGGCTTGGAAATTCGTGCGTTTGGGTGTTCGTTTATTACGACGCCTAGCCGTTCAAAATTCCGTGTGAACAGAGCGAAAATATTGAACGGTGCCGTGTAAACGAAGTAACCGGTCAGAATTTCCATCTTGTCGAAATTTCGGCCGATGCCATGTCAACGTAGTTTTATGTAGGAGGTGTCCAATTATCCCTCAAATTCGACTTGTTTGATCACGTCCTTAATTCTTGTTACATTCTGTTTTAATGCATTGTCACCATCACCTTCACCATCCCCAACTTCATCATCATAATTGTCGTCGTCGCCCTCGCTTTCCCCTTGTCCTCTTCTTTTTTCAGTTGTTTTATCTTTCACGCTCATTCACCCTTTTGGCTTTCTGGTTTCTCCTGATAGTAAAGGAAGCGTGATTGCAGATTTGGAGGTGCAATTCAAAAACGAGGTTAGTGAAAGTGAGATACGGGAATTGACTGAAAAGATAACTGGAGATGGGAAGCTTGGCCAGTTGAGTGTAGCTGATGTCAGTGTTGGACCAACTACTCAAGGTTAGTACCGTTCTCAGTAATTTTTTCAAGCCTTAAGGTGACTCGACCCAGTTTTTTTGGGGGGGTACCATCCTACTTTGAAGCTCTCTGGTATCCCCACCTTTACTTTTATCGTAAGTCTAACACATAGAATGGATAACATATAGATCAATCTACTATATAACATAAAATTTTTGGCGATCGGAGTAAATGTCACGTGGTTATAATGCCACGCCCCTTTGAGGTCTGAGTCGAAAATCTGCTGTTGCCAGCATTTTTTTGTGGAAATCTCTCGGCTACACATAGTGCGCATTATTGCCTTGCGCTGAACAGAGTTTCACCAAAATCGCAAAGACCCAATTCGAGAAATTCAGCGGTTTCCAAATTTAGGTCATAATTTATGCGAAAATGATAAGCAAACTATACACGGATTATATCTAATAAACCAAGCTGTTTACGTTATTTCTTTTAAGAACCTTCTTCTCAAAATCTCAAACAATTTATACGTATTTATACAATTTATACATATTTGGATGTTATAAATGGGGTAATATAAATCAACATGTGCGTTATTTTTTTTAGAGACTGTCACACCTTTTTCAGCAACAGTTTCATCTGATACTGGAATGCTTAACAAAGATGTAATATATGGACCGGTCATTGGAGCCCTGGGATTGATCGTTGTTTCAGCTTTAATATACTTGGTATTAAAGCATCGGAGACGTAAGTAACAGGAATCCTCTTAATTTCTAATTCGACTTGGAACGCAGAACCAGTTTTCAAATGCATTTTAGGCATCAAAACCAACTGGTAACTCGATCTTCGTTGTTTCAGGTGAGTGCACGTGTCATAAATCTTCCTGATTCAACATGAACTTCTTCAAGCCGTTTCTACTTTTACCTTTTCCTATCCAAGTAGTATACGTGTATGATTTTCTTGCAGTACCTAGCACTCCTCCAAAACATTTGCCTAGGTTAGGTATTAAACTCAACTTTCCAACGGTGTTGGTTGCTAATAGTGTCCACGTACTAGCACTGAATGAGAAATTTGTAAACCTCATTTTCTTTCTTTTTTGTAATTAGGTCATCGAGCTGATAGGTAAGTTACAAACAAAACCTAATTTCCGTATGACTTTTTTTTTTTAACTTTTATCTTGAAAACAATGTAGAGTATTCGTCATTTCTTGTATCTGATGAGATGTTTTATTTATTTAGACAATATGATAACCAAAAAGAATTACACAGATCTCACTTGGTAAGTACTAAAACTGGGGGGGACACTCGGAGGCGTCGGGATAAATAACTTAGCATATTCATACCTATTAGTTCATTTCCTCAAAAAAAAAAAAAGACAAAACTATTATAAATTGCTCAAAGATAATCCTCCGTGGTTTGATGACAATTTTTTTTAAAAAAGATATCTGCATGCACTGTAATTTTCAGGGAGTTTTAATAACTCCTCTAGTGGGGCTAATTTAACTCCTTACAGTGGAGTTATTTTTCGTGGAGTTACTTTTACTCCAAAAAGGAGTTTAAACAACTCTTTTTCAGGAGTAAAAGTGACCCCAGATATTGAGGAGTTAAAATGACCCCAAAAAAGGAGTTATCCTGTACCTAAAATTTTTACTCCACTTTCAGAGTTAAATTAACTCCAAAAAGAGTAAAAACAACCCATGTAAGGAGTAAAAGTAACCCCATTTCGGAGTAATTTTAACTCCAGGCTGGGAGTAAAAAGAATCTTTTTCAGGAGTAAAAAATGACCCCAAATTCGGAGTTAAATTAGGAGTTAAAATAACCCCAAAAAAGGGGTTATCCTGCACCTAAAATTTTTACTCCATTTTTGGAGTTATAATAACTCCCTAAAAATTACGGTGTGGTATTGTGTCAAGCAACATGAAAGAAAAAAAGAAACTAAGAAACAAAAGAAGTAGAATCAACGTTTTTGTACTTTTGTACATTCTTACAATTAACAGAACCAAGGTTTTCAAAATGAAAGCAAGGGTAATGGAGAGCGTGAAATACCTGGTCCAAGACATTACATGGAGTTGGGAGAAGTTACAGAGTTCAGTGGCGAATCAGAAGAAACAGGAACAGAGGCATCACCTTATTTGGAGATTAATGAATATGCTCCATTGCATCCAGCAACTCGATCCTGGGAAGTTGAAAGAGAAAACGTCACCATCGAAAAGGTGATAGGAAAAGGTGCATTTGGACAGGTTGCTCAAGGAACAGCCTCAGAGCTGCGAGGGAGAGATGGAACGACAAGAGTGGCCATTAAGATGTTAAAAGGTAACTTCTCAGTAAGACAGAATGTTTTCCTTTTCATGGCATGTGTCTTTATGGAAGATCCGGTTAAAGAAGGTGAATACCTGGGCGCGGGGCACCAAACAACAACTTCAACCTCTATTTACTTGTCACCTAACTATGTAAGATAGTGCTGACCCGCAAAGTAGCAGGACCACTAATCGAAGCGGGTCAGGCACAAATAAAATATTAATTTATATCATTTACATTATAATTAGATAGATATAAGTTAAAAGAAGGTTGAAAGAGAAAAAAGTAAGAAAAAATTATAATCTTATGTTAAACGAAATTAGATAACATTTTAATCTGCTGACATTGGTATAAAGAAAACATAAGCAATCGTGGCCAGGTTTTTTAACCTTTCTAAACGAAAAAGGAGAATAAAATCTATTACCAACATTTTTAAGAGGTAGATCAGGACTGTTACTGTTATTATTGGGGCTTAAAAGATCGATAAAAGCTGGTGCGTTTATCAAAATATATTAAGCTGTCCGTGGACGTGGGAACAGTACCCAACCCGTGGTAGGGTAACTCCAGTTAAGTAAAATAATATTTATATCACGGCATGTGTTCTAAACAAGGCCCAACTCTGCGCGAGCTCTGCTTGCATTTCCGGTCACGTACTTTCCGAAAAGGAACAGAATTAAAATATAAACAAACAACTGTGTTGGATAAATCTGGCCACGGTTGTGGCAGGTTTAATGAAATCAAAGCTAACATAATCACAACACATCGATATATGTAAACCGATTAACCTACTGAATAAAAAATGGGGCGACAAAAATCCGCCACAAGCCACACAACTGTGGCTGAAGCCCCACAAAAAGAAGCAAAGCTCGCGTGAAAGCTGGAAAGCGAAAAATTGTTGGACACTTTTAAAACTATGAAGAAGAAGAAGAAAAGAAAAATTTGTCAATACTAAACGTGACGTCAACGAAACGGCAGCCCTTGTCTGAACCGTGAAATTGAACGTCTGGTACAAATTAGAGAGATGATAATCGATAGGAAAATTCGGACTTAAAAATTGTCAACCAAGTAGCAGCCCAATGACTGACCTACGCAACCAGCATAAGAACAAAAGTACTAAAAAACCGCCTAACATTAAGACAAGGGAAACGAGAAATAATGCCAACCAAGTAGCAGCCCAATGACTAGTTTTAGACAGTTAAGCGTCATGGTTAATAAAAATACTAACACTAAAAGCAGGAAATGTCCTTTTGTCCACCTGTACCACCAGGAATGCTAGGTAGTGAGTAAATGCGCAGAAAATCCCACAGTAACAAATTTTTAACATGCCGTTTTAGTAGTCGTTTTGTTTTTTAAGGCTATCTCTAAGAATTGCACATTTCCGTGAATGCATATACAATTAGAAAAAGCTGAATTAACAGCTTGCATTGGAGGTTCGTTTGGTTCTATTTTTTTTTTCATGTTTCACATGAAAGAAGCCAGGGATTATGTTTGTACTGGAGAGATTAAAGAAAACCCTCGTCCTCTTGCTAATGACACTAGATCAGCCCCGTCATGTTAAAATGGGAGTTCCGCTTTACACTTATCCTTTTATCATATGTCTTCAACTTGCAGATAACGCCCGCGAGACTGACAGAGAGGATTTGATGTCAGAACTTGAAGTGATGAAGAAACTTAAACCTCACCCACATGTTATAAAGCTGATGGGATGTGTTACTGAAAGTGGTAATAATATTTACATAATCATGTAACGTGATGGTTTTAATTTACGTGCCTGTGGTAAAGGGCTACGATATATTTGCTTGTTGATTTTGCCGTCTAAAGATTTACTTTAATGTCATTGACCCAACAAAAAGCGCACGTGATACTGAATTTAATTTTAATTAATTTTCCCGTCTGTTTAAGTTAATATAGCCAGTCTTTAAACCTGGTCAAAATCCTTCAAAGGCTACTTTTTAGCGTTTGAAATGTACCCCGACATCGCCAGCCAAACAGGTGTTACGTCATACACAGGTGGCGTTAAATTCGCGCATTCCAGGTACAAGCACGCACCATGACAGGGCTTTGTGGGTCACATTTGTGTAGTCAGGTGACACCATTCAGACTCTAGTGAGCCCTTAAACTAGAACTCGTCCCCATACCCGGCACAGCTCTAGAAGAGATGTTTAAACAATGCAGGAAAAAGACAGCTGCTCCAAAAATTTAAAAATTCCATAAACAGGTTAAGTGCCTTTGAGGGACATTAAAACCACCAGGACCTGAACACCACATCTAGTTATACTGAATCTGATATGACCTTGACTTTGTATTATCTTATATTATTATACGGTCTATTTTGACAGATCCGATACTCGTTATCATTGAATATGTCCCGTATGGTGATCTCCTGGGTTATCTGAGAAAGAGCCGTGGGCTGAACGACACTTACTTTAAAGACCCGGATGTTAAGCCTCAAACAAGTCTGACGTCACAACAGCTGATGAAGTTCTCTTGGCATGTAGCTGAAGGAATGAGATATTTGTCTTCCAAAAATGTTAGTTTAACATTGAAATTTTCTAATTTCTTCCGCAGAAACTATCATTTTATTTTTTATGTATTTGCAATGCAGCGTGGATTATGCTGAACAAATGATACTAATTGCATTGAGTGTTTTCGAAGGAGATCCACACCAAATCACTCTATAATTTTGTATATACTTTTTACAGCCCTTTCAACTTGTCACTAAGTACGTTCCTCCTTTTCTAGTGATGGGCTGGATTGAATTAGAGACAGTTTTATATTCTGAAATTAATTTAATCTGGATCAGAGCTAAAAAGGGATGCTTTTATGTATTTATCATCTTCATTTTGTTATTATCCGGATTCGTTTGGACGGGGCCTCACACGAATCCGGATAATTTAGAAACCGCGCGCTTTTTTATACGAAAAGGCCTTCCGTCCACACGAACCCGGTGAATCCGCACGCAGAAACCACATGTTCGTAAATTGCTCTTCAGAGTGGATTTTTTTTATCCGACGCGTTTGGTGAATTCGTCAGGGGCACCCAACGAGAATTAATAGTTCGAAACCAATTAAACATAGCACTGTTAAACGTATTTTAGTATTTGAACGGGAGATATAGGCAAATTCTATCCCGAAGATTCTAAGTGACCTTTTTAGGGTAAAAATCCGTTAAAAATGGGCAATGATACCATTTTTTAGATGTTCGAAAATCCTAGGAGAGACAGGCAAGCAAGAAATTTTACAAAAAATGTTCCGGAAACTCTAGATCTCAAATCGTCTTCCGAACAAATATTTTCCGAAAATTGACGTTAGGTGCCTCTGAATTCGTGTGGACTACTGAAACCGATACTTGAAGTGAACTACGTCATCGCCTCGCGGTTCCAGTTTTAGTGAAAACTTTCAAGTTTATAATGGCGGGCAACAATGTTCTGTTTGCCACTTTGCTGGCTCTTATCGCCAGACTAATATTGCATTTGTTGAGATCAATTTTTCTATTTTCACAACAACAATTAGCCATTCCAAAAGAAGACTTAAGTCATCTAGATTGTGGAATTTTTTAGTTCCAGACGAAGGAACATTAAAAAATGCCCCAAAATCACATCGCGGGCGCGGTTTGAGAATGCCTAAACCAATTAGAAAGTTCCAGAAACTATAGAATTTGCCGTCTGTCCTCTGTGAAGTGGTAAGTAGCGAATGTAAATCAAAACGTGGCCTGAGGCCCCGTCCACATAAATCCGGATACTTTTGAAACCACTTCCTTTTTTATACGAATCGGCCTTCTGCCCACACGAAACCAGTGAATCCTCAGACGGAAACTGCATATTTTTGAAACCACTCTCCATAGTGTGATTTTTTTCTTATTTGACGGGTCTGGTGAATTCGTGTGGACGACTGAAACCGAATATTTTTTAAGTCAACTACGTCATTAACTCGGGTCCAGTCTTAAGGCACTTTTCATTTGTCAGAAATGACCGGCCAGACCAGAATTTTAGTTTCAAAATTACAGTACAGTATCTTTATTAAATCTCCACTATGTTGCTCTTCCGATTTAATTTACAAAATGGAAAAAAAGAAAGAAGAAGGAGAAAAAAGACTAATTTACAAATCTAATTATTAATAAAAATGGGAAAAATAGGAATAAAATTAAATTAAAAAATAGCTACGTGATAATATATCGTATATACTATATACATTGACGTAAAAGTACTCTAATTATGACATACAAAAAATATTGTAGTCATGCAATCAGTCACCTGGTTCTCGGTGTGACATAGCTCCAATTTTGCACCACGCTTAAAGCAAGTGAGCGTTTGACTATTTCTTGTGCTTGCCCTTAGCGAGTTCCCAAGTGTTGATAGATCGATAGTGAAAGGAACGTTGTGCAGTGGCTGACCTTCACAAAGGAACGTCTGGTATTATAACTATGGATTCCGGTTCTTTTATTGATGTAGCTATTTAAGTAGGAGGGTGCAAGTCCATTCACCCTTTTGTACAACTGTGCGACATCGCGTATTTACAGCAGATGTTTAATAGAGGACCAACCCAGTTCCCGCAGGACTGGTGAGATATGGTCGAACTTCCTAGTATTAGTTAAAACTCGAGCAGCAAAATTTTGCCCAAGTTGCAGTTTATGAATGTTCTGCTCAAAAGTGCCAGACCATACAGTAGAACAATGAAAGAGCTTACTAAAACCCAAACAATTCAAAATGGTGAAGAGTAAGGATTTGGAAAATAGATGCCTAACTTTGCTTATCTGACACAGAGTAGAGATAAGGGAAGAAGTCATTGTATTTACATGTTCATTAGATGTAAGGTTCGAGTTTAGCATGATACCCATATATCATATATACTACTAGCATTATGCATGTTTCGTAAAAGATGGTATGCGTTTTCGTTTGGACGGGCAAAAACGATTCGAATACGCAGTTGCGAATTCGTGGGGATGGATAGTCCAAACCGGATACACCACACCGAATTCGTCTTGACGCAAATATGAAGTATGCAGTACATGAGCTTATCGGGATTCGTGTGGACGTGTCCTGAGTGTCTTTTCTTATTTAATTGACTTAGTTTATTAACACGTTGGCATCAAGAGAGGATAAAGGAGACAGAGAAGGCATTCCCCATACACACCCTATTCTATGGGTAATTCGTCTCGAGTTATTTTTAACACCACAGATCTCAAGGGGGATTAGACAACAACCAATCAAACAGCGCGAATGTGTTCCGCGTGGATAACCCACGCTCAGAGCCACGCGTCCTTCACGAAATGACGCAGAACAAAATGGCGGAAGACGGGGAGAGCGATATTGCTATTCGTTTTGTCGACGAAAACGACAAAAGCGAGATTTCTGCTAAAGCTGTGTCAGCGAAACGGAAATTAAAAAAGAATCGCCCTTCCTCTCTTGTAAAGAGCTAACAGTACAGCAGCGAAATCCTTAACAAACTGAATATTCTCTCAGGATCATTTATAATTTACAGTTTGAAGAGAGAAATTTCTGGTTTGATATTTATTCTTTTATTAGTCTTTTATTATTCAACAACAATAATACTCGGCGTCCTACTTGATTTATTATACAAACGACCGGTTTCAACAGACCGGCGAAATTTTTCATTTTATTAAAGCACTGAGGTTACGACAACTTCGAGTTAAACTGATTTCACGGGTTGTCAAGGAGTCCAGCGATTCCCTTTTCCCAGGTGAGCGCCGACTCATTTCGCTTCAATATTCAGGAATGCTCTTGATCTTTTACGCTTTCATTGCCTTTCGCCCGACATGTTTTGCACGGCGTTTAGTCATGCGAAACCTCCACGAAACCTCCACGCAGCGCGCGAGGTAACTTTATCCCGATTCTAAAAGTAACTCGAGACGATGGAATAGGGTGTGTATGGGGGATGCCTTCTCTGTCCCCTTTATCCTCTCTTGGTTCACATGTTGGAAAAACATGTATACGTAGTGCATGTCGAGAATTGCGAACTACAAGATAATACAATTGTTTGCTGTAGTGGTTAATATAGTTTATTGTTTTTTCCAGATAATTCATCGAGACCTTGCTGCTCGCAATGTTTTGGTTGGGGAGCAAGAAGTATGTAAGGTTACCGACTTCGGAATGGCCAGAGACGTAAATCAGGAAAATATTTACCAGAAGAAGAGTAAGGTTTGTGGAATATCTTGTCAAAAAGAAATTCTTCTTGGACTTATGCCTTGTTTAATTATTTATTGTTCCGATAACTGCAGAGAGGATCTGGTTCCTTCACTCGAGTTCAGTAATCCAATCAACGACAATAACAGATACCTTTCAAATGCTTTATAAAAAAATTGAAAAGTTAGGAAACTACCACCGCGGTTTTCCTGTTGACTGAGCTCCGAACTGCTAACTTTTAAAAGCTTACTCCCCTTGCAAGCAAATGAATTGGTTTGTTTTTCTTCTTATTATGTATTTATCGGCTCAGTCAGAAAGAAACGGCAGCGCAGGTTCTCTAACAGCCTCCGAGTTCTGCATAGTTGTTCACATCATACGAAATTAAGCCAAATTCAATAATTGTTTTATTATTCATTCAAAATATTTCTGTTTCTAAGCTTACCTCCATGCGACTTTAGTAAGTAAGTATAAGCAAGTCAACACTTTATTTAGAGGGGGTAACACTAAATAGCTAGAAGCTAATGAACATGTGGCCGTCAAAAACTTAGAAAAGAAAAAATTACAAAAAATGCAAATATTTAAAAACTATTTCTATCTAATATAAAAATACTATGATCTAAAAATATCAAAAAATTCTATGAAAATTATACATGTAATCAAATATAAAAAGCAAGGTAAATATTAAAATGATTAAACTAAGCTTTTCGTTAAAAATTAAATTAAATAACGTCTTCTTAAAAGCAGGAAGAGAATTCTTAAGTCGTAATTCTAAAGATAAATTATTCCATAGCTTCCAAGCTCTAACTGAGAAAGACTTTCCCCCCTCTGCCTCGCGTTTATACTTAGGGCAAACTAAGTTCAATTTAGCATACCTAGTATTTCTAGTATGACCTTGATTATTAACAGTAAAATCTTCGTTTAAATAAATGGGTAAGGTACCCTGAATAAGTTTGAAAACTAGAGAGCAACTACTTATCTTATTTTTTTAGTAAAAAGGAATCAATTTAAAGCTATTAAAATAACTGCACAGATGGCGAATTACCATCGGCAGATAGAATAACCCTATAGCCGCCCTTTTTCGCAGCATAAAAACTCTGTTTAAAGTTTTGTTATCACAACTTGACCAGATAACACTAGCGTAAGTTATTGTAGGATGAATTATTGAATTGTAATATAACAATCTTTGTTTAAGAGGTAGATAAACTGATTTTTCTGAGAAGCGCTATACGTTGAGAAAGTTTCTTACAAATTTTATCAACGTGTTGACTGAAAGATAACTATCAATGTCCAATCCCAATAAAGTAGCGCTAGAAACATTGCTCACTAATTCATGGTAATTAAACTTCATTAAATATACCATCGAATAAACTCGTTTATCGCTGAGCATCTTCCAAATGTGGTCAGCACCGGTTGGTTATGGGGAATTAGCACGGGGATTGCAGCCAATGAGAAGCGGCGAAATATTCTGAATAAGTAACAAAAAAAATGAATGTTGTGTTGACACAGGGGCGAATTCCAGTGAAATGGACAGCTTATGAAGCACTTCTGTATGGACTGTATACTACAAAGAGTGATGTGTGAGTTGAAACCAAAAGAATTCATTTTTCGTTTTCAACTTTGTAAGCGTGCAGTGGTTGTGCAACGCATTTCTTCCGTCAACTATATCTTTTGAATTCTCTAAGTTACATTGATGTGTATGTTATGCTATATGTGATTCGTAGCTGTATATCTAACTAAACGTCGCTGTAACTTTCCATTGAATGATGGAGTTGTATTTATGTCTCTAACATCTTTTTTTCTTTAATGTAGATGGAGTTTTGGAGTTGTGCTTTATGAGATATTCACCGTAGGTAAGATACGATTAGAAACTACTCTTAACAGCCATGTGCTCCCACCCCACCCAACTCACTCCCCTCTCCCCTCCTCCCATTGTAATTTGTCTCAACGATTTCGAATACCAAATAAAAGTATGAATCTCTTATCAGAAATTCAAAGGGAAGAAGACAGTGCTCTCACAAGACCCTTTACTTTCTTAGAACTAGAGCCATTGCTTCAAAACTACGAAAAAGTACAGAAGAAACCAAGAGCCTGATACCTTAAATAACTTATACTTGTACTGCATTACCTGTGTTATCTTGTTTGGCAATTTTAATTGTTGTTCTTCCTTGAGGTATAATGAAAACCAGTTTTACGCGAACTCAGAACACAATTACTACCTTTTTTAATTTGAAATATATTTTTAAGGTGGGTCACCTTATCCAAGAACTGAAGGAAGGAAAATGTATTCGCTCCTCAGTCAGGGCTACAGAATGCCCAAGCCGAGCCACGTAGATGACACTCTGTAAGTAAAAACGAAACAAAACAAAACAATCCGAGACAAAATTAAAACAATCAGTGACTCCGATATCATAGGAAGCCTAGTTTCCCATAGGCTACAGAGATAATTATTAGCAGAAGATTGAATGTACAGTGTTAGTGGATTGTAGATGCCTTGTTTTCAGCTATATTTAATTTTGAGGCTTAAACATTAGCCTTGCACTTCTGACCGGAAACCACCATGTACCACAATTTAACCTTTAATCTTAAGTGAAATGAAATTACCAAATGAATACCATTACCATTCTAGCAACAGGCGGCTCTAAGATATCTCATATAACGCATTGCCAGTTCTCTCCAGTTTTGGCTACAAGATCAGTAGCGCGGAAAAAAAATTAGGACCAAGCATGGCTAAAAAGCTTTCATTATAGCTGCTAGTGGATTTCTTTGAGTCGTTTAGTTTATGGAATGCGCTAATTCTTTAATATTTATCTTCAGGTACCAGATTATGCTTAGTTGCTGGCAAGAGGATCCCGATAATCGTCCAACCTTTGAAATACTGGGACGCAAATTAAAGGAAATGGAAAATCAACACAAGGTATAAGCAACACTATCGCAGAAAAAGGCACAGTTCAGGGAAAAGAGAAATTTGGACCTTCTACCTTAGGACCTTGTATTATGTTTTAGTCAAATGTTTTGGTCCATAATCACCATTTTTTGGAGGGTCCGCAACATTCTGTTTGCTTTTGATGTTAATTTCGAAATATGTATGCATGTTTTAAAATATATGTACCTTTCATATCACGATGATGTTACACCCGAGGGTAGGATAAATACTAGTTATGCAATGCCTTTCAAGGCATTATATCGTGAAGTGTCCCACGAGTGACTTGATGTTTCTTAGGCCTAGGCCAAACGTGGAACTTTTCATGAGACGAACCAAACTCCAATTTGGGTCAACCTAAACTAAGTTAAGATCGTATGTTGAGTCACCCGTCGAACTAAGGACGGGTCGAACCAATCAACTGAATCAGACTAGAAAGCAAATTTAGCCATTTAGTGATAAGTTTTCTCCCGGAAGAGGCTAAATATACATTATCATACAAATTTTCAGTTTAGTTCCTGGCATAAGAAAATCGAGGTTTGTCTCAAATGTAGTCTGTCTATAACAATGTCCAAATGATCGATCGCTTGTCAATGAATAAAGTTCGTCTTCCTCTGTCTACTTTACCTGCATCCTGAAGTAAATAGCAAGACCGCTGTCGAATGTTCCTGACGCGATTTCAGATAGGCGTTTTGTTTCGTAGTGCAGGTGTGTATCCATATCAGTCTTCGCAACTTTATGGTAAACTGTTTTTTTTTTGTTGCTATCGGTTGGAAAATTCCCAAACTTGTTTGTCCGTTACATTGTCTGCTTGATTTCTTTTTGTATTACTATTTATCTTTCACTTCTAAAAAGTCCGGATGGTAATTAAAACTCGTACAGCGGAGCTCTCCAGTGGAGCACCATGGGTAAGAAAATTTGGTTATTCATGCATGCGAGAAATTTTGGTTGTCACGTGACCGTACACCCTTCCGCCCGTCCACCCGTCCTTCCGTCCGCACCACAGGGTAACCAATGTGAAATGATCTGTTTTCCTGTGTCAAGGCTGCAACCTGTGTTTAACATGATGATAAACGTCGATGTTATGGTCATCTTGGCCACCCGAACTTTTAGAAAAAGAAAAATAACAACAACAACAAAGCCCAGTCTTAACAGAGAAAGGGCTAGAGCTAGAGATAAAAGGAAAAACAAAAACCAAAAAAAAAGTGAAATTTGAAAATGGAAATGATAAATTTTAGCGGCCAGTATGGTGAAAATGAGCGGCAGTGAAAAAGAAAGCGAGCAGGAACACAAGAAATAAAATTTTTTGTGAGAACATGAGACGTTCCCTCCAAGAAACGTGTAATTAGAAAGTTTCACGCTGTAGTCGTGCAAGACAACGACAAAGAAATGCAAAAAAGAAGTGTGCTGCACATGCAAAGTTGTTGTTGTTTTTGTTGTTGTTTCTAATGAGACGTGTTGTTTTTTTGTTTGCGTGTTTGTTTTGCCGTTCTCGTTGCCTCCGTCGTTTAGCATTACACGATTGTATTTTTACGTGAGTAAATTATCAAGTATAGTGACGAGAGCTTCTCTGTTAACCCTGGCTAAATCTGTATGTCAGTGTTGTTTGCAACCTTGCTTCTCAAAGATTGGTTAGAATTAAAAGCTTTGGCTCTCGCTATCTGGATATCGGCTCTATTTTCGGGGAAAATGTGGAGGCCGCAAGCATCGCCTGGATTTTTTTCTTGAAATACGACCCGTTTCATATCGCAGAATATGTAATATGGATCTCTAGTTTTCTGATTGGCTGTATTGTGAATGGCGTGGGATAAAACTCCTGGTCATCGAATACTCAATTACAGTTGCAATTAATGCTTGGCTCAGTGTCTGAGTAAGTAACGAGCATTTTACACTCTTTTTTTTCTCGCAGAGGCTTATCAACATGAAAGACTACGACAAGAAGCTGTACGAAAATGTGGAGGATTTAATGATTTAGAAGGCAGTGGACAGCATGCACAAAGTAGTTTTATTTCTTTTGAAACTCCGGTGAATAGAGCTCTGTGACTGAAAATAAAAATGACGAAGTCATTTTGCCTTAAAAAAATTAATTGTTTATACTATTGCGCTGACTCACGCCTTTTTGAATTCTTTAAGACTAGATCTTAACAATGTTTTAAAATGATGAAAAGGGCAATGATAATAATCAGACCAACTGTACGTACCAATCATTGTATACAATGGGCATATTAATTAAAATGTTTCTTAATTTTTCATATGTTGACAGCTAATAGAAAGGTATATAATAAGCCGTCTGTAATTCTAACCATTACCCCACGGCTAAAAGAAAAATATGTTTTTAAAAAACATTTGGGAGAGTTTTACTTTTTGAATCGTGCAGTAAAGGCTACTGAAGCTCGGCGGGTTCGCGCTCCACTAGCGAATTTTAGCTGCAAAGCAGTCGTTTGTATTGTACTAGTCTCACAGGCAGCCGTGCTTTGAAACACAAAACGGCCGCGTAAGATACTAGTCTAAGAGAGGAATACTTTAGGAATATTTATGTAGGGATGTGCCAGTGAAACCCCTGGATTCTTAACCTATTTTAGAGTTAGTTCGACTGAATTTCACTTCCTTATACTGGACTAAAGATCAAAAATCGCTCCCTATTCTAGAGTCACTATTTTCCAGCAATTACTGAGGAAGACGCTCTCTTTGCAATTAAACTGAGTGGCGGATAAATTAAGATTTGGTGATTTTATTTTGTTGAGTGTCAATTCCTGATTTTTCAGTCTAGACTAAGACTTTCAACCAATTGATCAGAATGGAAAATGATGCCCTATTCTAAACCCAAACTCTCTGATTTCTTTACCATATCCCAGACTAAATTGCTTGAAAACCATACCCTTCACAGCAACAATTAAATACCTACAAATACCTATATTAATACAGTATCTGATATATGGATATATGGTAGCCCTCCCTGCTAGGGATGGAGTGTATCACGATTGTCAGAGGGACACACAGGAGACCACATACTATACTACATTATCTGCTTGAGTGGAAAATCTCAGACGTTAGAAGAGTACAAAATTGCACGCGCCTTTTCCATCTTTCGATAATCTTCCAAGGATATTTCCTCACGGTCTGCAGTGTAACATTTAGGTCATCACGTGACAGGTGTTCCACTATTCCGGTCCCAATTGCATGTCCTATTTTATTCATAAGTCTTATGTTAACTTTAATAAAAGTGTTCTTTAATTTCCTGTTTCCCTCAGTCATTGCTTGAATCTCCCAGGTTATATGCTCTTTGCCAAAGTACCCACAGTCTCAAGTTCTGCCGCTGTCACATGAATCTTGAGTAAACACGTACATTTTGCCGTTTAGTATAGTCAATTCAACCGGACTATGCCCAGTAAGGTCTGTAAAAATACTCTGTTTCCTTGTAATTCGTTGCTTTTGCCGCTTTTCACCCGTTTGGTGTGCTTTGTTTTGTTTGCTATTAATCTTACGTGTAACTTACATTTCTGAATCTGATTTCGTTGCTAATTTATTGTATGAAGTCGTTTTCAGTCAGATATTAAGCTTATAGTAATAAGCACCACGTTTTCAATTCAGCCAGAGGAAATTAACCAATTATTTTAGTTGTGTAATTTACGTTTCTCTTCAACCTTGCATTAAAAAAATAATAACAAATAAATAACCGGATTAGTCTAAAACTAAGCTAAATATGTTTGTTTTAGTGCCTCAATTCTGATCTCTGTGTACCAAATAACGGTTGAGCTAATCGGTCAACAAGAATCATTGACTTGTCTAACGCTAAAAATCTTGGAGTTGCCTTTAAAAGACACTATCAAGGATGGCAGTTTCAAACATACGCTCCCTAGCTAGCTATTTAAATTATTTCATTTGTTCTTGTCAAGATGCGTCGGACCCTTTTTTACCAACCAATAACAAATCCACGAATTTTCAATTCAGCACAACGGGTGTCTACTTACAGGAACCAATCAACAGCGAGAATAAGTCCCACGTCATACAATGGTAGATTGACAGCTTGAAGAACAATGATTGTCATGACATCAGAGCCTAGTATTCCAGCTGCGCCAATTTCGAGAGCAACAGCTATAAAGCTGAGGTGTTAAAGACGAGTGAAAATTGTTAATTACGTAGACGAATGAGATATACACATACTTAAACAGGTGCAGACAGACTGAGGCTATGTTCACACAATAGACCTTTTTAAGGATACGGCGGCCATGTTGAATTTATTAGATTTAAGGAGTATTATGGGATGCCAGAGGGCACTCGCTCTGTATTTACGTGCGCTTTTCGGGCAAGAAGAGAACTTCACTGTGTATTTCTCAGGTCAAAAGGCAATCATTGTTACATCCAAACACGGCACAACGATCTTTATTTTCCCGTTAAAATCTTTTTATAGGAAAAGCGAGTATATGCCTCTTGGGCATCTCATAATACTCCTTAAGTCTAATTAATTCAATATGGCCGCCGTATCAGTGCAAAGGTCTGTACCGGATAAGTTTTCGCGCCGACAAGAAAAGCTATCCAGGTTAGAATGAACACCTCCGATTTGTGACTCTGCTCTTATGAGATCGACACGGCACGGCTTTGCTCCGTTACAGAAACAGCGCCGCAATCATCGTTCTTATGTGTGAACAGAAGCCCTATACGGTATGGTTTTTCGTGCCTGGGCGCCAAAGAAATCTGGTGTGGTGTGGACATAACTGGAATTTATAACGCGTTCCAGGACTGAGGGTGATGTCTTTTAACTAAGCCACGAAGATAGTAGTAACGTCTCGATACAGAGCTGAATCGTCCATGTTTACCGTGGCGCCAAGGGGTAGCATAAAGCGACAGATGAGTGGGCCGACATTGTTATTTTCTTCTACACATCGATTTGTCGTTGGAAGTGTCGCTGCGCTACAATTAAAAAGGTGTGAAATGACATTTTCCCCAACCCAGGCCACCTGCCTCTCAGTCACTGAACGATAAAAACATAATGGCAACAGTGTACAAAGGTCAAAAACTCTACGTTCATGATCATGTTTTATGCTAAGGTTGTAAACGACCCAACAGAATGAAGAATGAAATAATAAAAGCTTGATAATATAGGCATGTTGACATAAAAAAGGGGGGAATAAATGGCGGCAAGTAGCGTGGCCGTGTTCTAGCATTATTAGGAACATATCAACAATACAATAGAGTTTGATGTTTAATGTTCTCCCGCAAAACTAAAATCTAACCGAGGCGGGGGAAGGCAAGAAAAAAGGAGGAAATATTAATGCTATAAGAAAAAATAATCAAAAACGAAACAAAACAAAAAGAAAGAGGAAAATCAAAAGGCACATTGAGTATATATAAATAAATTAATTAAAAAATTCTTAATAAAGTATATACAGTATATCTAACACATCATATTAGTTTAAAATAAAACTCGTGTTTATCTGACTTTGTAAAATCCTTTTTTACGGATATGTTTTCAAAAAGACAATTATTTCTACGCTTAATGCGTAAACTTCAAAAGAAATACTTGCATATGCACTGCGATCGTGACAGCGACTCTTTAAGTACTAGCACAACTAAAAACAAACAAACAAACTAGAACACTACCGCTTTTAACCACACTTTTTCCTCTTGGCTACATTTCGTCGTTTAGACCATGATTACCTCAAAGCTACTGTGCTTTGTCCTTACAAGAGCGACGAAAAAAACTGTCGAAAACTTAAAGTCGATTCGCCTGACAGTCTCCTGAAAGCAATTTTGCCTTTGCCACTTCGCTTTCTCTCGTGATGTTGTAAAGTGAGCCCAGAAAGGCAATGTTTCAAGTTACCAAACGTTATTCTGAATGGCAAAACCTAATAAATTATAATAACGCGTAATTGGACGCGTGTAATTTTTTCTTCCTGCAAAGACTGTAAGCAAACTCGATAATTGCCCGCAAGTGTGCATGCAACAGTCAGCGGTAGTCAATACAGTGCATGGGCAACTCCACGCTCTTATAGAATTCTGATTTTACAAGAAAAAATGCGCTCCTGGGAACTTGTGAAATCTCGAAGCATCTTACAAGGTACAAGTCCGGTCATCCCCTATTTTTATTGCTTTAACATTTTACTAGAGTTAAAAGGAAACGTCAAAGAAAAATGTAAAAAAAATTGTACGGAATTAAATTTCCACTGCACGAAAATTTTCCACTTTTGGATAAAAGTCCTCTCTGTTGAATTTTAAGTAATAGCAAAAGTTGTCGTCCAAAAAAAAAAAATTGGGTCCACTGGCTTAGATTTGTAGTTATCTGTGCTGCAAGCTAAAAAGGAGGTCCAAATAATCCCTAAGATACTTTGCCATGGTAACTGCTACTAGCGAAATAACAGTTATTTTAAGCATTTATGTGTAATTCAACTCTACAAAAGTGCTGCTTTGGCTTTGCCTTGCTTTTTTTGCTATGTCTTGTTAGGCGTGAAGTTAAGCTGGTAATCCGTTGGACTTGGGTTATACCAGGTAATGATACTATACAGCTTATCTAATAATGATATTAAAATAATAACAATCAGACATTTATAAGGAGCGCTTTCCCGGGGTCCAAAGGCGCTATTTACAAGTTAATTTAAAACTGCTAACGGTAAAAGTTAAAATTGAAAAATCACAATAAAAAAACTACAAAAACTAAAGATAAAATAATTTGAGATACAAAAACACCACAGTCAAGCTAATCAAGTTTGGGTTACTGATAACCGTGGTCATGTAAAATCGAGTTTTACCGAGGTATTGCTGCTTGATCAGATGAAAAAGATTCCCATCTTTTTTTCCATCTCTTCCCAATTTTAACCACCTACCAACTATTTATAATAATGACTATAGATAGAACAAATTATTAAATTAAAGCTCGCCACAAATTTGCTTAAAAACAAAAAACCGCAATCAATACCAAATGGGAATAATCACATTCGTGATGGAAACCGAAACCGACTTGCGTGCCAAAATAAAAGAGAAATCGAACCGACAACCTCAATGCTCCCCCATGACAAGTAAAACAAAAAGCTTACGCAAACTTACAAAAGTGCTTCTCCAATACCTTCTATAATCTACGAAAATATAAAGCGCAGTACACAATAGGTGCTATATTGCTTCTAGATGAAAAGAAACAACAAGAAAAAAACCAAAACCACACACTTTGGGATTTTATACTTGCAATTTTTCTTATAGACCC
Source organism: Porites rus (assembly GCA_964035705.1). Lineage (NCBI taxonomy): Eukaryota > Metazoa > Cnidaria > Anthozoa > Scleractinia > Poritidae > Porites > Porites rus. The sequence goes on along the minus strand of OZ038000.1, from coordinate 17,641,870 downwards.
TCAATCACAAGACGGATCCGCGGTTATTTAGGCATGTTTTCACGGTGAAATACGTCATATCTATTTTGTCTCAATGGATCTACATAATTCATCACCATGAACAGACAATCTTTGCTTTCCTTCTTGTTTTTGCTGTCTTTCTACGTTTAAAACGTGCCGTGTAGTAGAGTAATGTCGATAATTAATTTGTAACAGATCAGGCCAAAATTTAAAGGAATAGCATGACGTAACTCTATTTTTTTAAAAAACTAAGATAAATTTTAGATTCGCAGAAGCAGACATTTTAACAGATGCTTGTTCTTTGGGGACAAATCTCCTCTCCCCAACATACAAACGTCTGGTAGACTTCTGTTGACGTGATTTTTTCGCAAAGGTTGCCGTCTCTTCTGCTACAGTTTAATAGGTGCTTTCCCCATTCGCTTCTAATTCTATTGATTTCATAATTCCGTTCTTAATCAACAACTGCATTAGTTGAAACAAGAGAGCATCAATCCGTTCCTGTATATCATGTTATATAATCCGACTTTAGCCGACCCTCAATTAAACAAACAGGACCTGTCAGCAGTAATTTTTGAATGCTTTCGAAGCGTGAAATTCATTACACTTTTCCTTTTGCTTACAGTGGTGGACTCATCAAATCAAAGAAACTTTACTGAAACAGTCGAACAGACACAACAATACACAATACACTTGATATTATTGCGTTTTGCACTCCAGCAGTACAGCATCAAGCCATTTAAAAGGTCAGGAAACTTAATCAATCAGTCACTTACATATCCGATACAGCATCATGGCGTGTATTTGCTCTTTTATTTTGTTGCTGTATTTCGCCTTTGCTGGGTCTCTTGCGACAACATACGACGACTTCAAATACGGCAAATTTCCTAATGATTTCCTGTGGGGTGCTGCCACATCGGCATATCAAGTGGAGGGAGCTTGGAATGAAGACGGAAAAGGACTAAGTATTTATGATTTTTTGACCCACACCGTACCCAATCAATTCCGCAACAAAACGGGAGATGTGGCGTGCGATAGTTACCACAAGTACAAAGAGGATGTAAACATTTTGAAGAACTACGGAGCTAAAGCTTATCGTTTTTCTATCGCATGGAGTCGTGTCCTCCCTCACGGAACAACAGATCACGTGAACCAGCTTGGCGTCGACTACTACAACAATTTAATCGACGAACTCAAGAAGAATAACATCGAACCGCTCGTCACACTTTATCATTGGGATCTACCAGACGTTTTCCGATCGATTGGTGGCTGGACCAATCGAAGTATGGTCGACTACTTCGATAACTACGCTCGATTCTGTTTCGACAAATTCGGGAGTAAAGTGAAGTACTGGATCACTCTGAACGAGCCGGCGATCGTTATGTTACGTCATCCCTTTTACATGTTTGGATACATATCGAATAAAACCAAGCTATCGACTCTACGATATCGCACGGCTTACAACCAAATACTTGGCCATGCCAAAGCGTATCAGACCTACAAGGAGAATTTCTATGCAAAGCAGGGTGGGAATATAATGCTTGCTTTAAGCTCAGGGTGGGCTGTCCCAAAAACTGACTCGATCCGGGACATGGCCGCTGCAGACAGGTACATGCAGTTTCATCTTGGCATCTTTGCGCATCCTATATTTGTGAATGGTGATTACCCTGATGTTGTTAAAAGCATTGTGGGTAACCGTAGTGAGGCTGCTGGGATTGCAAGCCGCCTGCCTAGCTTCACTCAGGAAGAGAAAATTATGATCAAAGGAAGTTACGATTTGTTTGGACTGAATCATTACTCCACCGACAAAGTGGCTGACAGACCCTCAGGAGACGAACAATCGTTTAATGCCGACGAGGCTTTCATAAAGAGTGGTGACCCTGCGTGGCCAGATTGGGTCAACGGTCACGTGGCTCCATTTGGATTTCGTAAGCTGTTGAAATACATAAAAGACAATTATAACGACCCAACCGTTATCGTAACGGAGAATGGAGTTTCACCTCCTACAGAAGCGAGTAAAACCGGTGAAAAGAGGTTGGATGACGCTTTCAGAGTGGACTACCATAAGAGGTAAATACCGTGTTTATTAGTTGTATTAGTTGAATACTTATTGTTTCAGATGCAGCGTTTATTAATATTCAAGGGCGCCGTTCATTTCAAAATCACATTTCTTGAATCACTGACAACAATTACCGAAAAACGATAATTCAATTGTAAAACGGAAAAAACGGATACTAGCTAAATCCCCGGCAAAAACAAATTAGAGACGTTTGACTGAAATAAACTCCCCCTATTACGGACTGCCGCTAAAGAAAGTCGAGGTCCTCACAGTGTCCGCTATAAAGGAAGTTGACTGTATTATGTAAAACAGAAATACGTTTTCAGTTCTTATGTCTCACTTTTTGCTGAGAGAGAATCGTAATAATTATCTGAGTAGTAGTGTACACTACAAAGCTGCACCATTTTTCTAATTATCCTCGAATAAACGCGGCATAATTCTGCTAATTGGGTGCGGCGTTTATTCGAGAAGGCTTCTATTTGAAGTCGGGGTTTAACCGAGTGAAAACGGTAATTAACGTACAAATATACAAATAATTGTGTACCTGGCCCAGGTTGTTCAAAACCTGGATAGCGCTATCCACCGGCTAAATCACTATCCAGCGGATACGTATTACGGGAAACAATTGCGTTATCCGCTGGATAGCGCTATCCAACGTTTGAACAACCGGGGCCTGAAAGGTAAACGAATGCTGCCGTAGTGTTTCTCGCGTTCATCTAGCGCGCGCAATTAAAATACTTAATGTGTAGCTTTTGTGACGCAATTTGTTCGCCAAGTCGTCGGAAGTTTACTAGGGTTAATCCGAACACTTTCTTCCAGAATTATTATGGAAAGATAGTTTAATAAAACCACAGGCGTAGAAGATCAAACGAAACAAAACCAAAAAAACCCCACGATTTTAAAAGAATTTCGAAACAAACACACATTACATTCTTAGAGAGTTTTCGAGACTACGAAAGCTTCAGACATATAACGTAACATCACCGGCGGTGTGAATATATCTTGGCTAATATATGCCATGAAAGAGAAACTCATCACAGACACGTTACAAGAGAGGATTTCGAGTAGCCTCAACGAACTACATGCAACAAAAGCCAGCAGAGGTTGGTTTATGAAAGCAATGCGTATGCAAGTAATTGTGATAAAAATCCGGTACATTGTGGTTAAAAATCCAGATGCATCGTGTGTAGGAATCGGAAATTTCTGTCCCTGTACAGATTAGATCTGCTGCCTTGCTTGCTCGCTTCAGGCTCGCTCTCGCGGCAGCAATTAGGTTGAATTAGGACATTTATCACGGATTTTGTTACTTACTCAAAAGCATAGGCTTCTTGACAGCTGCAACAGCTCCTCTTAGCCCCCATAGTTTAGGTAACAGCGGCTACCTCCATTAGACGAGAACTTGGGAAAATCATAGCCTTAACACATTGAAGTCAATAGTTTTCCTTGATCCCGATCATGGGTGTTCTCATCTATTTATTCCACATTTCTGGATTTATTGCAGATATACTAATGAGATGTTGAAAGCGATCACCGATGACGGCGTTAAAGTGAAAGGTTACATGGCGTGGACGTTGATGGATAACTTCGAGTGGGGATCTGCCTACTCCACCCCGTACGGGATACATTTTGTCGACTTTGAAAACAACCCTAACCTCACCCGTGTTCCCAAGAAGTCTGCCAAGTTCTTCAAGCAGCTAATAGCTGACAATGGGTTTCCTGAACCACTTTTAAAGTCCGGAAGTTTGAAGATGCTTACTAATGATGCTTTGCTTTTCACCTTCGCCGTCGCCTTGATATATAGCTGAAACGTTCTAACCATAGGGTAGAGATAGTAACTGGGAGGAGGAGTGGAGTAAGACTCCCCTGTGGAAGAGGTGAGGATTACTCCTCATCCCATTTACGGGTCTTGTTTACCGGTGATAAATTGTAACTTTTTGCACTACTTGGCATCAATTAACCCTATTCACATCGGGGCGGGGCTTTTGGAGGGCCTCCTTCGCTAAACAGTTAAACAACTCAAAGTAAAGAACATTAACTGGAAGAGACCGCAATCGAGTATACCGCAGAACTATTATCTGAACTTGACCTGAATCAAGTCAAAATCTGATCACCAGAAATGTACCAAGTGGACATAATGAAATCTGCAAAGTTGATCGTACTGCTTGAAAATTAACTGTAAAGTGCTTATTTGTGTTATTTTCTCATGTCAAGTACAAAAAATTGCTATTTTTTCAAACCTGATTTCTACTTCTTGGTAAAATCAAAGATGGCGATCATTGTTGATGACGTCACAGGCCTTCAACAGCGCCATCACCCAAAAATATACCTCATGTTGTTGAAAAGATCAGAGGCTTTATACTGAAGACAAAAGCGTTCCGAAATACTACAACATATCAGTAACTCTTTGTAGGTTTTCCAGCATCAATCCCGGAAAACCAACCAATCGATCATTTTGAAAATCAATCAATCTTTACTTAAACACGGAACCCCATTATAAAAATGCTCCTTCAGAGAGCCGTGCAAAAACCATGCAATAAAACAGCATAAGGTA
>OZ038000.1:17609763-17632263 GCA_964035705.1 Porites rus | reverse complement strand
GTTCCTATTTTTAACGTATCACTCCGCGAACATCATTTTATTTTGCTTATTTCTTTGAGACTGGGGAGCCCAGGCTTCATAAAGCCTTATGGTTTCTTCTGGGCTCCCTCGCAACCTTACAATTCCTATATGTATTCTTGTATTGTATTGTATTTTGGCTAAATAAAAATGAACTGAACGGAACTGAACTGAACGCCTTGCTAAAGTTTGAAATCTCGGCAACGCGAAACTGCAAACGGGTAACTGCCGTTGTGCAACCATTGCTTTTTTTTTTCTCTTCCTTTCCTTCTCCTCGCTCTTTCTTTTTCTCCTTTCCTTTTCCTTCGTTACTATGATTTTGGAGCTTCTCGGGCTTAAGAAACGTGCCTTTTCAATCAAATCACTGCAAATTTCGTAAGGTTGGTTTTCAAAAAATTGGCTATAAATAGATATTTTTTATTATTATAAAGCTAAGTATATTCGCTGTTAACCATGTATGCATTCCATGTAGATCATGATTCTTTTGTTGTTATAGTATGTACTCATCAGAAATGTGCTACATTTGCATACATCTGCACTTTAAAGTAGAGGTTACAAAATGGAAGATCATTTATACAAACAACAAATACTAGCGGACCAAGAATAGAACCCTGGGGAATTTCACATTTTATTGTTCAGCTATCTGACAGCACACCATCGATAAAAGTTTTCTCTGTTCTGTTTGTAAGGTATGAAGCAAATCAATTGAGGCATGCTTGGCATACACCATTTAGTTTTAGTTTGTCCAACAAAGTGTTGTGATTCACGGTGTCGAAAGCCTTTTTAACATTTAAGAACATGACACAATTTTATGGGCCTTTATCCATTATTAAAAACCAATCATTAGTCACATCTAGCAAAGCGGTCAGAGTGAAATGTAGGGGTCTGAAGCCTTATTGACAGTCGGCGGAAAGTAAACCATGCTCTGTCAGATAACTGTAAAGTCGGTTATGCTGGTAATACAAAAACTGGTCTGTAATTACCAGGAATGCACCTCTTGTCATCTTTGTATATCGGTGTCCCGTTTGCTAATTTCCGGTCCTTTAGGAAAAATCCAGTTCTGATAGAAAGGTTAAAAAGATTGGTAAGGGATGGAGTTATTACCGCATCTGCCTGTTTTAACAGCCTTGCAGAAACGCAATCTTGATCACAAGCTTTATTTTTATAGGCAGAGTTTTTAACAAGTTAAGAACCTCACGAAGCTTTTGACAAAGTCAACGAACGAAGGCCTTGTTGTAGACAAGAAATGCAAGGAACCCTTTTTTTTGTCTACTTTCCTTTTTTGACTGGAGTAACTGGATGGATTTTGAAATTCATCAGTTGCCCCGCACTTGACAAGAGCTGCTCATGAGGAAATCTGATTTCTGGCGCGCCGGGAGCTCCATATTATATTTTCTGTAATAGATTTCTCTCGGTAATATTACCGTGTCAAGAATGTGTGTTGTGGTAAGAGATAAGCACTCGAACTACAGTTATCACTTTGAGACTAATTTTAGGTCATGCATAAATTATGAGCCCCAGTTGAGGAACATTTCCTCAGACTGAATGGAGGTAATTTTACACACAAAGCCAAGGAAACGGCCTTTTCTGTTAACTACATCTGTTATAGCGGGGCTCCCACGCGCGCGACAGAGCCCCATACCCATAGATTATGGTCAACCTCTTTTCCTTTGGTTGTCACGTGATTGACCGAGCGTACGTACGTACGCGTCTACGGATTGTACGGGTGGGGTAGGAGACACTATCAAAAAGAAGGGAGGGGTGTCTCAGGCGTGTCTTGCCAAGTCCACATCTTTTACATTGGACATTCACAATATGGTCAATTGACAGCTGTCAAAACAGGATAGCCACTGACCAGTAGCCCATGACCATATCGCGGGCTCATGTGTCAACTCATTGAGGTGACGTGATTTATTTGGAAGCTGTCCGCTGACCAGTTAATTATTTTACTAGATCGCGATCAATGTTCAGTCTCATACTTTCTAGCTAGTTTGGGATCGGAGCACAGGAAAACTGATACACGTCAATGTTGTGATCCATTGACAGCTGTCAAAACAAGGTATCCGCTGACCAGTATCACTTGACTATATCGCGGGATCAGGTGTCGACCCATCGAGGTCAAGTATTTTTTGAAGTTATCCGCTGACAAGGTACTGGTTTTCAAATGATCGCAGGCTCAGGTTTAATTTTTTAAAAAATTCATATGAAATATGTTGTTTTTATGTGCCGCACAATTAAAATTTTGATTTCAAACTGACCTCGGACACGAAAATTCAGCCAGCTGCTACAGGCAGGGAAGACAGTTGCTTTTGACTTTTCTCGCCATGCTCACGCGTTGGTCACGTTCTACGTCCAATTTTTATGCTCTGATTGGTTAAAATTTGACAGCTGAGTTCATGCAGAAAAAAATTTACTTTGACAGCTTAAGCTGACAGAGTTTTGTGTTAACTTGTGATCTTTTTAACTTTCTTTTTCCAAAGGATGTACAAAATGAAATTCAGCTGCTATGAGGAGTCTTCTGTTATTCATGGCTAGTTTGTTTATCGGGTTTTTGGTTGAGTCGAAGTCGGAAATCCGATTTCGGATGGCATCGTTTTCGTTTTCATCTTGCTTAATGCGTAAGAGGGTTGCAAAGTCTGAAGCGATATATATACTGGCCTTACTTGTTACCTTTGAGGAGCTGCATCTCGAGTGGTAAGCCTAAGTAATTATAGTATTTGATGTTTGTTTTTTATTCCTAATTTAATGAAGTCGAGCGTAGTTATGCGGCTATTTTGTTTACGCACGTGTGTAAGATTTGAGACAATGATCTGACCGAGTATCAGGTTTGTTATAAGCTTACAGATCTTTAAAAAGCCTTTAGACATTTTCTCACCGCAAATAGAAAGAAAACGTTTCAAAGAATATTTAGTTATAATTCTGGCTGTAAAAGAAAGGTTTGAGCGATTTTCTTGCCTCGAGTTCGTCTTTGAAAAAAGCAAACACCGGGAGGCCGGCTTAAAACATAAACTTCAGCTTTAAGCTTGAAGACTCAGGATTTTTAGAGACACTTTAATACTTGTCTTCCTAAATGAAAATTGTCGTCTCTGTATATGTTTCACCGAATTATATTTCTTTTATTGATTGTTAGTAGTCTCTCTTGTAATTTTAATCGTTGTGCCGATTGTTTTCAGGCGTTCAGTAAACAACGCTTCCCGGAGTACTCAAAATGCCGCGCGTTAAACCGTTTTAAAATAAAAAGTAAACATATTAAATTCTTTATTATGTTGGAGCGTAACTCCTTTAATGTTCATTCAAACACTCGCCACTGCTAGCACTGTAAAAGTCAGAACTGGCTGGCCGTATAGATGATTTCGAAAATTTTTTCAACGGTTTACGGCTAAAGCTCACGAGTGCTTCGATCGTCCTGAATAGCAATTTGTATCGCAATATTGTGAAATACTGCATTCTGTTGTCCGAGGTCTGTATGATAAAAACAGTGCCTCATATACTGTTTCACCTCAGATGTGATGTATAAATGATATAAAAGGTTGGTTTACACGCACCCAGATTTGTTGGCAAGATTTTTTAAAATAAACTTGTCGAACGCAAAAAATTCGACTATTTTTTTTTCCAGGCCTAATTAATCTACGGTGATCAAGAGCTATTATGGCTCTTAATAAATGTGATCGGAGACGATTGCCAGTTTTTGGGTGTACTTATGAGACTATCAACTCGATGTGAGATTTGGTTCACTCTTGGGCTGTTTGCAAATTATTTTTTGTAAAATCACTTAGCCTTTCCCTGAAAAGTCACACGAATGTGCTCTAAAGTTAACTGAATTATGGAATACAAGTTTATTGTTTGATTTAAGTTATAAATTTATTAATGGGAGCCTCGCTTTTAGCCCTGGCTAAATCTATATTAAATACAAACCCCTACTTAGCACAACTTGGTTAGTTTTCTTGAGAAGGATGTAAAGAGGATATGTTTTTACCTTGCCGGTAATATTACTGCAAGGAAGTACGTCTCAATATGAATGGTTTTGATCGGTTTACACTGGTAACATGGTAAGAGTTTTATCTCCAGATTGTTTTTGTCCTCTCCATATTGTTTTGGGCCTGTGCTTTAAGTGTACAGTACACACCATATTTCCTCGAATAGTAGCTGGGACGATTTTCTCTTTTCTTTCTTTTTTTTTTCACACGATTATTTTAAAATATTGCTCACTAGAAGTCGCGCCCTAAATATTTTTGTTTTATTATCCCATTGAGTGAAAAAAAAAAATCACATCAAACATACTGAATGAACATGGGCTTTCAAAGTATTCCAAATTTGGTTACTTGCTTAATTTGTAATGTCAATAATCTAATTCAAACCTTGAAACGGTTAAACCTTGTTTTGTTGCTAAAGTTACCTACAAGTGACACAATAGATTTTCCACTTCAATTAAGACCAGGGCAGCGTTCGGGACGTGTTGTGGGTGTGATTCTCTCACTGTGACTTTTAATGATGTGAGTGAAAAGTGTTGTGGCCATGGTATGTACATTTCCGATACTAGGTGACACCTCCGTCGGGACACTTGGAGAGATGGATCTGGATGGATTACAGAGATATCTAGAGGCAAAACTACAAATCCTGGAATAAATGAGAGCGAAGAGACAACTAAGCCACATTGTCCAAAGAAAATGCTACGGCCATCGAGCGTTATCGAGACGTTCTTCGCGTTTAGCTTACTTGTTAAGTTTTCCTCCAGAATCCTTCAAATTAATTTGCTTGACTAGTATTTGCTCAAAATTCGTCGATACAAGCTTTCAGTTCCTTGCAAAAACCGCAACAAATCCTTGCCATGTTTTTGCTTATCAGGAACCAAGAAGAGAGTTACCTTCGAAGGCCCAGAAGTTTATAATAATAATAATAATAATAGTATTAATAATAATAATAATAATAATAATAATAATAATAATAATAAGAAGAAGAAGAAGAAGAAGAAGAAGAAGAAGAAGAAGAAGAAGAAATGAATTTGTCTAGCACAAATTCCATCATACAATCTTTAAATACGCTTTAAAAATGCTTCTTGGAGAAGGCGAATTTGACTCGAGGTGACCTCCTTCTAAGAAAAGACAGGATTTCTGGCCAACAATTGTTTCCAAATAATTCTGACAATCTTTTTAACTGTGCCATTTCGAAGTCGCAAGCAACGTTTCAGACCAATGTGCTTCAACGCTGGGCATTTTTCATTTTTATTGACCAGAAATCCTGTCTTTTCCAACAAGGCGAGGCCACCTCAATCCAAATTGGCCGCCTCCGGACCCAATCTCGCTTCGTTCCTGCCCAACAGTCATCATTCAACGACATCTATCCGAATTTATGAATGCCGCACCAGCTGGCAACTCTAGGCCACACAGCTTAACTTGACTTAAATCAAGCAAAAATCTTGTAAAGCAAATCAGCTTTTACCCATAAGCCTTCCAAGGAGACTCTCTCCTTGGTTCCTGAGTAGCAAAGAAACATTGAAGTCCATCAAAAAGACACTCAATTTGACCATACACTCTGGCTGCTTTAAGGCTATACATGATAGAGGCAGCTTTAGACTTAAGCAAGCTCTGAGCAAAGCAGAGCACGTGAGCGAGGGGAATCCTTTATTGGGCAATCGGCCAAAAAAGTTTAGAGTGTGGCATGACAAACTTTAAGTAGAGAAATGATCAGTGAATTGACTCTCCAGAGAGACTAACGGACCATATGGCGCTTTTGCAGCACACCCCCTCCTAGAAATTGGCATGGGGACCCCTTCCCGTACCCATGGCAAATTAGCTTAGGGACTGAGCTTGACGATGAGAGATATCAGGACAGCTAGCCCCCTATGCAAATTCTCACCGCAGGCACCAGGTTCTTGTGCGAATATTCTGGGCTTTTTGAGGTACCTTTTTTAAAGAAAATCGGCTAGATATATATCATGTGCGTGTGTGTGTTTGTATCAGGGACGCAATAAACTAACTCAGACAGTTGCCACTAAGTTACATTTATTAAGCTTTATAGTGACATTGGATTTTGAAACATAATGACTTTCTTAGCTGTGAATTCGCGCGGCCCTCAGTGACTAATTGGAGAAGATAATATACCAGGCAAAGCCGACCCAGTCCTCCAGTAGCTCAGTTGGGGAGCTTGTGAAGAATGGCTGCTTCCCGTTCTGTACCAAGCGAACCAGTTTTTTGACGAGCCAGCGGCAGTTCCAATCAGAGTTCGCCCAATATGTCAACTGAAGCGGGTAGCTGAGTTTACGATACAGCTGTTCGTTCAGGATGTGAACTGAGGCGTGAACTCCGTCGACAATTACGTGATGGTTTTCTGTCATCTGTCAGTGGATGACGTAGAGCGCCAAAGTAAGTCATCACATCTAAAGGAAAATTCAAGAAAAAAAGCTTCACCGTTAAAGACTATGAGAACGTGAGTTACCCTTGCTGGAATCTGGTTAAACTCACAGGACACTGATCACAGTCAAATATCAACTTCTCAATTCCTGGGTTTGCTTCACCCACCTGTAACCTTAGTGGGAACCAGCTTTCCATTATTCATAATCCAAATGGTGTCATCTTCTTTCACATCCATAGCCATGATTGGATCTTTAAGAGGCGCATTTTTGGTTCGACTGGCCGTTTTTGTTGCGGAAATGAGATGACGTGCACTGATGCCAATAGACTGGGTCGCGTTGGAATGATCTCTATACACGATGCGAAGAAGTTGGGCGCGAGCGTCTTGCTGCTCATGCTCAATGTAGTAGACTTTGCTGTAAACCCGCTGTCCGGTTTGCTCGTCTACCGACTCAACCATGTCGCCAAGGCTGATAGAGTGGAGTGGCTTGGACACAACACTACCCGTTTTCATCTTGAGATTCACGAGTGATTCTGCTAAAAAACATCCTCCGCTTCTACCGACCGCACGAACTACTGAGGCCCCTGATGAGACAGATCTGTTGATAGATAGGGTACGAAGTTAGGTTAATTTCATGGCAAGGGACAGCTCCAATTCACGTATGAAAGATACAAGAAGCACGGCGTGTTAAATCGGTGACACTTGACAATAAGAAATCCATTTAATGAATCTATATCAATCTATAAAATTAGTTAATCCAAATCGATTGATATGATTGATATGATCAATCGATAATGAATAATCGCAAAAAATGTTTCGCAGCAGAATAACACATATTATCAATTTTTGCGTGCTTTATCGGACCTCGTGTTACAAAATCACGAACAAAATGTCTGGTTAAAACACGCCGCATCGACAGTGGGAAACTGCCTTGTGATATCCGATGTCGTTGTAAAAGCGCGGATCCACACTGGTTTCCACCGTTTTATACTTATTAATAATAACAATAAAAAGCACTTTCCATGTTGAAATCGAGCGATGAAATAATCCACCAATTTAAAGGGCTTTATCCGAGGAACTGGCCAATATCCTATCTGAATGACTCAGAAACCCAGGAAAGGGCAATTAAAATCCAAAGAAATTCAAGGGGGAGCATGCTCCCTGACTCCCCTAGAAGCTTGCGCCTTCGGCGCTCGTTTAGCTGGGAAATCGGTCAGTATTTATCCTAGATCCGTGCCTGAAAAGAGTACCAGAAGGGTTCATTTTCTGCAATGCTTTCAAGTCTTGGGCTCTGATTCCAACCAGGGTCCGTCCAGAATGTACACTGAATCGACTAGCTGAGTTTACGATACAACTGTTCGGGCCATCCACAATCGATGGCTGAATCCATAAAGTTGGCATCAATTAATCGATTTTAATGAAAATCGATGGTCGCTCGAATTATTACAGTAATAAAAGTCATCGCTCGATCTCCCATTTCCAATATACATCGATCAGTTGACATCAATTGACATCGATTGATACCGATTTCATCGATTTTATTGATTAAGCATACCTAGAAAAAAGGGAGATGGAGATTAAAGGCGATGAAAAACATTGAAAGCATAGATGGGAGAAAAATTACAGATAATCCCACCACTTACTGGGTAAACTCAGAATCACTTGTTGCGGCGATATGGCTTTGAGCTGCTAACAACCCCACCTTTGCAACAGTAAAAAGCACAATTGCAGTGAAAAAGCCAATGAGATGTTTTTCTGCACATTCACTGCTTCCCACGGCCGCGCATCCTTTGCGATTCATTTCGGTCAATTTATTTTTATCCGTCTTCTTGCTAATGTCGAAATCTTTCAAGAAAATACCGATAGCTTGGATGAACTTTACCGTTTTTACTCCATTCGGCAAATTGTCTAAATTTTGCAGCATCTGGTACTTGGTGCAGGTCATGATACAGTCCGAGTCTCCCTTGGCCAGTAGTCCGGCTAGAAATTTAACATCCTTGTGTTCGTAGTCTGCGATTTTCTCCTCGTTACATATCCCAACGAACGTCTCATAATATATATATTTAGCCACAGCTTAAAGCGAAGCTCCCATTGATAAATTTATAACTTAAATCAAACAATAATTTTGTATTCCACAAATCAGTTAACGTAAGGGCACATTCATGTGACTTTTGAGGGAAAAGCTAAGTGATTTTGGAGTGAAACAAATTTTGTATCGAGTTGATATAGCCTTATATGTACACCCAAAAAATAGTCTTCGGTCACATTTAACAGCAATGATGGCTCTTGATCACAGTAGATAAGGCGTGCAAAACAAATTCTTGGAAAACAAATCAGACCGAATTTTTTGCGTTCGACAAGTTTACAAATTCTTGCAAATAAATCTGGGTGCGTGCAAACCAATCTTTTATTTTTTTTATACACCACATCTGAGGAGAAAAAGTACTATGAGGCGCTGTTTTTATCATACAGACCTCGTACAAAATGCAGTATTTCACAATACTTCAAGACAAATTGCATTCATTCAATATTCAGGACCACAGAGGCACGCGTGGACTTTTAATTAGCGAAACCGTTCAAAGAATTTCCAAAATCACCTATACGGCCAGCCGGTTCTAACTTTTGACAAGCGCCAAATTTGCGAAGAAATTTTAAAAGAGTTACGCTTCAACGTGAATTTATTGAGTCTATTTTTTATTAACGGTTTTATAACGATGTGTAATCTTAAAAAGCGTTTGATACGCTTGGCATTTTGAGTACTCCTGCGAGCGATGTTTATGAACGCCTGAAAACAAACGGCAAAGCGATGAAAATTACACTTTTGAGACTACCAAAAATCAATAAAGAAAAATAATTCGATAGAACATTTTTAGAGACAACAATTTTCATTCACGAAAACAAATGAGTATTTAAGTGTGTCTAAGAACCCTCAAGTCTATACTAGTAAGCTTAATGTTTGTGTTTTAAGCCGCCGGTTTTCCGGTGTTGGCTGTTTTCAAAGATGAACTCACGAAAAGAAAATCGTTCAAAGCTTTCTTTCTACAGCCAAAATTATAACTAAATATTCTTCGGAAAGTTTTTCTTTCTATTTAAGGTGAATTAATATCGACTAAAGGCTTTTTAAAGTTCTGTAAGCTTAAGCCTATATCAAACTTCATACGAGGTCAGATCAGTGTCTCAGTCAAATCTTACTACAAACGTGCATAAACTAGCTTCATAAACGGAGCAGCTGGACTCCATGAAATTAGATTAAATACAATAATTACTCAGGCTTACCATATTTCGAGATGCAGCTCCTGAAAGCTATCAAATAAGGCAAGGATCGCTTGAGCCTTTATAATTCTCGTACGCATCCAGCAAGGTGAAAAACAAAAACGACGCCATCCGAAATCGGATTATCGGCTTTGACAAGCGACGCATTTTTCAACCAAAAACCCAATAAACAAACCAGCCATGAATAAGAGAACACTCTTGATAGCAGCTGTATTTCATTTCGTACATCCAGTGGAAAAAGACAGCTAAAAACATCACAAGTTGACTCAAAACTTTGTCAGCTTCAGCTGTCAAAGTAAACAACTTTCAAGATGCTGCATAAATTTTACGCATGAACTCACCTGTCAAATTTTAACCAATCAGAGCATAAAAATTGGACGTGGAGCGTGACCAACACGTGACCATGGTAAGAAAAGGTCTTCCCCGCCTGTATTTTAAAAAAACTGGCTGAATTTTTGCGTCTGAAGTCAGTTTGAAATCAAAATCATAATAGTGCGGGGCGATACTGACATAAACACAACATATTTGATATGAATTTAAAACAAAAGTAAACGTGAACCTGCGATCATTTGAAAACCAGTAAATTGTCAGCGGATAAGTTCAAAAAAATACTCAACCTCGATGGGTCGACACCTGAGCCCGCGATTCGGTCAGGTGATAGTGGTCAGCGGATACCCTGTTTTGACAGCTGTCAATTGATGACAACATTGATGTGCAATCAGCTTTCTCCTGGGCTCCCAAAGTACCTAGAAAGTGTGAGAGTAAACATTGGTATGCCTGTGGTGCGGACGGACGGTCGGTCGCTCGGTCGCTCGGTCGCTCGGTCGCTCGGTCATGTGATTACCAAATTTTCTGGGATGGGTAGATTTCCTTAGCTATGGGACTTCGAATTGAGCCCGTGATCAAATAAAATATCAGCGCAAAACTTTAAACACTACGTGACCTCAATAGATAGAAAAATGAGCCCGCGATCCACTCAGGTGATGATGGTCAGCGTGTACTTTAGTTTGACAGCTGTCAATTAACCTTCATTAGAATGGCGAATATTCGAATTAACAGACTACTAGTGTGAGTAGGACATTTCCGTCCGGCATGTAGTGGAAAATGCCAGATCGTGTACCTGACCGAACCTGAGCCCTCGTTATTAGTTTTCTGATAGAGGTCTGCACATGTCCTATTTGGACAGCTGTCAATTGACCTTAATTTGGCCTGCCAATGTAACTTTAAACTACTGTCAGCCAACTGACAGCCTTGCCCGGCGTAGTTTCCTTTTTATGTTGAATTGGTAAGTGTGACATATTATATCAGCTTATATATAGGGGCAAAACGACTGGTCTTTTATCTGAGCCCGCGAGACGGTCATGTGATAATTGTCAGCGGATGTCTGATTTTGACAGCTGTCAATCTAATCGTACTCATACGGATGGCTTACATAACTAGGAGGCTAGTCAAGTTGTGCAAGATCTATTGTGACATTTGACATCGGCTTACATGAAGTGTGTGTACGGACGGGCGTACGCTACGTCATAACCAAATTTTCTGGGACGGATAGTTTACCAAATTTTCTTACCCATGGTGCTCCGCTGCGCGCGCGCTTCGCGCGCGCGGGAGCTCCGCTAAAAATTTAGCTCTGTCTTCTCTCCGCTGGGGTCATCTTTTTGAAGCTCTCGACTTCTTGAACAGGATTTTTGGGTTTGTTTGGAAGCTCAAATTTGCTCAATTCTTCATTCTTTATCTCATGAACATCCCCTTGCAGTTGGGATTTGGTACCCTGTAGGACAGAAAAAAAAAACATACCAAACATATACCATGTTAGTTTAAGTTCAGAAATGTACTAAAACAAACCATAAACTTCGTCCTGTGACGGGAAAGGGATCTAAAATAGACATTTCATATACATTTTTCACAGGTAAGCTCAGTGTGGTCAGAGAAAATTTCCTAAAATAATAATAATAATAATAATAATAATAATAATAATAATAATAATAATAATAATAATGATGATGATGATAATAATAATAATAATAATAATAATAATAATTATTATTATTATTATTATTATTCAGGGAGCCCACTCGCCCTAGCGGTTTTCAGTGGGGCCCTACAAGTCATAAATGACATGAAAATAAATAAATAAATAAATTAATTAATTAATAATGAAAAAAGCCAAATCATCTACTTTAAAAAATAAAAACTAAGAAAAGAGATAAAATTTCATACTACATAATATATAGATTTAACCAGGGCTAAAAGCGAAGCTCCCGTTAATAAATTCATAATTTAAATCAAACAATAAACTTGTAATCCACAGATCAGGGCACATTCATTTGACATTTGAGGCAAAGGCTAAGTGATTTTAGAGAAAAATAATTTGACCGTCCAAGAGTGAAACAGCTTTTATATCGAGTTATTAAATAGTCTTATTTGTACACCCAAAAATAGCAATCATGTTCGATCACAGTAGATTAGGCCTGGAAAACAAATAGATCTACCTATTCGTGTATTGTATTTGCATTGGCTGTTGCATCATAATGTGGCATTCACCAGTCTCTCCAACATTGTGTGGTTCCAGAAAATAACCATACCCCCCCCAAGGAAGGGATCGGATTTTTCCAGGGGAGAGGGGGGGGGGGCAATTTTCCTAATTCTCCAGTGGGGAGGGGGGAGGTCACCACAGGGAAATATTTCCAGAGGGTTCTCGTGACGCGTAAGAGAGTATTAAAGAAAAAACACAAAAATTTACCACGACAATTTATTTGCGAAGATATAAAACACGACGAAAGTTAAAGAGCTACTAAACCTATGGATTGATGGACATAACGAACATATTTTGTCAGTCCCATGGCGTGACCTCTCACGCGAAAATGTTCCTTACGGTTTGCCGTTTTCGAACAGATTTGGTATCCGTTTGAACGGCTCGGGGTATCCGTTCAAAAAAAATTGTCATGCGCTCGAACGACTTGGGCTATCTATTCGGGAAAAACTGTCATCCCTTCGAACGGCCTGGGCTATCCGTTTGAAAAAAGTTGTCATCCGTTCGAACGGCTTGGGATATCCGTTTGAAAAAATTGTTATCCGTTCAAACGGCCCGGGCTATCCGTTCGAAAAAGAATTTGTCGACTGTTCGAACTACAGAAGCTATCTGTTCAAAGATAAATTTTAGCCGAGTTTCCATCCCAAAACCATTTCGTCGCTAGCCACTCGTCGAACGATCTGTTATTCTCCAGGTCACGTACGTTAAAAATTTTGTTTACAAACGTATCATATATGAATAGACCTTGTCACGGTTTTCGACGCCATCTTGACGAGTAGGCAAACGCGTGAGAAATTACAGTGTTTGTATGAGAATCTAATGTCGAATAAGTTCAGTGGAACGACTGTTCTGAAAAAAATATGATTTGTAAACTAAAGCTTCACTCCTAAGGATTCTCCTGATTGAAAATTGAGGGCGTTACATGCACTAGAAGACCTAGAACCACTTTTTAAAATTTTCTATACATTTGTCTGTAAGAAAGTCCCGGGAAAATTACAGACAAATATATGGAAAAGCTAAAGCAAGCCTCTGGAGAAATTTAAGCACAGGTACGCCCCCAAAATTTTTTAGGACAATCCTTTGCCTTGTAGCTTTAGTTTACAATTGATATTTTTTTCAGAACAGCCGTTTTACGGAAATTATTCGACATTAGATTCTCATACAAACACTGTAATTTCTCACGCGTTTGCCTACTCGTCAAGATGGCGTCGAAAACCGTGACAAGGTCTATAGTTACGTATCTCTGCTCCTTTGTAGCCATCTTCGCTTTCATATTATCAATCGATTATCGACAGTATCGACATACGTTTTTGTCAATACTTAAGTTTTTTGTTTTCAACAAGTTTCCCGAAAATAATATTTTTTTATCTTTTACGCTTTTGTAGTTTATCAGCCAGCGGAACGAAACTTCATTTTCCTTGCATGTCGAGAACACAAAACACGAAAAAAATATTTTTTTAATTGGTTGCATTTCTTCTTCTCTTGACTGTTTCTTCATCACAAAGAAGTTACACGGGTCTTTTCCAGCACATTAAACTTTGCGTGACAATTTATGCAGTGCGATTAATGGAGTTACCATTTACGCTTCAACATGATAGATAAATTGTTATGTTTAGGTTTTATTTCCCTTTATTTATTAAACTGTGTATGGTTTTGTTATGTGTAATCCTTAAAAGCGAGTGATATTTACGCGCGGCTGTTGAGTATTCCTGCATGCGATGTTTATGTTTGACTGGAAACAACCGGTGCAGCGAAAAAAATTGCGAGACAGACTACTAACAATCAATAAAATAAATATAATTCGGTGAAACATGTACAGAGACAATAATTTTCCTTCACGAAGAGAAGTATTGAGAGTAAAGTGTCTCTGAAAATCATGAGTCAGGTAAGCATAAGCTTATTTAAGTTTTAACCCGGCTTCCCGGTGTTGGCTCTTTTTCAAGGTGAACTCGAGGCAAGAAAATCGCTCAGAGCTTTCTGTTTACAGCCAAAATCATAACTAAATATTCTTCGGAACCTTTTCTATGAAGTTGCGGTCAAAAAATGTCTAAAGGCTTTTTAACCCTGATACTATTGTAGGTTTGATCATTGCTCGTGTATAAACTTAAGCCGCATAAACCATACGCTCGACTTCAGGAAACCGAAAAAAAAAAACGCATCAAACACAATAATAGCTCAGGCTTACCAGTCGAGATGCTGCTTCTGAAGGTCATCAAGTGTTCCAGAATTGCTTGATACTTTTCAACCCTCTTACGCCTCAAACAAGGGCAAGTGAGTAAGTTCATTTTTGAAAACGATGCCATCCGAAATCGGATTTCCAATGACTTTGACAAGCGGTGCATTTGTCAACAAAAAGCGCAATTAACAAACCAGCCATGAATTACAGAACAATCTTGATAGCAGCTGTATTTCATTTTGTACACCAGGTAGAAAAAGATAGTTTAAAACATCACAAGATGACACAAAACTCTGTCAGCTCCAGCTATCAGTAAGCAAGTTTCCACACGCTGCATAAACTTTCCGCATGAACTCACCTGTCAAATTCTGACCAATCAGAACATAAAAATTGGACGTAGAGCGTGATCAACGCGTGACAGTAAGAAGAGTAAAAAGTGATTGCCTTCCCTGCATGTAAATGTAAAAGCCGGTTGAATTTTCGCGTCCGAGGTCAGTTCGAAATCAACATTTTAAAAGTGCGGCTCATGAACACGACTTATTTCATATGTATTTAAAAAAAAATTGAACTTGAGCCTGCGATAGTTGAAAAGTAGCAACTTGTCAGCGGATACCCTCAAAAAACACTCGAACTCAGTGGGTCGATACCTGATCCCGCGATAGGGTCAGGCGATACTAGTCAGCAGAAACACTATTTTGACAGCTGTCAATTAATCAAAACATGGATGTACAATATCAGGTTGCAGGCTCCCAAACTAGTACGCTACGTCATAACCAAATTTTCTCGGATGGATAGTTTACCAAATTTTCATACCCATGGTGCTCCGCTTCGCGCGCGCGAGGAGCTCCGCTATAAAACTAACTTTAAAATAGTTTAGCAGTTGGATAGTGCATTATTTACAAAGTTTTAAGCTTTGCTTAAAAGAAGGACAATGATTTGCTGTTTTTAATTTCATTGTGTAGGTTGTGCCAGTCCTTAGAGGCTTGAAAAATGAATGTTTGCTTGCATCAATTGGTGCGCGGTATCTGTCGTCACTTTTTATCAGGCAAAGTCCCATCTGGAATTCATTCAGCACTTTTCTTTTCTTGTAGAAAATGCACAGAAGATAACGTGCTCTATAATTCTTCAGCACATTGATAACGTGCCCAAAAAAGTCATAAAAACTTTCCATGTACGTACCCTTACTAAATCCAACACTGTTTTGAATGTATTTTTAAGCTATTTTTGAAAACTGTTTTTAACCTGTTTTGTGAAATAGGTTTTAAATAGGGTGAAAAGCGTATTTTTAATGTATTTTTCGACTGCTTTTAAAGGTGTTTTAACCTGTTTAAAACGCTGTTAAAAAAGAATTTTTAATGTATTTTTAAACTCGTTTAATATATAAAAAATTCCAGGGCTTTTGCAAGGCTCAAAACAGGTCTAAAATAGTTTTTAAATATCTTATAAATCGGAATAAAAACAGGATAAAAACAGTTTCAGAAACAGAAAATTTGCTATACTATTTTAAAACTATTTTTAATGGCAATTTTAAACGTATTTTGAAAAAAACAGGTTTAAAATAGGTCCAAAAATATATTTTTAATATATTTTTCGACTGATTTTAAAGGTGTTTTAACCTGTTTAAAACGCTATTAAAATGTTATGCTTCAAAATATATTTTAATAGCTTTTTAATGGGTTTCGAAATTTAGTAAAATAATCGTATTTGCAAATACAATAAAAATACTTTGAAAATAGTATTAAAATACCACAGAGGAAGAAAAGCAATAGCACGCGTATATTGTGAAAATACATCAAAAATAGGATGCAAAAATGCAAAAACAGTATAAAATTGTAAGAAAATAGCCTTAGAGTTGCCTGAAAACAGTACAAAAATCGGTCGAAAGAGCATAAAAACAGTACAAAAACAGGATGAAAATACCATTTAAATTCATGAAATAAAATGAATACAAAACCGTCGAAAATTACTCAGAAAAAGCAAGATTTACTTCTGCGAAATTTCTCCACACAGTCCTACGCTAGGATTTCACCGGAATTATCTCTTAGCCGATTACTTTACGTTGATTTCCCTAAGAATTTTCGGGAAATTCTTATGGAATTTTTCAGAAATGCTGAAATCAATCTTTAGCCTGTGTACAAACCCCCTCCCCTCAATAAAAATCGGAGGGGAAGGGGGTCGGTACACAGGCTATCAATCTTCCACTTCAAAAGAGTATTGCGTTACGTTACCGGTAAATGATAATCTACATACATGTAACTTACATTTTTTATTATATTCACGGCTTTACTCAATTATTATCAGAAGCTTGCAGGCTACGCCTGAACGTTTAATTATTGGCTGATAAAGAACAACATAAGAATAACACCATCAAATTTACACGAGCATGAAAGAGGTCGGTGACGTGACATCAAGTGACTGAGAACAGCGAGGCTGAGCATGGAACCCTGTAAAAACTAAAATTGCCGTACAGGCGGGAGTATATAAATGTTTACTACCCTTCATTTGTTTCTCATATGGCGTATACTTAAGCGTCTTAGTAACATGTTATGCATATATTGTGTATAATACTCACATAACAGAAGACTCTTGGATTAACACACAAGACAGCACAAGACCGCGTGCTTCGGAGAGAAACTGAACCAGATCCTTTCAAAGTACATAACAGTCGCTGAGGAGTCATACCCATTTTTGATCCGTGATAAATGCAACATCTACGTGTTCAGACAATCCGCAGAGTTGAAATGTATACTTTTGTAAGATCGTAACAAACAGTAAAATCAAGCGCACCCGCCATCACAGCAACCGCCGGTACAATAATTTGAAATGAGCAAAGGACAAAGGACGGTTTGTTTATCACGTGCATTTGTCACATCACCGCGGCGCGAAGTCGTGATTTCAGTCGCGCGTGACATCTTAGAAATAATATGCCATGCATGTGCGGAATAATCTCTGAGAGAAAGATAACCATATGTCGGAGTTTATTCATATCTGAGCTTTGTTTCTTGATGCAATATATATGAGGTGAGATCTTAGCTTGGATAATTTATTTATTATGTAATTTCAAGGGCTTATTTTAGATAAACCTCTGTTGACCGCGTGCATCCGGTTCTCGGCCCGCGGCTTCGGCTGTTTGTGAAAAAATTTCTATATGAAATTAAAATGCGATTTTAAGAAGTTTCTTTTAAAATCTTATGGAAAGTCCCGTAACTGCATTAATTGAATCACGGCTAAAATCTACGCGGAGATTTTCGCAGAGAGCTTGCAGGTATAATGAATAGTGAGGAACGGATAGATCTTTTATCGGAACACTGTCACAGTTACGTGTTGTCAGTCAAAGCTAAAACCTATTCCTAATTTTCTTCTCTTTTTTTATTTAATTTAGATTTAATTTTTCGCTCAGATTCGAACTTTGTTGGGAGGAGAATCCGGTCCACAATATGTGACAGCTTGTTTTGAGTCATTTATGAGTTCGTGACACGATGAAGGCTTAAAAATTAACTTTGTGCAATTGTTACTTTTATTTATAGTCTGAGTATAAGTCTCCCAAAAGACATTACAGTATTGCACCCTAGTAATAATAAGTTATAAGTACACTACTTTAAAGTATTTACAATAAGGTAAGCATTTGATGACTTTAAGCAGACTTCAAATAGTTTATGGATAATCTGTTTTTATAGTCAGAGTGCTGTGTGCCCAAAATACAATTCAAATAGACCTCAAAACAGTGTTTAAGTACCCTATTTAAAAGTATTTAAAATGCGGTCAGTTCTTAAGGTTTTAAAACATATTTCAAATAGTCTATTTGAACTCTGTTTGTAACTTTGTCAGTGGATGCGTCTCAAAATACATTTTAGATACAACTCAAAACAGTGTTAAAGTACCCTATTTAAAAGGATTTAAAATACGGTCAGCATTTAGGCTCTTAAAACATATTTCAAATAGTCTATTTGAACTATGTTTGTAACTTTGTGAGTGGATGCGTCTCAAAATACATTTTAGATACAACTCAAAACAGAGTTAAAGTACCCTATTTAAAAGTATCTTAATTACAGTCAGCATAAAAGCCCTTAAAACATATTTCAAATAGTCTATTTGAACTCTGTTTGTAACAGTGTTAGTGGTTCTATGCCCAAAATACATTTTAAATACTCTATTTTAATCATATTTATTAAACAAAATACATTGTAAATTGATGAGAGAGGTTTTCCTTTACATGAAATACAATTTAACTACACTCAAGATATATTTCAAACAGGGGCGAAAATTTAAATTTTTTTGTCAAATAATATTAAAATACAGGAAAATAGTGTTCAAATACTGAAAATACATTTTAAATACTTTAAAATCAGTTTCAAAATACATATGGTTTGGTAAGGGTAGCTCTACATGATAAGTAGAGCGATGGAGGTAAATTTCGCATTTAGAAGGAAAATGAAAATAACTTCTATCCGAAATTCTGCCTCCTGCTAGTTGAATGAAATGGAAAAGAGAAAAAAAAGAGAGGAAAAGAAAATAGAAAAACACCCGTGAAGAAAAAAGGCGCGAAACTATTACTTGACGTTTCAGTGCTTCTGACGAAGGTGAAAGCTGACATTTAAGCTGGCCAGTTCAGTGTCATACCGCTCAACACGGAATGAAGAAATAAGCGCGGAAAAGGTGTATGGTAATTACCTCTGAAATGTGATATAGACTTGACAATGCCTCAGAAAAGTTTCCGATGTTTATTTTCGCAGATTGATTTTAAACGATCTCTTCTTTGGGGCGGTAAAAACAAAAAAACAACCAGCAAGTTTGAAAGAAACTGCGATCAACTCACCCAGTACTTCCATCTTTGAAAATTTGGCGCTGATGAGGGTACCAAAAAGCTACATCACCTACAGATGACCTTCATCTCTAGCTGCGAAGTTTGTGTGACTTTTCGCTGCTTTGTTGCGGACGACAAGAAGAGCCCTCAGCCTAACCTAGACTTCGTCAGTGGCACTTTATCAACTGTATAGTGAGATTTTTCTCGATCTATGCACATTCTTGACGTTCCCGTGTTCTTCCGACTAATATGCATGATATGTGGCCGCGAAGGCCCTGGTGTTGAGTTTAACGTCCGAGTGATGTCAGGGTAATCACGTGAACACACGTGCAAGTGACGCAACAATCAGTATTACATTCGATTCGCAAGCACCACAGGGTCCAGAGGAGTTTCGTGTGAATAAATGAATTAGTCTCACCTTAAAAAAATGTCTATACCTGTCGCTTAGCAGGATTAATTAGCCCAATGGGATCTTTATACATCTACCGTAAACGATTTCTTCGCTTCTTATGTGACCCAGATCGACTTTGTTGTTCGCCATTTTGAAAATCAATAACTGCAAGCCATATCCTCGTGGCGCACGGCCGAAGGGCGACCGAGGCACGAAGTGCCGAGTAAAAAAAAGGACAAGGGAGGAAACTTGTACCACGTGACTTAGTTCGCTGTGAACTGCATCACTCGGTGACGGAAGTGAATGAGACCGGAAACGCAAAAGCAACAGATCGTTACTAATTCGAGAATCAAACATCAGCTCTGGAGGGAGTTTAAAAGATGTTAGAGATATATGCGAAGGCAACAGAGTTTTAATTGAAGGAAAGATCTTTCAAGACTGGACATTTGTTGTACATGTCGACAGTCTTCGATGTCTTAAGCAGGTTTCGCTTGTGCAAAGGCTTCCCAGTAGTCGCAAAACGCACCGCCGAAGACGCAAGAGGTAACACTGTTGGGACTACAGAAGAATGGCGCAGTCGTGATGATACAGTTGCCTTGCACCTCCGCTCTACTCAGTGTCACGTCTTATTGCAAGAGTACACACGACTAATTTAACACTCGGCTCCAAACAAAACTAACGAGCTGGGCCCAGCGTGGTACGTGATATTGCAGAAAAACATTACATTCACAGACTAAAGAAAATCGCTTAATTATTCAGAACCAGGAGGCACTTTAGAGAAAACTCAGCTGTAATAAAAAGCTTCACGCTTCAAAAGAGGTCAAAGAAAATGCGCTTGCATCAGAGGGCAAATCCTGCCGACCACAAACAATAACCAAAGTAAATCGATATGTGTGTCATGACCTCTCAGTGTGAAACATGAGGCTAAAATCACATCTGTTCAGTGAAAATGTAGAACCTTCCAGAGCATAATCTACCCAGCAGAGGAAAAAAACTTTATTGCAACGAGCAGCATTTTGGCAAGAGATAAAAGTCGTGTAGGCTTACCATCCCCTTTTATTGCTCCGATCTTGCGCGCGTTTACTTTCCAACGTCATTTCCGTCATCATCTGTTGCGGTGCACAGCAAACGAAAGCGCTATCTCGAAGTCGTAAATTTCGCTCGCCGAAAATGAATTTGAACGCTTTTTATGCCGTTTTCCTACAGTATTTGGCAAATACATAAAAATTCTAGATCAGGTTAGTAAAATCAGGCGATTTCATTAAATTCCATTTGAGTTTCAGGGATTCGAAAATCGGCCCCAAATTTGCTTTCTCCCTGTCCGCATTTTATACTGTGAGCTATTCTTGCGAGCCCTCAGTCTCTTGGTTTGCGGTTGGTTTGCGGTGTATAGAATGTGTAACGAAAATGTAACGCGATCAAAATAACCCATTTTTCAGAGGTT
Organism: Porites rus; assembly: GCA_964035705.1. Lineage (NCBI taxonomy): Eukaryota > Metazoa > Cnidaria > Anthozoa > Scleractinia > Poritidae > Porites > Porites rus. The sequence continues at coordinate 17,611,273 of OZ038000.1, read as the reverse complement.
TTCGATGGGTTTTGATGTTCTAACGACAAACACATCTCCTCTGGACCCTGTGCAAGCACACGTAATTCAGGTACACAAGCACTGTACTAAATGTAAGACTTTACGATTCGCTTTGCCTGACCTGGAATCCTTATCAGCGTAGTGCGGGACAAGTTTTCGTTAAGATACGAGTGTTAGCAAAGTCTAGAAATCAATGTCAGTTTACTCCGGTTTTTACAACAATGCATGGTTTTCACAGTTTTATATGTTTCTAGGCATGTTACGTTACGCCATTTATCATCCGAGCGAAAGCTTCAATAAGCTTTAAACTCCAGTGGTAATTTAAGCTGTTTCATTATTTTCTGTCGCATATCAACGACCTTTGGCCATTGGACACGAATCATGAATATTCGATTGAATTTAAATAAGATTTCGTGCAGTTATACACGGTAAACATTCATTACTTGTGTCTCGCATTACTGTTTCAATGTATCTTCGCCAGCGAATACAGCCTCGCTCCTTACTATTCGCAGGCTACTTGTATCTAAGCAAATGTGAATAAGATCGTTGAATTAAATGTTAGCCTTGTTTACTTTGTTGTTGAATCCAGTTTTCACGATCGGCAGTGATATCCTTTTGTTGACCCTGGAACTAAAAGGGCTTACACATTCCAAAAGCGGTTTTCATCAATCACATCTTTGCCCGCATTTCCTAGCCAACTGCTACTGCTAGTTTAGGTAACCGTTTGTTTGTTCAGTTCGTTTTTATTCTGAATCAGTGAGCTTTTCATAAGATAAGAACTCAGTACGGGATTAAGAAATTCTACACCATTATGTTGCGTTAATTTGTGTAGTGTAGCTCTCAATTTGAGACCACAGGTAGCCCAAGCTCACTATGAGAGCCCTGAACAACATTATCCTACTTAGCTAATTAATTATTCATACAACGAGAAAATTATAAGACGTTGTATAGAGAAATATTCTTTGCTCACTAAATTAGCAAAATGTACATTGAATATCGCTTTGAAGCTTACCTTTAGCGTCTTCTTGTTTTCCTTTGTATTCTGACTGCATTTCAGACCTCCAAGGCACTGTTTAAGGCCTTTTTTGGAGCGACAGTTTTTCACCCAGATGACAGTAGAGAGAAGAGAAGAGAAGGTTGGCAAACCTCTCTTGACCGGCTCCGCTCTCGGCGGCGATAGATTCCGTGACATTTGCGACATGGAGACAATTCCGCCAGAAACAGATGTCCTGATAAATAACGCACATTTTCCATCATTCACATGGCCAAAATTCCCATTTCGAAGGTCCTAAATCGCCAACGAAGTGGGCAATACACGGCTGAGGTGAGGCGAGTCGAGAGCAGACCCGCAACGGACTCCAACCGTCACGTCGACAATTCCAACCGACTCGGGCTGGCAGGGTCAAATTGTTCAACCGTCAAAGGATAATTGGAGCATTTAGCCTACTGGGCACAGTAACTGATTTTTCACTTCTCACATTGCACTCCGGGGTCGCGGAAGTCAAGCATC
>OZ038000.1:17602063-17609563 GCA_964035705.1 Porites rus | reverse complement strand
TCTACTGTCATCTGGGTGAAAAACTGTCGCTCCAAAAAAGGCCTTAAACAGTGCCTTGGAGGTCTGAAATGTAGTCAGAATACAAAGGAAAACAAGAAGACGCTAAAGGTAAGCTTCAAAGCGATATTCAATGTACATTTTGCTAATTTAGTGAGCAAAGAATATTTCTCTATACAACGTCTTATAATTTTCTCGTTGTATGAATAATTAATTAGCTAAGTAGGATAATGTTGTTCAGGGCTCTCATAGTGAGCTTGGGCTATCTGTGTTGAGACCGCTAACTTAATAGCGGAGCTGCACGCGCGCGAGCCGCGAGCGAGTGGAGCCCCACCTACCCATCCCAGAAAATTTGGTAATCACGTGACCGTACATCGCCCTTCCGTCCGCACTACAGGCAAACCAATGTTCAATCATACTTTCTAGCTACAGTGAAACCTGTATTAAGCGGACACCCTCTATTAAGTGGACAGTAGCCGAAGTCCCCAAACTATTTCCCTTATTTACTTTAAATGAAACCTTTATTAAGCGGACACCTCTATTAAGCGTGCTGGAACATTTGCACGCCTAAGTAATATAAGAAAGTATATTCTGTTGTTGGCCTTTTGGATTACATCCAAGACGTGACAATTCCATTGGAGCGTATTGGTTGCGTTTCCACTGTTCATTTGAATGGCATTTGACACCTCATATGTCGTTATCTATTGAAACCTGTATTAGGCGGACACCCTGTATTAAGCGGACACTACAGCTTTCCCTGAGGGTGTCCGCTTAATACAGGTTTCACTGTAGTTTAGGAGCAAAGGAAAACTGATAATGCACACATGTTGCACATCAACGTTGTGATCAATTGACAGCTGTCAAAACAGGGTATCCGCTGACTAGTATCACTTGACCGCACCGCGGGCTCAGATGTCGCCCCATCGAGGTCAAGTATTTTTTGAAGTTATCCGCTAACAAGTTACTAGTTTTCGAATGATCGCAGGCTCAAGTTTAATTTTTTTTAAAAAGTTCATATGAAATATTTTGTGTTTATGTGCCGCACAATCACAATTTTGATCTCAAACTGACCTCGGACGCGAAAATTCAGCCAGCTATTACAGGCAGTCACGCGTTGGTCACGCTCTACGTCCAATTTTTATGCTCTGATTGGTCAAAATTTGACAGGTAAGTTCATGCGAAAAATTGATGGAGCATCTTGAATATATCTTGTTTACTTTCACAGCTAAAGCTGACAGAGTTATTATGTTTTTAACTCTCTTTTTCTACTGGATGTACAAAATGAAATTCAGCTGCTATCCGGAGTCTTCTGTTATTCATGGCTAGTTTGTTTATTGGGTTTTTGGTTGAGAAATCCTTCGCTTGTCAAAGTCGGAAATCCAATTTCAGATGGCATAGTTTTGGTTTCTCACCTTGCTTGATGCGTAAGAGGGTTGAGAAGTCTGAAGCGATACTGGCCTTGCTTGATAGCTTTCAGGAGCTGCATCTCGAATGGTAAGCCTGAGTAATTATTGTGTTTGATGTGTTGATGAAGTCGAGCGTAGTTTATGCGACTATTTAGTCTATGCACGTTTGTAAGATTTGAGACAAATGATCTGACCGAGTATCAGGTTTGATACAAGCTTACAGAACTTTAACAATCCTTTAGCAATTTTCTTTACCGCAAATGGAAAGAAAACGTTCCAAATAATTTCAGTTATAAATCTAGCTGAAAAAGAATAAAGCTTTGAGCGATTTTTTGTACCTCGAGTTCATCTTTGAAAAACTGGCGAACACCGGGAAGCGGGCTTAACACACAAACTTAAGCTTTAAGCTTTAAGACTCAGGATTTTTAGAGACACTTTGACACTGTTCTTCGTGAATGAAAATTGTTGTCTCTGTATATATTTCACCGAATTATATTTCTTTTATTGATTGTTAGTAATCTCTCCTGTAATTTTGATCGCTGCGCCGTTTGTTTTCAGTCGTTCATGAACATCGCTTACAGGAGTACTCAAAATGCCGCGCGTATCAAATGCTTTTGAAGATTACACATCGACAAAACCATTAAATAAAAAATAAACTTAATAAATTCTTTATTATGTTGGAGCGTAACTCTATTAATGTTCTTTCAAACGCTCGACCACAGTTCGCACTGCAAAAGTGAGAACCGGCTGGCCGCATAAGTGATTTTGGATTTTTTTTTTCGCTACAAGCCTACGCGCGCTTCGATCGTCCTGAATATTGAATGACAGCAGTTTGTATTGCCAAATTGTAAATTACTAAATTCTGTCCGCGGTCTGTATGATAAAAACAGCGCCTTACAGTACTGTTTCGCCTCGGATGTGATGTATAAAAAGTATGAAAGGTTGGTTTCCACTCCCCCCCCCCCCAGATTTGTTGGCAAGATTTTGTAAAGTAAGCTTGTCGAACGCAAAAAATTCGGCCTTATTTGTTTTCCAATAATTTGTTTTCCAAGCCTAATCTACTGTAATCAAGAGCCATTATGGCTCTTAAATGTGATCGAAGATGATTGCTATTTTTTGGGAGTACATATGAGGCTGCTTGGACTGTTTGCAGATTACTTTTCTCTAAAATCTTTGCCTTTCCCTCAAAAGTCACATGAACGTGCTCTAAAGTTAACTGATTTGTGGACTACAAGTTTCTTGTTTGATTTGAATTATAAATTCATTAATGGGAGCTTCGCTTTTAGCACTGGCTAAATCTTTATATTATAATCTCAGCAAAATTTCATTCGCTGCTATTTGAGTATGAGTATTTGAGAAATGACGGGAGTTAACGGGGCCCGGCAACGTCACCAGAAATTTGCTTAAAATGGAAATAAGTGCAATTAAACTTTATAACTGCGCCGCAGCAAACATTTAAAATCGCCTAGGCTTACAACAGAATGTAGCCCAACGAAAAAAAGGCAATATATGATCGCGATTTTATGATAATTTAGCATCAGTCCTGTCTTTAAGAAACTGTTTCTTTACCTGCACATTTCCGTCCACAGAATTCAAGTACACGAGGAAGACACTAATAAATATCCACGATAGCCAGGACATCTGAAAGATAAGTGAGTGATGTATAGTGCCTCAGAAATCAACGCACTATTTCAGCAATAGAAAATGTTTTACGTGTATGCATAGCCTGATATACACAAGGCCTACTCTGGGACCTTAACTCGCCTTAACTCGCCTAAACTCGCATTATCTCGCATAAACTCACCCAATCTCGCCACCGCCAAGTGGATACCAATTTTAATATCTCATCCTACTCTCAGTGTAATTTCACAATATTATTACTCCATAAAGGGAAGACCCCAAAGGATGCAAATTTTAAAAGTTTAAAAGATAGTGATTTTTAAGGAAAACAGGGTTTTTACCTTTAAAAAACATGTAACTGACCAACCCCATCCTTCTGGAATTTCTAATAGCCTCTTTGGTAAGGGTATTTCACCACTAAAGATTTGATGAGGTTTTTCTTACTTAACATTGTCATGCCTTGGAGTCACAACTGGACTGTCAATGGAACTACCAGGAACAGCCTGAACATGGCACTAACTCGTTGCCTAACGAAAAGGCTTCAATGCTAAGCATGGCAGAAATTCCAGAGGCATGGGGTCACAGGGTCTTAGGCCCGGTTCAGACGCCGCTCCACTCATGTGCCGAACCTAACTGATGAATTAAGTAAGGCAAAAGAGCGGCGTCTGAATCAATTTGGTACGGCAGTTTTAGTTTGGTGCAGCAAAACCGTTAAGTTCGACAGAGTCTGCCGAACTTTTGTCAAACTTAACTTAGGTTCGACACACGGTATGCCATCTGAATCAGATGTCGCGCCAGTGTCGCTCCAAAGTCGAACTTATTCAGTTAGGTTCAGCACATGTAAAGTACGGCGTCTGAACCAGGCCTTACAAATCCCATGTTGACTGTTTGTGTTTTGGTCCACAAAGTAAGTGACATTAACTAAAAGGACAAACAGTGAATCCACGAAAAAGTTTTCATAAAACAGTTTAAGTTTTAGTCTTACACTTCTACGTGAGACAAAGAAACACTCTAAAGTCAAGCTTGCTTTGAATCTCTCATTTGAAGTTAAAAATATTATCCATGACTTGTTTTTAAGTTTTGGCTTAAAATAACAAATCTCGAATTTGTATAGGTAATAGCATGATTTGTAGTGGTATTTGGCATAAATACCACGAGTGATATTTCGAAATTGTTATAAGTAATTTCACGAGCCATTAGGCGAGTGAAATTTGAGACAATTTTGAAATATCACTAGTGGTATTTATGCCAAATATCACGTACAAATCATGCTATTAGTTGTTTATACTACTACCCGCAAGAGGTTTGTAATTTTCACATGTAGGTATTTCAAATTAAGCTGAAATACCACTGCTCTTAGCCAATCAAATTGCAGAAATTTCTCATGTAGTAGTATAAAGAGTGAAATACAAAAACATAATACCAGAATATAAAATTTATAGTTTTAAGCTGGTTAATGATTTACAAAAAAGTTAACTTGTAATTGAAAGTTTAATTACTTTGCAAATATAATGCATGCTAGCTGCATGTTTATGACATACAAGTATGAAGAGTAGTAGCATACGTATCATCTTATAATCTGGTGAAGCTTAATGAGGATTCTAGCTGACAATCATCAATGAAAGGCTAGGATGTAGCCAGAATCGAGAATTCTTTATATACACCACATACTGATTGCAGTCCATATTTCTTATAAATAATTCTTATAAATATTTACCTCGTACGAGAAGATCTGTACATTGGTTCAACGTGCTATCCTGTATGGCCTACATTGTAGTCAGACTGGCAACCATAACCCAGGCATGATTCATAAAGACTTGTTACATTTAGCCCTTAACTGAATAAAGGATCGCTTAAGGTACAATTTCAGCATTGATAGCCAACTTCGTTCGCCATCTTTGAAATTACCCAGAAGATACTGGTAACTCGTGTCGTCCCAGGGCCCTCTCGCCCTGCCTATTGTCCTCAATATGCATTCTGGGTAATTTTCAAGATGGACGGGAAAACTATCAAGTTAACTTGATCCTCCTTTCTTTCGTAGAAATCAAGGTGTCTCTCACAGGCTTGTCCAAGTTTAAGGAGGGAGTTTCTAAAATACGGGAACTGCTGTCTTTGCAAAAAGGCATCAGCCTTCATTTGCAAGAAATTAAAATAGATTATCCGAGGAAACGAAAAGGCAATCATTTCTGGCAGTCAAAACAAATAATTGAGCTGGATTCCAAGGGAAACCATCAGTGAAGTGGAGAGAATGGATCAAATGGAAGACTTAAAGATAAGTCTTATAATTTTCAAGGAGAAAGAAATTTCATTTCATTTCAGTAAAATTGATTGTGTCATAAAAATTTCCTCAGCTGATCGAGTTGTAATTCGTCAGCTTCCCCGGTTATTTATACTAGTTCTTTGAAGAACATTGACACAGACTGCAAAAACATTTTTTTTAAAATTCTGGAGTTAGTGATAACAATTGATGACATGTCATGTGATACCTATTATGCTCACCTGCCTATTAAAACATAGTGTTATTGATTTTAAAAAGTAAATAAAATAAAATATCCTACCTGTGCTTATACTACAGCTACAGTTTTTCTATCAATTCTGAATGATTGTTTTGTTTTCATTTTTTTTTCTTCACTACTGGTAATTTATTATTCTGCCAAATAATTATATAGCTTTAATAAATAATATATGGTGATGATGATGATTATTATTATGATACAGCCACCAAATGGTATAGTTTGGTGTCTAAGTGCTATATAATTAATAAAGAACAGGACTCCATGTCACTAGCATATCCATGCTTAAGCTTGTCCAATTAAGAAAATAATTCAATTAATAAATTTAAACAAGATTTGGCTTCATTCAACTTTGGAGCTCATCTGAATTTTTTTGTTTAAATTATTTTTTCGTAATTGGACAACATGGAGCCTACTATATATATAAGAAATATAAAGATTGCAAGGCATCTTTATATGTATATTACTAAAGCATATTATAAGTTTTAACCCTTATAACCTCAACATAAGGTGGATCATTTTCCCCTAACTCGCCTTAACTCGCCATAACTCGCACAAACTCGCAACTAATAGGCGAGCTCAATTTTTCCTTATCTCGCCTTAACTCGCCTAAACTCGCATAAGCTCGCACAATCTCGCGGCGAGATAAGGTCCCAGAGTAGGCCTTACACACGAGAGGCGTTGGGAGAATTCTCGACAGTTATGCAAACTCGAGACGAAGTCGAGGGTTTGCATAACTGTCGAGAATTCTCCCAGCCCCTCGAGTGTTTATATCAGGCTATGCAAACACCGGAAAAAAGTTTTCTATTGCTTTTATAAAATAACTTTCCTGAGAAAAAAAAACGCAAAACTCTTTGTTATGGCACTGGTTAACAGAGAAATTCTTAACAGTCGTCAAGTCTTGTACACGACATCTTGCACGCGCAATCAGTTCTTGTTTTGCCAAAAGATGCTTTCCAAAATACGGATTTTTCTCGCTTAAAATGTCAGCTTAAGCGAAAAAAAGTTGACACAGCTTGTTTTCCAAGTTTCAGCCGACGAAGGAATGAGTAAATAAAGTAAACTTGTCGAGTTTTGATCACTAAAACTTTTTCAAATTCGTGCTTGCGTGATTAGCGCGAGAAAAGCAAAACATCTCACGTCACAACCATGTTTACATACTCTCATGCAAACACTCCTCTCAGCTTATCAGAGTGCGCGTACTATCTTAGTTGTTTTATAAAAGGATATATAGAGATAGATAAATAGACACACCGATAACATTTTTACCCTTAAATGAATAATAGAGAAAAATTAGTAAAGCAAAAAACTCACTGATGTGCTTATTGCATCATATTAACAACGTAAGATTTCAAGCAACATTTCCGAATTAGAAATGTCTTTTTTCCCCAAAATATCTTTTTTTCTAAGTACGACTGAAGTCATGAACGAATATTGATTGTATACTGATATAGTCAGTTACATCTATTCTAATACAGATATAGAATTCTTCTTTGGTAATTATTTTTTTTTAGTAATTATCCGATAAGGGAAATGAAACAATCCATTTCAGAGCTATATTAAAGGGCCACTCTCGCGTAGGACAACATTTTTCGGAAAAACCTTGCAAATGTTTTTCTCATTGTAATACCATCAAGAAATATATCGTCAGCGATCTATTTGGCTCAGAAATCGAGATTTGCCGCTTGCTCGAACTTCCGCCATTAACGCTTCGATTTTGCCTATCACGTGACGTGACGTCACAGGTGTGGAACAACAGATGATCTCGAATACGGCTGACGTAGTTCTTCAAGTGACAGCGCTACCCCCTTGTCCGATTATTCGGGTATACAAGAACTTTTAGAATGCGAAGTATAGGGCAGCCCTTGACGGGAATTCAACCCCGGCGTTTTGACCGGCCGGAAGATTGTCCGAAGCTGATGAAATTTGTGCGTCGCCAGAAAACATCGAGCCTGCCACTTGCC
>OZ038000.1:17562063-17597063 GCA_964035705.1 Porites rus | reverse complement strand
TACGTTTTAACAATCGTCTTCTCCACTGAACGTGAACTCTTCACGAGACAAGAAGGTCATAATTCCAGAAGAAACATTTATTCCGCGTTCCACAACTAGCACAGGGTCGTCCAAAGTAATCAGTCACTCAATGTAAGACGTACAGGATCAGTGACAGAGTTTTTCAAAGTGAAGGGAGATATCAATACTCGTTCAAGTACATGACCAGCATACTTGGCATTTGGTTAGTAGTAAATAGAGTATAATACTGTATGGTCGGCCATTTGTTTCAAAATTATGACACGATATACCTGCGGTTTTTTCCCACGTATACTTGCAATCATTCCTGTTACACGATATACGTGCGTTTTTTTGTCACGTATACTTGCGTTTTATTCCTAAGTATATGACCATTTTCTTACAAACGCGCATATATATGCGCACAAAAAAGCCCCTATATATGCGTTACAAACAAGCATGTGGTATATGGGGTTACAGAAAGTCGTCGTATAAGATGCACCGAATTATACCGTCAGCAAAATACCCCCTTCATGTACGATCGAGCTGAAAAGTAACTTCAGTTTGAATCAAGCATGGCCGCAATGGCCGCGTTAATTTCGAGCAAGATTTGGTTCTTATTCATTGCCCTCACAGTAGTGGTGGTTGTTGGCTCCCCGACAACGGAGTTGTTGGAATCCGTGGATTGTCACTTGAGAGACTATGTACACTATTTCCCAAATGCTGACCGAACCAACGATCGATTCAGTTCAGTAGAAATTAGCGTCTGACAGGCAAAACACGACTCATAAGCTCTTGATAATGTGAAACATGACCTTGAGAGTCTGTTTGAACAGATTGGTTTTTCTTCTTTTCTCTCTCGCGCGCGAATTATCACCTTTTCGCCTCCACGAACACGTTCTAAGCCTCCTAGTCTCGAAGCTTTTTATTATTTCCCTGGTATTCTCACTTACTTTAATAGCCTTCCACCTGCCTCTCTTTCCTTAGTGTACCTCCACTTTAATTGTGATTTTCATGGTTAACTAACTCGTTCTCGTTCTCGTTCAACTTGCATAAAATGTCCCTCAGGTATCAATTTGCTATTAGTTCTCAAGCGATTATTTGGCCAAGGATATCCCACTGATATACCCTTCACAGTGTCCGTAACAGCCTTACCAACACTGACTTTAAATAGAAACTAAAACTTTACCTTTTAAGCCTGGATTGAATTAGCGCAGGATTATCATAGTTTATCGTTAGTTTATTTGTCACTGGTACTTCTAGTTTTACCTCTGCTATAGGACTGCTTGCATTACTTAATTTAAGTTTTGTATCTTGTTTTAGTTTTGAAATTTAGCCTTCAGGGGCTTCATTTCTACATAAAATAATTTCTGTCATTTTGACCACAGGTCGTATAAGCCCCCGGCTTTGGCTTTACTGAGTTTTGTACTATATGAACGATGGAATAATAAAGTTAAAGTTAAATTTACTAACACTACAGAGACTGAAATGCATACTGAGTAATCATCTCCTGTGGTTTATGGTTCTTTAGGTGTTCCTGCTGGGAGTTGACATGCAGTTGTAAAGTGTTTTAATTTTCTTTGACCTCTGTTTAAGCCTAAAGCTTTAATTAAGTATTGCGGGTGAAAGATTTTACTTTCTATGGTTTTCTCCGTAAACCCTCGATCTGCGGAATAACTACATGCATGCATGTAAGTTCAGTAAGTTTCTTTGTCCGGGAATGTGATTATTTCTTGCTATGCCAGGGGAGAGGGTACTCCTTATGATGGCCTATACGGGGAGGCTCCGCCCGAAATCTCGGAGAGGTACTTAACAAAGATTTGTACGGGGAGGCTCCACCCCGAGGTCCAACCCCTTACCCGTCGAGAAAGCGTTCTACATTTGTGACTGATTCCTACTATATGACATTGCGGGTTTCTAGCAGTTAAAAGGGATACAAAGTTCTAAGCAAGATATGTGAAACGAGTACCATTTGTCAATAGAAGGTATACGAAATCGTGAAAAATGGTATATAAAAGGTTAAGGGGTGGGCCTCCGCCGAATAAGAATTTGTTGAGTATCCCCCTCCCCCCTCGCCCCTCCCGGGCTGCTGTGTCAGTATGACGCTGGCCCCAGCTCATAAGTGTTGTTTCAAGGATTTTGAGTTTTCGCCGAGAGTGACTGAGATCTTCAGATTTGAGTTGCACACGGTAGCTTAAACTAAAGCTACCGGCCAAGTATGGAGAATTATGCTTTGCGTGAGTCAAGGTCATTCTCACCGCTGATAGCTTGCTGTAGCCTGTTCCAGGCGTTCAGTTAGTGGGGAGCGGTGCGAAGAAAAAAGGAGCGCGAAAAAATAAAAGCGAGGGAGGGGGGGAGGTGAGAGAGGGTTCCCGCACCTCTCTCCCCAGTCCCCCTCTACTTTTCATCGCTATTTTTACTTCGCACCGCTCTCCACTATCTGAACGCTTGGAACAGGCTAAGCTTGCTGATGCAGTCCATTTAATTTTTTGGGAGATCAGAAGTGAGTCTTTAAACAAAAGTGCGATGTCTTGTTGTCCCTTCGTAGGACTTTACTGTTGTGTCTATACGAATGTTATGAATTCTGCAAGAATGCAGTTCCTCGTCGGTTGCTACTGTGGTGAAGAGAGCGAAACTAGCTGCTATAATCAAAAATACTGATTTGTCATTGGCTGCAAAAAAAACGCCAAACTGAAGTTATAAATAAACTATCCTTCCTAATCATAACTATAACAAAATTGTCAAATCTGATTGGCTATCAACTGCCCTGATTTCAGCCTTAATTGGACAGTTTAATAGGACAGTACGCGTCATGCCTAAGTAATTAGGGACTTTAACATCCAACGACGCGGACGGTAACGCGAACGTCAAAAAAACAATTGGTTTAATAAGCAAAACAACAACTTTGCACGCGCATCACGCTTTTTTGTACATTTCCTTCCTGTTTTTGCACGACTGCGACGTTAAAATGCCTATTTTTGCGTTTTATGGAGGACGTAAACAAGCAACGACGAAATTTTATTTCTCTTTCTAAACTTGGCTATGGTCCCTTGAAATTCAGCTTCAGGTGGGTTCGCATACATTTGCCAAAGTAAGTAGGTAGGAATAATCGCTATGGAGACTGAAGGAACGCAAATTCACATTTTAGGCGACGTTCTCGTTGCTGTCGCGTCGTTGGATCTTAAAGTCCCTATTGGACAGTACGCGTCATTGCGCGCGCTTAAATGGCCTTTCTTTTTCACTGCTAGCAAACAAAATTTCGAATTTCTTGTGTTTTGATTTAAAAAATAGCCTATTATATCCCAAATTTTGTTAAAGTTATTATTAATTGGTAACAGAACTTTGTGTCGTCCAATTCGGTCTGTAATCATACTCGTGATTAAACAAATCGGACTCCCGCTACGCGGTCGTCCGATTTTGTTCATCACTCGTATGATTACAGACCGAATTGGACTCCACTCAGTCCTGTTACAATTACAAATAATCGGGGCTTGAGAACTAATAGCAAATTGATACCTGAGGGACATTTTATGCAAGTTGAACGAGAACGAGTTAGATAGCCATGAAAATCGCAATTAAAGTAAAGGTGCACTAAGGAAAGAGAGGCAGGTGGAAGGCTATTAAAGTCAGTGAGAATACCAGGGAAATAATAAAAAGCTTCGAGACTAGGAGGCTTAGAACGTGTTCGTGGAGGCGAAAAGGTGATAATTCGCGCGCGAGAGAGAAAAGAAGAAAAACCAGTCTGTTCAAGCAGACTCTCGAGGTCATGTTTCACATTATCAAGAGCTAATGAGTCGTGTTTTGCCTGTCGGACGCTAATTTCTACTGAACTGAATCGATCGTTGTTTCGGTCAGCATTTGTGAAATAGCGTACACAGTCTCTCAAGAGACAATCCACGGATTCCAACAAATCCGTTGTCGGGGAGCCAACAACCACCACTACTGTGAGGGCAAGAACCAAATCTTGCTCGAAATAAACGCAGCCTTTGCGGCCATGCTTGATTCAAACTGAAGTTACTTTTCAGCTCTATCGTACATGAAGGGGTATTTTGCTGACGGTATAATTCGGTGCCTCTTATACGACGACTTTCTGTAACCCCATATACCACATGCTTGTTTGTAACGGATATATATGGGCTTTTTTGTGCGCATATATATGCGCGTTTGTAAGAAAATGGTCATATACTTGGGAATAAAACGCAAGTATACGTGACAAAAAAACGCACGTATATCGTGTAGCAGGAGTGATTGCAAGCGTACGCGGGAAAAAACCGCACGTATATCTTGTCATAATTTTGAAACAAATGGCCGACCATAATACTGTAGTACAATATATCGTTAGCGTTATGATGGTCGCACAATGTTATCAGAATATATCACAAGTCTTGCTGACGTCAGCTTTCATATTGTGGCTTACATGTACGCGCGGTTTCGGTATTCCGGAAAAAATCCGATGCGGTTTGGGGTTTTTTGGCGTATTTCTGTGCGGTTTTGCGGTTTTCGGACCCCCCTTACGCCCCCCTCCTACATTCAAAATAATGATCATAAAATCGCAACTTTCGGCGAGAAGTGAGTTTTATTTCGCGTGTTTAGGAGCAAAGGTAAATGGATAGAACCTGCAGATTTCAGACAAAAACAACACACTTAATTAAGTGAAAACACAAAAGGCGGTATAGAATCAGGCCGGTACGGCGGTCTGTAACGGAGTTCTCTTCAAAGATGCGAGTATTTCGCGGGAATAAATTAAGTCGTTTTCGTGGAATGAAGGGCATCAACACCCATCAGGTAACATTAATGGTTGTATCAGAATTTCAAATCTGCTATAGGAAAGATGTTCTTTGTATTATACGTAGCAGATTAGGAGCATAGCTGTTTACAATTATTGACCTCGGGTCGATAAATGTCTCACGTGACTTCAAAAAAATACAAAAAAATCTAAATCACCCGCATCTGATGCCCGTGTAATTTTAAAAAAATGGAGCTATCATCGAAATGCTTTTCCTGAACGTTAATATGACAGTAGAGGCTCTATTTCTCCTTTATTTGCAAGAGAAATTTGGTGCGTTTTTCTCTTATAATCTTCACTTGGCAATCCGTGTTCCACACGTGTGACGTAAAATCACGCGACTAATCTGAAATCCGAATGTTTTCAAAATGGCGGCAAAAATCGAGTTTTCGAAAAATTATAAAAAAAATAAGTTTCGCAGATATATCGGAAATTTCACCAAAGAGAGATATTACATGCCATTAGGAAACCATAAAGAACTTAAGAGTTAATCTGTGAGAAAGTTCCATTTTTAGTCTCCCCTGCTATTTTCTCTTTAATAGATCTTGAATTAACTAGGCGTGGAAATTTACAAAATTAGGCGATATTTCGTCCATTTTAGCTTGCCGAACCGTGCCAGCAGGAGACATTACTTTTATTGAAACGAGTATTTTGTAGAATGAGGCTCTGGCCTTAAGCCCAGTGCGGTGATGTTCAATTAGTTGTATTTGCCGATTATCGGAAAAGTGTTTTGAAGCCAGTCAGTCACGCTTTTCCAAAAAGAGGATGTAACATATACATGGCAAGACCAAAAACAGATAAATTAGCTTCTCTGTGGTCAAAATAGCCACCTTAATTTATAATATATACAACCACATAACTCCATCATGCTTGGAACATATAATCCAAAGGAAAGAGTCTAAGTATGACCTCCGTCATCAACATCGTGTTAGCGTACAACGTTTTGAAACTTATTATGTGAAAAACTCTATATCTTACAGAGAATCCATTGTTTGGAATCTTTTAGAACCACCCGCTGTCAGCGCCAGGGACTAAGCCAAAAAAGCAAAAAAGTCTCACGCCCTCAGAAACTTGAACTTTAATGAAGAGTCACCCAAATTGACAGTGATTTCGTCTTTTATTAATTCTATTCATATCTTTTATTGTACATATTTCACCTTTTATTGACTACATTCAATTTTACCCCATAAGCTATATTAGCTTTAAAACCCACCGTGTTTACATAAAAGATGTTGTTGTTGTTGTTATTCTTTTCGTCCAGTTTTAAGCAAAAAAAATCATTGGTTGGTATGCGCCTATGTAATAGTTTAAAATTGAAACTCAATCAGCTTGTTGCTTTTGTGACCCGTGGCTCCATAAGATAGGTTCCCAATGAATCCGAGTAGAATCCAAACCGAGTAGATGCAGTCTTGGAGCCATTTTTGATGGCGAGGGATTAAACTTTTGTCTCTGATGAACTTTTCTGTGAATTAATGGATCTGGCTTCAAAATATCAATCTTATGATCGAATACAAATTTTAAACAAACGGTACGAGTTACTTTTTGAAATGTGTTAATCAAATTTTCTCACCTTGGCAGTGGTAGTTCAGGTACTGAGGTTCAAGCTTGATAACCGGGTATGAGCTCTAACCGAAGCGTTGCCTCAAGTGACACAATCTGCTCGCAGCAGGAAAACAACTTTGACAGTTATAGATGGTGCCGTCATTCATTCATGGTAAGCTTTGATGCTTCTGGAACAGTACGTTGTCTGTTTTTTACGCTTTCACTGAAAAAACAGACTTGAAATAGAAAGGTACAAATCTAAATCTCAAATCAACTGTTTATCATTGCATTAGTATATCTGTTTGTTCACTTCTTTGCTTTAGTTTTGTTAGTTTTTGTTTTTTTTCTTTTTCACTGTCTATATTTTAATTCGTGAAGTAGCAAATACTCTGGTAAAGCGAGTAATAATCAGCCTTCTTATGTTAGGGTGTCAAACCCATACGCGATAGTTTTAGTGATAGTTCCTTTTTCTTTTTCTTGAGTCTTTTATTATTATTATTTTTTGTCAGACATTTATTGTATTTCTGTGATAAATTGTATTTTAGTTTGGTTTTAGTTGTTACCCTGTTTGCTAAATTTTTTGTTAGGTTATATATTTGAAATAAAGTATTTTAAAAAAGTACATGTACAACCGTCGTTCCCCTAACAAAATTAGTTATTACAAAACATCTAGCAACATTTCATTTTGAATGATTTTGCTTGTTAAGAACAACATTTTTGAAAAGCGAATAGTAAGAATAGTTGAATGACACGATCTGCTGCTCGCAACATGAAAACTGCAACTTTGACAGTTTTAGATGGTGCCCTTATTCATTCGTAATAGGTCTCGATGTCTCTTGAAGAGTATTCCTTGTCTGATTTTAGACATTCCTAAGGGTGATGTAACGATGTAACGACACTTTTTACCCAACACAGCGTTTAACATTGTTGCGACATTGTTTCGAATGGTTACAACATTGTCCCAGCATTGCAACGCTGGGTTGCGCTAAAAATCGTCGTTGCGAATCGTCCCGTGTAACATCACCTTAAAACCCCCAAAAAGTTGCACAGCTGATTCGTAATGCAGTGTTGCTTTTCATTGCAAAGAATCATAATGATTTTCTAGAAAAAAAAAAAAAAAAAAAGAATTTTACATAGTCTTTAAAAAGGTCAATTTCCAATGGGCATTGCAAGACAGGTAGTTTGAGCGCATGTTATAATTATTTCATTTTTTTGTTTTGTTTTTAACCTGTTGCCCGGTTTTTATTGTTATAATTATAGATTTTTTTTCGACAGTTAACAAAAAAATAAAATTAAATAAAATGAAGAAAAAATGGAGAAAAAATTAAATACAATAAATAAAAGAAAAAAAAACATAACATATAATAACGGAAAGCCGAGGAAACGAAGCATTAATGAAACTACTATCACCAAATCATTACTAACGCTAAACATGCAAAAACACAACGCACGCAACGCTATACACTAACACTATACTAAACACTAGGCAAGCGCCACCTGAAGAAACAAATAAGAAAAAGTTACATTGGTGGAAGTTGTTGTGAAAGGTGGTAATAGCTAAAGTTCCATCAACGGTAGGAGAGGTTCACATATGGGGGTGGAGTTTGTTATTTTTATTTTTTTATGTATGTATGTATGTTTTTTTTGCATTTTGCATTTTGCAAATAAAAGGCTAGTCGAGAAAGGTGTTCTACTTAACTTTGAACGAAAAATCAGATATTTACTCTCGAGAATAATATAATTAACAAGAATACTGTCATCATCATCCGAGCAAAATATCTTTAATGTCGAAGTTGGTAGAAACTAGGTCTTGCGAGTGAACCCTCGGGCGTACAAGGGGGTTGGGGGTGGGGGTTGGGTTTTTCTGAGTTTTTTTCCTAGAGGATAAAACATCAGCACCTGACGTTTTCAGTAGCTGTTTGTTCATCCCTCGCGCAGATTTTGAGACGAGTTTAGTGATGGTCAGTTGTTATGGTTTCAAGATATGACGTCATAAGTAGCAGGTGGTCAAGCCAATTTTGGGTAAAATTACATGTTTTTTCAACTTCTTTCAACAATAAAAGTAAATCTTGGGGCTAAAATCATGCAAAATGTTTATTTATGTGATATTTTTCATGTAAAGCACAAAAAGTTACCATTTCTCGCTGTTTTAACCTGATTTCCAGTTCTTGGTAAAATCCAAGATGGCGACCATTGTTGGTGACGTCACAGGCCTCCCGCAGCGCCACCACCCATAAAATAGACCTCATCTTGTTAAGAAGATCAAAGGCTTTCCACTAAAGGTAAAATCGTTTGAAAATACTGCAACATATCGAAAACTCCGGGGAGGGGTTCCATCCACCCCACGCCCCCCCCCCCCTTGTCCCACGGTGGGGGTATGAAATTGCTTATACGTCCGAGGGTTCAATCAATCAATCAATCAACTTTATTTAAACACGGTAAATGGCTCAGCAAGCTGGTTTTCAGACATGCCGTGTAATAATTACAATTTATAAAAATTAAGACTAGTGATTAACTAACAATACAATATAACAGCAAGAAATGAGTATTAAAGAAATAAGATAAAAATATAATAAAAAGTTATCTCCTAAGATATGGCGAGTTTAAAGCTAGTAAGATCCCCCATCTCACGGGTTCATTTGACAGTTGGTTCCAAGCCATTGCACCCCGATAAGAAAATGAACGCTTGAGAAAATTTGTTTTAGGTAGTGGTAGTTGGAGATCATAGTTAGAACCCCTCAAATTATAGTCATGAATTTCAGAGGTTCTATGAAACTGCTCCCGAAGGTACGTCGGACAATTATTATTGAATATTTTAAACATCGTTTAGGTTAAGAATGGTGTTTAACTGGAAATGTTCTAGTGTCTCTTATTCTTCATTGCAGAAGTAGCGTAATGGAGATTCAGCTAAACCAAATTTGAACGTGACATTTGTGTAACAGATTCTGTGAAGTATTTTGTATTGAAACTCTCTTCATTTTGTGTCCAGCGTTATTTTGAAAGGTAATGAGTACACTCTTTCCCAGTCTAATTGAAAGGTCTCAGTGTTGAACATTTCGTAATATTTTTTCATAGCCGTTAGCTCGGAAGAGATTTGAGAAGAAACCGTTTGAAACAATAATTTAGATTGGATCTTATCTCTATATATCTTTTTCTCTTTAAGAGTGTGTCCATGAGAAAACCAGGCAGAACCAGGCAGGGGTTGATAATGCTCAAATCACCGATTTCGCTCAAACTCGGCACAAATGTCAGGTCAACATATTAAATTCCCTGGGAGATCCGGGCTCCCCCTGTAAAAATAGCCATTTTGCCCGTTTTGTCTTTATAATTTTTGCATGAATAGTTAAAGCCATCACTTAAGTTGAGAAAAAGATCATAAAAAGTTTGGGTAATTCACTTTCTTTCATGTGTTGACATAAAGTGTTCATCTGACTGAACGACTTTTGCATATTTCATCAAAATTCAGGCCCTCACAATATTCGTGTGTTTGCCTTTGAATGGGGAGAAATCGAACAAAAAAACTCATCAGACAATGATTTAACATTAATAAGGGCAAAATCGTTGAAACTGTTGTGCAAGAAACTCTAACGATGATTTTTGATAGCTATATATACGCGATCTTTTCAAGTAAAAACAACATACAAAGATTTAAATCACAGTTTTACTTACTTTCATAATTTCGCCCTAAAAACAATATAAACGGTCAATAATATCCATATACGTATCTCTTAGATGTCTCAACTGCTCGTTTGTGCGCGCTTTGGTTTTTTCCCCTTGACACCGTCGATGTCCTGCGGTTCAGTGTAGTTCAGCGTCGTGACTCGCTGTACGACTAAAATTTCTTAGCCATCAGTTTACGCACCAAAATCCAAATCAAGTTGTTTTAGGAGAAAACAATACGAAAAGTACAAAGCCGATTTTTGATCCATGGAAATAATTATTTCTGCCACTGTTGTAGCTCAATTCACATGTTACAAACAACAACAGGGAAACGTCCGCCATCTTTGACATTAACTGGAGCCCACATTTTTAAGCAGCGGTTGGCCACCATACGGAATATCGTATCGGGAGTCAGGAGCCAGGAGCCAGGAGCCAGGAGCCAGAGTTCAGTTGAAAATATGACTTTCCGACAGTCTCTGAGATAATTTTATTGTTATTGTATGCTAATAAAAATTTTAGACTTCCAAATCTATTGGCAACTTTATTCAGACCATAATTATAATGATCCCATTTCTTTTCAAACTCGGAGATAGAAGTCGCTTTGCTTTCCTGTTTTGGAAAGAAATATTTTTTCTATTTTAGTTGCACGTCAAATAGCAGCGAAGTGGAGCCGGATCTTGGTGCAGACCAGTTCAAACGGACAAATAAAGTGTGAGACACGTCCAGATTGGCTTGCGACAAAGATTCCATTTTTTTTTTCATACTGGAGTCCCCCCTCCCCGAGGGAGTGGCCAAATTGCGTACAAATGCCCTACCCTGCTGGCACCAGATTTGACTGTCATAAACACTTAATTTCTTACCCAGCACGGTCTTTTAAAAGTCATATAAAGCCTAACTGTGGCAGTAATATTCCCAAGTAGAATTCAAAATACACCACACTTTCACATGAGTTAGATCTTCTTTCTCAAACAACCGCTTCCATATGTTTAACACCCTTCCCACATTCCCTCAAGAGATAGTTCAACTGTGATACTTCGATTTCAAATTTCTCACCCTACCCAGGTAAGGTCAATTTTCTCGTCCTAGACATCCTCTGAAGGGCCTTTTTACGTACTTTTGAGGCACCAAAACCAGTTAAGTGCCCTGGTTAGTGTGCCGTGCTGAGGCAGGCAGATATTGAATTATCCCGACAGACACAATAATATTTATTATGTTACAGACATTTGATGTTCCGGTCCGTGCGTGGTCGGAAGACACCCAGTAAATAATGCCCGTGGGGTCCCTCAAGGAAAATTAGGGTTTGACGAGAGTCGAACTGTAGGAGGTCTTTAACGAGGAAAAGTGCGGACACATCTACTTTTTGGAGTGAATGTACTGCATGGAATTTTTAAGTTACAATAGACTATAGATAAATCTATTTTGTTTCTAAAGTTCCTGATACTCCGAGCAGCGTAGGACATACAGGGAACGCAGAGATCAGACCATTGCACCATGGAACATTCTCAATGACTATCACCGTAAAAAGTGGTCGCGGTCGTTTACTGGATGTGGATGTGTTCGTTTACAGGAGGTTCCAACTAAAAGCGCTTTGACTGGATATTTGGTGTTTTGGATAAGTGATCGCTCATTGGCAAGTGGTCACTTAAGTTTGGTGGTCACACGTAGAGGTTTGACTGTGCGTCGTTAAACGAAAATTTGTTAAAATGTAAGAGAAGTCATAAAATTGTAATACAGTGGAAGCTCTCGTAAGAGGACGTCCTAGGGGCGAGAAAAAGTCGTCCTTAACTGGATCTGGTTGCTTACAAGAATGAATCTCATATGCGGCATAGTTATTCAAGTGGAATTCAGCCACTTTAAAAGAGGTGTAAAGGTTAGATGGCCGCTTAAGGAAGCTTCTCCCGGCTACAAATGAACACTGGGAATTCAAAAAAACTGTTTTTTAGTGTATGGTAATGCTGTTGTTCTGGCCTTGTTGTAATTTAGGTAAAAGCATACAATTCAATTTGTATTTTCAAGTGTAACCGGACGTGTATGTGAAAAAACGGTAACTCTGAAACGGATATATAAGAATGATTCATAACAGTGACAAACAGCGATATGATCGTGCACATGATATGAAAAAAAACAAAACAAAACAAAACAAAACAAAAAACAACAAAAAACAACAACAAAAAAAACACACACACACACACAACATTCAGAAGCGGATAAGATTTTATTTTGGGTGTCTACTTACGAGAGCTTTAAATCAAAGCTAACACCTAATTCGCCGGTAAACCCTTTGAGTGTCCACGGCCGCCTACGGGAATGTAAAAATCCAGAGTTTGTGTGGGAGTTGAAACGCGGTTTTGTGATAGCGATCGTAAGTAGAACTATTCACTATATACGAGAGTGTCCGTTAAGAGAACTTCCACTGTATGAATTCGCAAATGACAGCTTCAATGAGAAGTGAATATAGTGTATTAGTCTGTGTTCAAGAAACTGTTCTTTTACACCTTTCTTGAATAGCTAAAGAAGTCTAGCCGACTTTTTTTGCAATGTATTAAGTACCCCCTTTTGGGTCTTTTGTATTCCTCATAAGTTTTTAATATTATATTTTTGTGGTCAATAATATACCCAGATACAGATACTATCCTGTATAGTTGTAAGACTACGAGGATTAAAATATAAGTAAGTAAGTATACCCAATGGCAAGTCATTAATTGTCTAAAATTGCATGGCACTGTCTGACTACAAAAAGGGCTATTATGGACGATTATTATCATGGTAATTAATGTCAACATCGAATAAACTAGCTCAAAATTTCAAATAACACGACTTTCAGAACCTATTTTTAACACACCAGTTATAACAGGATATTGACGCGTACAAACAATAGATAGTGTATTCCGCATTCCGGAGTCCGGTAGCCTGGCGTCACAGATTCCATCGTTTAGGCAGAGTCTAAGGTCACAGATGGAGGGTGTTCGAGCAGGTGGTTGTTTTCCGTAGATATAGACGGATTGTCAGTGATCCTTCTTGTCCTTTGAGAATCATTTTGTTCCCTCCCAAAGACTTCGAATGTTCGGTGAAAAGCCGACACTTTTAATTTTGCAGTGTTTCAAGGTGTTTCATTACCTCGTCGCGAAGTAACGCCACAGAGGACGAGTGGAGCTGCAAATCTGGACTAAAGCATCTGAGCATCGTGTATGTAACATTTATTCACTATCCTTGTTGGGTCTTGTTGCACCTACAAGTTGGACCGATCGAAGTTTTGAACTAAATCTTTTGCTCCTTGTGTTTACTCAAGCGTTCCATAAAATATCCATCAAAACGTCCATAAATAACACAGAAAACATTCCTCAGGTGACACTTTCTAACAATTCCGCTAATAGTATCGATAATGAGCCATCTGATTTGTGACTTCTCGCCAACTTTGTGCTATTTTTGTTCAAAAAAACGAATGTTACGTTTCTTCCAATTTTGGTCAAATGACAAATAAGCGTCAAGTCAGATGTACATAATACGTCATTATTGATAAAGTATGAGATTGCCCAAATATTTTATGATTGATTTGATAACCTTAAAGATGTCTTTCAAAGAATATGTGAGAATTAAAGTTGTTGCTCATGGGAGATGTTAGCCACTAAAATACCTTAAATTTAGGGTTTGGTCAAAACAGTGAGAGGATGCCCTTACTTTAGGCTAAATAATAGGAAAAGATCGAATTAGAGAGTAAAAATAAATTACCAAGCGTTAAGTCTGATAAACATGGATGATAAAGTTGATTAGATTTGAAGTTGTCTTTTCCACTTGTTGAACAGCTAAACCAAAGTTAGCTAATTAATCATGCAAAAATGAGTAGATTTTGTCATTTTTAGGGGGTCCCTGTAAATCCCAGGGAATTCAATACTGCGACCTTATTTTTTGTCTCACAACACCCATCAGTTGTGCCAAGTTTGAGCGAAATCCGTGATTTAAGTATTATCACCCCCTGCCCGGTTCTCTCATGGACGCACTCTTAACGTTTATAGATGAAGTGAAAGATTGGATTACAGTTAGTAGCGTAAAAGGTTATCGTTTGCTTTCATACGTCTGTCCTTAAAGAAAATATTATACACATTACGGTAAAATTTCCTTTCAGATACTATACCTTCGAGTTTGGTCGTTAGGGGTTCGGGCGTCTCCTAGCCACGAGCCCCTTCTCCCAGCCTAAGCTCCATGATCGGTCCCAGGTCCCTTCGGCTTGGTGTGGAGTCTCATGGCTGGGTTGCGCTCTTGTGCCAGTCATGGGGGCATTATTTCAATCTAGAGGCTGGCTGCCAATAGTGGAAGCCCCTCGATACTCCAGGCACCCAACCCCCATTTTACCGATGCAGTTGTTAAATGCATTTAAATGCAATTTAAAGGAGTTAACAACTAAGAGCGCCTTAAGTGCCTGAGGTCAGCGGTCTTTGACATGCGCATGCCCAGTAGCTGGCGACATCGATCATGTGATTCATTGGCGCGTTCAGTTTTCCTTCGTCCTGGGTTCTTTTAGCTATTTTCTCCCCCCTCCTCCCCCTAAGCTTTGTCGTCTAGTTCTTTGTAGCAGCCGGGGGGGGGGGGGGACTTCCTTACAAGAGGCTAATAAGACTTAACAATGGGTTCGCATTTTCAATAGAGTTACTAGAATGGGGTCGCACATTTTCGCATTGTTTGGGGTGAGACAGTCATATTTACCGTAAGCCAACGTACCAGTATTTTTGTACTGTAGATGAAAAGTAAAGTGTTCTTCATTCAATCTAAAAAAATGGGTCAATTCATAAAAATAGAAAGAGACTAAGTTGGGATCGCGAATATTACATATTTGCCCAAAAGTGACTAAGACGGGGTCTGTAATTGGCCACAGAATAGACTATAATGGGGTAGGGCCTCTTAGAGGCCAGCGGCACATACCCAGTAAAAATTAACCCAAGTAACCCTCCCCTTCCCTCCCCCGGGTAGCGAGGCCTTCATACAAATTCTGAAAGAAAGTCTGCTTTGAAACTTTTGAAACTTTTTTTCTTACTAGCACTCCGATCTATATCAAAATTGAAACAGGATGTAAATATTTCACCCTTTGTGAACCATTTCATGCTGAAAACCCGCGGGCACCCGATACATTTTTGCGTGCCAATCAAATGAAAATGTTTACCTGAGACAAACTAGTAAATTTTCGCAACTTTTGTTCGCCGCTATCTTTCCTTTAAATAATGTCATTGGGGCGATGTTAGGCAAGAAAGTTAAATGATTCCAATGGATTGCATTCCTTTACGTTTTACAATCAGTTATCGAACAGATTAACGATTTTTGGTTTACAAAAACAGGCATCGTGTGCTTGGCGGTTAACTTATGCAAATTACTACCCCCGCTATAATTATAACTTGGCAGGAAAATCAAATATAACGTTTTCCAGCAAAATAAATCGCTACCATTAAAAAAGCAATCAATGTGAGAAACATTTCAGAGCCAAAGTCAAATCGCACACAAGTCACATACGGTTCGGTTACTTATACACCATGTAGTAATGCGTGTCGTCGCATTCAAATCCCTCCCTTAATATTCCCTCATCTTCAGTGCATATCTATAAAGTTTTCTTTAGCACTGACACCCTCCCAAAAAATGCAATTTTTGGCCCAAATTTCCCTCCCCCGCCCCCCTGATGCCCAGTACAGGTTTTTGTTAGAAGTCAAACAAATGCCACAGTGAGTACTTTCATCTGAAGTACTAACTACACACAAAGTATGAGGGAAGGTTTTGTTTGACCATTTCCAATTTTGCTCAATCCTTAGCAACATTCGTTCTTAAAGGTTATTTCTATTGGCGTAGAAGAAAAACGTTTTTGAAAAGACGGCGACACGATGTTCTAGTTTTAAAATTTTGGCTAAGCGCGCTCGAATTTAAAATACTGCAATTTCTATTTTTCTGTTGCTTTTACATTTTCCTCGGCAATTTTCCCCGATTTTAAGGGGTTCTAAAAGTGAACACTTTAAGGAGTTTAAAGTGAACACTTTAAGGGGCTGTAAAAGTGAACACTTTGAGGAGTCTTAAAGTGAACACTTCAACAGGTCTTAAAGTGTTCACTTTAAGAGTAACACTTCAAGGAGTCTTAAAGTGAACACTTGAAGGGGTTCTAAAAATGAACACTTTAAGGAGTCTTAAAGTGAACACTTTAAGGAGTGTTAAAGTGAACACTTTAAGGGGTCCTAAAGAGAACACTTTAAGGAGTCTTAAAGTGAACACTTCAAATAGTCTTAAAGTGAACACTTTAAAGGAGTTTAAAGTAAACACTTCAAAGGATTCTAAAAGTGAACACTTTAAGGAGTCTTAAAGTGAACACCCTTAGCGGTCCTAAAGTGAACACTTTAAGGAGTCTTAAATTGAAGACTTTAAGGGGTCTTAAATTGAAGACTTTAAGGAGTCTTAAGGTTAACACTTTAAGGAAAGTGAACACTTTAAGGAGTCTTAAAGTGAACATTCAAGAGGTCCTAAAGTGAACACTCTAAGGAGTCTTAAAGTGAACACTTGAAGGAGTCTTTAAGTGAACACTTTAAGGGGCCCTAAAGTGAACACTTTAAGGAGTCTTAAATTGAAGACTTTAAAGTGCTACTACGATCAAATTTTTGACTACCATTTTTTTTCGCTAGATCGGCAGTTTAGTACTTGAAGTACATGGTGTGCAAATTATAGCTTCATGCGATTAAGGAAAGTGGTATTTTTTGGCGCTAAAAAACCATTAATTTTCGTCCGCCATTAAAACGCTATGTTCCTGTGGCCTGGTTACCAAGAACACAAGGCAATTGCTTTGTGACGTCATTTACTTAACGCAGTACACACAGCATGAACACAGCATGACAATTTTCTTCCAAGAACTTTGCTCAACAATGTTCTCTTTCCTCCCACTTCGATGCGTTCTTGTTTAGGAAGACTCTTTCGATCTTACTACATTAGGCTCCGTATGTGTGCAGCAACTGCTTCAATCGATAGAATTGTGCTGCACGCGAGTCTGACCAACTGAATGTGAGATTCGAGGAATAGGTTTGTTTTTAGCTGACAGTTTCGCTGTTTTCTCGGTTTGATAACTTCGAAGAGTACTGCAATAGCATTTACGAGGCTTTCAACGCAAACCAGTAGCGGAAAATTAAACTTGGATCATTTGCTAGCATATGGAAGAAAGATCAATCGACAGATCTTGAATCCGGAAAGAAATCTTCGCATAAAGAGGGAGCGCATGGAGGTAAGCTTACAGTTCGCAAAACTTGCTAAGTTTATTTATATCGCCGGTGATGAGTTTTGCTTTTACTACTGTCGAAGTCATCGAAGATAAATTTTCTCTTTGACCTTTCTTCGACTGGAACGCGACGACTACGAAACTTTTAGGAAACTTTCAAAAAGATTTGCCCTAAGGCAACAGATCACAGAGAGCCCTCTAGTTTTGTAAACACTATTATTGCTCACATCTCGCTCTTGTAGTATACTATTTTTTCTGTTACCACTATTAACATTCCTTTGAGCTTTTATAAAAAGTTTTAAAGCTCTATTTGTAAATTTTTATAATAAAATATTAAAATCTATCAGGATCATGGTGCAATCTAAATGGTATGATATTTTAATATACAGTAAATTCCTTAGTATTTCCAACATTCTGGTCGCCATAACCCTCACTAAACAAAAGGTATGCTTTTTTCAATTTTAGTCTTGCCAAAACTCAGAGCCTGATTAAAACTACACAGACACATTGTCAGTTCAAACCACAAGCTAAAGCAAGAGAGCCCACACAAGTTTATTGCAAAAACTGTTTTTGCAATTTTGTAAAATACAGCAAGAATTATTACCATTTACTGATGTGGACTTTAAAATAAAATTGTGATCCTATCTTGAATGTTGTGTATTGTTATTCTTTTGAGTGAATAACGAAAAGTTTTGCAATCTCGCATTGAATACTTATAATAATTATAATTATAGTATATCATAATTTGAGATGTAAACTCCAACCCAGGGGCACTCATGCACTGAATCACTGAAGTGATGTGACTGACAGATTGCAAGTTAAAAATGAATAATCACCAAGGCTTGGTCACTGAAATATTTACTACAACTGAGGGTTATGTACATGTATGAGATAGTTTCATAGCCCCTGCTCATCACTGCTGCTTTGTGTTTGACTACTCAAGGTTGTGCTCTACCAGCACCCAGTTGGCCCGTGGTGCTTAACTATTGTTCCGGGGCAACTAGGAAATTTTTTCATAGAAATCATGTGCTGGGCACCCAGGATTTCACGGGTCTGGAGCACTGGGCTCCTTTCAATTTTTCTTAGAGCACAGCCTTGCTACTTCAAAAACCTTGGTGTATCTTTTAATATGGGATAGACTAATGTTATTCCTATAAATGAGGAAGCTTCATGGCCCCTTACCACATACAAAGGCACTGTCCACCCTACTGTAACAATTGATCTGCACACTTGTTGATCACAAGATAAATGTGAGGCCCCAGCTAAGAACCTGGAGGACAAGTTTAGGTCTTACGTACCGTGTGCAAAATACAAATCCATTATTTTTTTGTCATACCAGTGATTACAATAAACAAGCCAAGGGCCGTAATACTGTTTAAAGGCTGCAATTTTATTGTTCTTTGTTGCCTGATTTAGCATAGTCTATTTTGGGGGTATTATATAGCCTAAGCCAAGCTAGGGCAGGGCCCATGCAGGGCAAAGGGGCTTCCCCACTTTTTGAAAAATAAACAAATAAAATTAAGTACAGTGGAACCTTGATATAATGAAGGGCCAAGGGACTGGCAAAATATGTTTATTCTAACGAGGTTTGTTAACTTTTATCGAGGTTCTTTTTCATATTGCCTTATATTTTACTATTACTGGAGTAAAAAAAAATAGTTTGTTAGACCGAGGACTTCGTTATAGAGGTTCCATTGTAATATACATTTTCATATGAATAGTATCTTTGTTGGAATAAGAATCTTCCAGCAGCTAAATTTATTATTGGTCCGTTTTGATCCCATCAGTCTGATGCGTGGTAAGCCTTAAAAAGTCAATCGTCCTAGATTTCTGCATTTTCAAACCAGCAAAGCTATGTAGCATTTGCAACAATGCAGAATAGTCTTTTTTGATGAAGGTTCTTGATTAAATTTGAAGACTACTCCATGAACTACGGTTTCTTAAAACGAATTATATCAGGTGATGATGCGGTCTCTGGCACATTTCAATGACATGCTAGACAAATTGGAGGCATTACAGGAACCTACAGTGTAATATCATGATCTGCAAACTTCTAGTGGTGGATTCAGCATGTGCAATCACCCTCAGCAGGAGAAAGGTACTTTTCAGCGGCTTGAAATCTATGAACATGACTGCTCAACAATGACTCAAGAAAGGTTCAGTAATCTGACAGTTCTAAACAGCCACAAAGAGAGAACAGCCAAATTTGCTCTCCCCCCCCCCCCCCCTCACCGCAATGTAGGTGGTCACCGGCCCGCGCACATTAAAAACTGCTTCCCAGGCCCTCTTAGGGGTTTTAACTCTTAAAAATGCTAGTTTCTAATAATACTTTAAAATGGAAAAAACCAGCAAGAAAAACCCACAGAGCACAATCAAGGATGGGCCTCCATGATAAACATAATTTCCACTGTGTAACACTTCTTCCTAGAGGCAGTGAATTTATGGCACACTGTGTTATCAGCAGAATCGTGCAACCTAGTGATGTACTGAACCATTTAGTTTTTCAATACATAACGTTAGTTGCAAATAATAATTTATTAATGCAGTGATAACCCAGTACTCTATGATCTACAGACACCCACTTAATTGGACACCCATATATAACAGGCAGTTTTGTTTTGCCTGAGGAAAAGCATAGATTTTAAAATTAACCGGCTTAGTATGCACAGTAGTTAGCACAGTAGTTAATGTGGACAACAACCACTTTTCTGTGTTTCAAGTCAGAAATTCCTATATATTCTTAATCCAGCTTTACAGACACTGGTTACTCAGGCACTTTCTATTTTTCTTGTCACAATGATGTGCCAATTGTAGACATTGTACCAAGTTCACGGGTTAATAAGATTTTATTACCAAAACATCTGCAGCCAAATAGCATGACACATTTGATTTTGATACATCTTTCTTTCTTCCACTGTTTGTAGTCCTTTGATAAATTTTCTGCCTCCTACACAACAAGTTTCACGTCCTTGGCTTTTTGCTACAGTCATTGTTCCTACCCTTCTTCCTCCTTGTTCCTTTATGCTATATATCAAATAAATCACGTGTCTGTGACTTTTTTCCAGAGAGCTAACTTAATATGGACACCCGGATAATACGGACACCCATATAATATAGACATCATAACATGTCTGTGTTAACCGTTCCACTGTATATATTTTCTTGTCTAGCCAAAGCTTCAAAGCTGGTCCCAGTAAAGAGAGCATCCAAAAAATGCACACCTGGGTTTGAATAATAAATAAATTTTAAAAAAAAACGTCACATACAACAATTTCATAAAGTTATTTATAAAAGTTGTGGGAATACAAGGGGATATCATTGACAATAGTTGGATGAGGTGAATCTGAATTTTTATTAGCGTTGCAATTTATAAGTTGCTATATTGATCTGCAGTCAATCGATAGGGAAGGTATAGGCAGACACAGCCTTTTCAAAAAAACATGAGCTACAAAGAATGTGACAGTCTTTAATGTCAGCACTGAAAATTATTAAATTGATATACCAAATCAAGAGCGAGCGATCCCCTTATTTATCTATTTATATTGAAAATGAGTAAATTAACTTTTCTGACAAAGAGAACTTAACATTAGATCTAATTTTAAAATCCTCAGCTGAGATACGTAACACTAAAGTAACAATTAAATTTTCAATAATGAAGGACAGCAGTCCGTTTAAGATGGTAAAAAAAAACACATGCATATGACAACGAGCTGGCTGCTTTAGAACTGAAACTTGGCTGAACTGAAAACTGTACCCACTCTGATTCGCTGTGCCTGAAGAGCTATAGAGCAAAACTTTATCTACACTTGGATAAATGAGCACTCGAGAGTGGCTAGAAGGCAGGTGAAATTGGTGCGGACTCTCGATCGTCTTGCCTGTGTATTATTATTATAGCTAGTACGTATACAAATACACCTACCAGTAGTCCGAATCTCCGTCGGCACAAACTGCATAAAATACGACTTGGTGAAGTGTGTTTTTTTTTCGTTCTCTGAGGCTAGCTGCCCTTAGTATTTTACTTTCTCACATTCAGTCGGTGCTAGTTCTACAGAGTCATCGTAATCTACGATTTCCTCCATCACAATTCCAGAATCGGGCGAAGACGAGCGAAGCTTTGAGAATCGCTCGCTGTTTTCTCACGGTTCAGGTTTGTTTTCTTGGCGTGTTCTACGACTTGGTGAAGTGTGGTTTTTTTCCTTCTTTGAGGCTAGCTGCCCTTAGTATTTGACTTTCTCATATTCAGTCGGTGCTGGTTCTACAGAGTCATCGTAATCTACGATTTCCTCCTTCACAATTCCAGAATCGGGCGAAGACGAGCGAAGCTTTGAGAATCGCTCGCTGTTTTCTTACGGTTCAGGTTTGTTTTCTTGGCGTGTTCAGAAAATGACGTCACAATCAGAGAACAATAGCTTTGTCACTGGAACATAAATTTGTAATGGCGGACGCGAAAAACCTACATTTTCAAGCTCAATATTTTCACTTAGAGGGCGCCAAAGTTCATTTCAATGACCGAAACAGGTACAGCCACTTCTGATAAGCTGAAAAGAAAGCATTTTTGTGAAAAACTTGACATTAAATTTTGATCGTAGTAGCACTTTAAGGGGTCTTAAACTGAAGACTTTAAGGGGTCTTAAATTGAAGACTTTAAGGAGTCTTAAAGTCAACACTTTAAGGATTAAGTTATATAGGGCAATTTTATATAATTTTAATTGTAAGATTTATATAAGGGACTTTGCACAGCATCTTAGAATGATCCGAAAAAATTACTGAGAACAGTACTAACGTTGAGTAGTTGGTCCAACACTGGAATTATGTACACTCAACGGGCCAAGCTTCCCATCTCCAGTTATCTTTTTGGTCAATTCCCTCATCTCACTTTCACTAACGTCGTTTTTGAATTGCACCAACAAATCTGCAATCACACTTCCTTGACTATCAGGAGAAACCAGAAAGCCAAAAGGGTGAATGAGCTTGAAAGAGAAAAGAACAGAAAAAAGGGGAGGACAAGAGAAAAGCAAGGGCGACGACGACATTGATGATGATGTTGGGGATGCTGAAGGTGATGGTGACGATGCATTAGAACAGAATGGTATCAAACAAGTCGAATTTGGGGAATAATTGGACACCTCAGTCCTAAATACAACTACGTTGACACGGTACCGGCCGAATTTTCGACCCGATGAAAATTCTAACCGGACACTACGTTTACACGGCACCGTTCACACGTTCACAAGGAACTTTGAACGGCTAGGTGTCTTTATAAACGAACACTCAAACGCACGAATTTCCAACCTGTCGAAAAATAATCTGGTCCCGTGTGAACGTTGCCTACATCCCTCAGAAAAGGTACAGGAGCCTACATCCCTTGGAAAAAGTACAGGGGCCTACATCCCTAGGAAATGTAAAGGGGCCTACATCCCTAGGAAAAGTAAAGGAGCCTACATCCCCCAAAAAGGTACAGGAGCCAAGTCCCCAGGAAATGTAAAGGGACCTACATCCCCAGGAAAAGATACAGGGGCCTACATCTCTAGGAAAAGGTACACAGGGGCCTACTTCCCTAGGAAATGAAGAGGTAGTTAATACTTGGATGTACTTGGATTTTTCTCCTGTCCAAGCCCCCTTCCCATGCAAAAGTAAAATCTAAAAATTCCTACAACTTACTTTAATTTTGATACTATTACCCTTTCCACTTCGAAACCTTGGCTATTATATTCGTCCTCAGTCTGTAAACATAATAAGGGTCTTTCTCAAACGATTATCTTCAAAGTTTTTGTGCAAGTGTCTGACTCCAACTCCGAGCTCAAAATAACTATCTACAGTTTGATTAAAAATAAGCAGGCCAGAGTACCCTCCAAAAATAAAAGCTGTGTTTGTCGACCTCTATCGAAAAATAATTAAGCCACAATAACGAAACGCGTCTTCATAATGAAAGTATATGACAAGATAACCACGAGTTAGCACTGGACCAAATTTACTAGGATGTATTACAGATATTGTTTCTTAACAACTACGTATGGTTATAAGAAAATGCGTGAGAAATATCTAAGGTAAGGATAGCTTCATAATTCCGGGGTCAAGTGGGCAAACAAGTTAAAATCTAAGGATAGTTGAAATTATCATACAGTTTAGTGATTTCTCGTTCTGTGTAGTGATTGGTTAGTTTTCGATGCAAAACTGGCTATGCGGAACAAGGTGTCAAAGATCTTTCCCTTGGCGTAAAGTGACTCTATCTTGACAAAAAAAGTTCTTAAAATAGTAGTTTCATTATACCCTTTTTGGGCGGTTTCCCTACTTCAACAAGAACAAATCAAAATTTTCAGGGGCCGCTCAATTGCCTCGTTCTTTCGACTGGCACTGTAAAATATGGGTGCCCTGTTACCGCCTCGATTTATGGCCCGGGTGCGGATAAATCCACCTACGGGAGGAAGGGGGAAGACACTTGGTGTGCGTGAGCTATGTGATCGTGATCCTACACGATTTGAAAGGATTGTTTTTTACATGTACACGCCGTTTAACAGAAGATCTTGAATTGCAATAGTCTTGACAGAAAATGACAAACACGTAGAAATGAAATTTTATGGAATAAAGATATGGACAAAAATGAGACTTACAGCATTCACAATTTGGGTAGTAAACTCTTTGGTTTCTTTAGCATCAAGGTCGTCATATACAGGTTTATATGGCAGAGGAAATTTGAAGCTGACTTCAACGGCCTTCACAAGATGTTCTGGGGAGTAACAAGAGAAAATATTCATAAAAAAAATAAATTAATAATAATTTTAATAATAATAATAATAATAATAATAATAACAATAATAACAACAATACAGCAATGCATACGCAATCAATGCAACACAAATAACTCGACCTCAAATCGAGCCCTAAAACTTGTTGACACATTAATACTTGAGTTTTATAACGTTGTGGATTAATTTTATCCTTGGTTTCAATTATATTTTCTTTGTTTCAACTCATTATCATATAATACCATCCCCGCGAACAACGAAAACATAAAATTTAAACTAAGGATAAAATTGAACCACATACGAGAAAAAAGTAGGCAAAACCACAGTTTATGCAATAGTAGAAAAGCTGTATTGATACTTCCTGCCTTAATAACATGGAGATAACAAATAAAAAAGGTGAACGATCAGGGAAGATAGTCAGGTAATTATGATAATTCACTCATGATTAATGTGGCAGTACATGTACCAGTGTCTTCGCAATTTGGTCCTTTCTTTCCTTGCTTACACAAACAGGAGTAAAAGTCCCCGAGTTTTCGACATTTCCGTGAATTTGAGCATACATCCACACAAAAACCACCTGTTGATACATTGGAAAAGAAATAATAATAGTTAATACGGATGCCAACTTCACTCCATAGAAGCTTGTGACTTTCAAAAGGCTCCTGTTGAACAATATCCACAGCACTAAAACAAAAGAAAAATAAATTTATGGTTTTGCTTAAAACGTTAATTAGCTTTAGATGTTTCAGTGTAGATAGATGATAGGAAATTTGCAAATAATACAATGTAGACATGGAGGATTTTCCCCTGTCGCGTATTTTTCATCTGTTTACGCGCGTAATTAAATACCGTTAAATTCCGAAAATAAGCCCCTCCATGTACAAGCCCCTCCAACTATAAGCCCCCCAAACCCAGTGGCTATTCTGTTTTGACAGCTGTCAATTGACAATATTGTGAATGTCCTATATTAAAATCCTAAATTAAAGATGTGGACTTGCCAAGACACGCCTGAGACACCCCTCCCTTCCTTTTGATAGGCTCCCCTACCCCACCCGTACAATGTGTAGACGCGTACGTACGGTCAATCACGTGACAACCAAACGAAAAGAGGTTGACCATATTCCATGAGTATGGGGCTCTGTCCCGCGCGCGCGAGCCCCGCTATAAACTATCAAAACAGCATCTTTTTTTTTTTTAATTCAATTGACACATTTCAGCTTTTCACAAAGCGTGACATACCGTACCTAAATATTTCACAAAGCCACTATTTGAAGAACAGTTATTTCTTACAGTATAGTGCCAAAAAAAACTTTCATCCATTTACATGGGTATATTTTTACCACTTACCCGGAAAAACAACTGAAATGGTGATGCTAGCAATTCCGTACATGTTGCTTGCATCACATCGATAATCGCCGAGGTTTCTTTCATCAGTGATAGTTATGTTCCAGGTAGCATCACTGAATTCGCGGCCAATGTTGACGTGAGTCCAAGACACATTTGGTGCTGGCTCTCCAGATACATTGCAGAACAAACTGATAGTCTGGCCTTCTGTGACCGTCAAATCGTTCAAAGGTCCAATTGATGCAGGGACTGGTAAAAAGAGGAACGCTAATATTAAAATGAGGAATACTGTAAGAGTTTCCTTGATGTTCTTCAAGAAATGAAGTGTGTCTCCCGTTCGTTATTGCAGTCGGCCAAATCGCTTATACATCCGTAATCAAATCCTGGAACTTTGGAAAAATGTGGAAGCGAACAGGCAAGTAAAGAGAAAACAAATACAAGGTAATAAGTCACTTCAATTTTGAATCTTTTTAAATTAAAAGGAAAGCATGGGGGAAAGGGGTGAATTAACAATTCCCCTCCCATCCGATTTCCTGGGCTACCCATAGGATTTTTCCTGGAAAAATAAATAATTCAAGACAAATAAACAGCGTCCAGCTAGGCAACTGTACAAAGTACTCACAGAGTACAACAATAGATACGTCTCTAGTAACAGCACTTCCAACACTGTTATTAGCAGTGCATCTGTAGGTTCCTTCATGCTGTAGTCCAATATTGGTCAAAGGAAAGACGACAGCACTGTTATCGGATACTCTTGTCCAGCTGATGACTGGAGGTGGATTACCATCTGCTGAGCAGTTCAGAGTCACACTGGAGCCTGCATTCAGTCTCTGGATGTTAGAAATGTGTGTTATGACTGGTGGGTCTACGTAAAAAAGACAATAATAAAATATTAGTTACAGTCAAGGTTGGTTTGCATTTGACTGCGAGCAGTGTCGTCGAGTCGGGAACTACCGTGTAGCATGAAAATTTTGCGGGTTCTAATTTTTGCGAATTTTGCGGATTGACCTCGATCCGCAAAAACTAGTTCCCGCAGAAAAAAAAACCGCAAAATAAAACAGGCAAAAATTAACTCCCTTCAGTCAAACTAAAAACTCTGCTTTTAATGGACTTGTGCCACTGGGGCGTTATAAATTGGACTTAAACATAATGCGGTAGTCTGTTACGCAAAAAAAAAAAACAAACAATGTACAAAGAACAAAAAATATCAAGTGAACAGCAATTCAGTTCTAAGATTGGTGCGAATGGGTCATCTGAAGGAACACCATCTGCTAGGGCGTCTGTGATGCCGCATTTTTTCCATCCATTGTCGATGATCGCGGCATTTTTCTGTATATGTATTGATAAAAATCGATCAACCAACGAGAGGTAAGCTCACGCATAACTGGAATGCCCATCTCAATTGCAATATCACTGGTGTTTCGCCCAGCGTTTATCTTCTTCTCAACTTCTTTAGCATACCATCCTTGAAAGGGATAGGGATAGGCTTTTGTTTTGTTTTGCTGTTGTTCAGTCCCTTTGTGCAGTAAGATATTACAGTGATTACCGTATTATTCTCCATTAAATATGTAAGTAGAGTGAACTTTGACTCAACATACCGTAAAACAAAAGTTGAAAATACCATATAAAGGTTTCTTCCACTTAAATATTCTGCTACTTGAACGGAGAATCGCAAAAATTAGTTCCCACCAGAAATTTCAGTCATCTCGAACCGCAAAAATTTGTTCCCGCAAACCACAAAAAATCGCCAATCCGCAAAATAGAACTCCCGCAAAATTTTCATGCTACACGGTAGCAAAAGCCGACCACTACGAGTCGCAAAAGGAAATTCACACCTCCTCCTAGTCCTCCGTTTTAAACTTGACAAGAAGTAAACATATTATTAAAGCCAGAGGTTGTAGGTACTCTTTATACCACCTGTTACTATACTAGGTTTGGTATACACGACCCTCAGGCAAAACTACATCGCAAAAATTCCCAAAACTTGCGTTTTTCAAGTAGCCACTAATGGCAGTGAAGCGTGGACGCTGGAAAGAACCGCCCTTACAAAAACGAACGCTTTCTATTCG
Source organism: Porites rus (assembly GCA_964035705.1). NCBI lineage: Eukaryota > Metazoa > Cnidaria > Anthozoa > Scleractinia > Poritidae > Porites > Porites rus. Next base: position 17,569,688 of record OZ038000.1, on the reverse strand, counting down.
AAATTATGGGAAATAGCTAAGAATTCCTTGCACAGAAATACAAAAAAAAAGTCTACAAGAGGAGCTTCAAGTGTAAGAACATTGGCTTGTAAACTTTGTAAGGAGACCAAGGGCGAAACATTTTGGCCTCCTCAAATGACAAGACGGGCAAGGGGGCGACTAAATAAGAAAAAAGGATAAATGGGGGAAAAAAAGAAAGAGGAAGGCAGAAGACAAAAAGAAAGAAAAACATACAGGAATTGTTTAGACAGTGAGCTGAAATGCAACTTTCATATAATTTCACATGGACAATCAAGCCATCTGATCACCCCAAGTTTTTTTTAATATCACATACGAATTATACTCTGCCCTGTTCCATCTTTCTGTAGCCTGTGGACGGCAGACGTATTTCGGGTTGTCGCTTCTCTCCCTATGAAAATTTCGAAGGAGAGAAGCGACGACCGGAAACACGTCTGCAGTTCGAAGGCTAATCTTTCTGCAAACATGACAATTACAGATAGACATCGCTAAATTCAGCGACGCAAAAGATACTGGAAAGGGATTTATTAAAACGAAGTAAGCTTAATGCAGGTTTCAATGTACATATTCTTATGATTATTATTCCCTCCACTTACAAAGCACATGGACGAATGTAGTCACTGACTTATTGCCACACCTATTGCTTGCTTCACATCTGTACTCTCCACTTTGATTTCTGTAAATATGGATCAACCTCAAAACATTTCCTGGTGTGCGTTGACCACTGCCCTCTTCGATCAAAGCAACGGTGGGTGGAGGGATTCCAGACGCGCTACAGGTCAGATTCCGGCTTGAACCTTCAACCAAAGTCTCATTTTCTATTGATTGGATGGATGACGGTACTGCAATCAAACAAAAATTACATGGAGCCCCAGAATAAATGTTGAAAGAGTACTATTATATTCTTTTTCCGCCGTTTTCTTCTTAATTGGTTTTCTTTGCTCGAGCTGCATGTGCCATATAACACCAGCTTTACGACATAAGAACGCAGCATGGCTAAGTTAGGAAGGAACGTAGGAGTCATGGATGAGAGGACAACAGACGTGCCGTCTTTACAATATAAATTAACATGTGAACAGTAAGCTCGGACGTCAGCATACAAAGGCGCCACTGGCAGCCGCTCTCAGTCCATTTATGAGCTTACTGTACCCACCCAACCCATGATGCGAATGCTGTGTGAAGGTTGGCCACACCACCGCCGTCTACGTCCCCTACTCTTTTCGAAAAGTGGCGTGGGTTCTTTTACGTCCCCCAAGAACCAGATAAGTGAAAGTGCTGTGAGACGGGACCTACGGTTTTTCGTCCTTATCCGAGAAGACTAGAAAGAATAACCGTTCGCAGATGTCATTACAAAGGCAGCACTTTCTTCTCAGTTATTTAAAGACCCTGAATCTTGGTCCGGCCGGGGTTCGAACCCGTGACGTCCCGCCCAGCTGACCGGCGCTCTCCCAACTGAGCTAACCAGGCTAAGGGTACATCTACAATACACCGGAACGCCTTTCTTGTCGAAATAAAAAGCGATCTGGTATCGTATGAAAGCCTGTTTACACTGCGCTAATGAGTGGCACAGAAACGTATCCGATATATCTGTGACTTTCAAGATCGGCGCGGCGCAACATCTCATGTTCTCGCCTGTGAACAAAACCCCTAACTGATATAGTTTCCGTGCCGGTTCAAGGGGTATCTGTGAGCAGAATATAGGAGAAAATTGTCTTTGTCGACTCAATTGATAAAACAAAATCTTACTAGCTATTCTAGTCTCTTCTGTAAGAATGGCGCATTGGAATTCAGTGGAAACTACGCAGTTCGCGCCTGAATGGGTAAAGGAATCGCCTATTTCGCGAACAAATTGATGGAAGGTAAGCTTTTTTCAACTGGTAAAACTATTCGAAAACGATATGTGCGAGGGTGATTTTCTTCCACTTTTCTTTTTCTGTTCAAAACGGTAAAAATCATTCTTCAAGTAAAAAGGGAGGAGGGGGCCTCAGGCTTTCACATGTACAAGTGACAGTACCTCCAACATCAATCGAAACATTTGCGCTGTTTGCTGCTCCTACAAGGTTACTGGCAACGCATCTGTAGATGAGCATTCCACTACTTGATAGTGATGTGGCCAACATTCCTGAATTGTTACTTCCCAACAGAACATCATTTTCAAAAAACTGATAAGACGAGACTGGTGGACTAGCATCAGCTGAGCAGCTCAAGGACACAGAATCGTTCTGGCAAGCTTCATCCCCAATGTTGGTCGCTACCAAGCGTACATTCTCAGGTTTGACTGAAAAAAGAATTAATGCAATTTCAGGTGTAACGACATTTACTGTCAACACCCCATAATCATGCTATAAGCTTGGGGGATATGGGAAGAATAGCGTCAAGGTCACTCTAGTAATAGATCAACGTATATTTGTCTAAAATGCATAGTACCAAGTAGTTTTCCGAGGTATTATCTCTTGTTTCCACCTTCCTTCTCTATAATCGTCTGGGTCGTATCGATCGCCCGGTTCGTCTAAAAATTATCCAGCGAGCAGTGGCCCTTCAATCTTCCTGCATAATTCGGGAAGACTTATCTGGAAGGATATCTTATAATGTGTTCAGCAGTCGACACAATCATACAAAAAAGACCTCGCGCGATGCGGGCGATCGGAAGTAATTGTATACATGTAGTATCCATATAATCGTCCAAATCGTCCGAATGTTTTGAAGGAAGTCTAACAGGCAAACACTAAAAACTGAAGGAGCAGGAATAGAACTGTACTACTTTACCCTGATCTTGCATCATTATGATGCTGAAGAAATTTTAACAACAGGAATTTTAGGCTGAGAAAAGAGTCAACATTTCGCGACGCCACTACAGGCTTGCCCGCAAAATGAAGTCTGAGGAATGAGCGCAGACATTCCATACTGATGACGTGTCACTACCCAGATCTAGGTAGTATTCCTGATTGGTTGATAATTTGCTTCATCCAATCAGAAGCACTGCCCAGATCTGGGTAGTGACGCATCATCAGTGTGGAATTTCTGCGCTTCTTACTAAGACGTCATTTCGCGGGGAAACCAGTGGCGGCGTCGCGAAAAGTCGGCTGTTTTCTCAAGCTTAGGGAATTCATGAGTTCTTAACGACATTTCACGCTCTTCTTGAAATACAGAAATTTTCACGATTGTCAAAATACCATGGCATGAGTTACACCTTTGTAACTTACATGGTACGGTGATGTTCACTGTCTCCACTGCATTGCCACATTCGTTGCTAGCCTCACATCTGTATTCCCCAGCTTGACTCCTACTAATATTAGTGAGCTGTAGCAAACTCCCATTTGTGCGCTGTCCACTGCTAACCTTCACCCAGGAAACAAAGGGTAAAGGGACGCCAGTTGCCACGCAGGGCGAAGTTAAATTGCCGGTCTCGTTAACTGTCTTCTCTAGTATCGGCTCGATAGTCGGTGGCACTGCAATCAAATAACGGAAACGTAAGAGGAAAATTGAAGGCGTATGTAGTACTTCTTCTAAGCAATTACCAAACCTTCAAAGATCTGACTAAATAGGTGCCTCAAGTTGCAGAAAACGCAAGATAAATTGCGGAAAAGACAAATACGGAGAGGCAAAGCTCATGCAGACGATTAAGACGGTTTCAGCTAAACGTGATGAATGGCAACCAGCTCTATTTCAGTTCCGTTTATCCAGTGGATAGGATCTTCACTATTAAAAACCTAGGGGCTGGGTAGGTACAAAATGCCGTTTAAACATCATACAAGAAACACAGTCATGCAGGTACATACGAAAAAGGACTACCGCAAGAGGAAGCCAATACTCTCCAAAACTCCTTGTCATCAACCCCCAAAAAGTTATTACAAATTTGAACTACATAAAAGAGTTCACCCTGTGAGCACAGCCTGAGCCTCCTTTCCATTTTTAATTATGGAGGGGATTTTAAGGGGACTCTGCCTGAATGGTGTCAAACCTTGAAGTCGCTGCATCCTGAACTTCTGCACGAGTCGGTCTTGTTTGGTGGCTTTTTTGAGTGCAAGCATTCGTTTACTGATAAACCCATGGTCATAACTGAGCCCGCTGTACCGAGCTCACAGCTGTTAGGCTATTAAGCAACATTCAGCGCATGTTAAACTAAGATCTTACTCGATCCAAGCAGGGTCTTTCTCGAGTGTGGCTTGTTTATAGTGGAAAGTGCACTTAGCTTATGCACTCAAATACTTAGAAACAAATAATTCAAATACAACATATCAGGATTAAAAGCGCCAACTGGCAGAAGGCAACCAGTTGGCTATTTACAAGCGTGGCCGAGGATTTCAACTCGGGACGACCAAGAACAAATCCAAAGTCGCCAGAGCGGGACTCGAACTCGGAACGTCCGGATTGCGAGTTCGACGCGCTGACCAGTCGGCCAAAGCTAGTAAAATAAAAGAACGGCTCTGCTGGCAGGGTTAAAAGAGGTGGAGATGAAAAAACGAAATCCATGATTACCATTAACGGTGATGGAAATAATCGGGCTTTCTGCGCTTCCCACGGAGTTGTTTGCCACACATTTGTACATCGATAGGCCGCTGTTTGACAGTGTTTTAACCCACATTTTTGTGTTGCTTTCCCCAACATTAGCGCCATTTCGAAACAACTGATATGAAGTCACTTCTGGATTGGCACCTCCGACTGAACAAGTAAGCTTCAAGATGTCATTCTGGCATGCTTTGTTTGCACCGGCGTTTGTTGTTAGCTGGACGTTTTCTGGCTTGTCTATAAGAAAAAAAAATGTTTATATTTACATGACAAAGTTCAATCAACATATGATGGGGCATGATAGCTAGAAAAAACATTGGCCAAAAGACGCCATTCACTTGTATATATGGGATTTTCTCCCACAGCAGTATAACATACATATATGTAAGATAAAAACGGAAACAATAATCCGTCAGACAACCACCAAAGGCACTATAACTTTAATGCTACTCTTAAGCCGTTGGTCCGCTTAATTGTATTGTCATCGCAGTCCATGTATTACAGTGAACATGTGACAAAACGTTGTCCTAATTTTAAAAGAAAATCCCCTAATAAAACAGCTCATAAGAACTTGTGAGTCTTTAGTCAGAGAGACGGTCCGAAAAGGTCCACAAATAATCCAAAAGACAGTGAAAACAAATTCAACCCTGGATTACTGCTCAATGGGCTTTGGACAACAGGGCAATCAAATTTCGTCTAAGTCACGTTCATTTCAATGCAAAATTTATGAAAGTGCTCAATTCCCTTCAACATCGTCTCGTGTAAAGTGCTTGTTTTTTAGAAGGGCAAAAGAGCTAAACAGACGATGTCAATGTGATGGCAATCTAAAAAAACTCGTACTAAGGCTCTCTCTCTTCTTCCCCCGAACGCGACGCTGTACATTCAGACAAACTGAAAGCTTAGCAGGGTGCTTAAACAACGACGATAGCGATGGCAACGGGAACGGGAACGTTAAAAGAGCAATATAGGATTAGATGAGCAAAACACCAGCTTTGCAGGTACATCACACTTTCTTTTCTTTCTTTCTTTCTTTTTCTTTTTTTTTTTTTTTACATTTCCTGACCTCGTTGTACGACTGCGACCTGAAAATTCTTAATTTAGCGTTTTATAGAGGACGTGATTAAAAGAAAACGATTTTTTTCTGAAGGAAAAATAGAGAAGATGTTTGAAAGAAGACCAGTTTACTTTTTAAGTAACGTTTTTGCCATCGTCACCGACGTGGTTGCCAAAGCCCTCTTAAAGATTTGGCTGAATTTGGTGAACTGCGTTCATTACTTACACTGCACATCAATGTTTTGTGCCTCTGATGCATTACCACACTCATTGCTGGCTTCACATCTGTAGTCTTTAGCTTCACTCCTGCTAATATTGGTGATTTGTAACACACCAACATCAGAGCGTTGACCAGTGCTGAACCTCACCCATGACACGACTGGTGGAGGAGTACCAGATGCATTACAAGACAGGTTCAAGTTACCACCTTCAGTTATTGTCTTGTTTTGCAAAGGCTGGATGTTTGATGGTACTGGGGTGAAAAATGAAAATGAAAGTAAAAGAAAAAAAAGAAAGACTAACAGCTGTTTCTACTGATTGACGTTATAGTTTGGGACATTAAAATTAAACTGCAAGCACAGATACTAAAGCTGTATGTGCTACAGAAGACTGAGTGAACAATTTTTTTTAAAGGACGTTTGGATTGAAAATGTAAATGGAATTCTGTAGCTGTTTGTCCAGCAGAGGCGAGTTGTAGAAAGGTGGGTTTAGTGCAAAATTTGAATTCAGATATGAAACCTTAAAAAGCAAATTCAGTTTAATTTTGATTGTCTACAATTTGATTATTGCATGCTCCAAAAATGAAAAGACAAAATTATCCAAGAGAATACTTTTGATTAGCCGGGGTTAAATTTAACCCCGGGTAAGTGATAATCGGCCTTCACACAACTGGGCCCAGAAAAATTTCGGGAGAACTAGCAGAAAAGAGAGTGTACATGTGAGTACTACAGCAGCATGTACTGTGCTTCAGAAACAAACCAACTGGCACTACACGTGCCCTTTAAAGGAATCCATCCTCTAGTCAAAACCATAAGACTATAAGTTCTAAGGAAAGAATTAACATAAACCATTCGAAAATAGCAAACAAGTTACACGTCTCATCTCGCATCTAGTTGCACCTCCCCAGGTATCACACAGAATTCCATCACTCTTACAGTTAGTACACTTTGGTTGCGTAAAAAAGTCGCAACCATGAGGGGAATCTTCCAGGAACAAGTCTACACGCATCTAGTTAACGAAGAAAATTTATTGCATACAGTTTCTCAGTTATGACATGTGTACGCCCATGATGTCACTGATGTGCTTCATTAAATGCTGATGTAGCAGAATAATTATATACAGTGAACATGGAGATCAGATCGTGCGTAACTAGAATCAGTCAAATCATTCGTTAGTGTTCACACGAGTACCAACGTATTTTTACGGTCTCACTTACCATTTACAGTAATATTAACATTTGTGCTGCTTGCTGATCCAATGGAATTGTTAGCTACACATTTGTAGTCAAACATGCCTCCTTCTGACAGTGTTTTAACCCACATTCCTGAGTTACTTATCTCCATGGGAACGTTATCTTTAAACAACTGGAATGACATTGCGGATGGAACAGCATCGGCTGAGCAGGTAAAGCTTACTACATCATTCTGACAAGCTTTATTTGCAGTGGCATTTGTTGTCAATACGACATTTTCCGGTGGATCTAGAATGGAATAAAAACACACATTAAAGAAGTATCATTTAAAGGACAACAATTATTGCTGCTTTAGTTCGATTTAGTTTATTAGTCATTGAAGTGCCTTAACACATACACAAAATGCTCCCGTAGGGTTATGATTGAAGAAGATATGACGACAAACTAGTTTGTCAGCGATTTTGTTAACATGTAGTACCAGAACAGTGAATTAAACGTAACATCCAGTTTATAGCCTTGGGTAAAACATACAATAACTTTTATCCTCTGGCTGTGCAGTATTTCTATGACTTACAACTCACATCGTCTACCAACTGTTAATTTAAATACGAAGAAATTAATGTTGTTTCTGCTA
>OZ038000.1:17194563-17559563 GCA_964035705.1 Porites rus | reverse complement strand
AATCTGAATTATTCGGTTATTATGCCGCACATCGAGAAACTATGCACTGTAAGTACATGTCGCAAAAGACAATAGCATTCTGGGAGAAGACCTATTACCATAAAACAGACATGTCAGACAACTATTCATTTACCTCAAGGTAACTTTTAATCCAACTTAAATAATTGATACCATACTTTATTATGGTAAACACACAGTGATATAAGTACCTCTGATATTTTTTACTCTGAGTTGTGTTCTGACGTTGTCGAGTGACTTGTATATGTTAACGGCGCATTTAAAACCTTCTTCTCTTTTTTTTCTTTTCTTTTCATTTCATTTCAGACCTTCACTATCACTCGAAGTCTCTAGTTGGTATCATGGTATCCATATTGCCTTCCACTTTACTATAATTGTAAATGTCGGGATTATCCTACAGTGTGATAGCATCGTTATTGTTGTTATAATTATTTTCCAGAGTACAAAAAGGTCCTGTTTGATCCATCACTAGATATGAACCAATGCAATGTCTTATGCTAAATCTACTCACACTGCACAGTAACGTTAACTGCCTCTACTGCACTTCCACAATCATTGCTAGCTTCACATCTGTATTCTCCAGCTTCATTCCTGTTAATGTTGGTAAACTCTAGTACACTGCTGTTTGTGCGCTGACCACTGGCGACATTGATCCAAAACACAGTTGGCCGAGGGGTCCCAGATGCATTACAAATGAGACTTGTATTGTGACTTTCAATAACAAACTGATCTTCGATCGACTGAATGGATACAGGAACTAAAATTTAAGGGACATTTAAGATGTAACGGTTTTAATTACTCTCTCCCTCTTTTTTTAAACAACAACAAAAAAAAACAATAAGTGTAAGGACAGAGTGCGTGCATAGTAATCATCATACATGTACAAAAGCTGTGTACAATATATTCCAGATCTGTAATTAAAGTTACATGACAAGGCTGTGAAAAAAACTCGGGAGTAGGGGAATATGCATAACATTAAATTTTGATAACCCTGAAAGGCTGGGACCTCAATACCGTAAACCAACCCCCCTCCCCCATGTAATATATAGATTTAGCCAGGGCTAAAAGCGAAGCTCTCGATAATATTTATAGTTTGTTCAAACAAAATACAAAATCATGTAATGCTAAGCGGGGAAGGCAACGCCGGAGAACGGTGAAAAACAAAAATAGGTCTAATAAGCAAAAAAGCAACTTTATTTGCACGAGCAGCACACTTTTTTTGTATATTTCTTTGCCGTTGTTTTGCACGACTACAACGTGAAACTTGCAGAAACGTCTTAGTTACAAGTTTTTTTTCGTTCACTTTTTTTTCACTGCCGCTCATTTTCACCTTGCATTGGTGGCTGCTAGCATTTCCCATTTTGTCACCGCCGTTACAAAATTTTCATGTTGTTCTTCCAACAAAAAGATGTGCCCTTTGTTTTTTATCTCTCGCTCTAAATCTCTGTCATCCTTTTTCTCGTTGAGCTTCGCTGGCCTGCCGCCTACTTTCTCTTTTTCTCTGTGTTTCTCTTGCTCTATATTCCAATTTATGGACATGACAATTTATCTAAGCTTAATACTTTAGAAAGCACGGATACAAAGACAATTTCCGCTTTCCATTTTCCTCTTCATTGACTCTTTAGATGTTTCTGCTTTACACGACGCGGGTGGCTTTGAGATTTGCCGTCAAAATAACCTCGAGTTGCATTGGAGTTACCATATCTGTTGATTGAGTTATTTTACATTGGTATGCCTGTGGTGCGGACGGACGGTCGGGCGGTCGGTTGGTGTACGGTCACGTGATTACCAAATTTTCTCTGATGGGTAGTTTACCACATTTTCTTACCCATGGTGTTCCGCTGCGCGCGCTTCGCCCGCGAGAGCTCCGCTATAAGCCACTCCAAATATAGGCCCCATAAACAGGTAAAGAATGCTCAAAAATCAACGGTGCATTTTTTTAAAAAATTGGTTTATTAGGAAAGCCAGTTTATGAAGGTTTAATTTGATATAGGGTTTTAGATATCTCCAGTTTAACCAGAACATGCTACTCTACTTGCCTGTGAGACACCTGGAAGAAAGTGATACACTATAACAAGAAGGGAACTGACAAAAACAAGCAAACAGGAGAGAAAACAGAACACATCCTATTTTTTATATAATCATTATTGACCTCACCATTAACAGAAATGGAAACACCTTGGCTGCTTGTTGTTCCTGCAGTATTGTTTGCCACACATTTGTATGTAAAATTACCACTGTTCATCACCACTTTGCTGAACTGGCCTGGGCTGCTACTACCAAACAGAACATCATTCTCAAAAAACTGATATAATGCCACTGGTGGATTTACATTAGCTGCTGAACAGTTGAAGAACACCACATCATTCAGACATGCTTTATTAGCAGTGACATTCGTTGTTAACTGCACATCCTCTGGTTTGACTGAAAAGAGATACAGAGAGACAGTAACACCCTTGAAACATTGCGTGAAAAAAAGTAAATGTTAAGAAATAATACATAATTGGGTGCAGGGTGTTATCTGTGAAAACTGATCATAACTTATGTGGAAAACATTCTTTGGGGATCTATTCAAACCAAATTGACCAAAAATGATGTAAGCTTCTACATTGTACCATGATTATGATCGAACTTTAGTCTGAATAAGTTTGAACTTTTAAACTTGTTTGGATGACCAGCCACAAAAAATCTTAAACAATGGGTTAATTTTTTTTTCTATTTAGTTAATAAGTCTACAACAAAAGTTTTAAATATTAGTTTTATACTTATATGTACAATACAAACCATTAACTCTCAAAGCCTCAATTTCTCAATTCTCTGGAAACTCAGACCAAAACTGACTTCCTTTCCAAGGTCAAACACTGCCAATTTACAGCTAGTACACCCCCCAAAAAAATTGCACAAACTTTGTTCCCCATGAGGATATTTGAATAATTGCAATTCCTTTACACTACATATAATAACATTCTAGAAATTTTCTTTTCTTACTGCAGTTTGAATGGAAATAATGATGGGTAAACCACAGTAAAAGGAACTAATTAACATAAAATACCACTGAGATTATACATTTACTTTTATTTACTATTCATAGTAGTCACTTACAGTTAACAATCACAAATGTACTTTTGGAGTCATTTCCACAAAAATTGCTTGCTTCACACTTGTATTCTCCAGCATCACTTCTACTGACATTAACAAGTGCTAGGATTTTCCCTTCTGTACGGTCACCTGTTCTAACTTCTGTCCAGGATACAGATGGCATAGGTGTACCACTAACACGACAAGTCAAATTACTGTTTTCACCCTCCATTACTGTGATGTTGGTCAAAGCCTGTATCACAGATGCCTCTACATCAAAAGGGAGATAGAGATGATTACATTTGAGGTTCAAGTTTTTTTGTATCAGGTTGACAAAACATTAAATACAGTTAAATGCATTTTACCAGCTAATGACAAGGAGCAATAGTCTTGTTATAGTGGCACCAAATCAATAGGCTCTTTGCATGACTTGATCACGTGATCAAATTTCAGTAAACACAAAAATAGTGAGTTCACTCTTGAAAAATTTTGTTAGCACAAACTGAAAGAGCATACATTCGACTCCCGGTAACTCGAGCCCTCTATAACTCGAACCTCCCGCTAACTCGAAGCAATTTTTCAATTCCCTTCAGATAATTTTCAATATAATTTTACCCTCGATAACTCAAACTCCCGATAACTCGAACTTTTATCTATTTTCCTTGAAGGTTCGAATTATCGGGAGTTGACTGTATTTAAATTAGGTATCCTGAGAATTTTCAGCCGTATGACTCAAAAGTAGCGATTGCAATGGCCGTCGAAAGTTGGAAGCATTTGTATGAGTCAGAAAAACACCTTTTGCCCTCCAGTCACGCTTGCACGGTTTTCCATACAAATCCTTGTAATTTCGAAATTTTCAAAACTTTCATGAAATATTTCCTTAAGCATTTCAGGGCTCAAATCTCCTTTTAATTCATATCAGGCAATTTGAGCCCTTGAATGCATAAGAAAAAAAAATTTTAAAAAATTTTAAAAATTTTCGAATTGACAAGGATTTGTGTGGAAAACCATGCAAGCGTGACTGGGCAAAAATTGTTTTTCTCAAACAAATGCTTCTAACTTTCGGCGGCCGTTACAATCGCTATTAATTTTTTGAGATACACAGCTGAAAAATTCTCAGGTTACTTAGATTTAATATGCTCTTAGAGCTTGTGCCAACAAAATTTTAAAAAAGCAAACTGTTTTCGTTTTTACTGAAAGTTGATCACGTGATCAAGTCATACAAAGAGCCTACTTGGAGCATTTTTGTTGGCCTGCCTTTGACCAGTTTTTCTCGCATAATGTACTAAATCCTTGTGGGGTTTGTATTTTGATGGATTAATAATTAATTATCTAGATATACAGTACAAATGCACATTATTTTTTTCCATTTTTTACCATTTACAGTGACAGTTGTTGTTGCATTTGCCGCTCCCACAGTAATATAAGCCTCACATCTGTAAACAAGCACTACTCCAGCTGACGCTGTCCTAGTTACTACTGAACTGCCACTGGTATTTAGAAGGGTATCATTTTCAAACAAGAGATAAGTATGAACGGGAGGGTTGCCATCAGCAGAGCAGCTTATATTAAAGACATCACCCTGACAGATGCTTGAGTCACTCACATTCAACTGGACATTCTCTGGTTTGACTGAAATAAATAAAACAAGGCATCCTTGTTAGAAAATAATTTTCTCCTCAGGATGAATAATAATTCTTATCATTCATTGGCAGAAAGCCTACCACATGACCTGCAAATAACTGCCCACAAATAATGGTCTGCTCATGCCCAATATCGTCCAACTTTGTTTGGCTGCAAATAATATTCGGCTCATGCATAAATGAAACCATGTTTTTCTCCTTAATGCGATCGCTCTTACGTGAAAATGGCAGATGTCCTCGCTTTTCGAAGATAATCCTTAATAAAACAAACGCAGTTTTGTCTTCGGCAATAATTGCTCACCACTGACAAATCACAATTGGCTCAACCTCACCCAATAATAATTGTTAATTACTATTTCAATGTTAATCCTGACCCAGGCCATCTGATAGGGTACGATAAAAAATCAGAAATTGTGCGATGTTTTCAGGGTGGATTGTACGATAAGATAGGACTATTATGCGATAAATTATGCGATTTTTTTCATGGCTAATTTATATTGTTTTACCAGGTTTCAAGGTAGAAAAACCACTTTAATGTTGTTTAACAGGCTATTTGAATGTAAAGGAATAATAAAACATCTATTTTAAAACAAAATAGTTAAATTTGTCCGATTATTTTGAGCCGGGAAATAAGGTTTCAAAACATCTTTTCTTCGAATTAACAGGCATATTGTTAAATTATGATTGACTTCTAACCCTGCTACACACTCCTAGAGTTGCGACAATTACATGTGGCTCTATCTTATTAAATACCAAACACACCAAAAAGTGAAAGTAAAATTATCCTCAGTACGCTTTAACGTCAATTCAATATTTTTATGTGTTTTCAATAGTGAAAGAACGATGCGTGGGAAACTTTTCACTCCTCTGTCGGTGACACATGTGTTTGCGCTAAACGGAACACATTTTTTTGATGTGCGCGCGGATTAATACGGCAAATGTAAAACACTAACCAATCAAATTAGCCAGTATTTTCATCCACAATTCCTTTGGAACCCTTGACTTGTGCTAAAAATTCAACATGGCGTCGACTAAAAGTGTAAAAGTTAATGAGCTCAAATTTTGCGTATGGCATTCTCATGTACTCGCAGAATCCGTCTTCATCTTCAACGGACAGTTCTCGAAAAATAGTATGAAAAGCCCCTTTCTCCTGTCTTCTCAGAAGCCACAGGCCAGCCCACGTTTTCCTGGCACATTTTTTACTAACTGATGAGTCATCTTCAAGCATCATCGTCATCAAAAGAATCAACTTTTTCTGTTTTGATCTTGACCGGAAGGAAGTCGCCATGTTTAATTTTGGACTAGTTCCCAAACCCTCATTTGGTGAATATCAGCTATCCCACACCGAGTTTCTTTCGTTTTGCTCCCACGTCTGTACCATAACAAGGAGCTAGCTCCGGCAGTGTGACCCCTCGTGTGTACTGGCAGTGCAAAATGAGCCTGGAGCGTGTTCCGGGAGCAAAACCCCTCTCAGCGCAAAACTTTGCGTGTCCGGTTTAATGGACGATTTGTTGAATATGGATGAATATTTCTCCTTTGTTTCCTCTGCAGTTACAATTTATAATATGCAGTTTTAGAAATCATCGTTAAAATAGAAAAATCTCAAAAATTAAATTTGCACTTCCTTCATATAAGTTTGATACTCTGTCATTTGCATACGGTAAACATCGCCAAATTTATTTCCATAGCAGTTCACAAAGAAATCATTCTTTTTATTCATAAAGGTACTTGATTCTTATCGCTTAAGCTTTTTGTCGTAACTTTGCCACTATCATTTGTTCATCAGGTACTTTATTTTATTTCACGTTTTGTTTCATTAGTATTTATTTGTTTAATAATTATTTGCGAGAATACAGTGAAGTCTCCACGCTTCAGCAAACCGTCTAATATTTTACACGTCCCCTGTTAGTTTTGTTGGGCTTAAAACTGCTAGCATTTAAATAAGGTCTTTTATGCATTGTTGTTATTTTTAATACGCAAAAGGTAAAATTTTTATTTGGGAATGTAAAGCAAGTGGCTAAGCGCTAAAATTACGCATTTCTGGGAATATTCTTTTTACAGTAACATAACGTATCCATGTCTGATTGGTCTGAATAAAAAACAGGCATACTTCATTGAAATTTAACTGGAGAAGTATGCGTAGTAGACGGAGAATTCTCCGATCTCCGCTGCTTAATGAATCCCCTGCACAGGCGTGTGTGCTAGTAGTGCCCAGTGTCCTTGGTGCCCAACTTTTGCCCTTGGGCTACTAAATAGATAACTTCAGTTTTTCATTTTTCATAAAAATCATATGCTGGGAAACCTATATTTTACAGGTTCTGAGCAATCAGGGCCAGGGCTCAAAATTGCTGCTGACATGGTTGCCAATGCGACTAACATTTTCTCCTTGGCGACTAAAAATTCTGGTTTAGTCGCCACTTTGGCGACCAGATTTCTGGATGATTTAGATTTAAAATAAATAAAAGAGTAAAGTTAAAACAAACATTTCATCTTTTCTTGTTTTGCTTCCGTCATAAAAAAAGTGCCAAATCACATAAACAAAGCCAGTTTATCTCCAAATTTATACTGACTTCTGTCCGCGATATTTTCAAATAATCAGATCTGATGGATCGTGCTATACTAAAGGGCTTCTGATAGGTCGCGGAAGTAAAATTTCGCGGGATTTTCAGAGAGAGATTCCCAGAAATTTTCGGGGCTAACTTCGCCGAAAAACAATCGGTAAAAAACGGCCGATTTCGTAGGGATCTTCTGGACAAATTTCACTAGAAATCGATTGATTTTTAATGTTTTTAACACAGATAATCATTGCTATTCTAACAATAAAGCGCTCAAGAAATGAGCCAATGGCAAAGCTTTTAACAACATAACTAGTGCCCAGTTTTTTGCAACATAATTTACGCCTGATAGTTTTTGGACATGTTCGCTCGTTGTGGTTATGAAGTTTCAAGATAAATTTGCAAGTTTTCGGCAATTAAACAGCTCCAATATGTTATATCGACATGTATTTGATAAGATTTCTAGCGAATTTCGCAGTATTTTGCACGTTTTTGTGAATTTCATGGGATTTTGTGGGTTTACCTGAATTTCACGGCTCCGCGACCACGCTAAATATCAGAAGCCCTGATACTGCCTCATTTACGTTATACAAACTAGCGACTAAAAATTTGTATCTGGCGACTATATTTCTCCAGTTGGTCGTCAAAAGGCGACCTGAGGATTTTTTCAATTTCGAGCCGTGAGGGTCCCCTTTCCATATAGCACAGCCTTGTTACAGTGACATTATTCAGTGACATTATTCAGTATGATGTGTAACCTGTCAAATAAACTCTCAATCTTTTAGCTCTTGCAGGCTGTACTTCTTAAAGGGAACTCCCACTCTTTAAGAAAATATCGCCCAAAATGCTCTTTAAGTCTCCAAAAGTAAATTTTTTGCACACAAAAATGTTCTCTCGCTCTAGATTTTTCTTTTTTGCTTCTGAAGAGAGGCCTTCAAGACGTGTTCGAACTTCCCGCCATCGCCATTTTGATCGGCGCGCAAGGCTCTCTGGGATTATGACGTAAGATGGTTGCTCGATTCCCGTGCTCTCGGTAAATTTGCAGCAAAATACCGCATTGCGTTGCTTTTGAGTGCAGTATTCAAGCTAAAAACAGGAAAAAGGATCCCAAAATTCGCTTTCACAAGTTTCCGGATGATGTGGCAATACGACGAGCGTGGATTCATGCTGTTGGAAGGACGTCCTTGCCCAAAGATCCACTTCTGTGTTCGAAGAACTTCGAAGAGCATTGCTTTGAAGAGTCTCAAAGGTTGCTTATTGTCAACACTGGGTTTTGGAAAAGTGGCAAGTTCTGTTTTCTTTTGTTTTCATGTATTTGTCTGAGAATCATAACTTTCTCTCTGACTTCCAGTTTTTGATTTTCTGCAATAATTTGAAATGTCACTTTAAAATCATTTAACAGGAAAAAACGTCTACTTCGATTTGTGAAAGTCAATAATTTTATTGACTACATTATAATGGTTTCTTGTTTACATTGTTACAACCATGTATAATATGTGAAAATTAAGAATTTGTTCATGCTTAACGTGCATATATCGAGTTATGGATGCACGCGGGAAGTTTGGAGAGCACGAAAGATGCGTAAGAGTTGCACGAGGCGATAGCCGAGTGCAACTCTAGCTTCTTGAGTGCTCTCCAAACTTCCCAAGTGCATCCATAACTCGATATACGCACAGCTAAAAGCATGAGCAAATTCTTTTACAACATAGATGTCAAAAATGCTTGCTTTTCGATTAACTACAAAATTCTCGTAACGCGCGAGACAATAACAAACGCTTCTATTGTCTGATTACAAACACGCCGCAATGGTTTAGTTTGAATGAAAATTCTTTCTGTAAAACTGAGAAAGAAAATTCGCTTATTTATTCGTTAACTATCAATGAAAACTAAAAAGAAACAAAGGAAAAACAGTCTTAAAGTCCGCCTGAAGTGAAAATACTCAAATGTTCGTAAGAAGTCGTGGAGTACGGTTTGGATTTGCTTGAAAGATGTTTATGTTTGCTCGGCGAAATCCAGAAAACTTGTTGTTGAGCGAAGACGACTGTCATCCTAAGCTATCCTACGTTAACCTTATATTCATTTACGAACAATGGCTGGTCATTACGGCTTCTTGAGAAGACTCGGCAGCAGTTGTTTTTGTGAGTTTTTTCATGTCTCCTTGTGTAATTTGTCTTGTTATTGCAAGAGAAATTTTCCTGCTTCAGTCGGATTGTTGGGCGATAACAAAAGTGTATAATTTTTTGCTGTTGAGCATACTTTTTAATTAACTTGTTTTGTAGGATATAAAACAAACGTTAAAAACGGAGGACACTTTGTACAAATTGGATATTTTCCGACACAGACCAATTTGTGGTCTTTCCCCAAGTAAATGTCAGTCTTTACGGCAGACTTTCAAGTTTTAACGAATCATGCAGGCTCTATTATTTGCGAAACATGTCACCGCTTTTGCTGTTGCTTTGAGTGGCTAGAAGGAAGCTAAATTCCAAAAAAAGTCTAGAAAGTTTTTTATCATTGCCGTCGATTTGTGGGTACTTAGGAAAAGGGACGAAAAACAAAGCTGACGCTGAACACGTCATCTTATTTTCGCACGGGCGTGCGTAAATAAAGATTTTGTTCATAGCGGCTCAATAGGACTTATATAGGGCAAGCACGCGCGCTATGTTATAAATAGACTTCTTGAAACAACTGAACACATTTTACGTTGTAAATAATGTATAATTCCAATTCATCATAAGCATCAGTAATTAGAGTGAAAAAATAGCAGAAACCATGAGTGACATAGGTTGGTTAGAATGTCAATTTGTTTTGTTAAAATTATTTTAAGTATCAGAAATCAAATGAGCCAATGATAGAACTTGAAGTTTTGGTAGTTATTTATATTAATCTAAGAGGCTGCGTAGTTAGCGCTTTTACTTGATCAAATGCTTCAGTGCCTATTTATTTTTTAGAGTTTTTGTCTTCCCAATGCGGCATTTAATCAAGACTGGTGTTACTGATTATTTTGCATTCATCTGTTTGATACGGGGTGGCATTTGATCCAGTAAATCTATATTCATCGAAAAAAAAAAAAAAGTCATTTACTGAAATTATTACATGCAAATGAACCATAAAATTACTCATGGTATCAGAAAATTCCTGTACATGTGTATAAATTGATTAAAAATTGCTGACAAGAGGAAATGTTTTAAATATTTAAAAAGTCCCTCCATGCTTGTTCAAGCTCACTGTCAAAGGCACTGTCATCATCATCATCTCCAGGAAGATATCCAGTGTAAATGCCACCTTCAGCAGCAAAAGTATTCCTGATAATTTTTACTGCACATGAGGGGATGACACGTCAAATTTTTTTGCCAAGGTACCCATGAGCCCACCAGGTGAACTGTCGATACGCTGCATAACAAAATGACCTTGAAGAAAACTATATTCAATTTATAAATGTCATAGGAGACAATGCACAGGTTTGCTGCTAATGACCTCACCTGTTTACACATTGACTAGTTTATTCCTGGCTTACATTCAAGTTACGTCAAGTCCATCCCAACCCAGACCATACACCACCCCTCCCACCCCCTTCCAAAAAACCTAATGTGGGTTTTGGTGACAGGCAAGGTAGCAGTCAATAGTAATGTAAATCCTCTCTTATCAAATAAGTGTCCCCCCCCCCCCTCCACCGTTTCAAAAGTATAACAATCAATTTAAGACCCCTCTCTTTTAAGTACCCCCTCCCCTAAGAGCCTTTTTTACAACCACAACAATAAATGACAAACTGTTGCATGGTGCATCTTTTTCGCCAAAAAGCACAAATTATCTCCTGTCCATAGATCAAAGTCATCTATTTATGCACAGGGCTGTTCATTTCATGCTTCAGACAAGTTAACTTGTATTACTATTGATCAGACAACTTCAGGTGCTTAAAATATCAATTAGATTGTACAAAAAGAAACATCCAATATTTTACTGGCATTAGCTTAACTTTGTACTAAAATTTCACGGCCACGAAAACAACCATAACATGTCAATATCAACAATTTTGAACTGTAGCCTTCTAAATATGTAAACAAAAGAAGATTACATTTTATAGTTAAAAATCTCACTCGTGTCCGAGTAACTGTGTCGAATTTTGACTAGAGATTTGTTTCTCGGACGATTTGCGATAGGAAACAAGTCCATTTTATTCAGAAATGAGCGATAAATCGGTCGAGAGATTCAGGGATGGACGCAAACAACTATGAGACTATGGGCCGGAAACCCGCTAAGAGTACAATTAATTCGGATCGTAAATTTTTATACTGTTCCTGGCACCCCTTCGGAAAACGAAAAGTGAGATTAAATAAATATATTACATCGGGATCAACAAACCTTCCACCAGTTGGGACAAAAAAGGAAGTTCTTTGCAGCAGTCGCATTCAACTTCACTTGGCATCACACAACATCTCTCATATTCGCACCAAGACAGGTCCGTCCGGCGACTTTCAAGTCTCGAAGAATCTAAAGAAGAGACTTCTTCCTTCCCTGAATCAGTCTGTTCTTCCTCTCCTTGCTCACTGGAAGAATATTCAGGTTCAAGCTGATACGGCTCAATGGACATCGTTTTAAAATCACGATACGAAGTTTGTTTACAAAAAAAGGACCCGGACATATGCATTAGGACAACCTGGACGAGCAACCATCTTACGTCATCACCCCAGAGAGCCTTGCGCGCCAATCAAAATGGCGATCGCGAGAAGTTCGAACTCGTCTTGAAGGCCTCTCTTGTGAGGCCAAAAAGAAAAATCTAAAGCAAGAGAACATTTTTCTGTGCGAAAAATCTACTTTTGGAGACTTAAAGAGCATTTTGGGCGATATTTTCTTAAAGAGTGGAGGTTCCCTTTAAAGCTGGTTGCTTTAACCTTTCTTCCTATTGGGGAATTGTAAGAATGTACCAGTAATTAATGCACATTTTACTTCGAGGTAAACCTAGCCTGTGTACAGGCGTCCCCCCTCCCACAGGAAAAATCGGGAGATCGCCGACGATAATCGTGTTCCCGTTTCCCCGGAATGTTGGGGACAGCCTCTGATTGGTTGTAATGTTAATGCTATGACGCAAATAATTTCCGGTGTTGTGATTGGTGAATGAACCTCAGAATAGATTCCCCGAGGACAAGCTCAGCCTTTGTGGACATTCATATTTGTTTACCGGTATTTGTATTTCAGCTTTCTCGAAAAGGCATGAGAAGTTAAGACCACCGATGTTTGCTGCACCGGTTGTGGGTGCGTCTGTCTGTACCGGTCGGTATTGTAAATAAAAGAGAAGACATACAAAATCCAACGTTAACAACCAAGGCAGGTCAAGCTTACCCCAAAAAGATTCTATTACAGAATTGATTATTTGAAAAAATGAATCCGTTAGTCGTTCCCGCAACTGGTGTCAAATTTAAATCGGCATTCCCGTATGCCGAATGAGCTGTGAATATTTTGAGAGAACTTCTCTGCATTTGGTCAGATTAAAAATCTTTGAATGGATTAAATGTCTAGAAATTTACATCAAATTCAGGGAAACTGAGCTGGTAGAAATTTCGTAACTGAATCGCGTGTGTATTCACGGCTCATTACGCATGCAAGAATGCCCACAGAGATGAATCTGAAATCTACAACTACCAACGGTTCAACTTTCGAATAATAAATAGGATCTTAAGAGGTACGCTTGACCTGGCTTCACTATAATTAGAGATCTTATATCTGGATTTTTGGGTGGACATTGCGTGAAGATGTTCGGCTAGCCTGTGTACAGACGCCAGAGCTATTTTTCGACCTTCATGAGCCTTTTCAAAGCGAAAGAACAAAAAAATAATTTATGCAAATGTATACCGGAACACGATTAACGACGGCGATTCACAGACGTCTCCTTTTCCGATTTTTCCTGAGGGAGGGGGGACGTCTGTACACAGGCTATGGTAAACCTACATTGTAGGGATCTATTAAAGTGGAACCCCGTCAATACAGTCACCAATGGGCCAAAAAAAATTGGTCGTATTTACGGGTGACCGTATTAACAAGGGTTTTTTACAAGAAAGAAATTTATGGCCCTTTTTTCAGGCAGCCAAAAAAAGTGGCCGTAATAACAAGGTGATTGTACAAGGCTGCTGCCTAAGAAAACTTTTTGGGAGCCTTTCGGGCTCCTGAAATAAAAAGTTAGGAGCCCAAGCCACATTTCTAGGAGCCCACTGATCGACAAAGTTCAAATTTATTAGGGCATAAATTGTTGTATAGTTAAGGTTCAGCTAAAATTCATTAGGGCCAATTTCCTGTTTTTCTGTTGGTAAATTTCTTTTCCTCAACCTCACTTAGGGACTGTCAGAGGTTTTTTTTGCCTAAATGTATTTCGAGAAAAGACTTCTGGAACCTAGTTTTAATTAGTTTACCAGGATGACCTTATCGACAGAGTCTGTATCTCCTCTGGTCTAAGTAAGCAAATCGAGTTTCGAGACGAGTGAATCGATTTTCGCGTCTCGTGTTTCAAGTTTCAAGAAATCAGCATTTTTGACTATTCGTCACTCAAAGGAATTTCAAGAAAACTATTTATTTCTCACCTTCATTCGCACGTACAGCAGCAACGTTCACATGTACAATTTAAGCGAAGTTAAGTTAGAGTTTTTAGGCAATAAAAAAGGACCAACGAAACGTTTTTTATCTTGAATTTTGGAAAATTGGATCTGTAATTTTGCATGAAGTCTATCTTTTGAACTTTAAAAAATGCCTTTATTTTTGGTGCATAACATGTGAAGGTATGTATTTACGTTAATTGTCACTTGCGACGATGTGAAGTGATTGAGATATGATCTGAAATAGTCGTCGTGAATCTTTTTCAAAAACTGTAATGTTTTTGCGAGCCTAGCTTCAAAAATTCCCACGAAACGTGAAAGTTAAGGTACAACGAAAAATAGAAAGGCATAGATAACGCTGAATAAATGATATACACAAGAAATTTGCGACTGTACCATCCGTAGCAAGATAGGAAACGCTAAACTTCGATTATTGTTGATCTGTGTAGATGCAAGTAAAAGTTGCTGAATAAATGATATACACAAGAAATTTGCGACTGTACCATCCGTAGCAAGATAGGAAACGCTAAACTTCGATTATTGTTGATCTGTGTAGATGCAAGTAAAAGTTGCATTAGGTCATGTGTAGTTTGAAACCTCTTGCTTTTTGCACGCATCGCAACTTTAAAAACATACAAAAGCGACCTATAAACATTTTTGGAAGGAAAATGTGGGGAAAAAATCGTAATTTTGATACCGAAAGTTTTTCTAAGACCATTAAATTCATTCGAGATCATTTTCAGACAAGAATCGACAACTCCATGCACTGCAGCGGAAGCCCCGGCGGGAGCGAACGTTCAAGACAAGCGCTTGTTCATTCACTTTTATCAGTCGAAATTGTTTGCCTATGGTCGACGTCAACGCGTTTTATGTTTTAGTTTCAAAACCACAGAATGAGCAGGAATTTTTTTTGTTTGTTCATAGGAAGTTAGCATAGAGGCAATTGCCATACTGGAATCATAAGTTTTAGGCGCCCGTGCGCGCTCCTTGTTTAAAATTTTCTTTGCCTCTGGCGACCGGGTGTCCATTAGACAGCAGCCTTGACGTATAACCGTGGTGGTGGAGGCCATAAAGCAGGGTTTCACTGTATCAAACAATCATGGAATAAATCATGGAATGAGGTTCAACCTTTACTTTTTTCCAAAGCTAAAAAAGGTGTTAACCTTACAGTTAACTCTCTCTAACATGGACACCTAGTTTAGGACTGGCACAGTATATCTGTCTTAGAGAGACTGCCATTTTATAGAGAGTTATCTAAGAGTAAAGAAAGGCAGGGAACAACTCTACACTATAGGCAACTGTTTTATTGAGGTGTCAATTTGACTTTCCTTCATGAAACATACCCTGCTCCAGTTCAGCAGTAAGACAACATCACATCAATAGACAAACATAGTAGAATTAGTATGTTGTTTGTTCAGAAAAAATCAACATCTAACCACTAATGCTGGGAAATCCACTGTACTTACAGTTAACAATATGAATTGTTCTGGTACTCACAATATATAGTTACACGGATTGTCTGATTGATGGCACTGCCAATTCCATTGTCAGCTTCACAGCGATATGTTCCAGCATTGTTTCTATTGTTGTTGATCACATATGAATTCCCAGTAAACAGGACATCACTGTCACTCGCGTTATCAAACACTCTTGTCCAGCTGATCTTTGGTGTTGGGTTCCCATCTGCAGAACAGCTTAAGGTGATCGTAGCAGGGTCACCTTCTACCACAACTTGGTCAGAACTGAAACTGTTGAAACTTGGAGGAACTGTACAGGACAGAAAACGTTCAATGAGATTAAAATAATCAATGATAATTAAGTCAGCAATGTGATGACGTGACTAAATTATAGTAATTACTGAAAATGTAAGGAGAAAGGCTGAGGCTGAAGTGATTCTAGGTTTACATGTACTAGCATGACGAACCAATTAGAAGTCATACTTAATCTGGGATGGTAGCACACCGAGAGGTACGTGCATACATACTGTACCCACTGCAGATGCATACACTAGGTACAATAAGTGATATAGTGTGAGAAGTAGGCACATGTACATGTAGAACAAATGTTAAGCTTGCACTCAACCCCCAAAAAAGTAGCCAATCAGGTTCAGCCTTGTCATTCCATTACACATAGCATTAGAAGTGACATGTCAACTTCCCGTTGGGACCTGCAGATGCCAGTCCATGGAAGGGTAACCATTTCTATAGCTGGTTAGAGTACAATGCATAAAAGTATAGTGAAAGTGAGGTGTCTTGGCCACACCAAGATCACAACACAATGTTTCTGACAGGGCTCAAAGGAACTCTTGATTCAGAGTCCAACGCACATGATTAATGTTGCAATATAGCTTTATTAAATAAATTATTTTACATCATAGAATTTTTCTTAGAATTTTTTATGGAAGCAGCTCACTAGAAAAGGAGTTTTAATGAATCGTGATATGTTACTACTGTTAAAACTCTCATTGATTGATAAATAATATTATTGACTGATTAATTTACTGACCAGTTGAAACCACTATGCCCCATTGAGTCTTTCAATGTACCAAATGGATGTGGATATATGGTCGTTGTGAAAACAAACACCCCCGAAAACAAAGACGCAAGAAAAATTGGGGGTAAACACCCCAAAAAGAGGGCCTGAACATGAAGACCCCTGAAAAAGCAGACCCCAAAAGAAGACCCCCGTATTTTTTTCCTCTTACTATTACAGTTGACTCCCGATAACTCGAACCCACTATGTTAGCTAACTCGAACCTCGCGCTAACTCAAACCAAAGTTGATTTCTCCTGGATTTCCTTCATACATTTACTTCAATTTTACCCTCGGTAACTCAAACCCTCAATAACTCAAACCTCCTGCTAACTAGAAGTAACTTTTGTCTCCATTCAGATCATTTCTATAAAATTTTAGCCCCAATGACTTGAACCATGTTTTAAGCACGCGAAACAAGTAAAACAAGTCGGAAAAAAACAACAACAACCTAATGAAGTCTGAAACAAGGAATTTATTTATTTCCAAACATTCATGTGAATTCTTTGTCTTATGCCTTTCGTAAAATGCTTATTTCTTGTTAACAGTTTATGCGCAAAGAACTTAAAAAGGTCGTCAGGAAATTAATCAATGCACTGTTCATATTTCTAGGACTGAAGAATATAATGTGAACTGTACATATAGTTCAAGTTTTTCATTTATTTTTTTCAACTCCTGAAGCCTGAAGCGCCCCATTTTCAAATGGTAACTTCAAGAGGGCTCTTGGGTAACTGTCTATTTTCCTGTCCAAAAAATTTCTAAATTTCACCTTTTTGGATCATATACCCATTCAAATAAACGCCACCCATGTGAGCTTTCGATCCACAATTGAGCATACAGTGTTTTTGTTACAATTTGCTAGTGAGTCTTGAGACTCATCGTATTAAAGATCATGAGTCCCAGTCCAGAATCAATGAGTCCCAGTTCAAAATCCAATGAGTCCTAACTATATTAAAAGATGCCAGAACTCTCATGAAACCAGACAATTTACACTTGATGTGACATCCCAAGGAAAACAGTTAGTTTTGTTTTCCCAAGAGTCCTGATGTTTCCTAAGGACTCGAGGCAAAACAAAACTAAGTGTTTCCCAAGGGACCTGACACTAAGTTTTTTGTTATATTTCTAGAATTTCACTTAAACGGCGACAGAAGAATAACCGGAGTGAATCAAAACAGTCGACTCGGGTACTTGGCATATAACTGTTATAAGAACACAATTTTATTCTAAATGAATGAAAGATTTACAAAGTACTTTCCTCATATTAATTATCTGCATCTTTTTCTCCCACTAGCTACTGTTTCTCCTCTGGGATAACTTTGAAAATCGTTGCTTTTTAGCTCGAGGCTTTATGTTTTAGTTGTTGTGTTCATTTACGAAAAAGTCAGGCATGATGGCGGACGTGTCGAATGATGTCTTCAAATTTTGTTGAATTTTTCCTGATTTTTCGTCAAATTTTGTGTGTCTTTTTGTTTGTTCTTGTTGTTGTGCCATATGAAATGCCGGCCCTTACATTACAGAAGCTAGAAAAGATCCTTGATGAAAAACTGCGCCCAATTAGTGACCTCAGTGAGCAGCTTAAACAGGCGCTGGAGTCCATCTCCTCGTTAAATACCGTAGTTACTAAAACAAGGAATGACCTGCAATGACCTACAATGACCTACAATGATCTACAATGATCCACAATGACCTACAATGACCTAAAATGATCTACAATGATCTACAATGACCTACAATGACCCACAATGACCGCAATGATCTACAATGATCCACAATGACCTACAATGACCTACAATGATCTACAATGACCTACAATGACCGAACGAGGGGACCTGAAAATACGCCTAAGATCCCTGTAATAAGCTAAAATGAAGAGTTTAGAAAAAGACAAAAAAAAAAAAAGAAGATCAAGGGACATGTGTGCATAAACGTAACGCGTTTAGTCTTACTGCATGACAGCCGAAATGATGACAGCATCTCTAATTATTATGCTTGGAGATAAATTTACAGTGTAATAATGCATGTATGATGATAATGAAAAAAAAAAAAAAACTCCCCAAAAAACCTTTGGATTATTTTCCCGTGTTACATGACAAAAACACCTAATTAACGTATTTAGCGACACGCACATAAAAAGTCTATTTACCAAAAAAATTAACCAACCCATTGTAAAATGTATCGTGTATCGAAAATGGTGCTGTTACGCTTTTTTATGGATCTAACGGAATTCAAGATAAGTAGGTTGCATTGTAAAGATGATCCATAAATTCTTACACTTGAATGCAACGTTCCTCGGAGGCGCCAAAGTGGTCATGGAGGTGTAAATTTGACTATCCTGCGTTGTGTTAGTGAGGTTACATTATTAATTGTTAGCGTGGTTCCATTTATCTCACGTCAACGTACCACTGACCCAGTCTACGACAAGTCAGTAGTAGGTGTGACTTACTTAGGCCCCGTCCACACGTATCCGGAGATTTTTGTATCCGCAAATTTTTTTATGCGGATACACCAAGCGTCCACACGTGTCCGCCGTATACGCTCGGTGTATCCGGAGATTTCTGTTATTGATGGAGTGTATTATGCGCTGTCCAAGGGCGTTCTTAAGAGAAACTGAAAACTAACTTCAAACCATTTGTGGCCGAGAGTTCAGTATTCTGTCTTCAGTGAGACGTTGCCTTACAAGATGTGATTTTAAACAAAAAAAGTGAGGCATAAATATGTCTGACCAACCCATCATTTTTATGATAAAATGTACTGCTATGAACCTCGACAACGTCTTGGTCCATATCGCGGACATCATTCACCGTTACATCTTTCTTCTCAGAAAAAAAAATTAGCGGTTTTGAAAACACTTCTTTTCCATTTCATGTGCGTTGTTGTGAAAATTAAAATTTTTGAGGTTTTCCCCTTATCCTGTAACGACAACAATTATATGGCCTACAGCTGACCGAATTCCGCATTCTTTAATTTTCAAGAGTATGCAAAACAAGAGAATTGCAGACAATATTCGTGCATTGTCATTTTTTCCCCCGAGAAATTGGAACTAAGAACCTGACGAAAAGAAAATTCATCGTTGAACCGAGTTTTTTGCACAAGTTGGACAATAACAAGTGAAAAATGCACACGGGCGCACGTGCAAGAAAACAAAAGCATATATATCTATATATATATATATATATATACTTTTCTTTTTTTTTTCCCGCCTTCTGTCACGCCACTTTCCACCACGCTTTCAACAAGTGCTGTACCCGAGCGGGGTACAATTGCTCAATGTATCATGATCGGCATACATTTGATTTTAGTCAAGGCCGTGTGACCAAGAATAAACCAATTGCACTCCCTGTTCTAGTTGAGTGAAAGTCTAGGAATACCGTACTACCTTGAACAATAGCCGGGGCGATATTGTTTCTATTTTAGCGTCAAAAGGTGGCGATTTTTCAAGGGAAGGCAATTATTTAAGGGGGGGGGGAGGATTATCTGAAATATTGCTCACTGGAAGTCATGCCCTAAATATTTTGTTTTATTATCCCAATAAATAAATAAAAATGTCACACCAAATAAACTGAACATGTGCTAATAAGGTGTTCCAAATTTGGTTCCTTGATTAATTTTCAGAGCTTGAATCGTCACTGATCAGTTTTGCTGGATCAGATTTCATTTCAACTTGACAGAGAGGGGATAAAAGAAACAGAAGATGGCGTGCGAGGTGTTGGGGGGAGGGGGGACGATTATTTTAAATATTACCATCAAAGCGGGGCGATTATTGGAGGGAGGCGATTAATCGAGGGATGGCTATTATTTGAGGAAATACGGTATAACAATCATGTTTAATTGTGGGCGACAAGAGGAGCCCACAATCCTAATCTCTAGGTTCGGTTGCTATTACCCATCGCGCATGCGTCGCATGTATGTAGCCAGCATTTGTTTGGACTTCCACCAAGAATGAATGGAATGCACAGACTCTTTAATCCCACACCTTTGGACCTTCTATCACTCGTAATCTGATTAGGCGTGTTTTGATCATCTCTCACTGAAACTTTATGGCATAAATAAAGAATAACCACTCCAACAGTAAAATAAACATGGCCGCTTTAAACAAAAAAATTTGATATTGGAGAATTTGCATTGAAATTATTTGAAACCTATTTTATGAGCGGACAAAATTATTACTCTTGTTTGGAGGTAGCTTTCAATACAGATTTCAAATCACACAAACAGAGCATTCTTTAAAAAATATTTTTCACATCGAGCGAAGATCGTCGCATCCCAAAGGACGCAAGCCGTCAATTTTTCTGCTTCTTTGAGACTTTTTTAGTGTCAGGGGCACGCAGGGGTAACAAAATCATTGGAGCATGAGAATTCGCTGACTTAGGCTATTAAACGCTAGCATGCCATTGAAGATAAGGTAATCAGCATTCTTGCACTGTTTATATTTAGAAGGATTTCATTTGAATGGTTTTAGGCTTATTGGTTGACTACTTTGTTGTGGGTTACAATGTAAATCTGTTCTCAACCTACATGTACATGGATAAAAAACAATATCCAACCTTTGTTACCAGGATAAGAGCTATAGCAAAAAGCTAAACCTAGTACATTGTACATCTACATGTACATGTAGGTAGCTTTTATATTGGTTTATTTTGGGGATAGATTGTACCAACAACTAACTTGATTATTTTCTTTTGCCCATGCACGTTGCCATTCAAATTGTTCTTTTTTTAGTTAAAAAATTTAAACTCAGCATGATATTTGTGGATTGTAATGGTAATTAGACATTACAAAGCTGGTTTGAATTTTTTATATACCAGTGGACCACTACAAATCTGACTCATCAAAGAAAATTAAGAAGTGTCTTGGAAAAAATCATTGGACTACAACATGTGTGAGAAATCTTTCTGATTTTTTGTATGTTTTGGTGATTTATCAGCATAATGAACCTTTCAAAATTATCGGTGTTTTCATTATTATAATATGCTTTCATTGACCTCTTGCAAAGGAAGATTATTGGACCCAGAAATGATGCTATTCAATTGCTAGTAATTTTGGTAACACAAAAGAATAGAATTCTTGCTTTCCAGAAACATCCACAGCACTCGACGTCTGCAATCAATCACTAATTATTTTTTTTTCTTAATTAAGGTGTTTGCATACTTTACAATTTTAGAGTATACTCCACAATTCACAAACAGATTTCTCTTGGTTTTTTTACGCTGCTGATGAGAATAATAATAAATCTTATAAATCTGTATTGTTTTAAAACTGAAAGATTTTATTTTTGGTTAATCTTCTAACTTTGCCATTAATTAATGAAGCAGGGTTGATTTTGTGAGGAGAAATTAGACAACAGTCACTGCAGGATAAGTAATACATTAAATAAGTAACTATTGCTTTCTAAAAGCCAAAACTTGGTAGCTAAAATATTCTTATAGCTTTTAGCTTAAGTGTAAAAGATAATACACCACAATATCAAGGAACGAGTGCACGCATAAAAAAACGCGAATAGATAAAGTGTGACTCAGTAGCAAAATCCCATTTTTTTATTGTCAAAGTAAGAGATAAAGAAAGCCCTAAAGATATTATCGAAAACAGCGTTAACATTTTCTGTTTATGGCTTTTAGTTCTAATAATCATTTTATTTAATAATTTTGCCTCTGAAAAATACATTTATTGTCTTAAAACAAAATCTGTCATCCTTCACTGCATGCATGGAATGAAGACAGATTAGCAAAAATGAACCAATTCCTTTGTGATGACTCACGCACCCCTAGATTTCAACTTAAAAAATCAATGTGATTGCCCCCACCATTCTTTCAAACTGGAAAATAATCCACTCTCGAGCTCGCTAAATGAGAGATGCTTTCGAGTACCGCTCAATGCATTGTTAATGTTGGGGTTTTCTAATAAAAAGTTCCAAAATTTTGAACGGCCGTGGTAAACACTAAAACATTGTTCTATGTCGACTAGCTGAGAACTTTATTCAAGATTTCATTAGCCTGCGAGCAAGCTCTCCAATTTAAGCTAGCAAAGTGAGCCTCACGAGAACGCGCGAGCGATGGGCCGAGGAAAGGAGAGCTTGCAACGATCTCTCATAAATTTTCATTGCTACTCCGAAAACTTTCGCAAAATCACTGATATGTTTTTTTTTTTTCCACGGGGACATCGAACTTCAACGGGTCCGCTCGGATAAGAACTCACTACTTTGATTCTCGCTTCGTTTACTTTTGAAAAGTCGTCCATACTGCAGTGTAGAAGACTACTTCCCATCGCAATCACCAAAAAAAACATCATATATTTCCACAGGCAGCCCAAGCGCACTGTGTTTGGGTTCGGGCTTCAGAGGTCATTTGGTCGGAATATACTAGAATTATTAGTGTATCAGTACTCCATGGAAAGAAAGTCGACTAAACGGCGTTTAAACGTCGTAGGACACAGAGTGGCTATGAACTAAAGGTAAGGGAGCTTTTTGAATCAATATTTCGCGTGATCATGGCTTTTTTTTTTTAGCGTTGTAGATTCGAATACATGTGATAAAATTCGAACAATAAGGGCCCGAATCACATGTAATAATCCAAGAAATCTCGACCTTCGTTATCTTAAAGGCTACTAGTACAGATAAACAAACAAGAAGACTTCGTATCTTTAAGGTTTTTGCATTTATTTGGCATCAGATATTACACTAATAATTCTAGTATATTCCGACCAAATGACCTCTGAAGCCCGAACCCAAACATAGTGTGCTTGGGCTGCCTATGATGTTTCTGGAACTGGACAATAGCCTTTTTCTGCACTTGGTTCTCTTAAGTGTTACTCCAGCTCCAGTTGCTTCCAACTCTTTCTCTTTTCCTTCTTTACGGTCAAGCTACACAGCTACACTGTCAAGTACATGTTTCTGAATTTTTCTACTCAGTAGAATTCAATCGGCCGAAGAAACCGACGCTGGAAGACAGCGCTTGAATCACTCTTCACTTTCACTCTCCCGGTTTTCAGAATTATACAAGGCGCTTGACACAAACGAATACAACTAATGAAGGGTTTTCATTTTCCTTCCACAAGAACTACAAGCTCGGTCCGAATTATCCTCGGCTCGCGATATTCTCTTTGCGAGAATTGCATCAAACGAGCCGAGCCTACTTTGAGGGCTGAAACAAGTTCTCGGTACCAATCTGATCCTCCTGCGAACCAAATTTGACACACGGCGAAGCCGGGGTGCCAGCTTGGCCTGTTATCAACCAACTTTGATTTCCGAAACGTCATTTTTCAGCCAATGGTATTTTCCTTCGTCTAGGTGAAGTACAAATGAAATTTTATGAGAGATCGTTGCAAGCTCTCCTTTCCTCTGCCCCTCGCAGCTTCGCCGATCGCTCGCGCGTTCTCGCGAGACTCGCTTCACTCCCCCAAATAGGAGAGCTTGCTCGCGAGCTAAGATTTCATATATTTTGCAATGCCCTGCACTACTCCCTGTCAGTGGTAAAAGTAGTCTGCCTTGATGACATGTTCAAGATAAGCTTATTTAAGTTTTAATTTAGAATATTTCGTACTTACACAGCACTCGTAGGCTGAGGTCATTCTGAGCTATGGGATTATTTTGTATATCATCGTTTTGAATTTCAAGCTGATAGTCGCCGTCGTCGTCTCTAACAACTCCAACAAACGAAATGGACGAAAATGTGTCTGTTACATTAGCTTGCACTCGACTATCAGGTATCAGTAGGGTATTGCTCAGCTTCTGTACAATGACTCTGCTTGGGACTGTACGAGTAAATCTCATCAATAGAAGAGGACGACCACCAAGGTTGTATCTCCATTCCAAAGTAATATTCTCGCCCTCCAACACCTCAGTTGGGTTTGAGGGTGCTACTGTTATAACGGGTTGCTGCATTTCTACAAAAGAAAAAAAAAACAGAAGAAAAAAGACAAGTCTGTTGGTTATTATACTCATCCTTTAATGAAAGCTTAGAAAATATAATCACTATGTTTCCTTACCGTTAACAAACTATTAACTCCAGTAAGAGAAATGTTTACTTCTCCCTCGATCAAACCTACCTGTTTCGCGAGGAAACAAAACGAAAAGCAGCACAGAAATTTGCCAAACGATAGAATACATCGCCACTCGTTTTCGGCGCTTGGAGCTCACAACGGCGCCAACGGTGCACAGGGAAGTAAACTGTTGTATTGATGGATGAATACATCTTTAATTCACTGAAATTTACATATGCAGATTTAGCCTGCGTAGCAGTCGTCTTTTAGTCAGGCGCGGAGGGCCAGTGAAATGGAGCTCCTAAGTATTTCTTTGTTTCGCTTGCTCTCTCCATGCTGACAATGCAGCTTGTCGCACTGGGTTACTCATGTAAGTTTTACGTGTATTGTCCCTTGACCAGTCTGTCCCAAGACGGTCCCGAAACTTTTACTATTAGGATACGGTTATTTGTGCATTCATCATTTTCACATAGATCATAATATACACTTAATGTCAGATTCTGAGGGAAACAGTTAGTCATCTGAGTTTGTTTTTCCGAGAGTCCAGACTCCTGATGTGTCCCGAGACGAAGGCGAGGGAAACATTAGGACTCGAGGAAAAACAAAACTAACTGGTTTCCCGAGGGACCTGACATTAAGTGTTTCAACGTACTTCAACAGCAACAAAAGAATACGCTTAAGCGGAACGAATATATACAGATCGCTGATTCAACCCTATTTGTTATATGGCATAACAGCGTGGGGCCGAGCAGACAAAATCCACAGAAACAAAATCCTATGTCTTCAGAAACGTGCCCTTCGCCTCATGTTTTTTGGTGATTATAAAGCTCACACAGTACCCTTCTTCATTTCATCCAGTCTACTACCTCTAGATCTTCTTTACTTCAAGTCAGTTGCCGTCTTAATGTATGACGTCTCAAATAACACATCGCCACCTCAAATAAGTAATTTATTTAATTACCAACATAATATTCATTCACATAACACAAGATCATCAACAAAAGGCAACTTCTTTCTCGAATACTCTAGATTAGACAAGCTAAACATGTCTTTTTCAAGAAACGGTGTTAGAGTCTGGAATAACCTATCTAATGAAATTCGTCAAATGCCAAAAGTGAAATTTAAACGCAACATTCACAATATGCTCCTTCAGAAACTCTCGGAGGCGAATGAGTATATTGATCTATTGGATTTGAATATGTCTTGAAAACTAAACTCAGTTCATTCTATTAGCTTTCTATCTACATTATCCTTCCAGCTTCCCATGTAATCTGCCTTATTTCTCCTGAGAATCTTCGTTATTATTACTAGTCAGTATTCAGTATTCACCTTATTTTAATGTATTGTACGATGATAATTAATTTTACTTAGTATTGTAATTGTATTGTATTGTAATTGTAATTATTCACTTTGTATTTAGTATTCAGCTTATTTTAATGTATGTGCGATAATAATTAATTCTATTTAGTATTGTTATTGTAATTATTCTACTTAGCGTCGAGCCACTGCTCGCCTCGAATAGCTATAGCTAACTGCGAGCAGTGGTACATCATATTTTGTATTTTCTCAATTTTTCTTAATAAACTTGAACTTGAACTTGAAGTTGAATCAAAAAAGTCGACTCAGTACTTATTAGAACAAAATTTAATTCTCAAATCCTCTGAATGAATGATTTACGGAGCACTTCCTCCACTAGCTGCTGTTTCTCTTTTGGGATAAACTTTGAGAATCGTTGCTTTTGAGCTTGAGGCGTCGCTTGTGTATTTTTATTATTTAGAGTGGTTATTTGTATATAACCAAAACAAGGGTGGTTATTTAAGCAATAGACCACACTTTCTATGGGTTTATCGGCGTGATAACCCACGCGGGATGTTGGGAGAATACGAGGCGAGTGATTTAAAAGCTTTTCGAGTGTTCTCCCAGCATCCCAAGTGGGTTATCACGCCGGTAAACCCATAGAAAGTGTGGTCTATTGCTTTTATAAAATAACTTTTAGTAGAACGGAGTCTTTTAGGTAAAAAATATGGTTTTAGTACTGTGATCAAGTCATGTCTTCTCTCTAAAGTCATCATAAGCCAATCATGACTCACGATTTAATAGCGCTGAACTTTCTCAAAACTCAGTTCAGTCAAACAACAAACAGCAGCACTTCAAAACACGACTTTTTTTACATGATAACTTATGAAAGCTGTTTTACAGAAAAAGTCAACATTTATTCATGCGAACGTACAATGAAAGAATACGTTCATGGTTTGTTTTTAATTTACTATACAGACGTGAACATCAGACTGTACGCAGCTGTTTTTTTGTTGAGTCGATCCGTAAGAATTTCGTGCTTACAGACGGAACTGGCAGCTATTGTAATGGAGGACTTCATTCTCATTTTACAAGCCGAAGTGGTTTAAGAGCTGTTTTCTGGAATTTATTATGATTAAGAAATGCTGCGGTAACGACGTGGCTGCATTTGCGAAGTTGTCGCATGTAGCTTTATATGCACGTACAGCGACCGATGAAAATATGTCAGTGGTGGAAAAAGGTTTCTTTGCCGTAGCCACATATTGGCGTTAATATTTGTCGATTTGTAAAGTCAGGTGGTTTGAGGTAGGTTATGGTATCGATATCACCAAATAATTTGTGCAAATGTTGGAAAAACCAGCCCGAAACTCTGACATCTTTTATCATCGTTGGCAGCTTGTTTACAACCTACAGCGGCCGTTTTGGACCACATCTTGTTCAGAGATCTCTTTTTGGAACAATTTCTTTCATTAAGCAACTTAATTTTGACATAAAATAAATCAAGAATGCTAAACTATCCGTTTTGTTGCTGGTTGGCACATGGTTAAGTTTTCCTGGAGACTTTCTACACCAGAAATTCACAGAGTTGTTGTCTTTCTCTGCGATTTGGCATCGTCGTGAAATGTAAACTGCTTTCCAGCTTTGTACTTTATTACTTTTAAAGCTATGGCAGTAATAAAATGTGGAAACCAACGCTTTTGATGTTAAGAAGGGCTGGGTAAGTAACTTGTTCTGTTTTTTAGCCTTTGTAAAATCATTGTTTGCAGATCAATAGCCGGTTTTGTTTATGGCTCTTGGTCCTGATGCCTTTTTCTATGGGTTTACCGGTATAATAAACCATAGGTTTTTGACCAATCAGACCAGGCGTACTATCTCACATTACAGTTTTATTATTTCTAAATAACCAAAATATATGAAATTGGTTATTTGTAAACAAACTGGACAATTGGTTATTTAGTAAATAAACAAACATGAACAATTAAAAATCCAAAACTGGGCGAAAATGGTTATTTTATACAGAAATGGTTATTTACGTAATTTGGTCTTAGGAAGTGGCCACGTGGCCCATTTTCCGGCTCAGCTCCCATAACGACTTCCACTTCTATTTCCAACATAGCTTCTTCCGAAAACATAGCGCGGCTAAATGCAGAAATGGCCCTGAGCTGCTTTGAAGTTAGTTACTGAACGATCCAAATCTGATACATGCCACTACAGACTGTTCACATCACAGGTAGCCCAAGCTCGAAAAATGAGCATCGGCGAGCATCGGCATTGTTGTGTAACATTCAAAATATAAGGATTTGTATGGGGAAAAAAACCTATCGTTTCTGTAACCTACGAAAATGAAAGGATTTCAATAAATACTTAAAATGTGTGTTACGTCTCTCCTGTGTGGTCCACGCGCCGATTTATGGCCGTTCTATACAGAGAGAAAACCGTTTACATAAAAACCCATAAAACGGTCGGCATCGGCCTGTGGACCACACAGGAGAGACGTAACACACATTTTAAGTAAGGTAAGCTGTTTTTTATTGAAATCCTATCATCTTCGTAGGTTACAGAAACGATAGTTTTTTTTCCCATACAAATCCCTATATTTTGAATGTTACGCGACAATGCCGATGCTCATATTTCGAGCTTGGGCTACCTGTGTTCACAGTCCCTATTTTTCCGTAAGATCGTCGAGATCGAGCACTTTGCATTACGGGCAGCCATTTTGAAAGACTGTCAAAACTACTTAGGGGGCGGGGGATGGTTTGGGCGGAAGGGATAAAAATAGCCCCTGAGTAGTTTTGACGCTCATCCAATGGCTGCCTGTAACGCAAAGCCTATTGCGACAGGATTCTCTAATCATCCTGATATTGTGGAATTCTGTAGGCACTTTTGATCATTGGTCAAGCCAATCTTTGCCCAAAGAGATCTCAGGAGCAGGAAAGTTGCATTTCCCTGCGTATTGATTTACTGAAAATGTCCCGGGGAAAAAACTGGAATAGGATTTCCGAGACTCTAAATTTAAAAATTTTCTGGGGGAGCATGCCTCCAGATCCCACTAGGTTGGGTCGCCTTCGGCGCTACAACTTTCCTCCCCACGAGAAAGATTATAACATCATTATGGGAGCTCTAAAATGGAACGGATTCTGATAGAAATTATGATAACTCGAAAGAACAGACGGGAGCCAACCTTAATTCTCCTGTCAGCAAATGATGTGACCAATTACATTGTAGAAGAAATCGAAAAGAGAGACACTTTATTTGGTATTTCATTAATTTTTTAGCAAGTACAGAATTGAATCCAGCGATTAAATATTTTCATGGGATCAGGGATCAGGATTTGCAACAATTTTGGATCAGC
Source organism: Porites rus (assembly GCA_964035705.1). NCBI lineage: Eukaryota > Metazoa > Cnidaria > Anthozoa > Scleractinia > Poritidae > Porites > Porites rus. The sequence continues at coordinate 17,530,535 of OZ038000.1, read as the reverse complement.
TATCAGAATTTTATGACCAAAATGTGAGATCAGTCGGGAAAATATATACCTCGTTAAGACCCTGTTGTATAACAAAACAATGTAAAATACGATACGTTTCATGGAAATGTAAAATTATTTTTGAATATGTGTAATGTCTGAAGATTAATTAAAGGAGAAGGGAACAAATTAGTCACGGCACGACAATTCGTTGGATAATCTCTGGACTATCATGAAAACCAACTGCAGTAGATGACGGTAAATGAAGACTAATGGTGGTAGATGAAGGCGTATGAAGGTAAAAGAAGCCTAATGAATATACATGACCGTGGATGAAGGCTAATAGGGGTAGATGAAGGTGAATAAAGGCTAATGGAGGAAGAAGACGGTAGATGAAGGTCAAAGAAGGCAACGGTAAATGGAGGCGTATAAAGGTAGATGAAAATTAATGACGAACGATGAGTGTGAATGAAGGTAAATGAATTAGAATGAAGGTGAATGAAGATTAATGAAAGCGAATGTAAGTGTACGGAGGAAAATGAAAGTAAATGAAGGAAAATGAGGGTGGAAGAAGGTAAATGAAAGAGAAAAGAGGAAAGTGACGGAAGTGGAAGAAGCCATGTTGCAAAATAGAAGTCTGCAAGACGTTATGGGAAATGAGCGGGAAAATGCGCCACGTGGCCACTTGCTCCGACCAAATTAGGTAAATAGCCATTACTGTATTTAATAAACATTTTTGCACATTTTTGGATTTTTAATCATCCATGTTTGTTTTTTTGGCAAATAACCAATTGTCCAGTTTGTTTATAAATAACCAATTTTTAATTCTGCCTGCATTTTGGTTATTTAATAAATAACCAATTTTGCATAATTGGTTATTTAATAAATAACCAGTTTTGCATTTTGGTTATTTGATAAATGACCAATCTCACATTTTGGTTATTTAATAAATAACCAATCACGCATTTTGGTTATTTAATGAATAACCAATCACGCATTTTGGTTATTTAATAAAACCAATCTCGCATTTTAGGTATTTATTCCAATCTCGCATTAGGTTATTCAGAAATAACCACGTTTTGATTTTTGGTTATTTGCTAAATAACCAAATTTCAGTTTTGGTTATTTGTAAATGACCAATTTTATAGTTTGGTTATTTAGAAATACCGTAAAATTCAGAAAATAAGCCCCTCCAAATATAAGCCCCCCAAAATCGTAACGCAAAAAACCCTCCGTTAAATCGCCCCTCCGAATATAAGCCCTCCGGGGGGCTTGTACTTGAAATTTGCCCTCGAATACAAAGTAAAACAAAGCAAACATGGTATATTTCATTCCCACTACTGCGCTACCTTAATCGATTTTGAAACGCAAATTTCCGTCCGTGCATAAGCCCTTCCGAATATAAGCCTCTCCAAAAATAAGCCCCTCAAAACGGGCCTTTGAAAAATATAAGCCCCGGGGCTTATTTTCGGAGTTTTACGGTAATAAAACTGTACTTTGGTTATTTGTAAATAACCACCCTTGTTTTCGTTATATTCAAATAACCACTCTGAATGAAAAAGATATATTTGGCACCCTATATTCATAAACCTTCATTCGCCTTCATTTATTTTCATTCACCTTCATTCTAATTCATTCAACTTCATTTACCTTCATTCACACTCATTTTGTGTCATTGACTTTCAATTCATCTCCCTACATAGGCCAGCCTCATTAGTCTTCTTCCACCTTTATTCACCGTCATCTATCCCATTAGCCTTCATTCACCTTCATCCACTTCATCTACCCCCATTAGCCTTCCTTTACCTTCTGAATCCCCTTCATTCATCTGTTTCCTTTAGCGTTCATCCACCTTCATCCACTTTCATCTCCCTCCATTAAGCCCCCATACCTTTATCTACCTCCATTAGCCTTCTTCATCCGCCTTTATGTAACAAAACAATGTAAAATACGATAAAACGCAAAATTAATTGTGCATGATTTATAATGTCTGAAGATTAAAGAGCAAGGGAGCCAGTTAGTCAGAAATGAATAATGAGACGGCACAATAATTCGTTGGATAGTCTCTGACTATTTTAATGAAGACTAATAGAGGTAGATGAAGACTATTAAATGGTGGTAGATGTAGGCGGATGAAGGTAAAAGAAGGCTAATGAATGTAGATGACCGTGGATGAAGGCTAAAGGAGGTAGATGAAGGTGAATGAAGGTAAATCCGGAAGGCCTATTTAGGGAGAAAAATAGAAAGCCAATGACCCAAAATGAGTGTGAATGAAGGTAAATGAAGGTGAATGGATTAGTATAAAGGTGAATGAAAATAGATAAAGGTGAATGAAGGTTAATGAAATCCAAAAGTGAAAGGTGCATGAAGGAAAAGGAGGGTGGAAGAAGGTAAATGAAAGAGAAAAGAGGAAAGTGAAGGAATGGAGAATGGAGGAAGATAGATGATATAGACACGCGGTCAGCACGGTTAACAGTGTTCTTTCAAAAGGCTCAGAGCCATTCCTGCAAATAGTAGCTAGTGTCACTATGAAACTAAGATTTGTGAAAATCCCATGAAAATCACTTGAAAATACCATGAACATCATTTCATGGCCAATGAATCTTGCAAAATAATTTTTCATGACCTCATCTGTGGCCATGAAATTTTCGTGGAAAAAAAGTTAAAGGTGTTTCATGGCCCATGAATTAAATTGGACTACTTTCATGGGTCATGAATTTCCAATGAAACACCACATTATGGAAACATACCAAGAAAGTTCAATGATGGAGCCATGAAAAAAACGTTTAATGGGCCATGAAATAAATACTGAATTTGATTTGTGAGTCATGAAAAATGTATGAATGATTTCATGGCTCATTAATTTCCCATGAAAATGCTGATGAGGAAAGCAGTGCCACTATGAATTAATGTCTTGAATAAATATTTAACAACTTTGCAGCAAGAACACTGCATTCCATAATATTTACAAAATGTACATGTATTCAATAAATGAAATAGTACGTTTTGGGTTTTACTAGAATTAGCTATACCCTAACGAAACTAGTACTTTGGGCCGCACTATTAACAGTCAACTTTCAACAAGACAGATCCACTCTGAGACCAGCTAGCACAACATCTAAGTTTTTGTCTATTGTATCAATAGTTAGACAAAAAGACAGACATGTATGAACAGGCTCCAAGTACCTGTTAAAAGAAAGTTGACTGTACTGTACATGTATGTGCTACTCAATATGAATTAAACATGCAATGTACAATACCATTCAGATGTGTATACTTATTATAAACACATCTGAATACACTGTATATAAAAAAAATACCAGTGAAATTCTTTCCATGCATGTAGAGGTATACACTATCTACTGCATGGTTCGATTATAAAATGTTTTCATCTGCTAAAGAGAAAACAAAGGAGTTAAATATTACAAGTTGGAATAAACCAACCTTTACTTCCTGTGGAGAATGCTTTTTCAAATGTTCTACTGAAGTACCCTCAATGAGGCAGAGTGTGGTCATGTATCAAAAAAGGAATATCCCATAAAATAGTCTTGAATCGAGATACGATCACAGGGTCAGATCATCTACTTTCTATTTGTTAAACTGAATCACCAGTATAAAAACTAAATTATTCTGATAAATCTTTAACACTCCGCAAATTATGTAACGTAATCAATTCTTGTTGAAAATGACTTGGATGATTTAAGTGTAACTTACTTGATTAAAAATACAGAGTTCACAGGCCGTTTTATGTATTACACACAGCACAAAATGTAAACAAGATTTTTCCTGGCTTTCATGATAATGTTAAAGCTATCAAGTCAAGAGGCAAGAGCTGGCCTGGGTTGAAAAGTGCATGCTACATTTCTAAAGTACAAGAAGTACGGTTACAAATAATGTTTCAATAAAGAGGCATCTTCAAAGGCCAACAATGCTATTTTATTGAAAAAAGGTAACCAAAATTTAGCAACAACAGTGAGTATTGTACATTATGAACATTATTAATAGTTTATGGTAGTACCCTGAATTTTCAATCCATTTTAACACGTAGAAATACAGTCATGTACTTGTTGTAAACATACACTTAGGAGGCTAGCAAGACATTTATGAAAAAACAAAGTATATATATATACAATGCAGTGTTGAAGATTGAAGTAACTCCAGTTTACAGGCTAAAATGTGTAAATTCTTAGCTGCATTTGTTGCCTCCCATAGCACTGCTTGAACCTTGGTAGTAAATCTCCCTTCTGTTTGAAAACTGAACCTGTCACAGAATGATTAATATCACAATTAGCAACTGAAAATTTGCTCTAAATTAGAGGTTCTGCAAATAAGACGTAGGTTCACTATTTCAGTAAGACTGAGTGGAGTCCAATTTAGCCTGCAATCATACATGTACAAGTGTTTAACAAAATCAGACAACTGTGTGGCAGGAGTCCGATTTGTTTAATCACGAGTACAGCTGTACAACACTGTATGAATACTGACTGAATTAGAGGACATGAAGGTCTGTTAGACTAATGATTAGTAATAAAAAATTATTAATCCTAACTTTTACAAAAGAAAAGGGAAAAGGTCAACACATGGACAGTTGTATATATGAGCCAATGCTTTTGTATAAATTGTGACTACATAAACTTGTTGCTTGTTGATATATAATAATAAAAATAATAATTAAGAAAATGCATATTGTGGTTATCGCTGTACAAAACAGTCAAGTAAATAAAAAAATTGGAGAGTTAAATTTTGATATCAATAATACATTGCAACGGACTAATGTCATGTTGAAATGTTGTGATCAATGTCTGTTTTACATGTAGTACTGGCACGTATTAAACCAGTCCACTCATCTTCATTACCACGAGCCAAACCATTTTATAAGCCACTCTCTAATGAAGCTGTATATTTATCAACCAGAACAGAACTAAATCATAGGAATTACATTGTATACAGTGTGTAAAATGGACATGCAAGTGCAGTTTTGGCGATGCAAGCATCAGCATAAGAGATTATATGAACGTTGGTGGGGATGGCCTTAACAGAAGCACAAGAATAAACACAAGAATAAAACGTAAGCTTACGTTTCTTCAGGTTTCTTGGATCACAAGAAAATTAAAACCGTACCTTGTGGATAATTGTTTTTAGTATATACTAAAATAGTGGATAGTGTTTTTCGAGCGCTCTGATTGGCTACCCAATCAGTGAATATCCTGCACTATTCACTGATTCACCTCCAGTTCCTCCGAGCGAGCAACGCCAAACTCGCGTAAGTTGCGAGCAAAATGCCTTCCCGGTTTTCTGCCGTAAGCAAACAAACAAATTTCACAACTAATCAAGCAAGCTGTTTCCGAAATACACGAAGAAGGTGACGAAGTTCGGATTGGAAGTTTTAACAGGTAAAGCTTTGTCTTTTTGACACTAATTTATCGATAAAACTGGTGAAAAAGTTTTTGTTTACAAATGCAAATTAAGTTTAAGTCTTGCTTACTTTATTTAGTTGAGTTGTTCATAAATAAGCTTCAAACTAAATTTAATAATCTTTTTTTATAGAATGATTTTAAATACAGAAAGAATTCACAACTCCTTTTGAAGAAATTTCCCCGCAAGAGCTAAACAAATGCCTTGAAAAGTTTTAATTGTCGGCAAGAATAAAGCGACGGCCGCAGCCGCCCCGTCATTACGCGCCAAAATTGTAATCGTTGGCAACAGTATTTGAGTTAAAAATCATCATTTTTGTGCTCAATGATCTCACTGTTTTAGTATATACTAAAACAATTATTCACCTCAGTGTCGGTGGCTAGTCGTGGATATTTACCTCACTGCTTCGCAGTTTGGTAAATATCCAGGACTAGCCACCTCCACTTCGGTGAATAATTAAGAATTTGTTCATGCTTAGCGTGCGTATATCGAGTTATGGATGCACGCGGGAAGTTTGGAGAGCACGAAAGATGCGTAAGAGTTGCACGAGGCGATAGCCGAGTGCAACTCTAGCTTCTTGAGTGCTCTCCAAACTTCCCAAGTGCATCCATAACTCGATATACGCACAGCTATAAGCATGAGCAAATTCTTTTATAACATAGCTGACAAAAATGCTTGCTTTTTGATTAACTGCAAAATTCTCGTAACACGCTACAAAATAACAAACAGTTCTATTGGCTGATTACAAACACGCCACAATCGTCTAGTTTGAATGAAAATATTCTTTCTGTAAAAGTGAGAAAGAAAATTTGCTTCTTTATTCGTTAACGATCAATGGAAACTAAGCAGAAACAAAGGTAAAAGAGTCTTAAAGTTCACCTAAAGTTAAAATACTAACATGTTCGTAAGAAGTCGTAGAGTATGGTTTGGATTTGCTGAAAAGATGTTTACGTTTTGCTCGGCGAAATCCAGAAAACATGTTTTTAGCGAAGACGACTGTCATCCTTCTTTAAACTTATATTCATTTACGAACATTGGCTGGTCATTACGGCTTCTTGAGAAGACCTGGCAGCAGTTGTTTTTGTGAGTAGAAAATTTATGTCTTCTTGCGTAATTTGTGTTGTTATTGCGAGAGAAATTTTCCTGCTTCAGTTGGATTGTCCGGAGATAACAAAGTACATAACAAATTTAAAAACAACAATAAAAACGGAAATTTTGCCTTTAAATGTTGTTGATGACCAGTTGGTGTCTGTTCTGTTCCCAGTGAATGTCTTTCGGCCAAAATTTGCTGCAGCTGGTCTTCGACAAATTTGCGAAACGCGCGACTTGCGAGTTTTTTTAAAATTCGGCTTTATTTTTGCTGCTTGTTGGATCAGGACCTAAAACGTCAATGCCGATAGAAAAATTGGGCAGTTCTTTGCTGGTTTCTTCCGTATTTTAAAGAGAAGGAAAAGTGCACTGCAGCTTAAAAGTCGACAACTTTGCAGCCAGGTAAAAAAAAATGCTCACGTCATCTTATTTATGCACGGGCGTGCGTAAATAAAGATTTTGTTCATAGCGGCTCAATAGGACTTAAATAGGGCGAGCACGCGCGCTATGTTATAATTGTTATTTAGCTTTGCCGCTGAAGGGTCCAGTTTGATAAATTATCAAATCCTAAATCCTAATTATTAGGATTTCCGTACGGCCCCACTCGTACATTATGCTTGCAGGAGCCATTTTCATACTATTTCACACAAGCAGTTGATGTGAAGGGAATCGAAACATAAGACTTAAGCTTACATGTAAGCTTAAATGCGTAAAATATGATCTGAATATTGCTGTACGGATCGGAAATATTACACGTACAGTGTCTGAGTATCTTGTTAGCTTTAATCTGTTAAAATGCTTCGCTACATATCGTACCTCACTGTTCACTGTAAAGACTGGTCCATCTTCCGCTTTGATGTAGCTGACGATCTTTTTCCTTGTAAAGCTATTACAGCACTGTAAATTCCCCAAAAACTCGCCTTGAAGTTGAAAATCATGGCTGTTGATTACTCGATCAAAGTTCGATTGGTTTTTTGCGCTCACGCTGTAAAAATGGTCAGCAGTCATGCTCGAATTACAGGCGCGGTCGCAAGGCAAACCGGTTTGAGGGCGGTTCAAATTGAAACTAACGGCCTAGTATAGTGTTGGGTTTTGTTCGCTCTGATTGTAATTTTAGGAAGAATCTTCGGATTCAAAACATGTTTTAACCTTTAGCGCAAAAGTTTAAGAAACGTCACTTGTTGCGCGACTGTGAGGAACCATAATCGATCGCTTTTTTGTGTAACATGTAACGAAAACTTCGCACCGCTGATATCAGATCATCGGCTGGATTCGGGAAACGATTTTAGGTGAGTTTTGTTTTTAATCATTCTTAAGTAGTGCTTGTTTATTGTAGATTACTTGCTACTAAAGCGAAATAATAATAGTTTCGTCGTTGTGTGCTGGGGCGCAGTCAGACAGAGCCGCGATTACAGTTCAAGTTTATCATGATGTAAGAAATCTAAGCTTTGCGGAACACAATGTGACAGAAGCTGTGCATGGTCTTTGTTAAGTTTATTTTTACCGAAATGATGTTTGATGGGCATGACGATCCTTTTTTTCAAGCGACAAATCAGTTTCTTCGACGAACGGATTCACTCGGGGAAAGCCATACAAGGGTCATAACCTTGATCAGAACAGAAATGAAAGAAGTAAATTGTTTAGACACCGGATGTGCATGTGACCAAAATGAAAGTCTTACTTGACACAAAAAGTCTCACTATTCTATTTAAACCTTGAAATTGTTATGCATCAGTCAATTCCAGGGTTCGCACAGTCTTGAAAAGTCCTTGAATTTTTATTTAGGGGAAGTCCTTGAAAAGTCCTTGAATTCCATTTTCCTTGAAAAGTCCTTAAATTTCTGTGCAAGTCCTTGAAAAGAGCTTGAATTTTCTTCAACTTTGAATGTAGTAGCCTGGAAAGAATTTTTTGATGTTTTTTGGTTGTCCAAGACAGAATATCAGTGAATGTAAAGGTCATTTACATAAAGTGCTCCATGTTTTATGCAATAATTAACTATCAGTTTAAGACAAGTGAACTGAAAAATGTAGAGAATTTGGTGAAGCAAACAGTTAAAGCCTTAAAGTCTTATTAGAATATACTGGGAATATGCATAGTAGCTTGTCCTTGAAAATCTAATGTGGTCCTTGAAAAGTCCTTGAAAAATGGTTGCAATTTTTTGTATGAACCCTGAATTCCATCTGCGCCCAGAGTTATAATTTATCTTATGAATAGTTTTATAAATATGAAAGGATGCTTTTCAAATAATATCAACAGAAATTTGATTCAATGACCAAAAACATTGATTCACTTTGATAGCTCCAGATTTCGCTATGTAATTCTGGCTTGATAAGCAATGAAGAAATGCATGCATAAAATCAAGAACATGCCTTTACATGGCCTTTGAGCCAATCTGTTTTCTTTCCCAGTAAAATCCTTTGTGTAGTTATATTCTGATAGGAAACAACATGTGTGTCAAAACCTCGGGAATGGCCGCGGGGTTGGCAAATGCCCGGCTCCCAAGCAGCACAAAATTTGCAAATGCCCCAGCCCCGGGACTGACAAGGCGGGCAAATGCCCTGCAGTAGCCCGTAGGGCCGCTGGGCGCAGCTGGAGTTGACTGATCCATTACTCCATTGTCCTGATCATTAAGCACTAGAGCATATTATTTTCCTTCAAAGTAGGGGATTCTTTTTTTAATAGGGGAAGAAGTTGATCTTTGTCTACACTACTTTAGCTGGCTTAGCTAGGATAGAAAAGTTGAACTACAGTGTGCTATATATGGTTGGCTCTGATGGCACTGTTCAAAATTCATTCCAACAAACCTGACAACAGTAAATTACATGTATGTATTAAAGCAGATTGTTTACAATCATGCTAGGGTAAGGAGGGATGTAGCCTGTGTACAAGCGCCCCCTGTCCTCAGTAATCGTGTTTGGAGGCCACGTGATTTTTCCTGGAATATGTGGAAAATGATTTGATTGGCTGTTATTTGTAGATCATTACAATGTGAACATCATGAAATTGGGGGATTTTGATTGGCTTTAGGGCCTGTCATCAAAACTCAAACAAAACAATAATGCTAAGGTCACGTTTCACACTATCATGAGCTCATGAGTCATGTCTGACTTGTCAACACTTTATTTCAAACTAATGACTTCCCGTATCCAATGGGAAGGCTTGCATAAGAACATGGATCTTTTCCTTCAATATGTGCTTGTAAGAACATTTTTCTTGCTCGGTATAGAGTAATCCTATTTTAAAAATGTCTCACTCTCTCAGTTACTCGATGGAAATAACACGCATGCACCGACATTTTGAGAACTGGAATGGCATGAAACATGAGCCATGGAAATTTTGGTCAGCAGAAACAATTTTTTAATTTATGCAAAGTTATTCCCATACACGATTAGCGACAGTGAATCACAGACGCCCCTTCTCTGATTTTTACTAAGGGGAGGGGGTGGTCTGTACATAGGCTAACAGGGATGTCATTAAGAGCTGGCTGCCAGCTAGTTCAACCAGCTGAAAAAGAGCTTACCACCAGCTGAATTTGCTAACCAAACCAAAGACATAGGGGAATTTTAGATGCAGTAGAGCAAAAAAGCCGGCTTGACTTCTAACAAAGCCTGCTTATCCATATATTTCATTAATGAATCAATTATTTAAAAAATAATGATATCCTTTTGTGTGGTTTGCATCGTCAAAACCATTGTTTTATTATTTAAGGATGGATCAAATATTCTACATGAAATCTTGACATGATTCTGCTGTTAATTTTGTTTAGATGTTGCTACACTGTACTTTAATACAAGATGAATCTGATGGCTGAGGCAACAACAGTGACGAAAGATAAGATTTACATTTTTTTGTTATTGTAACACAACAACTTTAGTTTTCACTTAAATGATTTGTCTTGTACAGCTGTTCATTTGCTATTAGCTAAAATAAACATCTGTATTGGCCTTGAAAATGAGCTTTTTTAATTTCATTGAAACTTGTCCAAACTAAATAGGATGGAACCCTTGAAATTTGTTGTTCATTTTCAATGGTGAAATTTGGTATGTCACGATTGTAGCCTGGAGAGGAGATACAGTACATGTATTCCAGATGTTTTTTTGTATTGCAATGACACCTTTTTTGTCATTAATGGCCAAATTTACACTGTAGTACACCATACTAAAGTGCAGTCATGTTAAAATGCAGACTGTAGACTTTGCAGACTGAATTTTTTTTTAAAAATAAACCCTGAGAATAGTAAGCTAGTTAAGCACTGACTTGAAAAACGGTTAGCTTTTATTTAGGGTTATTGTTGTTGCTACATGTATATAGCTTCAAATTAACCAGCTAACAAATCTTCAGTGATGTATTTGATTTAACAGTCGAGAGTAGTTTAAGACTAAATTTTCATGGTGGCCATGTCTCTGTCTTTCCCATGAAAAGTAAGCCAGGGGTATAATTCATGGGTAATGAAAATGTCATCAAAAGCCATTTCATTTTTTCATGACCCATTAATATTCGACCGTTCACGGAAAAATCATGGTTTTTTTATGGGGCATGAATTTAACAACCCCATGAGAAACCCATAAATTCCGACACCATGAAAAAAGAGCTTTTAATTCATGGCTTTTTCATTATCATTAAAAAACCATGAAAAAAAAATAAGCGCGCCTCATTCTATTTCATGGCATTTTCATGGGATTTTTGTTTGTTAAGGTTTTTTCATGGGCCATGAAACGTTGAATTTTAAGGGGTTTTTCCATGCTTTTTTCATGAGATTTTCATGGCATGTTCCCCATGAAAAACCAATGAAAATATCCCATCAAAATCTCCTGAAAAACCTGTGAAAAACATGTGAAATTATCATGAAAAAATTCACTGGATTTTCATGGGTTTTAATTTCATAGTGTGTCATCGTTGCAATTAAGAAGCCATGTTGCAAATAGCAGTGTGCACGTCATTATGGGAAATGAGCGGGAATATGGGCCATGTGGTCATTTAATAAATAACAATTTCGCATTTTGATTATTTTGTAAATAACCAATTTCGTATTTTGGTTATTTAGTAAATAACCAATTTCGCATTTTGGTTATTTATTCAGTCTCGCATTTTGGATATTTAACAAATAAACATTTTTTTATTTTGGTTATTTAGAAAATAACCACTTTTTAATTTTTGGTTATTTGCCAAATAACCAAATTTCAGTTTTGGCTATTTGTAAATAACCACTTTTACATTTTTGTTATTTAGAAATAATAAAACTGTAATGTGGTTATTTGTAAATAACCACTCTTGTTTTGGTTATTGATGCCCCATAAAAAACAACAGCATTGTGCCTAAAATTACGCTCGAAAAGTAGTATTACGCCACAGGTGGCCCAAGCTCCCAATATGACCATCGGCACTGCAATTTTCCCTTTCGTAAACAAGCGATGCCATTTTTAACGGTAGATGCCTTTCCTGATAATTAACAGTTGATGCCATTTATAATGGTCGATGCCTTTCCCTGAAACTGTCGATGCCATTGAGTATGGTTAATGGCAAACGGGCTCTTGGAGGATAACGGATATCGTGATATTTGAAACAGCGTTGCGTTGTGGGAAATCACGAAAACACGATGTGCATGGGTTAGTTCTGGGAACTCAACAAAATGGCGGATCAATTATAGCAATTCAAGTTAAGGAAGTTTCTATCGAAAGCGTTGCATCCACCCTCAGCAATAATCCTGCTGCATTGAATGCAAAACTCGACAAGTTAAGATCCATTAAAAAACCAACGGTCTGGAACTCGTTTCTAAGGGCTGTTGATAAAGGCAGTTGCTGTAAGTATGACATTTTAAATACTTTGAGGCATCTTTCATGTTTCAGCGCTGGTTTCAATGAATGCGTAATTATCAAGTTTCGTTGCCGTGATATAATTTTACATTTATCGCTGAATATGTAGTGAGTTTTTACTAATTGAAAACGCACTAAACAGCAAACAAAACGCTTGCCTTCAAAAACGTTCCCTTGGATCTGCCTCGACCGTACCCAGACGTCTCTCTTTCGATGAAAATGTGCGCGCAAAGGAAGGGGGGAAGGAGACAACGGGCGAGACGGAAAGCACTAGATAACATCGACCTAAACCAGATGAGTCATCGATATGTCAGTGGGGTCTTGCAAAATGACTGAAATGATCCGGTCGACTCGATCGCAGTTTGAGTTAGTTTATAAAACGGTCAATATTGTCGTTTCCAGTTTATATCACTAAAAAAAGGTTAAATCTGTAACAGACTCAGCTGTATTGCTATCTCATTTTTTAACATAGCTAGAAAATTCGCCTAACCAAAATTCAATAGCGCGAGCGTGCTTCATATTCCTATTGAGCACGCTGATGACGGCAATAAACTATTCGTAGTTCCTCGAGTTGTTGTGACCTTAGCAATCCTGAGTCTCCTGAGTGCATCCATAACTTAGCAGTACACGATAAAGCGTTTACCATGTCTTTTATAAGGAAATTTAAGAGGAAACGTTTTAATTTTTTAACCGATAGGGAAAAGAGGTGAGTGTTGTTGTTGTTGTTGTCATCTCCGCGAGTTGTGCGGGCTATGGCGTGAGCTCATTCTTTGCAAAGTTGTTTTCTCTCAATAACAATTTTTCGGTGAATTACATGATAGTTTTTCCCGCACCTAAATATGGATTTGACCATCATTTTAGAGTAGACTTTCTCTCAGCTTCAGGATAAAAACATAAGCTTAACTGTGAGGAAAAAAAACATAGTCACGTAAACATTGACGCGTACTGCTTTGAGCGCGCCCTAGAATAATAATAATAGTAATAATAATAATAATAATAATAATAATAATAATAATAATAATAATAATAATAATATTTAATACTTACATTGCGCTTTTTCTATAAAAATACTCAAAAGCGCATAACAATATTATTAATAACTAAATTAAAAACCAGTAAAATTACCCGGTAAAATTACAATATTTAAAAATAAATAAATAAATAATCTAACTAAAAGCCTTCTTAAATAAATATGTTTTAACAGAGCGTTTAAAAGAGTCGATTGATGTTTCCTGTCTTATTGGCAGAGGAAGACTGTTCCATAAAAAGGGGGCAGCCATCGATAACGCGCGATCTCCCAAAGTCTTCTTCGTTCTTAGCCGAGGCCTTTCTAACAATATACCATTATTGTTACGGCGTAATTGGTAACGTGAGTCCTGTAAGACAGAGACAAGATCATTAAGATAGCTAGGCGCAACACCGTGAAGAATCTTAAATGTAACAAGGAGAATCTTAAAATCTACGCGCAAGCGCACTGGTAGCCAGTGGAGTTCTCTTAGCAAAGGAGTAACGTGATAATACTTAGGTGCGCAGTAAACCAATCGAGCACTGGCATTCATGACTCTTTGAAGTTTCTTAATTTGATACTCAGGAGCACCGTACAATAAACCATTACAGTAGTCAAGCCTGCTCGTGATGAACGCGTGAACAAGCCTCTCGGTGGACTCACGAGACAAATACTTCCTAATGTGCCGGATATTGTACAAATAATAAAACGCGCTAGCACAAGTCTTAGGCACATGAGTCGACATGTCCAGATGAGAATCGAACCATCGAACCAGGTGCCCAAATTGCGCACTGAAGAGGCAGGCGATACCTCAGCTTGGCCGATCTTGATCTTGTCAACGGACACCTTTGATAACTGTCGTTCCGTGCCAATGATCAAGAACTCAGTTTTATCGTCATTTAGCATTAACTTATCATCTCTCATCCATGCGCGAACGTCACGAATACAGTTCTCAATCGCAATCACAGCATCAGCCTCGCTGGTCTCATCAACGGGATTAAACGATATATATAGTTGCGTGTCGTCCGCATAGGTGTGAACGGATGGCAGATGAGATTTCAAGATGTCAAACAGCGAACTCGCGTAGATGGTAAATAAGAGAGGGCCCAAACAAGAACCTTGTGGGACCCCGCAAAAAAGAAGTGTGCTGCACGTGCAAAGTTGTTGTTGTTTTTGTTGTTGTTGCTGATGAGACGTGTTGTTTTTTTTTGTTTGCGTATTTTTTTTTGCCGTTCTCGTTGCCTCCGTCGTTTAGCATTACACGATTGTATTTTTACGTGAGTAAATTATCAAGGATAGTGACGAGAGCTTCTCTGTTAGCCCTGGCTAAATCTGTATGTCAGTGTTGTTTGCAACCTTGCTTCTCAAAGATTGGTTAGAATTAAAAGCTTTGGCTCTCGCTATCTGGATATCGGCTCTATTTTCGGGGAAAATGTGGAGGCCGCAAGCATCGCCTGGACTTTTTTCTTGAAAGACGACCCGTTTCATATCGAAGAATATGTAATATGGACTTCTAGTTTTCTGATTGGCTGTATTGTGAATGGCGTGGGATAAAACTCCTGGTCATCGAATACTCAATTACAGTTGCAATTAATGCTTGGCTCAGTGTCTGAGTAAGTAACGAGCATTTTACACTTTTTTTTTTTCTCGCAGAGGCTTATCAACATGAAAGACTACGACAAGAAGCTGTACGAAAATGTGGAGGATTTAATGATTTAGAAGGCAGTGGCCAGCATGCACAAAGTAGTTTTATTTCTTTTGAAACTCCGGTGAATAGAGCTCTGTGACTTAAAATAAAAATGACGAAGTCATTTTGCCTAAAAAAATTAATTGTTTATACTATTGCGCTGACTAACGCCTTTTTGAATTCTTTAAGACTAGATCTTAACAATCTTTTAAAATGATGAAAAGGGCAATGATAATAATCAGACCAACTGTATGTACCAATCATTGTATACAATGGGCATACTAATTAAAATCGTTTCTTAATTTTTAATATGTTGACAGCTAATAGAAAGGTATATAATAAGCCGTCTTTATATTCTAACCACTACCTCACGGCTAAACGAAAAATATATTTTTAAAAAACATTTGGGAGAGTTGTACTTTCTGAATCGTGCAGTAAAGGCTGCTGAAGCTCGGCGGGTTCGCGCTCCACCAGTGAATTTTAGCTGCAAAGCAGTCGTTCCTATTGTGCTAGTCTCACAAGCAGCCGTGCTTTGAAACACAAAACGGCCGCGTAAGATACTAGTCTAAGAGAGGAATACTTTAGGAATATTTATGTAGGGATGTGCCAGTGAAACCCCTGGATTTTTAACCTATTTTAGAGTTAGTTCAACTGAATTTCACTTCCTTATACTGGACTAAAGCCCAAAAATCTCTCCCTATTCTAGAGTCACTATCTTCCAGCAATTACTGAGGAAGACGCTCTCTTTGCAATTAAACTTAGTGGCGGATAAATTAAGATTTGGGGATTTTATTTTGTTGAGTGTCAATTCCTGATTTTTCAGTCCAGACTAAGACTTTCAATTCTAAACCCAAACTCTCTGATTTCTTTACCATATCCCAGACTAAATTGCTTGAAAACCATACCCTTCACAGCAACAAATAGCTACAAATACCTATATTAATACAGTATCTGATATATGGATATATGGTAGCCCTCCCTGCTAGGGATGGAGTGTATCACGATTGTCAGAGGGACACACAGGGGACCACATACTATGCTACATTATCTGCTTGAGTGGAAAATCTCAGACGTTAGAAGGATACAAAATTGCATCCGCCTTTTCCATCTTTCGATAATCGTCCAAGGATATTTCCTCACGGTCTGCAGTGTAATGTTTAGGTCATCATGTGACAGGTGTTCCACTATTCCCGTCCCCATTGCATGTCCTATTTTATTCATAAGTCTTATGTTAACTTTAATAAAAGTGTTCTTTAATTTCTTGTTTCCCTCAGTCATTGCTTGTATCTCCCAGGTTATATGCTCTTTGCCAAAGTACCCACAGTCTCAAGTTCTGCCGCTGTCACATGAATCTTGAGTAAACACGTACATTTTGCCGTTTGGTATAGTCAATTCAACCGGACTAGGCCCAGTAAGGTCTGTAAAAATACTCTGTTTCCTTGTAATTCGTCATGAATTTGTGCCCCGGAAATGTGACGGAGTAACTTATCTCTATGAATTATTAATTTTGCTTTTGCCGCTTTTCACCCGTATGGTGTGCTTTGTTTTGTTTGCTATTAATCTTACGTGTAACTTACTTTTCTGAATCTGATTTCGTTGCTAATTTATTGCATGAAGTAGTTTTCAGTCAGAGATTGAGCTTATAGTAATAAGCCCCACGTTTTCAATTCAGCCAGAGGAAATTAACCAATTATTTTAGTTGTGTATTATACGTTTCTCTTCAACCTTTCATTAAAAAAATCATAACAAATAAATAACCGGATTAGCCTAAAACTAAGCTAAATATGTTTGTTTTAGTGCCTCAATTCTGATCTCTGTGTACCAAATAACGGTTGAGCTAATCGGTCAACAAGTGTCATCGACTTGCTTAACGCTAAAAATCTTGGAGTTGCCTTTAAGAGCGAATCCTATGGGGCGCCAAATGTATTTTTATTATTTAGAGTGGTTATTTGTATATAACCAAAACAATGTTGGTTATTTACAAATAACCACATTACAGTTTTATTATTTCTAAATAACCAAAATATAAAATTGGTTATTCACTAATAACCAAAACTGAAATTTGGTTATTTAGCAAATAACCAAAAATTAAAAAGTGGTTATTTCTAAATAACCAAATGCGAGGTTGGTTATTTATTAAATAACCAAAATGCGATATTGGTTATTTATTAAATAACCAAAATGCGAGATTGGTTATTTATTAAATAACCAAATGCGAAATTGGTTATTTATTAAATAACCAAAATGCGAAATTGGTTATTTATTAAATAACCAAAATGCAAAATTGGTTATTTAATAAATAACCAAATGCGAAATTGGTTATTTATTAAATAACCAAAATGCAGGCAGAATGGAAAATTGGTTATTTATAAACAACCTGGACAGTTGGTTATTTAGTAAATAAAACATGGACGATTAAAAATCCAAAAATGTGCAAAAATGGTTATTTAATAGAGAAATGGTTATTTACCTTATTTGGTCTTAGCAAGTGGCCACGTGGCCCATTTTCCCGCTCATTTCCCGTAACGACTTGCAGACTTCTATTTCCAACATGGCTTTTTCCAAAAACATAGCGCGGTTAAATGCAAAAATGGCTCTGAGCTGCTTTGAAGTTAGCTACTGACCGATCCAAATCTGATACATGCCACTACAGACTGTTCACAGTCCCTATTTTTCCGGAAGATCGTCGAGATCGAGCAATTAGTGTTACAGGCTGCCATCTTGGATGAGTGTCAAAACTAACCAGGGGGCAGGGGGCGGTTTGGGAGGAAGCGAGAAAAATAGTCCCTGAGTAGTTTTGACGATCATCTAAGATGGCTCACCCGTAACGCGAAGCCTATTGCGACAGGATTCTCTAATCATCCTGATATTGTGGAATTCTGTAGGTACTTTTGATCACTGGTCAAGCCAATCTTTGCCCAAAGAGATCTCAGGAGCAGGAAAGTAACATTTTCCTGCGTATCAATTTACTGACAATGTCCCGAGGAAAACGCTGGAATAGGAATTCTGAGACCCTAAATATAAAAATTTTCCGGGAGAACATGCCCCCATATCCCACTAGGTTGGGTCGCCTTCGACACTACAACTTTCCTCCCTACTTGCGTGCGAAAGGTTTATTAGAAGATACATCATTATGATAACTCGAAAGAACAGACGG
This sequence comes from Porites rus, assembly GCA_964035705.1. Taxonomy (NCBI): domain Eukaryota; kingdom Metazoa; phylum Cnidaria; class Anthozoa; order Scleractinia; family Poritidae; genus Porites; species Porites rus. The sequence continues at coordinate 17,512,390 of OZ038000.1, read as the reverse complement.
GAGCCAATCTTAATTCTCCAGTCGGCAAGTGATATGACCGAGAAAATTGTAAAAGAAATCGAAAAGAGAGACACTTTATTTGGTATTTCATTCAGTTTTTGGCAAGTACAGAATTGAATTTTATGGCCAAAATGTGAGATCAGTCGGGAAAATATATACCTCGTTAAGACCCTGTTGTATAACAAAACAATGTAAAATACGATACGTTTCACGGAAATGCAAAATTATTTTTGTATATGTGTAATGTCTGAAGATTAAAGGACAAGGGAACAAATTAGTCAGAAATGAATAATGTGACGGCACGACAATTCGTTGGATAATCTCTGGACTATTATGAAAACTAACTGAAGTAGATGACGGTAAATGAAGACTAATGGTGGTAGATGTAGGCGTACGAAGGTAAAAGAAGGCTAATGAATGTAGGTGACCGTGGATATAGGCTAATTGGGGTAAATGAAGGCTAATGGAGGAAGATGACGGTAGATGAAGGTGATAGAAGGCAAAGGTTATTGAAGGCCTTTGTAGGTAGATGAATATTAATTACGAGGGACGAGTGTGAATGAAGGTAAATGAATTAGAATGAAGGTGAATTAAAATAAATAAAGGTGAATGAAGATTAATGAAAGCGAATGAAGGTGTACGGAGGAAAATAAAAGTAAATGAAGGAAAATGAGGGTGGAAGAAGGTAAATGAAAGAGGAAAGTGAAGGAAGTGGAAGAAGCCATGTTGGAAATAGAAGTCTGCAAGTCGTTATGGGAAATGAGCGGGAAAATGGACCACGTGGCCACTTGCTAAGACCAAATTAGGTAAATAACCATTTCTATATTAAATAACCATTTTTGCACAGTTTTGGATTTTTAATTATCCATGTTTTATTTACTAAATAACCAACTGTCCAGTTTGTTTATAAATAACCAATTTTCCATTCTGCCTGCATTTTGGTTATTTAATAAATAACTAATTTCGCATTTGGTTATTTAATAAATAACCAATTACGCAATTTGGTTATTTAATAAATAACCAATTTCGCATTTTGGTTATATAATAAATAACCAATCTCGCAATTTGGTTATTTAATAAATAACCAATTTCGCATTTTGGTTATTTAATAAATAACCAATTTCGCATTTTGGTTTTAATAAATAACCAATTTCGCATTTTGGTTATTTATTAAATAACCAATCTCGCATTTTGGTTATTTAATAAATAACCAACCTCGCATTTGGTTATTTAGAAATAACCACTTTTTAATTTTTGTTTATTTGCTAAATAACCAAATTTCAGTTTTGGTTATTTGTAAATAACCAATTTTATATTTTGGTTATTTAGAAATAATAAAACTGTAATGTGGTTATTTGTAAATAACCAACATTGTTTTGGTTATATACAAATAACCACTCTAAATAATAAAAATACATTTGGCGCCCCATAGAATCCATGCAAAAATCGACCAAAATCGCCTATTCGTGGCAAGGCTCAAAAAATCAAAATCGCTCTTCTTTTGCAGACCGGTAGACTTTAGTAAGTATACAAACGCTATGTAGTTTTTTCTTCGAAAGATATGTTCGTTTCCGAGAAAAACGAAGAAAACCGTTTCAAGCCCCACCGTCGATTTCGCAAGCCAAAAACAGGGTTGAAATTCATTATGATTCGCTGGACTCGCGTTCCAATACAGCCGCGCTAGGAAAAAAACTTATTAGTAAAATTTTAAGTTTAACTCGTCGTTGATCAAAATATATAATATTTTTAGCATTACAACAGTCTGAGTAATTATAAAATAACTAAAGCGTACGGCTACATGATGTTTAGCCACGAAAGGTCGTTGAAAACAGCGACGATGTTCAACATGCGCCTTTGATCAGAATTTTTTCAGATTGAAGGGAAATACACTACAGGCATCAAACGTTTATGTTATGTAAAAATTATTTTGGGCAAATCATTTTGAGCTTCTCAGAAATTATTTGAAAATCGTTTTACAGACAACATAAAGTAACGCCATCTTTAACATATGCGTGACTATCGTCAGGCAAAGGTCATGAAACGTCTCTCCAAAAAAGTCTTGGTAATATTCACGCACAAAGTTCTAAATGCTAAAATACTTACCCTATTCTTTGTTTCAGGTCTAGTTTTACGGCAAAATGTTTCCTGTTGCCATCTGTTCAAGTTTGCCATTCTATATTAAACTCTGTTTGAGACTCATATCCAATACGCATGCTTTCCAACGAAGTTCGCCTACCAAACACGTAGTAAACCCTCTCTTCCTTAGTCCGTCAACAACTTTTGTCTCAAAATGCTGCTGGACACCGCAGAAGGAAGCGCCAATTTGAAGGATATAAAAGCGCCCAAGCGAACGTTGTGACTCAGTATGCAAATTACTTTCAACAGTAATATCAGATTACAACTGTCAGGCCCCCAACTGTCAAGATCCCGGGGCCCCGGGGTATGGATCCGCTAAAAGCAGGCGAAAAGCAAACGTAAAACATGCGTATAATATAAAATTTTGGAAAATGAAGAATTTTATGATTGGTAGCCTCGCTGAAGATTTTCATTGCTTCAAATCTAAAGATGTCTTAACAAAAAATTGTGTACATGTTTTCTTCCCATCTTCACAGGTGGAACTTCCAGTTGTTGGCTGCACGTGGGTAATCCTGGCCTGCACGTGCGTTTTTTCAGAGTGCCCTCTTATATAAAGGACAAATGTAATTTCTGCTGTGCTAAATGTCACTTTTCGTGAATTGAAACAAACATTATTGGGGGGTGGGGGGGGGGGTGGGCGAAGTATAAAAAAAAAAAGTATTCGCGGATGCGAAAATTAAATGAAAAAAAATTCATGCACGCCAATTAACCCTAAAAAATATTCATGCCACGGCCTAAAACTGAAATTCAAGAAGGAATTTGCTAACGAAAAAAAATTCCCGCGGCTCAAAAATTCCCCACCCCACCCCCCATAACTTTTCTAATGGTCCGTCCCTAATAGATAAGATTTCTCTTCGTGATCCCCAGTGTCCTGCGTTCTTGTAACATTCTGCAAGCGCATCTGCTACTGAGCTTCAAGTCAATGGCTTCGTAATTCGCCATATCCCCATACGTTGTCTTGAATGAGGTACAAGTCAGTCGTTTGAAGTAAATGTAGACAAGAATAGAATGAAATAAAACGACAAAAACAAATGCCATCAGAGCTGGACTATGATCTTTGAATTTTTAAGTAATGGTTCGCGTAAGAAGGAAAGGGGCGAAACGCAACGCATGTGCAGAACGATCCATTTTAATTGAATTAATTAATTAATTTCCGCCACTCTCATTGGTCAAAAACATCATTTTTACGATAAATCACGAAGAATCACGATTTGGGCCGAAACTAATGCCTTTTATGGTAGATATCTTATTGTTCCAACTCTCGGCCAATTCTCGGACGATTCGTATGTGCGGAAGTCGGTTTTCCGAAGTTAAGTTTGTTCTGACTTGAATGGCCGCCATTGTTACTGGATCTTCACGTACTGCTTTCTCTTAAAAAATTTCGTCGTTTAGCGGTCTTCGCAATTTTGTAAATAGTGTATATAATGTAAATAGTGTATATAGCTTGAAATCCGCTGGTATCTTCACTTTTTCTCGTACATTTTTTCTTCTAATGGTGTTCACCGCTCGTTGCGTGTGCACGAAACACAGCACCTGGAGCCATGGAAATGTATCGCCTGATGCATTACGAATTGCAGATCCTGAGGAGCTAAGGTTTTGCGAGGTCGATAGTTCGAAGAACAAAGGCCGAAAAAGAAAGATATGTTTAGCTTGCCGTGGAAGACTTGCTGCCGAAATAAAGTGCATGCGACTCGAGGTACGTTTATACTTCTGCAATTGCCATGTTTTGTTTTCTCATGTTTCACACATCTCTGTCGTTCGATAAGCTTGTATCTGATTTTTTCGCACACATAAACTTACGTCTCTTAGGTTAGTTTATGGAATACGTGATAATTTTTTTTATTTATTTATTTTATCTGTTTGTTATTTAGGATCAACAAGCCAGTCAGTACACCACGGAAGATATGTGCGATGTACCAGTTGTCGGCGAAGGTGAAATTGACAACACCGAATATTCACCAAGCAGTCTACCTTCGTTTTCCAGCTCCAAACATGTGCAAGTTTTGGAACTGCCTTTACGACCGTACAAGGACGCGGAAAAAAGGACTCAGCAAGTTATGAGGTCAAAGACCATCGAGGTTGTTGAAGACTGTGCTAACAAATTTGTGCATTATAACGCGAAAGACATACCTGAATTTGTGAACGATTTGTTGAATTGCAAAAAGTGGAAGTCCACGTTTGGAAGTTGCCACAACAAGGTTGACCAGGAGAGTATCTTCCTCACTAACCTTGCAGCTGAATACAAACGCTGCAAGGACAAAGATTTGAGTAAAGCGGTACGACTTCGATCAGCAAAGCAAACCCAGAAAATTTTGATTGGACAGACTCTGAGGGACAGTAGAATTTCTCTGAGTGGGGCAACCTCAGAGGTTTTCAAATCGCGCGTTGATGCAGCTAAAGATCTTGGCAGGATTCGAAGTTACTCTGATGAAAAGAGAAGACTTTTGTCAATTGTTGCAACAGATTACTCATATTCAGTACTAGAAAAACTCTTCAATTGTTCTTCGAAAATGGTCACCGCCGCTAGAGTACATTGCATTTTATTTGGACGTGGGGGTGTCCCCATGGACAAATTCAAATTTACCCGTCAATGTGTTAGTTCCGAAGTGTTAAAGGAACTTTGCGAATTTCTCCATAGAGATGATATATCAAGGCCATCGTCATGCCGGAGTGTCTTGGTTGAAGGCGAGGAGACAGCTGTGAGGTACTGGCAGGATACAGTCAAGGGACTTATTAACCAGTACCTTCTGGAATTCCCTAATGGAGTTAAGAGGACCTACATTTACACACACCTGCCAATTAATTTTCGAATGAACACCATGTTGGCAGGTCTGTGTAACTTGTGTGATGATTTTGGATACTCCAATTTTGATGAACTCTGTGCTATCATCTCCGAGGTGTCATCCAGTTGCTCTGATGTCAATGCATCAGCCCTCTCCAAGGATGTGAGACGCTATCAGAAATTTTTGAAGACAACATTCCCTAAACTTGCTCAGAAGCATTCTCCTTGCCTCGAACTTTGCTTGTCACATGCGTTTGATTCCTGTTCAGAAGAGCACAGCTCAGTTCTAACTGACATTTCTCTAATTTATGATGTGCATAGTTCCCTTATGCAATCAATTGAGTCCATGAGTGATGTTTCTGCCAAGGATGATTTAAAAGCAAGACTAGAAGAAGTGTATAAGGTGCACTTTGACTATTTGGGTCACCTTCTTCGTACCAAACATCAAGGTGACTACTACAAATTTGTTTTGAAGAATTTGAAGCCTGGAGAGTGCGTTATGGTCATTGACTATAAGATGAAATTGGAACTTGGGAAAAGGACCCGTGAGATTCAGCGTGATTGGTATGGGAAGAGGGGGATATCACTGCATGGATGTTACATTGTTGCACAGATTGGAGAAAACGAAAAAAACTGTGAGGTGTTTGACTTGTGGTCAGAAGATACCAAACAAGATGCCTTCTTTACCCAAAGTGCATTAGATGTCTGTTTTACGTGGCTTGAGAGGGCCTTCCCAGGATTCTCTGTTTATCTATTTTCTGGTATGTGTGCAATTTATTTCCACTACATGTTACATTCATACACTATAAATTAAATAGTCAAATGTTACATACACTATATATATGTTGTAGTTTCATTTTTTCACTGGTTTATTTTTCATCTTTCATCACTTGTAGTTATTCCCGTACAAGCGGATTAGGCTGGCTTTCTACGAAATAACAATACCGCAAGTAGTGAAAATATTATCACAACACAAAATTCAACAGGCAATGATAATGAGGAATATTTGACTTTTCTAGTTTTATTTTTGATGGATAGCAAATATGATGGAGCCTTGAAAACGAAGTGTTTGAACGATTTCTTGCTTACCGAGGTCGTACTTTTTGCCACTTTTGCACGCGGAGCTTCTTCTCCAGTGGAAGGCGACGACAAGGGACGTTTTCTAACAGAAAAGACAGAAAAAAAGTAAGAAATCTTCGTCCTATTGTAACTTGTATTGAAAAATAATGTTTCCTTACCGGTCAGTCATTTTCCAAAGTAATAAAAACACTCCTTCAGACTTGTAAGCGGGAGAATTCTGGAGACGTGATCAATCGAGTGCGCTGTCCTGCCGCGATGTACACGTGTTTTCGTTGTCAATCCCCAGTGGTTGTGGATCTTGTTTCAAACGAGGTGGCAAAAAGTGTCTAAATCAGGCATCAAATTATTGAATCTATCCAACAAGCAAGCTAAAATGGTATTTTGGAAACCTTCCACACATACGATCTTCTCGAAAGTTCGCACACGAGCGGAAGGACCAAAACATTACAGTTTCCTGTTTTTTGTCTCCATGAAGTCTCTACCGAAATCCAGCATTTTTACATTTCAATTTGAATTTCGCGCTAAACGACCAATCAACCAATGAAAACGCAAGAAATAATTGGATCAGCCCGGAAACCCAAACGGCTCCTGCTGCACTTGGCCTATTGTTCTCCCGGTAGTTTTTACGCGAACCATTACTTAAATATTTACTCTGGGGGAAATCGGATTTAATTTCAAACTAAGAGAAAAACTGAAAGATTTATTTTACCGGACAGATTAGGTGAAATGGTACCGTACCCGGGAGACTCTGGGTTATCTAAGAGAGTTGACAACTATGATAAACTTTATACAGTATTCGTGGATTGAATCTAAGTGACTTATTAGAATATAATACAGTGAATAAACCAAGACGTACCTGAGCCTACAGAAATGAGGATACCGGTTTGCTGATAGATATATTCTGAAATGTTCTTCCTCTAACTCCTTTGTCGGCTTTAACAGGTTTCCCTCTTCTTTCAATTATGTGATTGGCGATTTCCTTTCGAACTTGGCACGAATTGGAATAACTGTTCCGTCGCCATCCAATACCGAGCTCAGAACGATGGAAACGGCATATATTAAAGCAACTTAGGGCGCTTTCCATTTGTCAGAACTGTCCACCTGGACCTTTGCCTGACCATTCATTTTGAAAATGAAATAGGATTTTTCCAAGAGTTTTGCCGAAAAACGTTCTCTTTCGAGCATACTCTTTCGGATTTGACTGATCTAGTGCGACGGGAATGGTCTGGCTGGTCAGTTCTGAGCTTAAATAAAGTCTGTTTCGCTTTCAATACCAGAAAGAGACCATGTCGACCTATGCCCAGTTACGTCCTTAATAGTTTGACGGCGACAAAGGAACAATCTGAGTTGATCTCTGCTTATCCCTTCCATCAAACGAACACTGAGTACCTACTAATGACTCGAAGGAGCACGAACCTTCCTAGCTTCATCGAAGAAGAGCGCACACAAACAGTGTTTATGTAAAGATCTTTTTCTTTTTCAAGTGGGAATGAACGGTTGTCGAGAATCAAATTAAACTAACTTTAATTCGATAATGTTAATCAAATGCCCAAAATGTCAAAATATTAAAGATACTTCTCAGTATAAAAGATGAATCTTCTTCAGTGTACTGGAAGTAACGGGTGAAAGTCGGTTAAGCTCGTCACGTGTATATCACCGGAAGTAGACCCTTGGCACACTCCTATGCAAATGAGATTAGTTAAAGTGAACGGATCCACGAGCAAGCAACTTTGCTTTTTTGACAGTTAAACTACCGAACGTTATTTTATAGACGGCTTTTTTAAGGTCCAGGGTTCTCAAAAATTTAACAAACATGAGATGATAACTTGAAAACATTAGAGAAAACAGAGGGATGAAGAAATTGCCAGAAAGCTGTCAAGCACCTTCAACGCACACATTCCAGCGGACTTCACGACTACGGTAACATAGGTGATGAGACGGCAAAATGAAACAACTTGGAGCTTGAAGTACAACAGATACAAGTTAAGGTGAGCTTTTTAAAAAATGTGTTCTATATATTAAGGCTACCAGCGTTGTAAACGGAAAGCTAAAGTCAAATTGTTTGTGGTGGTCGTGTGACTCGTGTTGGATGCCGTTATTTTATGTTGTCTGTAACACGAATTTCAAATAATTTCTGAGAAGCTCAAAATGATTTCCCCAAAATAATTTTAACATAACATAATAGTTTGATGCTTGTAGTGTTTTCCCCTTCAATCTTGAAAATTCTGATCAAAGGCACATGACGAAAATCGTCCCTTTTTTCAACTACCTTCCGTGGTTGAACAACAGGTAGAAATACGCTTTAGCTTTTTTATAATTACTCAGACTGTTGTAATGCAAAAAATATTATATATTTTGGTCAATGACGAGTTATACTTACAATTTTAGCGACAAGCTTTTTTTCTAGCCCAGTTGTTTTGAAATGCAAGTCGAGGGAATCATAGTGAATTTCAACCCTGTTTTCGGCTTGCGAAATCGACGACGGGGCTTGAAAGGCTTTCTTGTTTTTCTCGGAAACGAACAGATCTTTCGAAGAAAAAACTACATGGCGTTTGTACACTTACGAAAGTCTATCAGTATGCAAAAGAAGAGCGATTTTTATTTTTTGAGCCTTGCCACCTTTGGTCGATATTTGCATGGAGTTGCTCTTAAAAGACACTATCAAGGATGGCAGTTTCAAACATACGCTCCCTCGCTAGCTATTTAAATTATTTCATTTTTCTTGTCAAGATGCGTCGGACCCTTTTTTACCAACCAATATCAAATCCACGAATTTTCAATTCAGCACAACGGGTGTCTACTTACAGGAACCAATCAACAGCGAGAATAAGTCCCACGTCATGCAATGGTAGATTGACAGCTTGAAGAACAAAGATTGTCATGACATCAGAGCCTGGTATCCAAACTGCGCCAATTTCGAGAGCAACAGCTATAAAGCTGAGGTGTTAAAGACGAGTGAGAATTGTTAATTATATAGACGAATGAGATATACACATACTTAAACAGGTCCAGACAGACTGAGGCTATGTTCACACAATAGACCTTTTTAACGATACGGCGGCCATGTTGAATTTATTAGATTTAAGGAGTATTATGGGATGCCCAGAGGGCACTCGCTCTGTATTTACGTGTGCTTTTCGGGCAAGAAGAGAAACTTCACTGTGTATTTCTCGGGTAAAAAGGCAATCATTATTACATCCAAACAAGGCACAACGATCTTTTTTTTCCATTAAAATCTTTTTATAGGAAAAGCGAGTATATGCCTCTTGGGCATCTCATAATACTCCTTAAGTCTAATAAATTCAATATGGCCGCCGTATCAGTGCAAAGATCTGTACCGGATAACTTTTCGCGCCGACAAGAAAAGCTATCCAGGTTAGAATGAACACCTCCGATTTGTGACTCTGCTCTTATGAGATCGACGCGACGCGGCTTTGCTCCGTTACAGAAACAGCGCCGCAATCACCGTTCTTATGTGTGAACAGAAGCCCTATACGGTATGGTTTTTGGTGCCTGGGCGCCAAAGAAATCTGGTGTGGTGTGGACATAACTGGAATTTATAACGCGTTCCAGGACTGAGGGTGATGTCTTTTAACTAAGCCACGAAGATAGTAGTAACGTCTCGATACAGAGCTGAATCGTCCATGTTTACCGTGGCTCCAAGGGGTAGCATAAAGCGACAGATGAGTGGGCCGACATTGTTATTTTCTTCTACACATCGATTTGTCGTTGGAAGTGTCGCTGCGCTACAATTAAAAAAAAAAGGTGTGAAATGACATTTTCCCCAACCCAGGCCACCTGCCTCTCAGTCACTGAACGATAAAAACATAACGGCAACAGTGTACAAGCGTCAAAAACTCTACGTTCATAATCATATTTTATGCTAAGGTTGTAAACGACCCAACAGAGTGAAGAATGAAATTATAAAAGCTTGATAATATAGGCATGTTGACATAAAAAAAGGGGGAATAAATGGCGGCAAGTAGCGTGGCCGTGTTCTAGCTTTATTAGGAACACATCAACAATACAACAGAGTTTAATGTTTAATGTTCTCCCGCAAAACTAAAATCTAATCGAGGCGGGGGAAGGCAAGAAAAAAGGAGGAAATATTAATGCTATAAGAAAAAATAATCAAAAACGAAACAAAACAAAAAGAAAGAGGAAAATCAAAAGGCACATTGAGTATATATAAATAAATTAATTAAAAAATTCTTAATAAAGTATATACAGTATATCTAACACATTATATTAGTTTAAAATAAAACTCGTGTTTATCTGACTTTATAAACATTGTAAAATCCTTTTTTACGGATATGTTTTCAAAAAGACAATTATTTCTACGCCTAATGCGTAAACTTCAAAAGAAATACTTGCATATGCACTGCGATCGTGACAGCGACTCTTTAAGTATTAGCACAACTAAAAACAAACAAACAAACTAGAACACTACCGCTTTTAACCCCACTTTTTCCTCTTGGCTACATTTCGTCGTTTAGACCATGATTACCTAAAAGCTACAGTGTTTTGTCCTTACAAGAGCGACGAAAAAAACTGTCGAAAACTTAAAGTCGATTTGCCTGACAGTCTCCTGAAAGCAATTTTGCCTTTGCCACTTCGCTTTCTCTCGTGATGTTGTAAAGTGAGCCCAGAAAAGCAATGTTTCAAGTTACCAAACGTTATTCTGAATGGAAAAACCTAATAAATTATAATAACGCGTAATTGGACGCGTGTAATTTTTTTCCCTGCAAAGACTGTAAGCAAACTCGATAATTGCCCGCAAGTGTGCATGCAACAGTCAGCGGTAGTCAATACAGTGCATGAGTAACTCCTCGCTCTTATAGAATTCTGATTTTACAAGAAAAAATGCGCTCCTGGGAACTTGTGAAATCTCGAAGCATCTTACAAGGTACAAGTCCGGTCATCCCCTATTTTTATTGCTTTAACATTTTACTAGAGTTAAAAGGAAACGTCAAAGAAAAATTAAAAAAAAAATTCTACGGAATTAATTTCCACTGCACGAATATGTCCTATTTTCCACTTTTGGATAAAAGTCCTCTCTGTTGAATTTTAAGTAATAGCAAAAGTTGTCGTCCAAAAAAAAAAAATTGGGCCCACTGGCTTAGATTTGTAGTTATCTGTGCTGCAAGCTAAAAAGGAGGTCCAAATAATCCCTAAGATACTTTGCCATGGTAACTGCTACTAGCGAAATAACAGTTATTTTAAGCATTTATGTATAATTCAACTCTACAAAAGTGCTGCTTTGGCTTTGCCTTGCTTTTTTTGCTATGTCTTGTTAGGCGTGAAGTTAAGCTGGTAATCCGTTGGACTTGGGTTATACCAGGTAATGACACTATACAGCTTATCTAATAATGATAATTAAAATAATAATAATCAGACATTTATAAGGAGCGCTTTCCCGGGGTCCAAAGGCGCTATTTACAAGTTAATTTAAAACTGCTAACGGTAAAAGTTAAAATTGAAAAACCACAATAAAAAAAAACTACAAAAACTAAAGATAAAATAATTTGAGATACAAAAACACCACAGTCAAGCTAATCAAGTTTGGGTTACTGATAACCGTGGTCATGTAAAATCGAGTTTTACCGAGGTATTGCTGCTTGATCAGATGAAAAAGATTCCCATCTTTTTTTCCATCTCTTCCCAATTTTAACCACCTACCAACAGTTTATAATAATGACTATAGATAGAACAAATTATTAAATTAAAGCACGCCACAAATTTGCTTAAAAACAAAAAACCGCAATCAATACCAAATGGGAATAATCACATTCGTGATGGAAACCGAAACCGACTTGCGTGCCAAAATAAAAGAGAAATCGAACCGACAACCCCAATGCTCCCCCATAACAAGTAAAACAAAAAGCTTACGCAAACTTACAAAAATGCTTCTCCAATACCTTATATAATCTACGAAAATATAAAGCGCAGTACACAATAGGTGCTATATTGCTTCTAGATGAAAAGAAACAACAAGAAAAAAACCAAAACCACACACTTTGGGTTTTTTATACTTGCAATTTTTCTTATAGACCTTTAATGACCCTCAATCACAAGACGGATCCGCGGTTATTTAGGCATGTTTTCACGGTGAAGTACGTCATATCTATTTTGTCTCAATGGATCTACATAGTTCATCACCATAAACAGACAATCTTTGCTTTCCTTCTTGTTTTTGCTGTCTTTCTACGTTTAAAACTTGCCGTGTAGTAGAGTAATGTCGATAATTAATTTGTAACAGATCAGGCCAAAATTTAAAGGAATAGCATGACGTAACTCTTTTTTTTTTTTTTAAAAAAAACTAAGATAAATTTTAGATTCACAGAAGCAGACATTTTAACAGATGCTTGTTCTTTGGGGACAAATCTTCTCTCTCCAACATACAAACGTCTGGAAGATTTCTGTTGACGTGATTTTTTCGCAAAGGTTGCCGTCTCTTCTGCTACAGTTTAATAGGTGCTTTCCCCATTCGCTTCTAATTCTGTTGATTTCATAATTCCGTTCTTAATCAACAACTGCATTAGTTGAAACAAGAGAGCATCAATCCGTTCCTGTATATCATGTTATATAATCCGACTTTAGCCGACCCTCAATTAAACAAACGGGACCTGTCAGCAGTTATTTTTAAATGCTTTCGAAGCGTGAAATTCATTACACTTTTCCTTTTGCTTACAGTGGTGGACTCATCAAATCAAAGAAACTTTACTGAAATAGTCGAACAGACACAACAATACACAATACACTTGACATTATTGCGTTTTGCACTCCAGCAGTACAGCATCAAGCCATTTAAAAGGTCAGGAAACTTAATCAATCAGTCACTTACATATCCGATACAGCATCATGGCGTGTATTTGCTCTTTTATTTTGTTGCTGTATTTCGCCTTTGCTGGGTCTCTTGCGACGACATACGACGACTTCAAATACGGCAAATTTCCTAATGATTTCCTGTGGGGTGCTGCCACATCGGCATATCAAGTGGAGGGAGCTTGGAATGAAGACGGAAAAGGACCAAGTATTTATGATTTTTTGACCCACACCGTACCCAATCAATTCCGCAACAAAACGGGAGATGTGGCGTGCGATAGTTACCACAAGTATAAAGAGGATGTAAACATTTTGAAGAACTACGGAGCCAAAGCTTATCGTTTTTCTATCGCATGGAGTCGTGTCCTCCCTCACGGAACAACAGATCACGTGAACCAGCTTGGCGTCGACTACTACAACAATTTAATCGACGAACTCAAGAAGAATAACATCGAACCGCTCGTCACTCTTTATCATTGGGATCTACCAGACGTTTTCCGATCGATTGGTGGCTGGACCAATCGAAGTATGGTCGACTACTTCGATAACTACGCTCGATTCTGTTTCGACAAATTCGGGAGTAAAGTGAAGTACTGGATCACTCTGAACGAGCCGGCGATCGTTATGTTACGTCATCCCTTTTACATGTTTGGATACATATCGAATAAAACCAAGCTATCGACTCTACGATATCGCACGGCTTACAACCAAATACTTGGCCATGCCAAAGCGTATCAGACCTACAAGGAGAATTTCTACGCAAAGCAGGGTGGGAATATAATGCTTGCTTTAAGCTCAGGGTGGGCTGTTCCAAAAACTGACTCGATCCGGGACATGGCCGCTGCTGACAGGTACATGCAGTTTCATCTTGGCATCTTTGCGCATCCTATATTTGTGAATGGTGATTACCCTGATGTTGTTAAAAGCATTGTGGGTAACCGTAGTGAGGCTGCTGGGATTGCAAGCCGCCTGCCTAGCTTCACTCAGGAAGAGAAAATTATGATCAAAGGAAGTTACGATTTGTTTGGACTGAATCATTACTCCACCGACAAAGTGGCTGACAGACCCTCAGGAGACGAACAATCGTTTAATGCCGACGAGGCTTTCATAAAGAGTGGTGACCCTGCGTGGCCAGATTGGGTCAACGGTCACGTGGCTCCATTTGGATTCCGTAAGCTGTTGAAATACATAAAAGACAATTACAACGACCCAACCGTTATCGTAACGGAGAATGGAGTTTCACCTCCTACAGAAGCGAGTAAAACCGGTGAAAAGAGGTTGGATGACGCTTTCAGAGTGCACTACCATAAGAGGTAAATACCCTGTTTATTCGATTATACGCCACGGCTTTTAGTTGAATACTTGTTGTTTCAGATGCGGCGTTTATTAATATTCAAGGGCGCTGTTTATTTCAAAATCACATTTCTTAAATCACTGACAACAATTACGATAATTCAATTGTAAATACAGTCAACTCTCGCCTTGCGGACACCCCGATAAAACGGACAGTAGCTAAATCCCCGGCAAACACAAATTAGAAACGTTTGACTGAAATAAACGCCCCCTGCTGCGGCTAAAGAAAGTCGAGATCCCTACAGTGCCCGTTATAAAGGGAGTTGACTGTATTATGTAAAACGTAAATATGTTTTAAGTTCTTATGTCTCACTTTTCGCTGAGAGAGAATCGTAATAATTATCTGAGTAATAGTGTACACTATGAAGTTGCACCATTTTTCTTATCATCCTCGAATAAACGCCGCATTCTGCTGATTGGATGCGGCGTTTATTCGAGAGCAGCTTCTATTCGATGGCGGTGTTTAATCGAGTGAAAACGGTAATTAACGTTCAAATATACAAATACTTCTGTACCTGAAAGGTAAATGAGTGCTGCCCTAGTGTTTCTCGCGTTCAGTTAGCGCGCGCAATTAGAATACTTAACGTGTAGCTTTTGTGACGCAATTTGTTCGCCAAGTCGTCGGATGTTTTACTATCCTTCAGAATTATTATGGAATGATAGTTTAATAAAACCGCAGGCGTAGAAGATAATAATAAAAAACAAAAAACAAAAAAAAAAACGATTTTAAAAGAATTTCGAAACAAACACACATTCTTAGAGAGTTTTCGAGACTACGAAAGCTCCAGACATATAAAGTAACATCACCGGCGGTGTGAAGATATCTTGGCTAATATATATGTCATGAAAGAGAAATTCATCACAGACACGTTACAAGAGAGGATTTCAAGTAACGTCAACTAACTACATGCAACAAAAGCCAGCGTAGGTTGGTATATGAAAGCAATGCGTGTGCAAGTTATTGTGGTAAAAATCAGGTACACTGTGGTTAAAAATATAGATGTTTGGTCGGTAGGAATCGGAAATTTTTGTCGCTGTACAGATTAGATCTGCTGCCTTGCTTGCTCGCTTCAGGCTCGCTCGCGCGGCAATTAGGTTGAATTAGGACATTTATCACGGAGTTTGTTACTAACTCAAAAGCACAGGCTTCTTGACAGCTGCAACAGCTCCTCCTAGCCCCCCATAGTTTAGGTAACAGCGGCTACTTCCATTAGACGAGAACTTGGGAAAACCATAACCTCAACACATTGAAGTCAATAGTTTTCCTTAATCACGATCATGGGTGTTCTCATCTATTTCTTGAATATTTCTTTATTTATTGCAGATATACTAATGAGATGTTGAAAGCGATCACCGATGACGGCGTTAAAGTGAAAGGTTACATGGCGTGGACGTTGATGGATAACTTCGAGTGGGGATCTGCCTACTCCACTCCGTACGGGATACATTTTGTCGACTTTGAAAACAACCCTAACCTCACCCGTGTTCCCAAGAAGTCTGCCAAGTTCTTCAAGCAGCTAATAGCAGACAATGGGTTTCCTGAACCAGTTTCAAAGTCCAGAAGTTTGAAGATGGTTACTAATGATGCTTTGCTTTTCATCTTCGCCGTCGCCTTGATAGCTGAAACGTTCTAACCATAGAGTATTGATAGTATCTGGGAGGAGGAGTGGAGCAAGACTCCCCTGTGGAAGAGGTGAGGATTGCTCCTCGTTTCATTTACGGGTCTTGTTTACCGGTGATAAATTGTAACTTTTTGCACTACTTGGCATCAACTAACCCTATTCACATTGGGGCGGGGCTTTTGGAGGGCCTCCTTCGCTAAACAGTTAAACAACTCAAAAGCAAAAAGCATTAACTGGAAGGGGCCGCAATCAAGTATGCTGCAGAACTATTATCTGAAGTTGACCTGAATCAGGACAACACCTGATCACCAGAAATATACCAAATGGACATATTGAAATCTGCAAAGTTGATCGTACTACTTGAACATTAACTGTAAAGTGTATATTTGTGTTATTTGTTCATATGAAGCACCAAAAAATTGCTATTTTTTCAAACCTGATTTCTACTTCTTGGTAAAATCAAAGATGGCGACCATTGTTGGTGACGTCACAGGCTTTCAACAGAGCCATCACCCAAAAATATACCTCATGTTGTTGAAAAGATCAAAGCCTTCATACTGAAGGTAAAAGCGTTCCGAAATACTACAACACATCAATAATTCTTGGTAGGTTTTCCAGCATCAACCCCGGAAAACCAACCAATCGATCATTTTGAAAATCAATCAATCTTTACTTAAACACTGAATCCCATTATAAAAATGCTCTTCCAGAGAGCCGTGCAATAACCATGCAATAAAACAGCATTAGATAAATGTAGTTATTTATATGGTATTAAATTACAAATGTGAGATGAATGATTTCAAGCTTGTTTGTCCTTTAACAGTGTTTGCATGATAGACTATTCCGGAGAACCGCCCTTCCATATTGGAAGCTGTTTTTCCAGCCTCGTTGTAGGGTCTTAAGACAAATAAATTATGTTTTGAGTTTCTTAGATTTCAGGACTACATAATGTTTGTCCTATTGAAAACTTGAGCCAGATGATCTGGTGCAATGTTATTTTTAATTTATACATTATTGTGGCTAATTTCCTTGTCCTTCGTGCCCCATGAAGGTTATCCCACCCGAGTTCATCCAGTACCTCAATTGATCATCTATCATTACTAGAGGAGGTTACCACCCTGGCAGCTCTGTTTCGGAGGGTCTGAAGTCTGTTACACATCCCCTTCCCACAGCTCCCCTCGCTATACTACAATAATTGAAATACGGTAGTACAATGGAGTTGTACATCATAATTAATGTATAATAAGGTATTGGATGCCCTACATGTCTCAGAACTCCAATCCCTCAGGGAAACGTTCTTAGCAATTCTGTCTACATGATTTGTCCTCGTTAATGATTCATCTATTTCAACACCAAGATATTTATACGTCTCATCCCTAATAAGGGTTTTATAATCGAAATGAATATTAACTGGTACTCAAGGTGTTTTTATCCGATATTGACTTGCTAGAATCATATATTTTGTCTTTATCACATTTGTCATGTTTACCCATTACCATTCTGCCTGTGATGTCTAAGATATTCGAACGACATTTTCATTTTTTTTTCATTTTTTTTTCATTTTGTTTTTGGCCTGTGCTTTTAGTGCACAGTAGATACCATATTTCCTCGAATAATAGCTGGGACGATTTTCTTTTTCTTTTTTTTCACACCAATAGGAGGCGATTATTGTAAAATATTGCTCACTGGAAGTGGAGCCCTAAATATTCTGTTTTATTATCCCATTAAGTGAAAAAATAATCACATCAAATATACTGAATGATCATGGGCTTTCAAAGTATTGAAAATTTGGTTACTTGCTTAATTTTTAACGTCAATAATCTAATTCAAACCTTGAAATAGTTAAACCTTGTTTTGTTGCTAAAGTTACCTTCAAGTGACACATTGCCGATGTTTCTTGGAGACGGCGAATTTGACTTGAGGTGACCTCCTTCTAAGAAAAGACAGGATTTCTGGCCAATAATTGTTTCCAAATAATTCTGACAATCTTTTTAACTGTGCTATTTCGAAGTCGCAAGCAACGTTTCAGGCCGGTGTGCTTCAATGCTAGGAATTTTTCAGGATTTAATTATTGACCAGAAATCCTGTCTATTCTAACAAGGAGGCCACCTCAATCCAAATTGGCCTCCTCCGGACCCAATCTCGCCTCATTCCTGCCCACCCGTCATCATTCAACGACATCTATCCGCATTTATGAATGCCGCCCCAGCTGGCAACTCTAGGCCACACAGATTAACTTGACTTAAATCAAGCAAAAATCTTGTAAAGCAACTCAGCTTTTACCCATAAGCCTTCCAAGGAGACTCTCTCCTTGGTTCTTGACTAGCAAAGAAACATTCAAGTCCATCAAAAAGACACATACCATACACTCTGGCTGCTTTAAGGCTGTGCATGACAGAGGCAGCTTTAGACTTAAGCAAGCTCTGAGCAAAGCAGAGCACGTGAGTGAGGGGGATCCTTTATTAGGCAATCGGCCAAAAAAAATTTAGAGGGTGGCATGACAAACCTTAAGTTGAGAAATGATCAATGAATTGACTCTCCAGAGAGACTAACGGACCATATGGCACTTTTGCAGCACGCCCCCTCCTAGAAATTGGCATGGAGACCCCTTCCGTACCCATGGCAAATTAGCATAGGGACTGAGCTTGACGATGAAACATATCAGGACAGCAAGCCCCCTATGCAAATTCTCACCGCAGGCGCCCGAAACCGTAGGCACCAGGTTCTTGTGCTAATATTCTGGGCTTTTTGAGGTACCTTTTCTAAAGAAATTCCGCTAGATATATATCATGTGCGTGTGTGTGTTTGAACCAGGGACGCAAACAGCTAACTCAGACAGTTGCCACTGAAGTTACATTTATTAACCTTTATAGTGACATCGCATTTGAAAACATAATGACTTCCTCAGCTGTGAACTCGCGCGGCCCTCAGTGACTTATTGGAGAAGATAATATACCAGGCAAAGCCGACCCAGTCCAGTACTCCAGTAGCTCAGTTGGGGAGCTTGTGAAGAAAGGCTCCTTCCCGTTCTGTACCAGGCGAACCAGTTTTTTGACGAGCCAGCTGCGGTTCCATTCAGAGTTCGCCCAATATGTCAACTGAAGCGGGTAGCTAAGTTTACGATACAGCTGTTCGTTCAAGATGTGAACTGAGGCGTGAACTCCGTCGACAATAACGTGATGGTTTTCTGTCAGTGGATGACGCACAGCGCCAAAGTAAGTCATCACATCTAAAGGAAAATTCAAGAAAAAAAGCTTCACCGTTAAAAGACTATGAGAACGTGAGTTACCCTTGCTGGAATCTGGTTAAACTCACAGGACACTGATCACAGTCAAATATCAACTTCTCAATTCTTGGGTTTACTTCACCCACCTGTAACCTTAGTGGGAACCAGCTTTCCATTATTCATAATCCAAATGGTATCATCTTCTTTCACATCCATAGCCATGATTGGAACTTTAAGAGGCGCATTTTTGGTTGACTGGCCGTTTTTTGTTGCGTAAATGAGATGACGTGCACTGATGCCAATAGAATGGGTCGCGTTGGAATGATCTCTATACACGATGCGAAGAAGTTGGGCGCGAGCGTCTTGCTGCTCATGCTCAATGTAGTAGACTTTGCTGTAAACCCGCTGTCCGGTTTGCTCGTCTACCGACTCAACCATGTCGCCAAGGCTGATAGAGTGAAGTGGCTTGGACACAACACTACCCGTTTTCATCTTGAGATTCACGAGTGATTCTGCTGAAAAACATCCTCCGCTTCTACCGACCGCTCGAACTACTGAGGCCCCTGATGAGACAGATCTGTTGATAGATAGGGTACGAAGATAGGTTAATTTCATGGCAAGGGACAACTCTAATTCACGTATGAAAGATACAAGAAGCACGGCGTGTTAAATCGGTGACACTTGATAATAAGAAATCCATTTAATGAATGTTTATCAATCTATAAAATTAGTTAATCCAAAATCGATTGATATGATTGATATGATCAATCGATAATGAATAATCGCAAAAAATGTTTCGCAGCAGAATTACACATATTATCAATTTTTGCGTGCTTTATCGGACCTCGTGTTACAAAATCACGAACAAAATGTCTGGTTAAATCACGCCGCATCGACAGTGGGAAATTGCCCTTTTGATATCCGATGTCGTTGTAAAAGCGCGGATCCACACTGGTTTCCACCATTTTATACTTTTTATTAATAACAATAAAAAACACTTTCTATGTTGAAATCGAGCGAAGAAATTATCCGCCAATTTAAAGCGCTTCATCCGAGGAACTGGCCAATATCCTATCTGAATGACTCAGAAACCCAGGAAAGGGAAGTTAAAATAAAGAAATCCAAGGGGGAGTATGCTCACTGACTCCCCTAGAAGCTTGCGCCTTCGGCGCTCGTTTAGCTAGGAATTCGGTCAGTATTTATCCTAGATCCGTGCGTAAAAAGAGTACCAGAAGTGTTCATTTTCTGCAATGCTTTGAAGTCTTGGGCTCTGATTCCAACCAGGGTCCGCTCAGAATGTACACTGAATCGGCTAGCTGAGTTTACGATACAACTGTTCAGTCCATCCACAATCGATGGCTGAATCCATAAAGTTGGCATCAATTAATCGATTTTATTGAAAATCGATGGTCGCTCGAATTATTACAGTAATAAAAGTCATCGCTCGATCTCCCATTTCCAATATCAATCGATCAGTTGACATCAATTGACAGTGATTGATATCAATTTCATCGATTTTATTGATTAAGCATACCGGGAAAAAAGGGAGATGGAGATTAAAGGCAATGAAAAACATTGAAAGCATAAATGAGAGAAAATTACAGATAATCCCACCACTTACTGGGTAAACTCAGAATCACTTGTTGCGGCGATATGGCTTTGAGCTGCTAACAACCCCACCTTTGCAACAGTAAAAAGCACAATTGCAGTGAAAAAGCCAATGAGACGTTTTTCTGCACATTCACTACCTCCCACGGCCGCGCATCCTTTGCGATTCATTTCGGTCAATTTATTTTTATCTCTCTTCTTGCTAATGTCGAGATCGTTCAAGAAAACACCGATAGCTTGGATGAACTTTACAGTTTTTACTCCATTCGGCAAATTGTCTAAATTTTGCAGCATCTGGTACTTGGAGCAGGTCATGATGCAGTCCGAGTCTCCCTTGGCCAGCAGTCCGGCTAGAAATTTAACATCCTTGTGTTCGCAGTCTGCGATTTTCTCCTCGTTACATATCCCAACGAACGTCTCATAAAAATTTAGCTCTAACTGTCTTCTCTCCGCTGGGGTCATCTTTTTGAAGCTCTCAACTTCTTGGACAGGATTTTTGGGTTTGTGTGGAAGCTCAAATTTGCTCAATTCTTCATTCTTTATCTCATGAACATCCGCTTGCAGTTGGGATTTGGTACCCTGTAGGACAGAAAAAAACATACCAAATACATATCATGTTACTTTAAGTTCAGAAATGTACTTAAACAAACCATAAACTTCGTCCTGTAACAGGAAAGGGATCTGAAATAGACATTTCATATACATTTTTTACAGGTAAGCTCAGTGTGGTCAGAGGAAATTTCCTAAAATAATAATAATAAAAATAATTATAATAATGATAATAATAATAATAATAATTATTATTATTATTATTATTATTATTTTTTTTTTTTATTGAGCCACTTAAAAGAAATGGAAAAGAAAAAAAAGAGAGGAAAAGAAAATAGAAAAACAGGCGTGAAGAAAAAAGGCGCGAAATTATTACGGGACGTTTCAGTGCTTCCGACGAAGGTGAATGAAAGCTGACATTTAAGCTGGTCAGTTCAAAGTGTCATACCGCTCAACACGGAATGAAGAAATAAGTGCGGAAAATGCATATGGTAATTACCTCTGAAATGTGATATAGACTTGACAATGCTCAGAAAAGTTTCCGATATCTATTTTAGCATATTGATTTTAAACGATCTCTTCATTGGGGCTGTAAAAAAAAATTTACAACCAGCGAGTTTGAAAGAAACAGCGATCAACTCACCCAGTACTTCGATCTTTGAAAATTTAGCGCTGATGAGGGTACCGAAAAGCTACATCAACTACAGCTGTCCTTCATCTCTAGCTGCGAGTTTTTTGTGACTTTTCGCTGCTTTGTTGCGGACGACAAGAAGAGCCCGCAGCCTAATCTTGACTTTGTCAGCGGCACTTTATTAAATGTATAGTGAGATTTTTCTCGATCTATGCACACTCCTGACGTTCCCGTGTTCTTCCGACAAACATTCATGATATGTGGCCGCGAAGACCCTGGTGTTGAGTTTGAGGTCCGAGTGATGTCAAGGTAATCACGTTAATACACGTGCAAGTGACGCAACAATCAGTATTACACAAGCACTGTACTAAATGTAAGATTTTGGAATCTATTAACCCGGGGTAATGAAAGTAGAGCCTGATCTCAGCGTAGTGCCGGACAAGTCTTCGATAAGGTATGAGTGTTAGCAAAGTCTAGAAATCAATGTCAGTTTATTCAGGTTTTACAACAGTGCATGGTTTTCACATGTTTCTAAGCATGTTACGTTACGCTACTTGTCATTCGAGTGAAAGCTTCAATAAGCTTTAAACTCAAGTGGTAATTTAAGCTGTTTCATTATTTTCTGTTGCATATCAACGGCCTTTGGCCATTGGAAACGAATTCAATATTCGATTGAATTTAAATAAGATTTCGTGCAGTCATACACTGTAAACATTCATTACTTGTGTCTCGCATTACTGTTTCAATGTATCTTCGCCAGCGAATACAGCCTCGCTCCTTACCATTCGCAGGCTACTTGTATCTAAGCAAATGTGAATAAAATCGTTGAATTAATTGTTAGTCTTGTTTACTTTGTTGTTGAATCCAGTTTTCACGATCGGCAGTGATATCCTTTTGTTGACCCTGGAACTAAAAGGGCTTACACATTCCAAAAGCGGTTTTCATCAATCACATCTTCGTCCGCATGTCCTAGCCAACTGCTACTGTTAGTTTAGGTAACCGTTTGTTTGTTCAGTTCGTTTTTATTCTGAATCAGTGAGCTTTTCATAAGATAAGAACTCAGTACGGGATTAAGAAATTATACACCATTTTGTTGCGTTAATTTGTGTAGTGTAGCTCTTAGTAGTAGCTCTCAATTTCAGAACGCTAACTAAATAGCGAAGCTCCACGCGCGCGAACCGCGCGCGAGCGGAGCCCCATAGCGAAGTAAATCTACCCATTCCAGAAAATTTGGTAATCACGTGACCGTACACGCCCGTCCGTCCGAACTGCAGGCAAACCAATGTTCAATCTCATACTTTCTAGCTAGTTTAGGAGCACAGGGAAACTGTTAATGCTCACATGTTGCACATCAATGTTGTGATCAATTTACAGCTGTCAAAACAGGGTATCCGCTGGCCAGTATCAACTGACGGCATCGCGGGCTCAGAATGTAGCTTGTTTACTTTCACAGCTGAAGCTGACAGAGGTTTGTGTCAACTTGTGATGTTTTTAACGGTCTTTTTCTACTGGATGTACAAAATGAAATTCATTCAGCTGCTATCAGGAGTCTTCTGTTATTCATGGCTAGTTTTTTTTATTGGGTTTTTGGTTGAGAAATCCTTCGCGTGTCAAAGTCGGAAATCCAATTTCAGATGCCATAGTTATGGTTTTTCACCTTACTTGATACGTGAGAGGGTTGAGTCTGAAGCGATACTGGCCTTACTTGATAGCTTTCATGAGCTGCATCGCGAATGGTAAACCTGAGTAACTATTGTGTTTGATGTTTTAATGAAGTCGAGCGAAGTTAATGCGACTATTTAGTTTATGCACGTTTGTAAGATTTAAGACAATGATCTGACCGAGTATCAGGTTTGAAACAAGCTTACAGAACTTGAACAAGCCTTTAGACATTTTCTTACCGCAAATAGAAAGAAAACGTTCCAAATATTTTTTAGTTCTAATTCTAGCTGAAAAAGAATAAAGCTTTGAGCGATTTTCTTGCCTCGAGTTCATCTTTGAAAAACTGGCGAACACCGGGAAACGAGCTTAAAACACAAACTTAAGCTTTCAGCTTGAAGACTCAGGATTTTTAGAGACACTTTGACACTGGTCTTCGTAAATGAAAATTGTTGTCTCTGTATATGTTTCACCGAATCATATTTCTTTTATTGATTGTTAGTAGTCTCTCTTGTAATTTTAATCGCTGTGCCGTTTGTTTTCAGTCGTTCATGGACATCGCTTGCAAGAGTACTCAAAATGCCGCGCGTATCAAATGCTTTTGAAGATTACAGATCGACAAAACCATTGAATAAAAAATAAACTTAATAAATTCTTTATTATGTTGAAGCGTAACTCTATTAATGTTCATTCAAACGCTCAACCACAGTTCGCACTGCAAAAGTGAGAACCGGCTGGCCGCATAGGTGATTTTGGAATTTTTTTAACGGTTTCGCTAAAAGCCTACGCTTGCTTCGATCGTCCTGAATATTGAATGAGTGCAATTTGTATTGCCAAATTGTAAATTACTACATTGAAAGGTTGGTTTACACCCCCCGCCCCCCACCCCCCCTAGATTTGTTGGCAAGATTTAATTTGTAAAGTAAACTTGCCGAACGCAAAAAATTCGGCCTTATTTGTTTTCCAAGAATTTGCTTTCCAAGCCTAATCTACTGTGATCAAGAGCCATTATGGCTCTTAAATGTGATCGAAGATGATTGCTGTTTTTTGGGTGTACATATGGGGCTGTCAACTCGATGTAAGATTTGGTTCACTGGCTTGGACTGTTTGCAAATTATTTTTCTCTAAAATCTCTTAGCCTTTCACTCAAAAGTCACGCGAACGTGCTCTAAAGTTAACCGATTTGTGGAACACAAGTTTATTGTTTGATTTAAATCATAAATTTATTAATGGAAGCTTCGATTTTAACCCTGGGTAAATTTATATATTATAATCTTAGCAAAATTTCATTCACTTCTATTTGAG
Source organism: Porites rus (assembly GCA_964035705.1). Lineage (NCBI taxonomy): Eukaryota > Metazoa > Cnidaria > Anthozoa > Scleractinia > Poritidae > Porites > Porites rus. The sequence goes on along the minus strand of OZ038000.1, from coordinate 17,487,614 downwards.
TATCAGTATTTGAGAAATGACGAGAGTTAACGGGGCCCGGCAACGTCACTAGACATTTTCTTAAAATTGACATACGCGCAATTAATCTTTATAACTCCGCCACAGCAAAACATTCAAAATCGTCTAGGCTTACAACAGAATCTAGCCCAACGAAGAAAAGGCAGTATATGATCGCAATTTTATGATAATGTAGCATCAGTCCTGTCTTAAAGAATAAGAAACTGTTTCTTTACCTGCACATTTCCCTTCACGGAATTCAAGAACCCGAGGACGACACTAATAAATATCCACGATAGCCAGGACATCTGAAAGATAAGTGAGTGATATATAGTGCCTCAGAAATCAACACATTATAGAGATTTATAGAGATATATAGAGATAGATAAATAGACACACAGATAACATTTTAACCCTTAAATGAATAGTCTTGGGTTATAGAAAAAATGTAGTAAAGCAAAAAACTCACTGAAGTGCTTATTGCATCAGCATGGTAAGATTTCAAGTAACATTTCTGAATTAGAAATGTCTATTTTTCCCCCAATTGTTTTTTTTCTAAGTACGACTAAAGCCATGAAGAACGTTGATTGTATACTGATATAGTCAGTTATATCTATTTAAATACAGATATAGCATTCTTCTTTTATAATTATTTTTTGTAGAAATTGTCCGCTAAGGGAAATGAAGCAATCCATATCAAGGCGCTATATTAAGAGTAACCTGTAAGAAAGATTCATTTTTTAGTCTCCCCTTCTATTTTCTCTATAATAGATCTTGAATTAACTAGGCGTGGAAATTTACAAAATTAGGCGATATTTCATCCATTTTAGCTTGTCAAACCGTGCTAACAGGAGACATTACTTTTTTTGAAACAAGTATTTTGTAGAATAAGGCTCCGGCCTTAAGCCCAGTGCAGTGATGTTCAATTAGTTGTATTTGCCGATTATCGGAAGAGTGTTTTGAAGCCAGTCAGTCACGCTGAGGATGTAACATATAGTACATGGCAAGACCAAAAAAAGGTAAATTTGGTTTCTCTGAGAAATATTCTTTTCGTCCAATTTTAAGTGAAAAAATCATTGGTTGGTATGCGCCTATGTAATAGTTTAAAATCGAAACTCAATCGGCTTGGTGCTTTTGTGCACCGTGGCGCCATACGAGAGGCAGTTTCCCAATGAAATGGTCCTTCTTCATCTGAGTAGATACAGTCTTGAAGCCATTTTTGTTGGCGAGGGGTTATACTTTTGTCTCTGATCAGTTTTTGTGGAAATTAATGGACCTGGCTTCAAAATATCAATCTTGTAATCGAATATAAATTTTAAACAATGGTAATAGTTACTTTTTTGAAATGTGTTAATCAAATCTTCTCACCTTGGCACTGGTAGTTCAGGTACTGGGGTTCAAGCTTGATAACTGGGTATGAGCTCTGACCGAAGCGTTGTCTCAAGTGGGAACTTTCTCTGAGCGATCTTCTTTTTGTGGCCGGCTCGCGTTGTTCAATCACGAGCACATCAGTGAAGGGTTGAATGAAAGTGACCATAACTGAGGTACACGTAATTTGTTATTGGATTATTAATAACCAAATATTGAGATCACTCTTCGTGATGCCATGAATTACTTCACCGGAGACAAGTGAATTGCACACCAGCTTATTATCCAATTGGGGCATGGCCGGGTTACCAGAAAGGAAGATTATTCAAGTATCCTTTGTTTCAGAGGGAAAAAATGTCGCGCTATCAGTGTCAAATTCTAGTCGGTAGAAGTCGAACACTCCTAAATTATACTAATTTGAACTTTTTGGTTTCTTCGATGTTTCTTCGTCTTCTTGGCTTGTCTCAGTTGTATATTGCACTGATAGGATTATTGATCTTTGAATGAAATGAATTGCGCTTTTATTGCACGCGGTATACGTATAACAAATTCATTTTGTCTTTTGTCTTTTGTTGTTGGGAAAAATGATCGCACGAGATTCAATTGTATTGCCATCGAAACATTGCTTTTTCATTTCTGTAATGACATAGCATTAATCAAGAAAATATTAAAGAAATTTTGCCAAATTATTCACTGCTGTGTGACGACATCATTCATTCATTCATTCTGTGTTGTATCTGATTGGTTTGCAGTACGACCGCGATAACAGTCGTTTTAACCAGGTAGGAAAAGTGTGAAAATCTTTCTAGGCTAGAAATAAAAGAAAAAAAAGACAATGAATTAACAAAAATATGTAGATTTGTCAGATTTTCACGAAGCAAGGTCAGTATGTTTATTGTTATTAAATGCACTTAAGTACCTGTGGCTTTTATGGAACACCAAATACCGATTTCTCTTGGCGCCTTGGAGTGGGACAATATATCCTAAACACGAGGAAGAGTGTTTCATGGGGATGTCGATATCCAAACACCGAGAAACTTACGCTAAATAAACGAAGGGCAGCCGAGGGCTTAATTGTTTTCAGACCGCTTCGAAGTATTTGGATACCAGATGAAAAAAAAATTGGCGTGTTTGATGTAACTTCTTAAAATGATCATTAAATTAAATGCGGAGAAAACGGAGAAATAAAGTTGCCAAATCTATGCTTAGATATGATAGAACCTCAGTAAGTCGAACTCGGTTCACCAGAACTCCCCGCTAAGTAGAACTCAGTAATCAAGAGGTGTGTTCTTCTCAATTGCAGGAGAAGTGTCGTGAAAAGGCTAGCGCTTTAATTTAGGACGATTTGTCACTAATACAAGACGTGAACATTTAAGCGATTCGAAAATCGCTAATATAATGATAAGGGAAATGGTATATAATCTTAAGAGGAATGCACACTTACTTCTGATTACTCAGATTCAGTCAATTTCGTCGACAGAAATTTAGATTAAAACCCAAAAAAATTTTTACAGTTGATTTGTAATTGGGTGTTCCTTTTCATTGCAAACAGTTTTGAAGATTTTCTAGAAAAAACAATTATTACAAGTCTTTGAATAGGTGAAATTCAAAATAAGCTTTTATCAAGAAAGTTCTAATTGGCATTGTAAGACAAGTAGTGATGAGCGAAAGCTGTAATTATTTCATACTCCCTAAGACCATGACTGGCTTAGTGGTAATTTTGAAGTGTTTATTTTAGTTTTCATGTACAACCGTTGTTCTTTTAACAAAACAAGTTGTTACAAAACATCTTGCAACATTTCAGTTTAAATGATTTTCCTTCTAAAGAAGACCTTTTAATCAATTTTAGACAGCGAATATAATAGTTGAGTGAAACAACCTGCTCGCAGCAGGAAAACAATTTTGACAATTATAGATGGTGCCGTCATTCATTCGTAGTAGGTCTCGATGCCTCTTGCTCCTTGTCTGATTTTAGACATTCGTAAAGGTGATGTTACACGAGACGATTCGCAACGACACTTTTTACCCAACACTGCGATTTAAAACATTGTTGCGACATTGTTACGAATAGTTACAACATTGTTCCAGCATTGCAACGCTGTGTTGCTCTAAAAATCGTCGTTGCGAACCGTACCGTGTAAGATCACCTTAAAACCCCCCAAAAAGTTGCACAGCTGATATGTAATGGGGTGCTCCTTTTTATTGCAAACAATCATAATGATTTTTTAGAAAAAAAAGAATTTTACGAAGTCTTTTACAAAGTCAATTTCCAGTTGGCATTGTAAGACAGCTAGTTTGAGCGCACGTTATAATTATTTCATTTTTCTGTTTTTAACCTGCTGCCAGGTTTTTTTTATTGTTATAGATTTTTTTACAACAGTTGCAAATAAAATAAAATGAAGAAAAAATGGAGAAAAAAAATTAAATACAATAAAAAAAAGAAAAAAAAAACATAACATATAACAACGGAAAGCCCAGGAAACGAAGCATTAATGCTACTACTATCACTACCACATTACTATGCTAAACAAAAAAAAGCAACGCGCAACACACCTACACCGCTATACGCTAACACTAAATACTAAACACTAGACACTAGGCAAGCGCCACCCGAAGAAAGAAATGAGAAAAAGCTACATTGGCTGAAGTTGTTGTAAAACGTGGTGATAGCTAAAGTTCCATCAACGGTTGGAGAGGTTCCCATTTTTTATTGTCAGTGGAAGTATTTGAACTATATGGTTTTGGAGTCTCCTTTATATCGTGGATTAAGACGTCTTATAAGAATATAACCAGCAGCGTAGTTAACAATGTTTTTTTTACTCTATCTTTTAACGTCAAACAAGGAGTTCGTCAGGGCGACCCACTCTCACCATGCCTCTTTATCATAGTCCTCGAAATATTTGTAATCTCCATTCCAAACAATCGTCAAATTAGAGGGATTAAAGTGAACGGGAACGAAATTAAATTAGTTACATTTGCTGACGACATAAGCCGTCTCATTTAACTCTTATTGGTGTTATCAATTTATTCGGTACATACTCCGGGTTGAAAATTAACCACGAAAAAACGGAGGTCCTACTACTTGGTAATAAAGAAGTTGCAGTAAGGAGCTTTATGCTCTATGTTCCTTTAGATAGTATTATTGAGTCGGTTATTGCTGTTGGTGGAGTCTCGCTTTGGGTGAGCTCTGTTTGCTGGGATACCCAAAAATGACAATTCCAGTTTGGGATAGATTTGGCCACAAAAGTGGCCGGTTATTTCATTTAAGCATATCAAGCTAGGAAAATCCAGATACACAACAAGATTTATCCCAGCAAATGTGTGGGCACACCCGCCATTCGGGAGATGAAGGTGGAGCCAAACGGGAGGGAAGGGAAGGAAAAATCTTTTCCAACTTTCTTGTTGCAGTGAGTAGAGAGGCCTTGCGCCTCGCTTTCATGTCATAAAAACACATATATAATGTCCCGGGTGGCAGGAAGGCCCCCTCCCCGGTAGCTGGAAAAATGACACATTAATCAGTCCCATTAAGTGTAAAACCAAATATTTCTCTCAGAAATAAAATTCCTTTATGCTCCATGTTCCTTTAGATAGTATTATTGAGTCGGTTATTGCTGGTGGTGGAGTTTCGCTTTGAGTGAGCTCTGTTTTCTAGGATACCCAATAATGACAATTCCAGTTTGGGATAAATTTGGCCGCAAAAGTGGCCGTTTATTTCATTTAAGTATACATATATGTAGCTCACTGATGTAAGTGATTAAAATGAAATCTGTGGTATGGCTGTGTGGCCCTTGCACACACAGTCACACAGAATTATACTTATCGAAAGTCTGAAATAGCTCATGGATGTAACTGATTAAAATGAAATCTGTGGGATGGCTGTATGGCCCCTGCACACACAGTCTCACAAAATTATACTTATCAAAAGTCTGAAATAGCTCACTGATGTCCATGTAAGTGATTAAAATGAAATTTGTGGGATGGCTGTATGGCCCTTGCACACACAGTCACACAGAATTATTCTTACCAAAGTTTGAAATAGCTCACTGATGTATAGTAACTGATTAAAATGAAATCTGTGGGATGGCTGTATGGCCCCTGCTCACACAGTCACCGTGGATATATACTAATAAAAGTTCTGAATCACTCATTGATGTAACAGATAAAAATGAAAATCTGCGAGATGGCTGTATGGCCCCTGCTCACACAGTCATCTTCAAAGTGTAAACTTATTGTCCAAGCCGAAATCACCTAGGAAACTAAGAGCTGAATTAAGTGAATAATTTTATGTAATAAGATGGGCCTGATGGCCCAGACTTATGCGGTGAGAATTCTATAAATGACCACGTTACTGTCTATCTGTCTACATTGTGCGTGCCATATGGCGTACTATACACTTCAGCATACTATACTGTGACACTGTGATGTAGCCCAGAGATGACAAGCAAGATAACACAAACAAGATAGATCATACCCGACCGCAGTGTATCAATATCCAGCAAGCCAAGGTGGCCTGTGCTGCCTAATTAGCTGTCGATGCCATATCCTAAGGGAAGCCAAGCCAAGCACTATTACTGTAGATGCAACTCTTGGAGAACTGATCAGCAGGACATGTACAACTATGTTGAATTGAATGAGGAAATACAGAGAATGCCGAGCTACGTGTATTGACTCCCTCAAGAGAGTACTCTGCCCAAGACTGGCTTCATTGAAAATGTGTCCGCAAAAGGGAACTGCCTATGTATACCTTAGCACCTGCAATGAAATGAAAAACTATAAAAAACTTCTGTAAACAGGCTAGAATGTGCTACCATTAATGAAAAATGCATAAACAATCAATGAATCCATCAGGATCCCCTAAACAAACTGATTTAACAATAAATTCCTCGACAAGAACAACAAAGTTAAAAGTAATGATGCGACGTGGTGAGCCGAGGGAAGCGTAAGTGTTTTGTCCCCTCACAACAAACATGGGACTATAATGTCCACACAAATCAAAACAGGGGAGCCAATAAAAAATAGCGATAAAATTAATCCATGAGGTTTTGTCCTCATATTTTATATTGAGGCTTCATTCTCCTATTTTATATTGGGGCTTTGTCTTCATAAATTATTTTGAGGCTTTGTCCTCATATTTTATTTTGAAACTTTGTTCTTGGATTTTAGATTGAGGCTTTCTCCTCATATTTGATTTTGAGGCTCCATTCTCTTTGTTATATAATATTATTGAGGCTATGTTCCTTAGTTTGAGGCTTTGGTCCTCGTTGTTGTAGATTGATATTGCTCTTGTTGGTACAGCATATTTGATTTGTCTGCAGGATATGTATGTGATTTATAATTAGTCCCATTTGTAGTTGTGTCTAGGGTAACCGAAGCAAATATTATTTGGCTTGAATTACCATTCCCATTTTTAACCTTTTATGCCAACTTTTTATTATTCAATCGTGCAATCCGCTATTTTGGTTTACAGGTACATGCAGCTATAAAAAAATCTGAGGATGAAGCCTTAAAACAGAATAATTTTTGGGGAGGACCTAATCATATACCTGCAACGAAATAAATAGTATTGCAGTGCCCCAAACTTTGATCGCCCCTGAGGGAAGGAATATCACAGAGGCTCTAACAGTGAGCTCCATAAAAAAGGGGGGTGGCTCACATAACAAGTAACAAAAAGGTGGCTTGAACAGTTAGCACTGTACAAAACAGGGTGGCTCAAACAGTTAACACGCGTGAAAGACTAATAACATGGTGGTTTGAACAGTTAGCACCATAGAAAATAGGGTGGCTCAAACAATTAACACCCGCGAAAAAGCTAAGAACATGATGGCTTAAACAGTTAGCACCATAGAAAATAGGGTGGCTCAAACAGTTAACACCCGTGAAAAAGCTAATAACATGGTGCCTTGAACAGTAGCACCATAGAAAATAGGGTGGCTCCAACACTTAACACCCTTGAAAGAACAGTTACTACTCCAGCAGAGAAACAAATCCTCACAATGAAAAACGGCCTAGAAGTTACCAAACACTGGCAAAGTAAAGGTAAAGGTTAGTAAAGGAAAACAACAGAACATGACGATACAACATGTAACATGACATACAAACTGACCTCTGAATAGCACACAATAACCCTAATAAAATTATGCTCATACCTCTAAGATAAATTTTAAGAATGGCTGCAATGTAATTTCTAAAACTTTGTAAATACGTTAACCCTTAATCTGACAAGCGCGGATTATTCCGCGCTTAAGATGTCATGTACAAAACATGCCTCTAACATAAAGGGAATTGCTCTCAAGGCAGCTTTCAGCCTCGTTTTGATGTTTGAGGTTGTTTTCGAGTCTTCTGAATTTTTTTTACGTAGTTTTCTTCGATATACCGCTTGAATTTGCCGGTTTTTCTTCGAACTTTCGATTTAAATGCCCGGAAGGGTATTTGAAAATGGCGTAGGTAAATCAATCTTTACATTTCAACCTACCACTGAGTCATTTTTCGCTTAAAATTGCTAAAACATCCGCAAGGGGAAACCAAAATGGCTGGGAGAAGAACAAGATATTACACTGCGGACGAAGTTCGCAGGATTGTCATGGATGTTCCCGATGATAGTGACATCTCTGACTTTGAAGGCGAAGATGGAGATGATGCGAGTGATATATTTGTGCCTAGGTCGGACTCTGATGATTCAGACAATTCGGAAAGGGCTATTGAGCACGAAGATAATTCGCTAGATCAGTCGAGTGACGGTGAAGGTGAAGCACGGCGAAATGAAACAACAACATCCACTAGAGGAAGATCAAGTGGAAGAAGCCGAGGAAGGCCACGTGGAGGAAGGGTGCGTGGAACCACTACAAGAAGGGTGCGATCACGATCCCCTGTAAACCGGGGTAGTGCAGAAGTTTCAACTGTAAGGTGGGGAAATCTTGATCAGGATGTTGTTGTTTCATTTCCTGATTTTAGAGGACAACATGGTCCTGTCACCCTTCAAATTACCCAGTCTGAGCCATATGATTTTTTTAGTCTTTTATTTCCAGAAGAACTCTGGGATGTTTTAGTGGAACAAACTAACATTTATGTTGCTCAGAAACAGAGAAAATCTTGGTTCAATGATACCAATAAAGATGAAATGAAAGCATTTGTTGGAGCACTATTTTTTTATGGCTGTACACAGGCTACCTAATTTTGATCACTACTTTTCTCGTGATTGGGTTTTTGCTGTTCCCGCAATACAAAATGTTTTTACCAGAAACAGAATCTGGCAACAGTGGCTGAATTTTCATTTGGCTGACAATTCAAGACAACTTGCTCCTACTGATGAGGGCTATGATAAGCTGTACAAATTACGGCCAATGATCAATGTCATGAGAGAAAAATTCAAACAAGCTTACAATATTGGCCAGAAAGTTTGTGTCGATGAACATATGGTAAAAGGAAAAGGAAAAAATCCTTTCAAGCAATATATTCCTATGAAACCGATCAAAAGGTGCACCAAAATCTGGCAATTGGCTTGTTCATGCTGTGGATATCTGTATGATTTCAAGTGTATACAGGTAAAAGTGGTGGAAATCCTGAGAGAGGCTTGGCACATCGAGTTGTTACAGATCTTGTTATGCAACTTCGTGACAAGGAAACTGTAGTGTACATTGACAACTTCTTTACCAGCATTCCCCTATTGCAAGAGCTGAAGGAGTCCTCAATCAATGTTGTGGGGACAATAAGAACAAACCGCAAAGAATACCCAAAGGCTTTGCAGAATAAAAACCTGCTAAAGCAGATGAATCGGGGTGATTTTCACACTGTGGCATGCGAAACAACAGTTTGCACAGTGTGGAAAGACACAAAACATGTCTCTTTCCTATAAAATGTGCACTCCTCTCATGGTTATTGCACAATCTCTCGGAAACTGAGAAGAGGTGAAAATGCGATTTTACCTTGCCCACCCTGTGCCGTTAACTACAACAAGAATATGCGTGCTGTTGATAAGCATGACCAGTTAGTGCGCAATTATGCAATCGACTGTAAGTCGAGGAGGTGGTGGGTAAGAATGTTTGTGAATTTTTTGGGTGCAATCATGGTGAATGCATACATTATATACTAGGAAAATTTCAAAATTATGAACATTGCAGTACCAGTAAAGCCCCCAAAGCCACTTGAACATGACAAATTTATATCTGGAGTCATCCATAACTTGATTGGAAATTTTTCTTGCCGCCGTCAGCCAGGCCCACCACCAGCACTGCCCCCCACTCCTTTTCGTGGAAGAGTGCATGATTCTGTCAATCTCACTGAGTTGGGGCTTCTCAAGTTTGGCAGATGGCACCATTGTTGCATCGGTGTAAAAGGAGCAAAGCGCAAAGAAACTGGATTTGGCTGCAGAACCTGTGTAAAGCGTTTATGTCGTTCTGGTTGCCATGAACAATACCACAGGCAGAACAATATCTTTTAAACATTGCTGCTAATTATATTTCATATAAAATGCAAGAATTTTTCTATTTTCCTCATAAGTTAGTGATTTTTTATGGCAACTTGTCAGGCGACAAAGGATAAAACTGCCTTATTTATGCAAATTTATTAGCATAATTTATGAACAAATATGGAATACTATGGTCCATCAGCTAGAAAATTTAATTAGCTTTAAAATGGTATGTTACAAGCCATATTTAGTTTCAATCTTGGATTTAGATGATTTTTTTATTGACCTCAAAATTGCTATTTTTACTCAGAGTTAAAGGAATGGAACGGTAGGGTTGGATAATGTCTGTTTTTGTATAATAATTATAGGTTTACAAGTAAGCTGAGTACAAAGGTCAAAAATGCTCAAATGTACAAAATTGTAAATTCAGAACATGAATAAAATAAAGTGCCTTTACAAATCAAGACACAGCTAAGATTATGAATAAAGAGATCCATTACTGGGATGGTATAAACAAATATTTCAAATCAAATATCGATCGAGTGTCATTTTGCGCCAGTTGGCACCAGCGATACAACTACAGTACAGGCCGCCGGCATTGCAGCACTTACGCGCGCGTAAATTGCGTTCAATACGGCGGATTTAGCTGTAGTTGAAGTAGGAACACGAATTACAACGAATAGAACTATCAACATTTAAGTGGACGATTTTATTCCGAGCGTAGCGACTTTATAACGTCGTCGCGCGCGAAGCGCGCGCTCAGTCTGCTAACTGCGCGTGGTCTTAACCAGCTGCAAAATTTGATGCGCCATAAATAAATCTTTTCATGAATATATGCTTGGTGTCATGGAGCATTTTGCGTTCCCAGGCAACATAGACTTTGCCGCCGATGACCAAGGCGCATTTTCATGTATTATTCATAAGAGGCTGTTGCGTTTATTCATCGTCTGTGAAACAATGTTTACAATCGATGAATCACGAACAATTTGCCATGCAAATGACACATAACTGCAAGCACAGCAAGTGCCTGAAAATCCTCGCCGAGGAAGATTTTCCATTGAAACTCCTCTGGAGAACGTCGATTAAAATTCATCGGCGAGCGGATCGAAGAAGACAACCATGAAGCAGAGAACATCGCCTAGCACAGCGAAGGTAACGTAGTCAACACAGCGACCACAAACGTGTACAGAGGAGCGGCAAAATACTACAATTACATTGTAAACGAAGCCGATGAAGAGAGGGAACACCGACTGCCGACGCTTCCAAAAGCGACGAGACTGGATCAGGCAGCGCGTAAAGTTTACAGTCAAACTATCTTCTTCGATGCAGCGAAAGGCAACAAGAATTATGCACGTCAAGAATATCTTTCCAACGAACTCGGAACAGCCGATCAGCCTTTACACCATGCGCAACAATGGGTCTTACAGTAAGCTTTATTTTACAATGAACAGTTTAGAACACCGATAATGTATGACATGATGTATGATAATGTATGATAATGTATGAACCGTTACATTTGTAAACAGAATCCTTGCTGAACAACATTTTCGTTTACAATTTTCATTACATTTAATGCATCAGTCATTTCCACCTGCGCTTCCACCTTTCCACCTTCTTCCCCAGGGCACTGGTATTTTTTGGGCCTTGGATGGCAAATTTCCCTGGGGTGGGGACTTTTGAGCTGTCAAATCCCCCGGGGTGGGGACGAAAAAAGAGAACAAATGCCCCGTTCCCCGTCAACACTGCAACATTTTCATTGATCGCACAGTCGATGTGCGATTTTTTGTTTTAATTAACGTCTTCCTTTGTAATGGCGCTAGGATTCTAACGATTCTAACGACGAATCGACGACATGCACCAGTTTATGGTTTTAGTACTGATATAAAATTATTGACATTAAATTAACAGAGCGCCTTAAAGTTATATGTTATGAATAGTTTTACAATTATTAAAGGATGTTCTTCAAATTATATCACCAGAAATTTGATTCAATAGCCAAAAAACGTTGATTCACATCGATAGCTCCAGTTTCGCTATGTAACTTTGGCTTGATAAGCAATGAAGAAATGCATGCATAAAATCGAGAACATGCCCTTACAACCCTCTTCAATTTATTCCTATCCTTTACAGATGAGCCAATCTGCTATTTTTCCAGTAAAGTCCTCTGTGTAGTTTTATTCCGATGGGAAACCGCGTGCGTGTTTGAAAGCTCGGGAATGGCCCCGGCGTTGGCAAATGCCCGGCCCCCGGGCAGTGCAAAATTTGCAAATGCCCCACCCCCGGGACTGACAAGGCAGTAGTAGGTGGGGGGGGGGGGGCTCGGTGCAGGTGGAATTGACTGATGCATTACTTCCCCAAAACCATCCCAAGTAAAATATACTATCATTGTATAGCAGCCTTATACATAAACGAAGCTGTGTCTTTTAAGTCAAGCATAACAAAAATTATTGTTACTGGCCTCCTATTTTCGATCCTATTTAATCCATCCCCGTAACTCAATTTAGGGAGTTTCAGTATAAGCCAGGGAAATTAATTGTAACTCTTTCAAAGAAGCCAGAGGGAGGTGACATATTCCTGCATACTCACCAAAGTTAAACATGTTCCTTTGGCAGAATATTGTATCAAGAAATCAAACGACAAGCACATATAGGGTTTCCTATGAGATCCATCCATTCTGCACTTTACATTCACGAGAAATTCATGTATTAAATAGGTGAACAGGATGGCTGTGATGGGAGTTTGGGCATTTATTTTGTGTAACAGACACAGATGACATATAAAACAAAAGAACAAAAAAACCATGAAAACATACTAAGCAGATTTTCCCTGAACAGAAAACAAAGAAGTCTTTTGCTTTACATCATCTGGGTCCAGTACACGAAGTTTCGACTGGAATTTGGAAACCATTAATATCTGCACAAATTGTCAATTCATTTGGTCAAGGAGAGTGTACATTTGATTGCCAGTCTGCTGCCCACCATCAAGAAATGTTTTCCAACTTACTTGTTGCAGTGAGCAGAGAGGCCTTGTACCTCGCCTTCATGTCATGAAAACACATATATGATGTCCCGGATGGCAGGAACGCCCCCTCCCAGGTAGCTGGAGAACAGTCATTTATTTCTTTCCGAAATAAATTTCCTTTGAATTAGAGGGCACTGAATTTAAGAAAACCATTAAAATTCTGGGAGTTCATTTCACATATAACACTTCACTGTTTTATAAATTAAACTTCGAATCTACCGTGTGACATGAAAATTTTGCGGGAGTTTTATTTTGCGGATTGGCGATTTTTTGTGGTTTGCGGGAACAAATTTTTGCGGTTCGAGATGACTGAAATTTCTGGCGGGAGCTAATTTTTGCGATTCTCTGTTCAAGTAGCCGAATATTTAAGTGGAAGAAACCTTAATATGGTATTTTCAACTTTTATTTTACGGTATGTTGAGTCAAAGTTCACTCTACTTACGCATTTAATGGAGAATAATACGGTAATCACCGTAAAGTCTTACTGCACAAAGAGACTCACTGAACAACAGCAAAACAAAACAAAAGTCTATCCCTTCCATACACAGAAAGTCCATTGAAGGCAGAGTTTTTAATTTGACTGAAGGGGGTTAATTTTTGCGGCGTTTTATTTTGCCGGTTTTTTTTCTGCGCGAACGAATTTTTGCAGATCGAGGTCAATCCGCAAAATTCGCAAAAATTAGAACCCGCAAAATTTTCATGCTACAGGGTATTGAAAAATAGATAAAAAATTTGCTAAAGGGATGGGGTTGGAGAGGTTTAACATGTTATATTTATTTCATACTCTCCTTTAGACCATGACCTGGCCTAGTGATAATTTTGAGTCGTAATATAATTTTACTGTACATGTACAACCGTCGTTCCCCTAAAAAAATTAGCTGTTACAAGTCAAATGTTGACTTGTCAAAGGAGAAGTCCACAGGCATCTTGCATTTCTAGACAATTATAGCTAACACTTCTGCATATTTGTTAATTTCAATTGTATTGTTGGCTACAGCTGTTCACGTAAGAGTGAAACTTGTAGACAATGCCAGGAAAAACTACGTCGCATAAACAAAGATTTGGAAAAATTACCGACGTAGAGGGACAAAAACCACCACATGATTCTCTGGAGGGCCTCAGGATAGAAAGTTCCAAACTGGCCACTTTTAAAGAGTTTACCTTCTTCACCATCTGTCACCACGTGGTTGGGGTTTGCTTGTTCCCTTTGCCGACTTTCCAGACTAAACTTTTCCTCTTGGCTGCTAGAACTTAAGAGACATCTCAAACTCCTTATCAACAAGAATGTTGAATGGAGATCTACCATGTGAAAGGAACCTCTGACTGCTTCGTTGTAAACCAGACAGCGAATCTGGTTCGTACTCGTCGCCATTAATTTTGTGGACATGTTTGAAAAACTTTGCTATCAGGGAGCTTAAGCAACGCGGACGACGACGACGGCAACGAGAACGGCATTAGCAAAAGTGTATTAGCAAAACAACAACTTTGCATAAGCTCACGCTTTTTAGTACAGTTCTTTGCAGTCCTTGCACGACTACACTGTGAAAGTACCTAATTTCACAGTTTGCCGAGGACGGGAAGACAACGACTTTTTTTCTTTCACTGAACTTTGACTCATTCCTTTAGAATTTAACTCCAAAAACTTTGGCCAAAAAATGACGAATTAAACTAGATGGGATAAGCGCTATTGAGATTAGGGATTTCTTCAGTTCTAGATGCTAATAAATTAATGGCTGTATACATTAATGTACATGAGTGGGATGTTGCGTTACATCAATGCAACGTAAGGACATTTTTAGGCTAGCAATCCCGGAGAAAAGCAGTTGGAAAGGTTGTGCAACTTTGTAGTGGTTAATTTTGATGTCCAATTTCCCTTGTGATAAATACCCCCGTGTAGTGATTTTTATCTTCTTTTATGCCAAATGAGTTTTCCATGTTTTTAAAATTATTTCCTTAAGCATATGAATATATTCTTACTGGGAAACTCATAGACTCACTGTGTAACCCAGTTTGCATAATATTGTATTCTATAATACTGTATCGTCGTCATTAATTATTATAGGCTTTATAAGGTCAGGATTTTAGTTTCATTGCGCATTTTTTTTTTATAGATACGTTGCAATAAACTGGCTAATGATACGGGATGGATCACAGAAGACATGAGCCTGTTGTTTTGAAGAAATTTGCAATATGTTTTAATTCATTCGCACTTTTCGTTGATAGCACAATAAACAAAAAAAATGTATTTGAGGCACAAGAACACGTTCTCACGGTGTTCCTCATTGGTCGTTATTTTTCATCCCCAAGCAGGGACGTAGCCAGCCCATTGACCTTTGGGCCCGGCCCTACAAACTTTTGGTTTAATCAGTCTACCGCTTGTAATAAATTATGCGTTGTTGGGGTGAGCTGAGAAGCTCAAGAGCTCACACTGTTGGTGAGGTCTGAGTGTACAATTTTCAGTATATCTGAAAATGAAAGTCAGCCAGGCCTACAACTGATGAAAAGCTGGTACGCCCATGCCACCTTTCTCGCCTGGAGACTGCATAAGGAACGAAGGCAAACCCAAGTGACAAATTAAAGACAGTTTCCACCTTTCTCTTTTCGTGCGGCAAAGGCTTCGATGAAGTTATTGAAACGAGGAACCGGGAACGAGTTACGAGCACTGAGAATTGAGCTGAATGGATCGCTAGTTTCTTACTGCATGCGAGATAAAATTTACATTTCGAGACGCTTTAGATTGCACTCTACATTGACGTCTGTCGCTTTTTGTTATAAATTACATCTTCCTCAACTGAGATCTCGAAATGACATTTTGGGGTTGTGGTGTTTTTGGCCAGCGGCCAATACACTTTGAGCATGCGCACTTATGCGCCATTCCGGAACGTAGTCCGTTCGAATCAAAGACATGACAGTGGCGACGAGGTAAAATTCAAGTAATTATGACCACTATTGGGAAGATAGAGAGTTTTGATGACACAAAAGAGAACTGGGAAACCTATGTGGAACGAGTAGAACAGTTTTTCTTGGCGAACGACATTGATGATGACCATAAAGTGCCAACTTTGTTGAGCTTGATCGGCGGGAAAACCTACACTCTGCTGAGGGATCTTCTTGCACCAGAGAAGCCAGCTACAAAGTCCTTTCAACAGATAGTTACCACTCTACAGGAGCATTTGAACCCAAAGCCCTTGGAAATTGCGGAAAGATTTCGTTTCTACAAGAGAAACCAACATGAAGGAGAAAGCATTTTGTCTTACGTGGCCGAACTAAGGAAGCTTGCGACACACTGCAATTTTGGCGGGAATCTGAACGAAGCGCTACGAGATAGACTGGTCTGTGGACTTCGAAATATGCAGATCCAAAGGCGATTACTGTCAGAAGCCAAACTGAAGTATTCCAAAGCTGTGGAGATTGCTGTAGCAATGGAAACTGCCATCCGCGATGCTTCAGAATTACAAAGTGAGCTCAACCCCAACCCAGTCCCTCACGTTGACAAGTTGACTGAACACAACAAACCAACCCCAGCGAAACCGGCGACCACCCCCCCTTGCTACCGCTGTGGTGGGAACACACATTTGACACACAACTGTTTTTACAAGGACCAGATCTGCCACCACTGTGGAAAACAGGGCCATATCCAGCGAGTTTGTCGTTCCAAACAGCAAGGCAAGCCTAAGCAAGCAACCAAAACCCCAGAGGTACATGCTGTTGAGGTTGATGTTAATGTTGATGCATATGAAGACATATTAGCCACCTTCGAGGTACACAATGTGCGGAAACAGAGCAATGATATTATCTGGGTTGATTTGGATGTTGATGGTAAACCACTTAAGATGGAACTGGACACAGGTTCGGCTGTGTCTATCATCTCATTTGACCTCTACCAGCAGAAATTTAACAGGCTTCCCCTGCACAAAACTGGACTGTCCTTGAAAACCTACACCGGGGAAAACATTATGCCAGTAGGAGTGCTCAAGGTACCCGTGGATTACCAAAACCAAAAAGAGGTGCTGGACCTGTATGTCGTCAAGAATAAGGGTCCTGTTCTAATGGGACGAGATTGGCTACGTACCATACACCTTGACTGGTGTTCTATCAAGTCGCTGCAGGCTTCCCTAGCTACCTCAAGTCCTAAAGAGCGTTTGGACGTTATGCTAGACAAGTTCTCTGATGTTTTTGAAAATAAACTGGGCACCTTTACATCAGCCAAAGCGAAGTTAACTCTTAAAGACGACAGCCAAGCACGCTTTCTCAAGGCCAGACCGATGCCGTATGCATTAAAGCCGAAGGTGGAGGAGGAACTGCGGAGACTCCAGAATGAAGGCATTCTCACTAAAGTGGAGTGGAGTGAATGGGCCACACCGATTGTGCCTGTCCCCAAGAAAGATGGTTCCGTCAGACTTTGTGGTGATTACAAGATCACAGTGAATCCAGAACTACAAGCAGAGCAGTACCCTCTTCCTCGCATTGAAGACATCTTTGCAAACCTTGCTGGTGGGCAGAAATTCTCAAAGATCGACCTCCGCCAAGCATATTACCAAATAGAGATGGAAGACGATTCAAAGAAATACCTCACAATCAACACCCATATGGGACTGTTCCAGTACAACCGACTAGTGTTTGGTATCACCTCTGCACCTGCTATCTGGCAGCGCACCATTGATCAAGTGTTAGAAGGGACGTCTGGAACAAGCTGTATCCTTGATGATATGATCATCACTGGAAAGAATGATGATGAGCACCTTGCTAACCTAGAAGAAGTTTTACGTCGCTTACAGGCTCATGGTTTAAGAGCAAACAAGACAAAGTGCGAGTTTTTCAAAGAGAAGATAACCTTCTGTGGACATGATATTGACAGTCATGGTCTCCACAAGTCACCAGAGAAAGTGGAAGCAGTTTTGAAAGCGCCTCGCCCAAGCAATGTAGCTGAACTGAGGTCTTTCCTGGGGTTAGTTAATTACTACAACAGATTCTTACCCAATCTGTCCACAGTGGTACACCCTTTGAACCAGTTGTTAGAGAACAACCATCAATGGAAATGGACGGAACAATGCGAAACCGCATTCTACAACGTGAAAGAAATGATCACCTCAGAGCAAGTATTAACACACTATGATCCCAGTCTGCCACTGAGGCTTGCTTGTGATGCATCCCCTGTGGGAATTGGTGCCGTGCTATCCCACGTGATGAATGATGGGACTGAGCGACCCATTGCTTTTGCTTCCAGGACACTAACAAAAACTGAGCAAGGGTACGCACAAATTGACAAAGAAGCTTTGGCAATAATCTGGGGAGTCAAGAAATTCCATGTGTATTTGTTTGGCCGATCTTTCACCCTGTATACTGATCATCAGCCGTTAACATCCATCTTCCACCCACACAAGAGCATTCCAGTGGTTACGGCAGCCCGGCTTCAGCGCTATGCATTATTCTTGGCTGGATATGACTACCAAATCGAGTACAAGAACACTAAAGTGCATAGCAATGCAGATGGCCTTTCCCGGTTGCCACTTAAAACCGAAGAGAGAGCAGAAGAAGTTGTGGATCCAGTAAATGTTTTCAATATGATGCAGTTTGAGCCGTTACCCATCACAGTTGACAATGTCCGAAGAGAAACCCAAAGGGACCCTGTCTTGAGTCAAGTCTATGAGATGGTGACTAAAGGATGGCTAAGCAGCCATGTTCCTGTACTGGACCCCTTCTACGCTCGCAGGGATGAGATAACAGTACACTCAGGCTGTTTGATGTGGGGAATCAGAGTCATAGTACCTCCAAAACTTCGTCCACAAGTGCTTGAAGAACTCCATCAAGGACATCTTGGAGTGGTGAAGATGAAGGCCCTAGCGCGAAGCTACATCTGGTGGCCAGGGATCGACAAGGAAATTGAGGAAACCGCGAAGACTTGCTCGGGTTGCCAGCTAATGCAGGCTGAACCTAGTACCGCACCTGTACATCCTTGGGAATGGCCATCGTCACCCTGGCAGCGAATCCATATTGATTTTGCCGGACCTTTCCTCGGCTGCATGTTTTTAATTGTCGTGGATGCCCATTCTAGATGGTTGGAAATAGAGAAAATGGACACCACGACCTCAACCAAAACCATCGAGAAACTGCAAAGCTTATTTGCTAGATATGGTGTGCCATCCCAGTTAGTGAGTGACAATGGGCCACAGTTCAAATCTGAAGAGTTTCAGATGTTCCTCAAGAGAAATGGAATCAAACATCTGACATCTGCTCCATACCACCCTGCCACCAATGGTCTAGCCGAACGCTGTGTGTAGAGTTTCAAATCAGCCATGAAAAGTGAAACGGAAGTAAAACCTCTGAGCATTAAGCTGGCAACGTTCTTGCTAGCTTACAGAAATACCCCCCATTCAACCACTGGAGAAGCGCCATCTCAGCTATTTTTGGGAAGACGATTACGCACTCGACTGGACTTGCTGAAACCAGATCTCCGCTTGAAGATAAGCAACCGTCAGATAGACCAAACCGTCACGAAGGGTGGTGCTGTAACCAGAGAATTCTCCATCGGTCAGACAGTGATAGCACGAAATTACACTGGTAGTACAAAGTGGGTACCTGGCATCATCCGCACACAACTTGGCCCCCTTTCTTACGAAGTAGAAGTCAAACCTGGCTTAGTGTGGCGTCGACACACAGACCAACTGAGGGATACCAGCATTCCAGTAACACCCAGCAGCAACCCTGTTACCCAGACCTCAGAACTTCCAATCCAGGTTGAGAGTCGTGAGGACCCAGTGTCTGTAGCCAGTGAGCAGCCAGCAGCCAGCGAAATGGAGACTGATGTTCTGCCACCAAGTCCAGTGGCTGACCCTGCAGCCAGCAGTCCACCAAATTTGAGTGAACCTGTTCCTGTTAGACGATACCCGGTCCGAGTGCGGAAGCCCCCAGCTAGGCTGGATTTATGAACTTTGAAGTGACATTTAGACTGTGCTTATTTCAATAGGCGTGTTGTGTTTGACTTAACGTTTCAGTTCCTTATTAGTCACCATATTGCATGCACTAGCTAGTGGGGAGGAGTTGTGGTGTTTTTGGCCAGCGGCCAATACACTTTGAGCATGCGCACTTATGCGCCATTCCGGAACGTAGTCCGTTCGAATCAAAGACATGACAGGGGTCACACTAGAAAGTTAATTTTAAAAAGAGTGATTTAAGATCCCTTTATCG
Organism: Porites rus; assembly: GCA_964035705.1. Taxonomy (NCBI): domain Eukaryota; kingdom Metazoa; phylum Cnidaria; class Anthozoa; order Scleractinia; family Poritidae; genus Porites; species Porites rus. Next base: position 17,467,636 of record OZ038000.1, on the reverse strand, counting down.
CGATTACCTCTGTAGTTCGACCACATTAAAGAAGGAGATTAACACTCCCGTGTGCCTAGACTGCGTAGCAAGCGTTTCCAATTGAGTTATTGCGCGAAAATTGGAGCGACAGCGAAAAAAAAAAATGCGAGGGGGAGGGGGTGGGGAGTTGAGCAGAGGAAACAGCGTTTCCTTCTCTACCCTCCCTTCCCCCTTCATTCCTCTTGTTTGTTATCGCATCAACTTTCTCGACGAACCCACTCGGAAACGCTTGCTATACATGTACAGGCTATCGTGTGCCCTCGTGTTTTTTTTCTTGCTTGCTGTTGCCGTGAGAAATCCGATGTCATTCGATATATTAGTAAGATTAAGACATGATTTTGTTTCAGCTAAAGACAGCTAAAAAGGAACTTAAAAATATGGAAATCGACTAACCGATGCCGACTAAAGACAGCTAAAAAGGAACTTAAAAATATGGAAATCGACTAACCGATGCCGACCATTGCTGATCAAGGACCGAAATTTCTGAGGTTGAAAATGGTGACGAGGCGATGAACGGATGTCTGCCAAAAGACAAAAATATAGTGGGCTATTGTTAAAAATGAAACGTTTTGATGGAACAGAGACGACGGACGTCTCATTGCAAATCATAGACTAATTTACCAAGCGATTTATCAGGGGGTTAAAGGAACATATTTATTGTGGATATAACTTCCTGTTTGTTAAAAAAAAAAAGGAAAAGAAGAAGGAGGCCCCATCAGGTAATAATTGAATTAATATTAAAAGGGATATTGTTTTCATCTCGTGACTGTTACTGTCACGCAATCTCTCGTCTTCATGCGGAAGACGCGTCAGTCAGAGAAACCGAAGGATGAGCCGCTTTCTTGTCTTCCTAACAGTATTGTCGATCTCAACGATTTTCACCTCAGGTATGTAAATCCCATTTGTCTTAGTACAGTCTTTTTACGTCTGAAACTTCATAAATTTAGACTACGTCTGTTGTTTTCCGCAATGCTCATAATTCGACTCTCGAACCTGTTGGGTCAAATACCCGAATTGTTGTTACCTTCATAATTGCCTAACCTTTCATTATCTCGCCTTGGAAGGCACAAATACACCTCAAATAATGTTTCCTTCCGCTTGAGTATGAGTATAAGCAGATTAAAAAACGGAACCCTAAATCAAATGAAGTAACCATTTTGTTTCAAACTTACGCGGCGTGTAATATAATTCAAATCTACGCCGGAATGCTCAAGTTCTGTTGACTTATGTTTCCCTGTTTAATAAAGTTTTAAGCTAGGGGTTGGTTGTTGAATGGCTTGGCGCGCCGTGCTTCACGGCGAGCTAACATGGAGAAACATTAAAGGAGTGCGAGCCACATCGATTGGTTCTGGATTAAAATCTCTGAAAAATGAGGCTTTCTCTTTATGAAACACCACTTTCCTATATAGATTGTCTCAGGCATGGATAGACTTTAATATTTGTCTCATGTTTGCGCGCTACAAATCAAAAGTTTAACGAAGATACATATTCCCAACGCTTCTATGTCTGACTACACTGACGTAGCTATCAAACAACTGAACATTCAATATCACACTTTTATCACAGTACATTCGCGATATTTATACCTACCTTTCTTGGTAGTTTTAATGTCGATTTACTGATTTATTTATGTTTTGAAGTGTAAAAGCTTAAAGTATGGAATATGCAATATTTTAGTTTCCTTACAACAGTTACAATGATCTGCTTAAAATAAAAATTTCACTTTGCAACGGAAATTGTATTGCGTGACATTTGCATATCGAAACCATGCTGCTTTTCTTTCTTAAAAATTTGATTAACAATCGAAACGAAATAGTTTTTTGGTCAAATTTATTGCATTTATTTTCGCTTATTTCCAGTTTATTATTATTATTATTATTATTATTATTATTATTATTATTATTATTATTATCATCATGTTATAATGTTATTATGCTATTATTATATAAGTTATACTAGTGTAATTGTGAGTGATTTTCTCTCTGAACCTCCGAGTCCAAACCGTGGACTTTGTGAGGCAAAGAGGGTTTCCACTTGATGGAGAGGACCCGCCTGAGAAGGTGGGCTGTAAAGAGGAGAGTTACTTTCTGAAGTTCATGTATGTTGATGTTGCCAGAGATTTTGTTGGTGTAGTTGTCCATGTCCTTCTTGATGGTGCTAAGGACTCCCATAACCACCGGAACGGTTGTTGTTTTGCTCAACCTCGATTTCCAAGTCTTTGTATTTATTTTGTTAAGCTTTTCCGTGGTTTTGACTGAGGTGTTGGTGTGAGGGGTATAGTCAAGTCAATGAGAAGGCGGGTTTGTTCTTTCTTGTTCTTGTTCGTATTTAATTAGTTGTTATTATTATTATAATTATTACAATTAATTAATAAACAACAATTCTATCCAACTTTAAAAATATGTACATAATTTATAGAAATATTTGAAGTAAGGATTAAGCACTATACAACAGTGAAAATTATATAAATTCTAAAAGAACAACTACTGTGTCAACAACTATTTCCCAGATACACTCCTTGCAGCTCATATGCATCAATAACTCTTGCAGGCAGTCCAGTGTCTTAAATTTAAGCCATGACAAAATAGAATTATCCGTCTCTGATATTAAAAAAGAAACAGTTTAAAAAGAATAAAATCGCGTATTGCTAAATTCCTTCATTATTAGTTATCATTATTATTATTATTATTATTATTATTATTATTATTATTATTATTATTATAAAAGAAATTTTATTAACAACAATGCTAACTATTAAAATCCTATTTACAATTAATTCGCTTAAAAAAAAGAAAAAACTATTCATTCAAAAACACTATTTACAATTCCTGTCGAATTAAAAAGCACTTAATTTAGCTTAAAAAAAGTTAATCAGATCAGCTATCTTCATATCTCCATTTCCTTGCTCGATTTGTCCCCTCTTCACATGTATCACTCTACACTTCTTCTCATTCCACTTCAAACCGGTTCTTTCCAATGCATTCTTTGCAACTGTCATGACTCCTTTCAGCTTGTTCTCAGAAGTAGCAAACAACTCCAGGTTGTCGATGTTTAGTAGGTGAGTGATCTTAGGTGATATAGGCTTAGATAGCCTGTATCCCTCAGTCACCCGTACCTTCCATGCGATTGTTGTTATTATTATTATTATTATTATTATTATTATTATTATTATTGTCTCTATTATCACAGTCTTTGCTGGTGTTCTTTTTGCGCATCAGCCGGGCGCAAACCATGCACCTAGAGCGTCAGTCACTCAAGTCAATCATTCTGTTCATACACTGAGCACCTTTCTAAGGATTCGTGCAGATCCCAGCATGCAGATCTTTTGAATCTCTGTCATACTAGCTCGCTCTGATACTTTCTTGATGTTTTCTACCATACCCTTCTTCACTGTACCAAGTGCACCAACAACCACAGGGATCACTACGGTTTTCATATGCCACATTCTCTGTATTTCTAGTTCTAGGTCTTTTTACTTGCATTTTTTTTCAGTTTCCTTTAGTGCGATGTTTCTATCTGATGGAACAGTCATATCAATAAGTTTGCAGGTGGAATTCACTGAGTCTTTAACGATGATATCTGGTCTGTTCGCTGTTATAGTTCTATCAGTATTGACTGGCATGTCCCACATGATGGTGATGTTGTTATCTTTATTGTGTATCACGGTCTCTGGTTCGTGTTCGTACCATTTGTCTGCAATCTCTATATCATGATCTTTACATATGCTCCAATGGAGATATGCTGCAGCATTATTGTGCCTGGAGACGTACTCTGTTTTGGCTAATACCTCACATCCAGATACAATATGGTCCACTGTCTCTTCATGTTGCGAACACAATCTGCATTTGCTCTCCACTTGCTGGCCACATATTACTTTCTGGTAGTTTCTGGTGTTTATTGCCTGGTCTTGAGCTGCAACAAGTAGTCCCTCTGTTTCTCCTTTCAAATTACTTGACAACCATTTGTTGGTAGTGACTGTGTCTACATGAGGCTTCTCTAGGATCTTTGGATACTGGCCATGCAATGCTTTGTTTCCACTTTTCTTCTTTCATTGACTTCATCCTGGACTTAAACACGTGTTTCAGGGCTTTAGCATTTTTAGAGGCAGATTTATCTACTCTGTTCTCAATCTCTGGCATCGTTACTTCCCTTTTGAATTTAGTAGCATTCTTGGATATTGAATTTTTGGCTTTAGATCTTTCATGTTCAAGCACCTGCTTTGGATATTGCCCTTCCTTGTACTTCAGATAGTGATCAAGCCCTATTGTTGCAGTTTTGAATGCTGTTTCTACATCAATCAGGCCCCTACCTCCATCTTTTCTTGGGATGTACTGCCTTTCCACATCTGCTTTAGGATGTAACATCTTGTGCATGTTCAATAGTTTGCGTGTTTTTGTGTCAATCTTCTTCAGTTCTGAGATTTTCCAGTCAATGATGCCAAAGCTATATTGCACAACTGGGACTGCAAGACTATTGATAGCTTCTATTTTGTTTCTTCCATTGAGCTCAGTTCTTAGGATTAATCTTACTCTCCTATTTTATTTTATTATTATTATTATTATTATTATTATTATTATTATTATTATTACTATCACAAGTGATACCGGTAAAAGTAAATTATAATTATTTTACTCTATATAAAGTTTCACGTTTAAATCTTTGTAAAATAATTTAATGAAAAAGAGTTTAGCTTTTTTCTTCCTTCTTCGCTGCGGCACATTTATACAAGGAAATCACAGATCGAGGTGGTCCACTATAGTGAGAAGTGATTCCATTTGCTTTTATTTTATTCACACGCATGGCCAGGACAGTGGACTTTTTCTAGTGCTAGGATATCCATATGCCTTAAGGATAACAGCCTGCAAACCACTAAGCTGAAAGTTATCAGTCATGTTAGGACCAGTTCAAACGTCGAATTTCAAGAACTACAATCCTCGTCACATTAGTTGGGACAGTTGTGATGTTTTCTGTCCTCCCAACATTGGTTTTTGCGAGTTGGCATCACAGAAGCAAAAAATTCCACACTGGGAGAGAAGGAGCATAACGTTTAGTCGCAATATGGTTTCTGCACCGGGTGTCCCAAAGTAATGTGACAAGGATTGTAAGTTCGACTCCCGGCCAAACAGCTTTTTTAGTTTCAATTTGTACATTTCTTCTTTCTGTTTAGTTTTTGTTTTTTAATCCTGTTTTCTTTACCTGTGGCTTGTTTACCTTGATTCTCTTTGCTGACTCTTTACAGCTTTGCGAGATTTTCGCGACAACGTATTTCTAGTATAAACTTTTGTGTGTGTGTGTGTGTGTGGTACAGCGTAAAAGGCCTAGTTATAAGTAAACCACACAAAAGCCAAGTTACTGGAAATCCGTACGTTATCGCAAAAACCTCGGGGGAAACAAGCCAAAGAGATAAAAAGGGTTAAAAAACAAAAACTAAACAGAAAAAATGTACAAATTGAGTATCAAAAAACTAGCTGCTTCGCCGGGAGTCAAACCAAGTTCATCTGCAAGTGCAAGCGACTCCTTGACCAGCACGGTGCGACTCAGTTTTTGGGGAAGTAAATTTGTTATATTAAAACCATTTTTCCGCTCTTTGAAGCTGGTGGAGCTGTATTTATCATAAATTCAAAGATACATTTGAGAAAAAATTAGCTTAAGCACTTATTTCAAAGCTATTTCGCATTATTTTGGGTTCAAAGGGGTTGATCGATGAGGAAAATCTATCAAACTAGCTGTACTTTATTAGGTGGAGAAGTACGGTCGATTTAATTAGCGAAAGAATGCATGGAATATAAACGTGTATAAACTCTGAATCGACCCTCCTATTCTAGAGACCAGACGTCGCCTATTTTAGAGAAAAAATGAACTAAGTTTTTATGCTCTTGCTGGTCCCGTAAAGAAGATGATGATCCCGCAACACTGCCCGCGACACAAATTAACGAAATTACACAAGTACGGACACAAAATACCAAGACGGTTTACACGAGCAGATAAAAGTAACAACGAAGTTCACACACTTATGATCAAATTAGCGATGTATAGCAATATTTGCCTAGCTTTTAACCTTATCCCCGACCTTTCGTGTTCGAATGACTATGGTGTCCCTTTTAAATTTGCACAAGCGACCCGAAACTCTCCTCTCCCCCGATAGTGTGTGACGTCATAGTGGTCAGTAGAGATGGCCCCTCCCTCCTTGTCAAACCTAAGTCGAATCTTCGACTGTTTCAGTGGCATATTCATCAAAGTCGTATTTAATATGAAACTGTCGAATTTGCTTGATTCAGACGTTGCATCTCACATGTAGTTAATTCTTGAATTAAATTCGGCACATGTGAAATCTGGGCCTTAAATGTTAGCAGTGTCCTGTGATAAAATACCGGTAAATTCCTCACCATACGTATGGCATTGTTTTACGTTCTTGTAAACTTTGGTTTCAGTTTACTACATTATGTTTGTGGCTGTACACTCCACAGGTTAGAGTAAAACGGGTCTAAATAAAAGAGAGAAAGAAAAAAGGATGTTCAAGAAAAAAATGGCTTTTGAGAGATTCGAACCCCGTACCCTCAGAGTTCATGTTCATTGCCATCTTAAATTTTAAATGACGGAAGTTAACTGGTTATTTTTAAATGCCCCACACAACCAAGACCTCAAATATGTTATTTGTTTCTAGCTCGATATTAAAATCTTGTCACAGCAACAAAAAAGCTAGTGTGGCAATAGTCACATGACTGATGACGTCATTACGCTAGATTTGACATGGGAAGATATTTTATGGCAAATGTTATATTGTTAGGGGCTGACATTCTTCTAGGTATAAAATTGTCAAAGTTATAAAGCTTTAAAAACAAATGCCTGAAAGGATTCTGTGTTATCTGGCCTTGGGTGGTAATATTGGTGTGACTTATCCCATGTCTAATACTCTTCTAAGGACCCTTTCTGCTCTTAAGAGGCATACTTTCTGTAGAACACAGGACGAAATTTCAAGAATCCGTAAATGGAAACGTAACGTAAACACGTTAAACCGTTGCGGAAACATGACGGCAATCACATGTTTCCGCAAGCGTAAATGCTTGGCATCCTTACGGAAACACGCGAAAACGTTCCGGAAACAAGTCAATTTCATGTTTCCGTCAACGTAATCGGATGTAACTATTGCGGAAACACGAGTTTACTAGTTGGAAAGTGGTGTTTTCAAGTTATTTCCACCGTGAAAAAAGCGCTTTTTACCATCTTGGGTGGTTTTCCCGCCATCTATATGGTAACAAAAACCTATTCTCTCGACATTTTTATTGCACAAAATAATACCAAAGCAATCTTTCCAAGTACTTTCTGTATTCTCCTTGCTTCCTAAATTGACAATCAGGTCTTCTTATAGTGTGTATTCATTACATTGGTTAAGTTAAATTACATTTTGAGTGTGAGTGCCTATTCATACTATCAATGAACAAGAATAGTAAGAGGCTTCCTTTAAGAAATCCACTAGAAATTTTCTGTAACACAACGTAATGTTTTTTTCTTGTAAAGAAAATGTCAAATCTGTTAACAAATTAATATCCTTTATAGCAGATAGTGATAAACACTTTCATGCGCAGCTTACGGCTAGAGATAGTTTTGGTTGTCTATAATATTTCAACAAAGTGGAATATGATTTGTCGGGTGAATGTATATTGTAGTCCTGAGTAGGACCGTTGTTGACAGCGACTAACGTTTTGACAACATGGTGATCATCATTTTCATGGGCATTGTCAAAACATCAGTTCCCGTCAACAGTCCCACTAAGTACTATACTAACCTGTATGATCATATACCACTTATTACTTATATGACCATTCTGCTTGAGGATAATATTATATGGTGTCATGAAATATTCTGACTCTTCTGGCATGGTGGTCTAAACTACACAATTTTCTATGACCAGTGCAAAGATTCAAAGGCAAAAAAAAATAGATCTACAAACAAAGTATGGCCACAGTTTTACATAATACAAGTCTGCTAAAACCGTTTGTGTTTCATGTATACGTTATAGGTCACTTCTATGCTGAAGTCATTACTTAGTGTCTTTACCCAATACACAAAATGCTCGACTTATAGAGTTACAGTATGAAGAAGATACATGCATCAAGCCAATTTCATCAGGAAGCACAAACCATAATAATTCTTGGTCATTTATGCAGTCATAGCATTATTTTAAGGTTGAAAAAGTTGGCCAAGTTTCAATCCATGATCATCTTTGTCATACATACTAGCAAGAAGTGATGGGAAACAGTCCCAATGCCTCAATTAAGTATTAAATAACAAACGTGGCACTTAATTTATGCCAAGACACATTTAAGCCTCTCAAAGAACAAAATATAGCATAACCTAGCCCTTTTAAAGCAATATAAAATGCTTTTCTGGAAAAGATGTCCACAAAGTTCTAATAATTATTATTGTTATAAATGATTATGCATTATTGACCAACATTCGGTCAAGATGGCTGGGTATTGGCCAAGCTCTATTTTGTGAGGCCAATACCCAGCTGTCTTCACCAAACAAGCTTGATTGGTTTGCTCACTTGAGTAGCCTATTAGAACCCACGATTTGCTTCATCTTGCCGGCTCATGGATTCAACCATAAAATTGTAATAAATAATTATGCTTTATTGACCGGGTGTGAGGTTAAGATGGCTGAATATTTGCATCTTTATTGACCCTGCCTTCCTCTTACAAGGCTGTGCTCTAAGAAAAATTGAAGGCAGCCCAGCACTCTGAACTTGTGAAATCTAGTGTGCCCAGCAAATGATTTCTATGAAAAAGCAAAGATTTTCTAGTTGCCCGAGAACAAAAGTTACAGATGTAGGCACCACGGGCCACAAAGCACAGCCTGGTCTTGGTCAATAAAAATGCAAAAAATGAATGAGGCCAATATTCAGCCATCTTGAACGAACAAGCTTGGTCAATAAATGAATTATTACATGGCCAAGAAGAGAACTTTTACTTGTGGGACCAACGTGGGAAATCCAAAGTGGGCAAAATGGGCTCATCTTGCCCGCTTGAGTAGCCAATTAGAATGCAAGGTTTGCTTCATCTTGCCCACTCGAGGCAGCAGTTGGACATTTTTTGTCTTTAGTATGGAAGTAGTATTTCAAGATTAACATTTTCAGAACTTGACTAAGCATAAAGCACAGTAACTTCAAGACTGAAATTAAGTTCCTTGATGCAGCCTGCTTGCTTTGAGAGAACAACATCACATACCAACATCACATACCAAGGTGATCTGCCTGTTGTATGAAAAACAAAACAAAGTGCTATTTAAGTAAAACACAGAGGCTATTCCCCAGGCTATCAGTGGGGGGGGGGGGGGGGGACCTTTCAGCAGTAAGGTTACTTCACTAATGTAGATATTCTCATAAGAATAAAACATACTAAATGAGTAATATACATATAATTTACTGGCCGCCTACTTCGACAACTCAGTCGTCTACATGCACTTCAAAACTTTCTGACAACCCTGATTAATCACATTACATTAACATACAGTTGTGTTTCATACTAATAGCTAGTACACTATGTTGCCCGCAACCTTCAGCATTAAGACAGTGGACCAGGGGTTACATGTAAATGTAGACAGAGGCTGTCTATGATTCCCAGTGTCAGTGACAAAAAGCCTATTTTTCAAGGGCACAACCTCCCCCAGGTTGCACATTATCATCTACACGTACAGGGTCAATACCAGGGGAGGCAGGAGAAAGTAACATGGTCTGGGAGCAAGAAATGATGTTCTCACAACTTGTAAAGCGATCACCCTGGTGGGCACCAGATAATTTACTGCAGTAAATGTATACTTCTGGTGTACAATGTATTACACAAAACAAAATTCCTATCAAACTCCCCTGAACAGAACAGTTTGGCCATAAAACAATATCAAACCAGTTTTTTTGAGAGTTTTTTGCCGGAACAAAATTGAAACAAACCAAATTATATTGGAAAAAAAATCAAATGTGAAAACTGAGTCAACTCAACAAGCCAGGGAAATCTGACAAGTGCTGGATTCAGAATATGCTACAATTGAGGCCAATTAAGGAGTGAAGATCGAGTAATAATTGAGATGATTCTCAAGATGATTTCAACTTGCAGATTTAAAGACTTTTTCCTCGGTAAACAAAATGAATGTATTGACATTTTCACAGAAAATGTTTATTTTAGAATTTAACTCTGAAATGGAAATAATAAAAGAAGCAGGACCTTGCATCGCCTTAAATGCTTTCACACTAGATCAATAACTAACACACTTGCCATCAACTGTTTGGAACTGAAACATTTGATTTTGTTCCATTCAAGTATTCCTTATACGAGTTCCACTTTGTTCGATAAGCCAACTCAACGTTTGACTGACTTCAAAAATCGAATGGTCTATTCAATTTTTTTTTGTGAGTGGGTTTTGTTGAATGGCTGAGCAACATCAAACTCTTTCATTTGAAAGAGTTTGATCTAGTTGAAAGCCAAACATTCAATGTGATATGCTGGATATACATGTACATGTATTTCCTAAAGTAAATATTCTAGCAGTGAGAGGTGAACCGACAGGGAAAATAAATCAATAATTGACAAAAATTTTTTCACATGTTGTAATTGTTTCTTGGTATTGAAGTTGCAAGGGAAACTAAAAAACAATTGACAGTCACTACAACCATGTAATGTCTTAACTGACAACAATGTACGCTGAGCTATGAGTGTGGATATCAGATTACTGTAGTTATGATGCTGATAAAAAACACTGGAAAAAGTGTCAAATGTAGTCAAACAAAGTCTACTATTCTATAGAGCTTATAAATATGAGCTTATAATTCTGAATAAACAAATTCACTTCTCAACATTTCACTCTGTTTATTACAGTCAGTTCAACAACTTAAATTCAAAGTTTAAAATCCAACAAACCTAGTAAACAAAGCAAAACTATTCCTGAAAGCTCAGTTCCTTGAATTATAATATTGAAATCACTTTAAAGTGCCTGTTTCACAGTTTTGTAGTAAACTGTTGTTCACTTTGTCTATATTGCCAATGATGTGTCCTTATGCCGTAATATGTTGTCTGAAAAGCAGCATTATATCAATACACTTGTGAATAACCAAACTATAATAAATTTCCCTTTTTCAGTTTTTATCTCAAAACCACCAATCTTTGGTTATTCAAAGAATGATCAGTAAACAAATCTGCTGGTTGCTTTGCAAGTTGTGGGAACATTGTTTGGATTTCAAGAGAACATAATTATTTAAGGAGTACCCCCCTCCCCCCTGGTCAATATGATGCTTGCATACAACTGCAGGGTAATACAGGATAAATAAAAGTGGTTTTACTAGTTTAACTCCACTGCTGGTTTTGCTGTCCACTGAAATGAAGACTTAAAGGGGCTGTGTCACAATATTCAGTATTGTCTGGATCACTCTTTTACAGTCGATTTCAAACTATTTACCACGCCCGTTGTAAAGTTCGTTGGGAAATTGGGTACTACATTATGAAGTAGCCAATTACATGGCAAGTTAGGGAATCAAATTGCGAACTTCAAGACATAGTTGTCAACTTTGGTGTGACTGAACTTCACAAGTTTGCTCAAAAGTAACTTCACTTCCCAGTTGTTTTAATCACTGAGCTCTCGTCAAAGAAGTGCCTATTCCTGGGATCACAGTTACTGAAAAAAAAATACTTTCTTCAACTTTTTCTTGAGCATTCTCAGTCAAGCATTGTTATATTCTTATTATAAGCTCTCTTTTGGAACTATTTGTCAACTTTTTGCACGAGTAACCGAGATCACGTGTCAATACATGACTCAATGAACCTTTGTTGCAACAACCTGATTTTCAATTAAATGTTTTTGTATTTCCATAGCATACATACTTGGACTTCGCTGTTTACCCAACTCTGTGTAGGGGCTTCCGAGACATATGAACCGATCAACAATATCTTTTTCCGTCTTTCTCAGTAAATTAAACCTGTGCACTATTTGGAATGGTTTTGAACCCCAGTGATTTTGTTACCTCTGCGTCTTGCATCACTCACACATAAAATTCCCCAAAGACGCAAAAAAAATTCATGGCACGCATCCTGTAGGATACAAAGGATGATCGATTGATTTGAAGATTTTTTGGTAGAATATCCTGTTTGTGTGATTTCTGTAGCTGTTGTTTAAAGATGTATATTTATTTTAGTCTTTTTGTGCTTTAAATATATAGAAGGACTATATTTTGATTTCAGTAAACTGTAATAAGAGTTTTGGTGTCTGTCTCCAGATTAACTGTCTGGTTAAAAGGCCCATACCAAGCATTTTCAATTAAGGACCCTGTTTTTTGAACTGGGACTCACTGGTTATGAACAGGGACTCGTGCCTATTCACAAGATGAGTCCCAGGACTCACCATATACTGTTTGTAACAAAATCACTGGAACCCTCTGACCATTTTTCTACAATCATTTCACAGGCCTCACAGCGCAGCACCTTGCCCTGTTTAGTAAAATGATTCAGGTTCATTATGTTGCAGTTTCCTGCTTGGGAAATTACTGTACTTATCAATCACAGCTTTGTGTCAACAAATATGTCTCCCAAGCATTATATCAAATGTTACAGACCACAAAAATGAAATATGGAAAACTGTTAAGCTTACCTCGTCTTACTATCTGTAATCCCCGTGACAATCCTCCGCCTTGGACAGCCTTAGCACGGTAAAACACTCCAACTTTCAAATTATGCTTGCTCATCACGAGGTTTTTGTCTCACATTCTGCTCAACTGTGTCAGAAGAGTCGCTTTACGAGGGAAGCGATCGATTACTGAAGGCCGGTGGGTCGACAAATATACATAACAACCCTTAGATGTCTTGTAGTGCCATTAGAAAGCAAACATATACCGATTCCACGCTCCTAGAACCTACAGAAGCTGGCAAATTTGAAGTCGTTGCAATCACTTTCAAAATGGACGCCAAAAAGAATGACCGCAATGAGCATGAGCAAAAGAAAAGTCCGCTGACCAGCACTCCGCTCTCTTCTAGGCCCCATTCCCTCATATTTTCTCTCTTGTATTCTCCGTCTAAGAGTATTTTATTTTACGCCAGTACTGATTGACATCAATCTGGCAAATATCGAAAGCTGTTGGTAATCTCTGCGATTTTTATCATTTAGAATCGAAAGCAATGCCAACCTCGCACGCTTCACAGTCTTTGCATCAATGCAACGCGCGCGAGTAATGCATGAGAACCGTTTATAGCCCGATCTCAAGAGTAAATTTACCTTTATTCACCTTGATTGTACGCAAAGGCAAATTTTCTGAAACATTGATCATGCGATCTTGGACATGGGTTAAAAAAAAAGAAAAAAATTCGTCACCTGAAACGTAACGGAAACAAGAAAGAACGGAAATGTGATAACAGAAATGTGGCGGAAACATGATCGTTCGTTTCCGTCGCGGAAACATGACGGAAACGCGTCCCGTACATGGAAAACTAGATCACCATGTTTCCGCAGGGCGGAAACGTGACGGATATAAGCAACTTCCCGTTTCCGTCAAGTTTACAAAATACGGAAACACGTTATTTCGTCCTGTGGAAGCTTTAATTCCTTGGCTACGTCCAGTACCTTTAACCATTTTGGTTGACACCATTCCAAGGGCGCCAATAATCACGGGCACGATAGTGACTTCATTACACTTCCAAATCGTTTTGAGCTCCCTCTTCAAATCCTGGTACTTTTTCAATTTTTCCTTTTCCGTCTCACAGATTCTTGTGTCGAAGGGACGCGCTATATCTATTACGAGACATTTTCCTTCTTTGTTGTCCATCACTACAATGTCAGGCTTGCTTGCCTCCACCACCAAATCTGTTTGAACTTTGTGTTCTCTGACTCAAGAACGGCTCAGGTGTATGATTATACCATGTTTTGCCTCTCTCGGAGCTTGACTTTTCACAAAGAAACTAGTGTGTCACTTGGGCAACTTTGTCGTGTCTACAGTTTCTTGTAATGCTTTTGCGCGAGCTTCATGCATTTAGCCACCACATGTGCAATCGTTTCGTCTCTCTCCCCAAACATTCTACATGCAGGCGACACCTCCTGTTTATCAACTCTGAATTCGTCTCAGTGCCTGGTCCTGAGCGGCAGTTAATAGACCCTTCATCTCCATTTTCAGATTTGCTATCTTGAGCTACTCCCAAGACTTCTCATCTCTTTCCGTTGTATTTCCGAAAAACTGGCCATAGAGAGGCTTGGCTGGGAATCTTTGCTTTTTTCTACGTCAAGTGCATCCTTATCTAGCTTCATCTTTTCCAATATTGTTCAGAATCTGTTCTTGATATACTGCACGTAGTAAAACTTCGTCATTCTACTAATGCAATTAGCAAGGCAACATTACACACTCTTCCACACCGATCAGCCCTCTTCTACCTTCTGATCTTCTGAGTTATAATCTATTATTATTATTATTTCGAATTCGCAGAGGCGTTCTTTGTACTGGAAGCAACAACATTTTCTACTTTTAGTGTGGTCCCGTCCCGAGACCTTAGATTTCAAGGGCCTTTCTCAATATGGTGGCCGTTCAAGGAAGTTCAGACTTTTGCAAAGTTCAGACCCTATTTGGAATTCCAATTCCCTTCAAGTGACCCTACAACGACTGGTATTAATTTTGTCTTTGCCCTACAGAGTCTAGATGTTTCCCTTGCTAAGTCTTGATATTTTTCCTAAATCTCTTTCTCTTAATTTGCTTTCAACGTTGCTGTCGCCAGGTACCGCAATCTCTTCGGTAAGGAATTTGTTGTTATTCTTACCATGGACAGTTATGTCAGGCCTACGGTGATTTATCTCACGATCGGTTTGTATGGTAAAATTTTATAATATATTCACTTCTTCATTGTCAGTTATCCCTACAGGGCTATGTTCGTACCAATTGCTACTAAATGGGAGATCATAAACTTTACAATGAACAACCCGGGCCAGTGTGTCGTGCCTCTTTTTGTAATCTCTTTGGACAAGCTAGCTGCAGCCACATACTATGAGTTCTACACTCTCGTGGCATTTTTCCATGCATTCTGCTTTAATGGCTTAAGACAAATCTCCATGCAGATCAGCCCTTGCCCCCCTTTCTTACGACTGAGGTATAGGCGGCTAACATTTGTTCATGTATAGTAAGCAATTTTCTGGTCTTTCGATCAAGATTCATTAGCTCAATCTTAGTCCACTTAGCCATCCCAACACTGTAGCGCAACAGCGACACAAGCCACCAGTTGATAGCCTTCACCATGTTTCCGCCATTGAGTTTTGACCTGATCACGTACTCCTTACTTAGCCTCTTAGCCTATAAAAAGAGACCTTCCTTAGGAAGATTTTGATAAGTTTCCGATTACCCAGCCAAGATGGCGACACGTTTTTGAATTCTCCCGCGTCTCGCGAGAAAAATCCAAGCTACCGCAATATGTTGCACTTTATCAGTGGCCAAAATAAAGAATACTTATAGAAAACCTGTTCCTATTGGTCTTCGATTGAATTAATAAGTATATCCACGAGGATAACGCGTATCACACGTACACGGCTTCGATTAACCGTTGTGAAAGATTCGGTCGCTACAGTAGAAGAATACTGGCTTTTCCCAGGAAAATGGTCTGTGTTCAAGTTGCATATCGTTTCGTTAACCTTTTGGCCGCTGTCTATTGTATTTGTGATATCAGGTAACCGTGTAAGTGTGGGAAAATGAGGCAAGAAGTATTTATGGCAGGACGCTCACACAGAGGAATTGAGCGTGGAATTTATTTTTATGAGCCATAGACATGTCAGTGGACGTTCCAATCCCGGTAAGCTTTTTCTAAGAAGAAATTACCAATAGCACGAACAATACAACTCTCTGTTGCTGTACAGTATACTCCCAGAGGTTTTGTGATGCAAATAAAACAACCGTTCAACTGCAGTGTATTGCATGTGATTTCCTTTTGTTTGTTAGGTAGATCGGGTCTCACACGACATCTGTTAATAAAGATGATCTTAGCTGAACTGGAGCTACTCCGTAACTAGTTTTTCCGTCTCTCATTGTATTCCCGTTGGCTTCATTTGTTGTTCAAACTCGCCGGCACCCGGACGGCGCCGTGATACATGTACTACAACAAATGTTCCCGAATGTTCACATTTCTGGGTCAACAAACGCTCCTATCACAACACACTCGTTCTATTTAACTAAGGTACTTTACAATAGATGTTTCAGAAAGAAAATAGGAAGTTAAGAACCAAGCGAAAACTAGGTAAAGATTTAGGCTCATTAACCCTGAGCCGCACTGCGAGCGGCGATCGATATCAGTTTTCGCCATTCGATATTTTTATAACTCCTTCGCGTAAAAACATAAATTACACGTTATAACAACGTTCCATAAGTTAATATTTATTTTTTTACAAGAGGTGTTTTGATTTTTTGCAAGAATGAGAGTAAAGTGGATTCTCACATCGCGACGCCAACCGACGACATGTTTCAAATCTTTAATATTAATTTGATTGAGCTGGGGGAACCTTTTTAAACCGAACCCCCGCGTTTAACATTATTATTATTATTATTATTGTTATTATTATTATTATTATTATTATTATTATTATTATTATTATTATTATTATTAATAAAACAGGGTTCATCTCATCGGAATTCAGGTCTTACGGAGATGAAATAATTATTTAAAAAAATTAAATATTAGATATACTAATATTGTTGTGCGTTTAGATATGGGTAAATAGCAGTCGTAAAGAGTTTTTGAACAACAGTGAATGTTGTGAAGTCTTTGCAGTGTAAACAAATATCGGTGAAATAAGTATGTGTAATTAAATGGTAACGAGTGAAATTAGTGAATAATTTCACGTGAGTGTTTTTAGGTTTTCTAACGCGTCATTTAATGTCCTGACATCTTTCTTCATAACATATTGGCACTAAGACGTACGAAATGTTGCCATGGCAATTTTGAAATTTGTCACCCATGATATTTATTATACTAGTTCTAGAATGAGGATCGCCCTGAGATGGTGTAGCATCTTATCCAAGAGAAACCAATTATACCACTTCTAATCGGCTTTATGCAAAGAAAAGGGTTGCATAATCTTGAGCTTTGGAAGCACTTCCTTGATATTTAAGGTTAGCCGTGAAGTTATTTTTTTGTCTTCTAATTTTACAGAAAGTATCATCAATGTTTGGCCAAACATAACTACAGTTGAAGAAGGGGGAAATATTACTGTTAACTGCACTTTGTCAGGAAATAACACGAACGCAACCGGACTCATCTTTATGTGGAGTAAATATGGCACAAAAAGGGTGCTGCCACGTTCAAATCAGCTGACTTTGGAAAACATCAGTAGAAAGGATTCGGGGAACTACAGCTGTACTGTCGCCAATGTCACAACAAACCCGAACGATAATGCCATAGCAACTGTAACAGTGATCTGTAAGTACTTAATTAGTCTTGAATGATTTCTTGATTGTTTGTTTGTTGATTGCTTTCTAACCTTTATTAAACCTTCCTTTAAAAGTCACTATATCATAAGCACCATTACATGTCCGAAATGTCCTAGTGAACGTCTCTTCAGTTACTATTTAGAGTTATCTTGCTTGTAGAACTCAATTTTTTCAGGGCAATGGCTATAATTCCTCCTCTAAATACATCAAATGCGGACTACCTCATCAAGCTTTCCATTAACATAAAATAGATCAAATTTTATTTTATTCAAAACAAAACAAAATAGGCAAAAACTTGACCTTTATTGAGATGATCGTGTAAATAAACTTTTGTTCTTAAGAGTTATACTTGATGAACACTTACCTTGGAGTTCTCAAATACAGAACGTACCAAGAAAAGTCTTAATATCAGTAGGCATTATTTACAAATCAAGATTTTAATTTCTGCCTTAATATGACCCTCTTATGTACTCTCTATTATAGTTTAGTTTATCCTTATTTACATTACTGTGCGAGTGTTTGGAGCTTAACTTATCAGTCAAATCTTAAACGTTTGATTACTCTTCAAAAACGGGTTGATAAAATAATTTCCGGCAAGAGTCCTTTTTATGCACGTGCCAATCCTATTTGTGAGCTTACGAATTCTAAAATTTGAATATATTATCCAACTTCAAATAGATAAGTTATGTATCTTTACTAAAAAGGCCTTTTTCGTTATAGTTTCAATGACATGTTTTTACTTAACTGTGACGTACGTTCTTATGACACTAGATTAAGAAGTAAGAATTCCTTCCGTTTGCCCTACTGCGGGACAATTGTAAGGAAATTTTCGCTTCATTTTCATGGGCCCAAAATATTTAATTCTCCTAGCCTCTAGTGCTGCTTTGTTCCATCCAAAACGTAAGTCATTTTTTCTTGGTATAAGGACACTTTAGTTCTCTCATCACTTGTGTGTAGTTTTCGCTTCTTTCCTTTTTTTTTTTCTCGTATCTTCTTACAATATTTTTTCTCGCCTTTTTCTTTTTCGTTTTCGCTCTTACACGTTCAACCTTATCTATTTTTATTCTATTTAATGATTATTCTCTGTGTTCTAAAGTAATTATAGCGGAGCTCTCTGGCGCGAAGCGCGCGCAGCGGAGCACCATGGGTAAGAAAATGTGGTTATCTACCCATTCGAGAAGATTTGGTAATCACGTGACCGTACACCGACCGAGCGACCGTCCGTCCGCACCTCAGGCATACCAATGTAAAATATCTCAATCAACAGGTATGGCAACCCAATTGCAACTCGAGGTTATTTTGGCGGGAAATCGCTTAGCCACCCGCGTCGTGTAAAGCAGAGGCAGCTAAAGAGTCAATACGGACCCTAAGTTAGGGTGGACGGTAAGGTGGAGGACGGCAACAGGAAATAAAAGTTGCCCGATTTGGGTCTAATTAGCATATATCTCAGCCGTCCAACCTACGTCGTCTGCATGTCGCGACGGTGAGAAAGCTGAGTGCGACGGTGTCTCTATTTCAACAGAATACCGCTTTTATCTGTTGCTAGTGTCTAGTTTATTTCAAATGGTAAACCTTTCCCAATTACTTACTTGAACACTATTTTATGATTGAATATAACATGAACTTGTGTAGCAGGTGGTACAACTGCAGGGTTAGAATTCTCAGCGATAAATTAATTACCAATTAATGAATGAGGTTGAGTATCTTATAAAGAATTATGGAGATCAAGGAGGGTGTTATCCGTCTAGGCCGTAGGCCGAGGCGGACAACACCCTCCGAGATCTCCATAATTCTTCATATGATACGAAAGCTGAATTCAATAATTGTTTTATTATTCATTCAAAATAATTCCTAGTTTAAAAACATAGCTAAAACATGCTTACCTCCATCGATCCACTGATGTTCAGTTCATCTTCGATAGTGTACGTTTAGGTTTGTCCAGCTCCGCAAATATTATATCCAAATAGCAGATGTCGCCCTCCGAGTTGCCTTCTTGCTGTTTTTGCTACGTTTTTAACTATTACTTCGCCTAGTTCCGGCTGTAGTTCTTACTCTTGAAACGAGTGAAGTGTCGGCCATTTAACAACCAAAACAACTCAGCAACCGAAACAACTCATTCTCGTCCCCAGGTCTTCTCGGTTAACGGTTCATTAACCTGTAGAGGGCTGCATTTTTGACGTCATTTTCTCGTTAAACAAAATTCTTTCAAATTTGGTCATCAGTAACTGTTTATGTTGAATTAAACGTACGCTTTTAGCCAATCAGAATCGGGGAAATATTTTGAATGAATAATAATCACATTTAAGTATTCTCTCACCATCTGAACTACCCTTTTCTTCATTCACGTAGTTTTTAGTTCACCTGTTCTGCTTAAGTTGTACGTGTTAATTGGTTATCATTTATTCGGCAAAATAATGCCCTGTATCATGCTGTATAAAGCAGGATGAAGGAACTTGGTTATTTTTGCGCGCAACTTGCATTGCCAATCGTATTTAATAATTTGTTCTTATTTTAATGAAGATGGAGTGGACTGAAGATCACGATATTCAGCTTGCTAAAAAAGTTCTTGGAAGTGAGCCCTACCGCTTCAAGCCAAGAGCTGTGTAGGCTCGATTACCAGCCGTACGAACTGTGGAGCGCGCGAAAATTTGGCAATACTTTGATCGCAAATAGGCTCAATGGAGCGACGAACATTCACTTTCGAGCAGCAAAGCGCTCAACTAGATTTCATCGTAAAAGGAAACGAATTTCTCATCTGATATGACACCATCATAATTAAAAAAGTAGACCAAAAGTTCTCGGATCTTTTTCAGGGCACTCATTCTCAAACCTTTTAATAAAGTTAAGAAAAGTCTTCGACCGTCACCTCTACTGAAACTTAAAGCTTGTTTCTTTCGCGAAGTCGACGTCGTCCCTCCCCAAGCCGTCGCGGCCAAAGTTACCGTCCTGTATGTCGCCGTCTACCTTAACTTAAGATCGGTAATAAAAACGAAAACGGAAAGCGGAAATTGTTTCTGTATCCGTGTTGTCTAAAGTGCTGTGCTTAGATTAATGGTCATGTCCAAAAATTTGGAACATAGAGCAAGAGAAAGACAGAGAAAAAGAGAGAGTAGGCGACAGGCCGGTGAAACTCAACGAGAAAAAGGGCGACAGAGATCTAGAGCGAGAGATAAAAAACAAGGGAGACATTTTTTGTTGGAAGCCAACATGAAAATTTTGTAGCAGGGGCGACAGAATGAGAAATGCTAGCGGCCACCAATGTAAGGTGAAAATGAGCGGCAGTGAAAAAAAGTGAACGATAACACGTACGACATTTCCTCCATAAAAAAACGGTTTCTGGAAGTTTTGCGTTGTAGTCGTGCAAGACAACGGCAAGGAAATGAAAAAACAAAAGTGTGCTGCATGTGGAAAGTTGTTGTTGTTTTTTTTTTTTGCTAATTAGACCTATTGTTGTTTTTCGCCGATCTCCGGCCTTGCCTTCGCCGCTTAGCATTACACGATTTTATATTTTGTTTGAACAAGCTATAAATATCATCGAGAACTTCGCTGTTAGCTCTGGCTAAATCTATATATTATGTGCTTAGTTAAATTGTCTTGCCGATGTCATTATTTTTTTATTAATTAGTATATTTTTTAAGGTGGTCCTATTCACAAACCTTATTGGCTTCCTTGGGCTTCCTTGTCTCATCTTTTTTTCTTAATTTTATGAAAATGTCTAACTTGTATCAGTGGTAAAATGATGATAAACAATAAACAATATTTGGCTTATTTTCCTTTTATTTTTAGGCATGAACATTTTAAGAATGAACCATAAAGACCGCACATACTGTACTGTACTTGGATATTTTTACGGAATACTGCAAACAAGTTCAAATTTTTTTGGCTTACCCATGATTGCAGCAGTAATAGCCGAGAAGACTTGTGACACCCCCACTTGCACCCTAGTCGAAGTATTCATGATAAATGAAACCTTTCCTGTTGGACAACTCTATTCAAGGGCCACCTACATTCAGGGAATACATCTTTTTTCCCTGAAAACGCTCACATTAATTTTTTTTTCTGGATCCCAAAACCCAGGTTTAACCTCTATTTAGTTCAGTACACCCTGGCTCTCAAACCTTGAGGGAGGTTGCAGCAAGATTTCGAGGCAGGTTAATTATTAACAAACAAAGCCCAACCTCTATGCAGGGAATACTTGCCTCGGTCCCAAGAATGTCCCCACGTTTCAGTACGACCGTATCATATTTTTTTTTTCAGATGCGCCAGCTATCAATTTTTCGACGCCGAACCTAACAGTAAACGAATCTTCCAAGACAAAGCTTACCTGCAAGGCCAGCGGTAATCCGCTTCCACTAATTCGTTGGACACTTCCAAACGGATCTCGTGTTCGCAACAATGGAGTCCTTGAGTTTGATAACACGTTTAGAAGTCAGCATGGTAAATACGCTTGTCAAGCAAGCAATAAAATTGGAAACAGTTCCGCGTTGATCTATTTGAACGTCCAATGTAAGTATTTTATTAAAATCATAATCAAAATCATTAAAGAGCAACTCTCGGGAAAATTACCCCTGTTTTTTAATTGGAAACAGTTCTGCGTTGATCTATTTGAACGTCCAATGTAAGTATTTTATTAAAATCATAATCAAAATCATTAAAGAGCAACTCTCGGGAAAATTACCCCTGTTTTTTAAGTTCTCTATGCTGGCTTCCTAATGGCATGTAGTATCTCTCTTTGGTATCTTCCGATATATCTGCGAAACTTTTTTTTTCATAATTTTTCGAAAACTCGATTTTTGCCGCCAAAACATTTGGATTTCAGATTAGTCACGTGATTTTACGTCACACGTGTGGAACACGGATTGCCAAGTGAAGATTATAAGAGAAAAACGCACCAAATTTCTCTTGTAAATAAAGGAGAAATAGAGACTCTACTGTCATAGAAACGTTGAGGAAAAGCATTTCGATGATGGTTCCATTTTTTAAATTTACACGGGCATTAGATGCTGGTGGCAAGAGCCATAGGTCAATAATTGTAAACAGCTAAGCTCGTAATCTGCTACGTATGATACAAAGAACATCTTTCCTATAGCAGATTTAAAATCCTGATACAACCATTAATGTCACCTGATGGGTGTTGATGCCCTTCATTCCTCGAAAACGACTTAATTCATTCCCGGGAAATACTCCCATCTTTGAAGAGAACTCCGTCACAGACCGCCGTACCGGCCTGATTCTATACCGCCTTTTGTGTTTTCACTTAAGTGTCTTGTTCTCTTGTCTGAAATCTGCAGGTTCCATCCATTTACCTTTGCTCCTAAACACGCGAAATAAAACTCACTTCTCGCCGAAAGGTGCGATTTTATGATCATTATTATTTTGAATGTAGTTATTCGAGATGTGCTCTTGAGATTGTAGCGTCATTCCATTGCAAAATCTGCACACACGCTAAAATTACATGTAATGTGCCTTTTAAGGATAGAAGGAAATTAAAACAGTTAAAAAAAAGTTGATTAAAATAGGATTTCTTCACTTATCTTAAGTGGTACTTTGTACCCGTCCTACCCGCAAACACTATAAAACTGCCGTGATACCACGCGTATCACGCTTCTTTTGCAATACTTCCCTTTGGGACTTCTCACAAGAAAGGAAAAAAAGAAATTATTAACCCGTTTTTAAATCCCCGACGCGGTACTCATAGAAAATTCCAAGGAGAAAAAAGCGATAACGGGAGCGAAAAAGAAGAAAGAACGAGACAAGGTTGACTCCTGCAGTATGAACCTTTTTATTGAAGGTTATGGCTCAAGCACCAAAACCAAAAGTCATTGCTGCCTAGTAAGAAAATTCAAGGGCTGTAAAAAACTACATGTTGAACCTGCAACTGAATGCTCCTGCACTACTTGCTGCATCCATAGAGAGGCCCAACAGAGATGAGGCAATGGGTTCTTTCGTTAGCAGATAAAATCTTTCCAGCCTAGTCAACTAAAGAAGGACTACGCCCTGCAATGTTTTGATTCTTTGAAGCTTAGGCTAAGCTAGGTCACTACTGCAATTAGTGACTTAGATGACCATACACCGTATGGTCCACTTAAAGTGTGACCGGTTTTCTTTATTATTATTGCCTTATCAATTAAAATATGCAAGATGTAAACAATCCATTTGTGAATTGTAATTTAAAAATGAGGATTTCCCATTTCAACCTAAAGAAATACAGCAATGAACAATAAAATATCATTTTATTATTAAGAAATAAAGTTTCAACTTGTACATTTTTTCCCAGTCAACAATCACACCTGTCTTATAGATTTTTTAGTTCTAACAATTATTATTGACATTTCCATGCTGCATATTTGTGTTAGAAGCATTTTGTTTGCTGGGTAGCAACCATTTCAATGGCAACAAAGTTGCTCTAGCCCAGTCTTCCAGTGGTGAGTGGGAAAATTGCACTGTATTTTATATACAGTAGGGCTATTTGCAATATGTCATATATTTATTCATCTGCACAATGGAATCCTGTGAACTCCATCTCATCCTCCAACCTTTCAGGCTCCGGGAAATGAGGTCGTATGCACTTAACTGCACAGGAATCAAGGACAGTAATGTAACTCCTATGTCCCTGCTAAGGGAGCCCCAGTATCACCTTACCAATTGCCTATAGGCAATGTGCCTGCTTTTTTTTATCTGATTCTTCATATGCCGAGGCACCATACTGCTGCTTGTATTGCCATGCAGCTTGTAACACCCAGTGATTAGGCAAACTGCCTGGAATCCTGGGTGTTCCACAATGCACGTTGGAGGCTCCTCCATATTTTCAACTTCAAATGCCTCCAACTATTTACTTTTTACAACAACCACCTCCTGGAAGTAGATAATTTCCTCCTGTCATCACATTGTCTGGCAGTAGCCATACAATAACCTTGTAAACATCCAATAGTAGTTATTTTCTTTACTCATGAATACTGAACGTCGGTTAATATAGGGTAACAAAACAAGTGTTGAATATTGACCTTTTCATTCTGCACCCAATTATTTCAATTTAATCAATTATTTCAATTTTGAGCTTATTCACTCTCTAAGGTTTATGGCTTCATCACTGATTATCTCCTGCCCATAACCACAAAATAGTTTCAAATATATACACATTTTCAATACTGGTTGTATTAGGTATAGAAGTTCCTACAGTTATATCTCATCAAATGCAATATTATTGTAGTTAACACCACCATTGTTATGCTCCGGACAAAAACTTAAGTGAATACGACATGTCCCAGCCTCGAATATCATATACTGGGGAGCAGAAACGTTTTATGAAAGCAGTTAGTTCACATGGGTATGGAAGTGTATCTCATCCCAACTTTAAATTCACTTCATAATAACATCAGGATACGCAGCAGCTAGAATAATAACTTCTGAACCAAATTCATTGACAGAGCAAGACAGTAAAAGTAAGTGAACGACTTGTAGGAAAACAACTGTACTACTTGTACATGTGAAAACAATGATCTAAAATTATAAACACTCAGTATACAAAAAAAATGCGTGTTTAATTAGTCCTTTTTATTTTACAATTTGAAGCATTCATAGCATTGATGAAATAAAGCGATATGCGGAGCGCATTGTACACAAGAATTGTTCAAAACCATCTAGGCACTCACCATTCTTCACTATCGAGATCGCTGCGGGAGAGTGGCAGGCGCGATGTTTTCTGGCGACGCACAAACGTCATCAGCTTCGGACGATGTTCCAGGTGGCTCAAACGCCGGGGTTGAATTCCCGTGAAGGGCTGTCCTATGCTTGGCATTCTAAAAGTTCTTCTACATCCGAATAATCGGACAAAGAGGTAGCGCTATCACTTGAAGAACTACAGTCAGCCATATTCATGATCATCTGTTGCTCCACACCTGTGACGTTACGTCACGTGATAGGCAAAATCGAAGCGTTAATGGCAGAAGTTCGAGTAAGCGGCAAATTTAACACTTTGAATCTCAATCTCTGAGTCAAATAGATCGCTGAAGATGTATTTTTTGGTGGTATTTCAATGAGAAAAACATTTGTAAGGTTTTTCCGAAAAATGTTGTCCTATGCGAGAGTTGCCCTTTAATCAAATAAAAGGCGTTATAAACTTTTTTCCATGCTTAGGTTGTTTAGAGAATAAGAGCATCCGTAGATACGGCCCACGAATAAGGCTGCTTCAAGAAGGAGAAGAGGAAGAGAAACAAAGAAATTGTTCGAGACTTGATTTGCGTTAAATATATACAGTACAGAGCGCCATGTCAGTCTTTCAGATGGTCCGAGAACGACGGATAGTAATTGTTTGGGTACTTCGTTCTTCATGCAAACGCTTTTACTCCTAAATGTTTTCCTACTAGTGAGCAATTTACATTTAATAATGCTGATTGTAAACAAGTCGCTCGTCACAAACGCAATGCCTTCTAATAAGGCCCCTGGGATTGACAATGTGCCAAATTGAGTCGTTAAGGACAGCCTGTTGATCGCACTCCCTTTTATTACGTCAATCATCAATGCTTATCTCTTAGCTTCAACATTCCCTGAGGTCTGGAAAACTGCCAAAATGACGCCTATTCCCAAATAAGGCAACCACGAACTTCCTAACAATAACAGACGGATTTCCCTGTTACCTGCATTGTCAAAGGTTTGCGAGAGAGTGGCTTATAATAAGTTTGTCACCTATTTGACAACCAAGGAAAGGCTTACCACAAAACAAAGCGGCGACAAAAAATGGTTCTCTACTGACACATCTTTAATTCACGCAACTGATGCATTTCTCAAAGGAATTGATGATAAGAAATAGACTGCCTGTGTACTTTTAGGTATGAGTAAAGCCTTCGACAGCGTTGACCACCAAATACTGTTAGTTGTAAAATACGCAGCGTCAGCGCCTCAACCAGCGCGCTAAAATGGTTTAACAGCTAAAAATAGATATCAAGATGTACGAATTCATAGTTCCGTTTCTGATCCAGTAGACCTGCACCGTTCTAAACCTCTTTCCCTTTAAACTGCACTCTGTTCTAAATCTCTCTCCCTTTAATCACTACTCCCATTGTTATCAGGGATAGGGGCATTGTTATGTGACAATCCCTACTGTTTTCCCAGCTAATCACAAACAATCTTTCAAATAGGTGCGGGATCGCCCATCCGATCCTCTTCCAGTTGAATGTGGCGTTCCTCAAGGCAGTATTCTAAACCCCCTATTATTTAGCATGTACGTAAATGATCTGCCAGAAGCTCCTAGGCATTGCTCTACAGACTGTTATGTAGACGATACAAAACTGTTTGTTTCTTTTAATTTACACTACTCCCAACGGATTGTCCAAGAAATGAATGAAGATCCGAAAGTTGACTTCTAAGCTCCGAGAATTTCATTTGTCTTTATTAGGAAAGGACTGACATTTTCCCAGGGCAATCACCGAGAGATCTTGGCGTAATTTGGATCCATACTTAGCATTTGATGTAATATATCAAACATGAGATGCAGTGTTTCATCACCAGATGAAACACCGAGAAGAGAGTTGAAAATACGACGCGCAGCGGAGTATTTTTGACGAACTTCGAGGTGTTTCATCTGGTGATGAAACACTGTGTCGAATGTTTGATATTTCTTCTCAAACAAAATCATTTTTGAAGGAGAAATTAAGGATGCAAATACTAAGCAGTGTTTCATCCGATTTCCAAACACTCATTAAACATTAATTTCCTTTGTATTTTCTTAATGAATTATTAATGAGTTTGAGAAAACCATATAACGACCACAGTGTCGGAATGTATAGCACGCCTAGCGCAAATTAACCGGGTCAATCATTGCTTAGACAAAAATAGGTTGTTAACCGTAATACATGCCTCTGTCTTCAGCAAAATGTACTACTGTTCGAATGTTTGGGCAAATATCACAAATAAAAATGTTAGAAAATTGCAGACCGTTCAAAACTAACGCTCTTAAATAATCATTGTTCCTGAAAAGCCCCTTTGGGAGGTAACAATAAAGTATGTATGTATGTATGACAAGTAACGGAGTTTCATTGGCTAAAAATTTGACAGGTTGAGTCACTTCGCTGTCCTGCATAAATTAGGAATGACATTGTTTCGCAAACTTCAAACAAGAATGAGATCATCTTTAAGCTAATTTTAAAGCTTTATACGCATATTAAAAGCTTTTCTAAAGCGCAGTTTTGAAACTGTACAACTTCTAGCAAGTCGTCTCCGCTTTTGGAAACTAAGTGACGTGTTTAGTTTCTTTTGCTTAAGCTTTTTGCAGGGAATCCAAACAGATGCCAGTCTTGCATCAGAGCTATCTGGCTATTTTTCTCAGAGAACAGAAAGTGCGTCTTCTACATTGCCTGATTAGTCCGCCTCAATGGCTCATTGATATGCGTAGATGTCCGACCATTTTAGCTCCCGATGACTGAACTAAGCAAAAACACCGAAGTTTGGCATTCGTTCGGCAAATGACCGCGTCTTGCACCAATTAAAATTTTATGTCTGCCCTCTTATTGATAATGAAAATTAGCCAATCAGCGTGCGAGATATAATTCAGTTATTGTAAAAAAATGATCGCTAGCGCTTTAAGTGTCAGCTCTTATACCTTGTAATATTGTTGTACATTGGCTTTTTCAACTCAGTTAATCACACCAAACCGTTACGTTTGGTCTTAACGATCTGCGAGGCGGAATGGGATCAGCTGTCTAAAAATGGCTCTTCGGCAAAAATAAATATATAAATAAAAATAAATAAGAATAAGAATAAATGAATACACTACAGTTGGTAATCAGGTTAGTGATTAAGGCCGAGTTTCGGGCGTCTGGTTGAAGGCCAAAAAACTCTTGCTCTAAGGCTGTTGATATATTGAAGGCCAAAAACGTGCATGATCAGATTGCGTTCTATGCATTTCATTCATTCTTAGTGGAAGTTAAAACTTGTACTAGCTACCTTCGTGTCGAACATTCTTAATATCAACCTGTCGACGGCAAAAACATTAACTAGTAATAACCAAAGGTTACGGGGCGCGGCGTCAAAACACCCTTGCTCCATCGCTGTGCTTTGCGTGAACCCGCGGGATCATATTACGAGTGACTGATGGTCCAAACGCGCGTGATTAGTCTGCGTTCTGTGCATTCCGTTTATTCTTAGTCGAAGTCCAAACAAATACGCGTGATGGCAACGTAAAGACTAGGATTGCGGGCTCCTCTTGATACCCGTGATCAATAAAAAGTATAAATAAGTAAAATGAAATAAGGGGTGCCACTGATCACTAACGACCAAAAAAAAAAAAAAAAAAACGAAAGGAATCTTCTTTTACCTTACTTTTCCAGATAGACCTATGATAAACAAGACTGGTCGTGACAAGAAAATCGATTCGTGGCTTAATCACTCGTCGATATTGACTTGTCAGGCAACAGGAAATCCACAACCAGAAATCATTTGGTTGAAAGATGATCGGTTGCTATTCAACGGGAGTACAACTGGAAATATTAAGCCTCAAAGTGAGTCAGATTTTGGCATCTACACTTGTTTATCGAGAAATATCCTTGGAAATGACTCCTTCAAAGTGCATGTTAATAGAACAGGTAAAAATGGATTTTAAAAAAAGTGTCTCGTGGAGTGTCCCTAGTTTAAAAGTAGGCAAGGAACCTTAATTTCCTTTTTCTACACTGTTTCTTTGTTCGTGCAGCCTTTCCTCCAGGTCGTCCAGAAATAAAAAACAAGCAAGGACATTTAAACAACCGTTCCTTTGTCCTATATTGGAGCCAACCAGATGAAAGAGGCAGACCTATCTTTCGTTATTGGGTTTGGATTGTGGAAGCAGGCGGCAATTCCAGTGAAAAAGATGTGGGCAATTTTACTAACCACAATTTTACGCTGAAGTGGGACAAGTCCTATAATTTCTCTGTAGTGGCAGAAAACGATCAAGGAAAGGGGGCAAAGAGTTTATCAAAAAATTTCACTACTCCACCAGGTAGGGAGAAGTATTACAATAATAAAGCTGTTTAGTTCTTAAAATAGGACCCCCATAATAGAGGTTAATTGGTCTGCCGACTGCGCTTTTTTAAGCCTCTATACCGTTATGCATAAAAATAGGCAATTTAACATTTAGCATTTAGCACAAGAAACGATCAGCAGTATTTTTAACTGGGATTTTCCACAATGCACCCCTTTCCCCCAATCCCTCTGCACAAAAAAATATAGCATGAAGGTATAAGGTGGGGAATTTGATCTAACCGAAAATTCCTTTCATAGTAGAGCAGATATCTGTTTGGATTGTTCACTTTCTGTTAAAAGCATGAAATTTGGCATAATGATAGTTAAAGAACCCAGACACTGTTTGTAAAGAGTAGGGGACCCATTTACCTTCCAAGCGGATTTCCCCGAAACTTTTTGAAAGTGGTAAACTCTTTTTTTAAAAATTAGCAGACATTATCGTGAAAGCAATTTTAATCCAATATGTACATGCACAGAGTATTATTTATACTCCTCAATAGCACAAAATGGTGGTCGCAGGAGCTATTATATCTCAAATTACTTTGAAAGCCGCAAAGCATTCTGCATTCCAGTTAGTAGTGAATCAACTCTTTTAACCCTTTAAGCCCCAATATTCATTCCATATACAAATTCTTCAAACTGGTCTCTATACATTTCCTTGTAAGGATAAGTTAAGAGAAGTTGATAAAAGATCAAAGCATTTTCTCTTAAGTGATCATTTTATTAATTCTCATAACCTAATCTCTTGACAATGTATGGATATTGTTAGGAGAAAATTGATGTTGGTTACTATTGGGACTTAAAGGGTTAAAACAAGTAAAAAGAAATATTCTTTTTTTTTTGCTAGTTTAATTTGTTCGTATGTTTGGCCTTTCCTATGCTTTAGTGATGCTTCTTCGTGTTGAGATTGCATTTTCATTCATATATTTACAACTTTTGAGGCTAGAACTCGAGCATATATGGAATTCGTGTACAATGGAACCGTTGATACCTCCACCAAGTATTTGCAACCACATTATTTTGTCCCATAAATGTAAAGACGCTCACTATTCCCTCTCCTAAAAAAGTCTCATTAGCCTTGTTACCTGGTCACTAGAAGCGGATTCCGACCCAACGCACGCTGGTTGCATTTGTTGGGGTATTTTAACTGATAAAGGTAAATAATTGCCTTTAGCATTAGTAAAGTTGGAATTTCACATAGCGAGCGAAGAAAACAGGCATTGTGATTGATTGATGTTTAGGTACTTAAATAGGAACGTGTTACCAGCTAACTGAGACTTGTCCTTTTCTATCTAGAGCCAACAACACACTCTGCGACGACTGGTAAGGTATCTGGATACTTAAAGTCCAAAAAATACCGAACTGATACTGAACTACGACGGACTCGCCTACTTGAATTTAAAAATAATTTATTCTAGAATTTGACTGCTTTGCCTTAATGATCATCGTGAGCTAGCACTCGCTGATCAACAGAGTAATCAAAAATTAGGCGTGTATTTCCACGCCTCCTTACACTCCTGAATAAGAGTTTACTCGTAGATTTGTTTTCCCTTCTTATTCTATTTACAGCTTTTATACAATTTGTACTTAGAAAGGGACATACATTTTGCTATGTATTATGTATTAAGTATTGTTGTAAACATTGGAAGGGATAAAAAAAGGTAAAGATTCTCGATCGTTTGTTGATCAGTTGTACTCTTTCAGAAATAGATCACACGGAAATACCAGTTGTATTGATCTCTGCCATCGCCGGTGGCGTGGGATTTCTGCTCATTATCGTTATAGCGGCCTTCTGTTTTAAGACAAGAAGGAGACGCAGAAGAGGTAAGCGTGCTTCCAATGTATTTCAACAGGCTTTTATCTAATGTTTAGGACCGGCCGCTCTAATGTGTGAGGTAACGTTCGTGCTTATCTCTCTATGCAATTGGCATACTAGCGTGACAGACTTCTGCTCAAGTTCATCAAGGCAAAATGGCTGGAAAACCTCTGCGCCTCGTATTGTAAGATCGTCGAACTGAAAGTTTAACGGAAGGGAGGGATCAAACTAATACCCGTTCTGACTAGACTGTTCACAGTCCCTTATTTTTCAGTAAGATCGTCAGGATCGAGCACCTTCCCTTACCAATGCGGTCGTCTTGGTTTCAAGTGCACTGAGTCTAGCTCGTCAACCCCCCGACAGAAACCTTGTGGCTTGTATAACGCAAGCTTCCTTTTTCAAAAGCCTGCCTAAATTTGTGTTTATTAGGCTTAGTAAGGTTTTGGCCCTCGGCTGTTTTCATCAATAAAAGAAATCATTATCACAAGTCTTATTTAATTTTTTATCTTGTATTATTTATTCCTTCTTCAGCTCAAGCAATGCAACCGCTAGTTGATTTGCGCGAGCTTCAAGCCAAGTGAGTAGTGTTTGTCTATCTTAGCATTGAAAGAATGCGTCCGTTTCACGTGTCTCTAAAAATTTTTTTACATTTTTTTGCGCAGTTTCTCGGCAAAGAGGTCTGCCGCCTCTCCAAGCACAATGCAACACAACACTTACAACGCGGTAAGGACGTTTTGGTGTTATAGCTTTTACCAATATACATAGTAACTGGGTGTCCACATGGAAACTTATTCTCCTTTCAACTTTTTTGCTTGACACATTTACGATACTACCTCTCTCTGGAATTTTTTTTTTATTGCATTCTGGTTGATGTACCATTACAGCGCTTAGGCAGTTACTTCTGATCATTTCCAGGACATTGTGTTGTTTATTTATTTATTTGATTTTTTTTTTTTCAGAAATAAATGATCTTTTGAATTACGTTTAAGTTCTGTTACAGTTTAAGAAGTTTGATTCAGATTCAGCCAGGTTTCCTTGTACAGTGCCTGTGTTCGCAATTTTTGAGCATTTATTTACTTCATTCTAGTGCATAATAGTTGCAACCTCCTTTCCAGGGTTCCCTGGGAACTAAGACTAAGGCCTAGGCAATATGAAGAGCACGCGTGTCGGATTCAGATATTATACACCCATCAATGCTCTGCGTTAGGGGGCTATGGAACCGTGGACTGAGATGGGGACATTGATCAGAAAACAAATTTTCAAGTCAAATGCATCACCTGGGCTGCTTACCTTTAGCCTGTTCCAGGCTCCGAGATGGTGGTGGAAAGTCGTTCAGTAATAAGAAATGTGAAAAACACGCGGGGGCTGGGGAGAGACAGGGCGGCGGAACCTGTACGCATTTTTTTTAACGGCCTGTTTCGGTATATCAGCTCCTGATATACCCTCTGATTGGTCAATTGTGACAGTTAACATCATCACCTAGTAGCGTGGTCATCAGTTTGTCATCACCAAGATGGCTAACGCGAATCGCGCGTGTGATCTTCATGAATCTGCGTTGTCTTGTGCTTTAGACGAGTATCTGCGACTTGGCTCGCGGTAAAGATGTTTTCGCTATTATGCCCACCGGTTTCAGCAAAAGTTTAATCCTTCAGCTATTCCCAGGCTTGGCTAAAGCTGCTCTAATCCTAGAAAACTCTACGATAATAGTCGTTTCGCCGCTGATATCTATAATGCGAGACCAAGTGGAACAACTGAAAAAGCTTGGATTTTCGGCCGCAGCTATTTGGCATCGGTGAAGAGGGACAGGAGGACGAGAAGAAAGCGAGAGAAGGAAAGTGCGAAATTGTTTTCGGTAATCCGGAGTCCTGGTTGATCACAAAGTGGCAATAACAAAACAGTCCAAAGACTGTTAAGCTTATTCCGCTATTACCAAGGGAGAAACTACGCCGCGCTGCAGTCAAAAGACTCACACTATTTTAAGAGGAACACTTTTAAGCTGGAGTTTACTAAGTCACAATACAATTGTCCTTAGTTCATGTAGCTTAAGTTTAAGCTGCACTTCATTCTTATAATTCTGGATCTGTAAACCACTATCCGTGATAATTTAACATTCTGCAAAGAAAACTAACGAGCTGGGCCCAGTGCGATACAACATTGCAGAAAAATATTACATTAATTCACGGACTAAAGAAAATCCCTTAGTTAGTCAGATCCAGAAGGCACTTTGGAGAAAATTGAAACTCTTATTCAGTCGCGATAAAAAGCTGTACGCTTCAAATTAAAGGTCAAAGAAAATGCTCTCTCATCAGAGGGCAAATCCTGCTGACCAGAAACTGAACGCCACAGTAAATCGATAGGTGTGCCATGACCTCTCAGTGTGAAACAAGCGGCTAAAGTCACATTTGCTCAGTGACAATGTAGAACCTTCCACGGCATAACCTACCCAACAGAGGAAAAAACTTACCGCCCCCTTTTATTGCTATAAACTAGAGCCAAAAAAACGGATGCTCTCACAGGATAACGAATTCGAAGACATTAATTTCCACACATCGCACAAGGAGTTCGCGTCGCGTGCAATTCTCATGCGAGAAACTTGAGAATGATTGTAGCTAACTGAAGTGTTAACAGTTTTGACAGCCGAATCCAGACGTGACAAAAATGGGCGGAAGAGGGTCGTTAAAGAAATGCTAACAGGCTCTCTCTCCCATTTTTCCCGCCTCCACCGCCCCCTTTGCCAAGTCGTGCGCGTCTTATTTTTGCTTTGCTCGTTTTAATACGTTCCCACTATACTATCTGAGAGCCTGGCATAGGCTACTTACCTTGGGATAGTCATACAATAATCTTAACAACATGTATTTTTCAAGAGTACTTTTTTTTTTCCGAAAATGCCTTGCAGTTAGCCCTCTCCCCCACCCTATACAAAGTTTAAGATACACGGG
This sequence comes from Porites rus, assembly GCA_964035705.1. Taxonomy (NCBI): domain Eukaryota; kingdom Metazoa; phylum Cnidaria; class Anthozoa; order Scleractinia; family Poritidae; genus Porites; species Porites rus. The sequence goes on along the minus strand of OZ038000.1, from coordinate 17,433,441 downwards.
TTCATCCTTATATGTGAAGTGGAGGGGGAGAGGAGGAAATGGGTATGATTAGTTTAAAAGAAGGCGCCACAATGGCAAATTTGTTTTTTAGACGTTTTTCCATGATTGTAGCTAGGGCCTGTTAATATTCTTCTGAGTTTCCTTGGTTTCCTGTCCTCCACAAGACGTTGACTGTATCCAGGTACCTTACTTTTCGGTATCCTCCAAATCGAAGAACTAAAACTTCCATTGACAACAGGTGCCTCCTCCAAGAATTCCGAAACGAAACGGAACTCGACCAAGAGAGAGTGAGCTTGCGGCACCAAACCCTTCATCACTCGCCATATACACTAATGCCTCGTCCTCTACCGAAGATGAAAAATCATCTGGCTGGGAATTTCAACGGGACAAAGTTCATATTCAGAAATATGTAGGCAAAGGTGCATTCTGTGTCGTGGCTAAAGCGTTCGCTGAAGGACTTGGGACCGTGGCTGTGAAAATTCCAAAAGGTATATTAAGTTAAAATCTTTCCTTTTAGTGGTTTGAACCCTGTGTTCATCTTAGAAGTAATCGTTCGGGTGAGTGTAGGCCTGAATATAATTGTTATTGATAATGACTGGCGTTACAACCTGTGCGGCATTCATCTTCAGAACCAAATTGAGTTGTACCCTGTCAGTTGATGGCATTAAACCCACCCATCTGAAGAGACACAGCTCACTTTGGCTCTAGATCTGATGGTGACCATGTCAGTCGCTGTCAACATCAGTCCTATTCAGGAATGAAATCATATTCCACATACTCTAATTGATCTTTCCACCCTTTTTTTTTTGTTTTTTTTTTTAACTTTTTACATGGACAAGTTAAGGAAAATCCATCGATTCCGCTGGAAAGTGATTTGTTGAAAACTAACGAAGATATATCTTCTTAACCCTTCAAACCCTGTAATCAAAATTTGAATTCTCATTTGTTGCCCCTATTTATTTCCTACAGAAGTAGGGAGAGAATTTGATAAAATATCAAGCAAATTCATCTTGAGTGATCATGTCCGTGATTCTCATGACCACTCTGTTCTACAAGGAGAAATTTGATGCTGATCACTCTTAGGGCTTAAAGGTTTAAAAGTCGCGACATTTTACAGACGTCTATATGGTAAGGGCACAAACTTGACCCCAACCATACCAACGTCGGTAAAATTTAGCAACTTTGTGGAGCTATATCTTTGCTCTCTTAAGACGTTTCACTTTCAACTTGGCAAGTTTAACTAATTCTAATGCGCTCTTTCCATTAGTGTCGACGGATTTCCCCTAACTGGTCCATGTCAAAAGTTTATAATCTTTGTTTTCACTTTGAGAATGATTTGGAAGCGCTGAAATCGTATCAGTGTGATTCAATCGTACTGCTTTAGCCGAGGAGTGTGCTTCCTTTTTCCTCCATGTTAGTGAAAAGTTGTAAAACGTCGTAGTGCTTGAATCGCAGAGGCGAGCCATACGGAGAACAAAAGAGCAAACTCTGCCACATGAGATTATAATTATTATTACTTACACTTTAAGACGGAATCCACCAGGAAATTGAGTAGTTTTACTTTATTTTCAGTGGACAAAAACCTTGTAACAGAATAAGTTAAACAATATCGCATTCTTTTTTACATTTTTCAAGAGCTATAAATGTAATTAGTTATCTGTAATAATACCAAAGAAAATTTCTCATGAGAGTCTGAGAAAAGAAATGTCAAATTGCACGAAATGACACTATACACATGAAATTTTCAGAATTCTACCTGTGTTTTCACAATTTCTTGTGAAATTTGACATTTATTTTCTCAGGCTCCCATAAGAAATAGTCTTTGGTGTTATTACAGGTAACTAATTATATCTACAGCCCTTGAAAAATGTAAACAGTATTGCGATATTGTTTAAATTACTCTGGTACAAAGTTTTTGTCCACTGAAAATTGAAATTACTTAATTTCCTGACGGATTCCGTCTTAATTTTCTCCTTCGAGGCAGAAAAAGCCCCGGACTCTAACAAGAAAGATCTCTTGGCTGAGTATGAACTGATGAAGCAGCTGCAGCCCCATCCTAACGTCATAAGGCTTATGGGTGCCGTTACACTCTCTGGTAAAATTTTCTCTTTTTTCCCGATATTATTACTGATTTAAAAGTGCGTTATTTTATGGAAGGCGAGTTGCGGCCCCTTGATTGACACATCTCAATCTCCGAACATCGTCCAATGACTTTCAATCAAATATTGTGTCTTTCGTGTAAGCTATGAAGAAACTGTCAAACCTCTTAAATGCAGACAGTAAAGAGGCAAGGCCACATGCCCATTACAGAGGTGTCCGTGTTGCTTCAGTTGGATCTTTCCATGTCTTTGAGACCAAGGGAAAAGAAAGAAAACTGTGTCCGTATGGATAGGTTTCTCCTCTTTTGTATCGGATAGTCATTATATGACAAGTCGTCATTCTTTTCAAAATTTGTGACATTATTGAATCCAATACCTGCCAATTTTTTTTGATCATGCACGCAGTCCACATAAAAAATCATCAAATTTCAAGCTATGCTTGTATCTATGCAACATATTTATGCTACTAAGAGTGCATCCTTACAGCATCTAAATCCCGGTGTCCTAACCTTATAATCTTCCTACGACCGGTGGTGGCTCTATAACTTTAAAACCGATTGAGATACGTTCACTAAAATTAGACATAATAATGAACTCATCATTACCAACATCTTGGTTATGGACCTTGTGCATCTCGCGTCTTTAAAAGATGAAAATCCCCGCTTTCTCTGCTCTTTTTTTAGACCCAATTATGGTGTTGTTTGAATACATACCTTACGGAGATCTCCTGGGATTCCTGAGAAGAAGCCGAGGCCTTGATGACAAATACTACAAAGACCCGGATGTGAAACCGTCAAGTTCACTCACATCACAGCAGCTTCTTAGGTTTGCGCGGGAAATAGCTGATGGCATGGCATTTCTTGCAGCCAACAAGGTACCAAAAGACCCAAGCGCTCTGTTGTACTGGTTATGAGAACCTTAACTATTTAACCATTTTTCTTTAAACTCGAGGTGAAGAGTGGTTGTTGTAATTAAAGCCACTATTCACCGAGACTGAAAAGAATAATAGTTTTAGTATATACACACAAAGTGATCTCAAAAAAATCAGAGGAGAAACCATTAAAAAGTACGATTTGATTGACGGATCAAATCACGCAAAAGTTTATAAATAGATCTTTGTAGATTTTTCAAAATTAAGTTTATCACTTCGCAAACAACGTAACAGCGTAATGGCTTAAATGGAACCGTTTAAAGTTTGAATGGTTGCCTTACCCGGGAAGAAAAGTAGAGCTTTGTTGTTCCCTTTTGGCTCGCCAAGTTTATAGCCAATAAGATTTGTTCAGCGTTTGCTGTGTCGTTCTTCGCGTGAAGTGCTGACAAAAATAGCGGCTCGCTTGCACGAGGTAAGACGTTGTCTTCATGTCGCATTCTTTTTCCTATTTACTTGAAACGTACAATTTTCTGGGAACATTTGCTTTCAAATTTGTTTGTCATAGACTTAATTCGACTTTTGGGCCAAATTTTTCTTATTAGGAAACGCTGAGTCCACGAAACGGCCTCTTCTACGCGAATAAACGGGAGTTGTAAACAACCCATCGAGAACAAAACTCGCCTACAGTAAATAGAAAAACGCCGTTTTGAATCCTTCGAAGTCTTCTCTTGCCTTAAAAAAGTCAACCCTTTTAAAGATCTTTCTCTTAAAAAATGGGAAAAACCCCGAGCTGACACATTAGCTACTCGCTAGGAGGTGAATATTGTGGAATAGTCCGAAATAGCGAACCAATCAGATTGCTTAATTCACCAAGATCACTGAGTGTGTGTATATAAATTCGGCATAAACACCATGTGCATGTAATTTAGTTACGAAATGTGGACGTTTGACCCAAACTCACTGCGGGGTTAAAAGGTCGTGATTGTCAAATGCAGTTATTTTTATTGCATTATTCGCTTCAACGTTGGCGCAGGGACATGTCTAGCTCGATATGAGGCTGACGAGTTGCTCTGTCGAACCAGGCCGGTGCATGCATGCAAAAACAAGTATTTGTGATGAGCGGATGTTATGTAGGCTGTACTGTAGGTTAGCAACGATGTGGCAGATTAGTAATTCCTCTCATCAGCTTCGGTGCTTCATAGGTAGGCTCCGTCTGTTCCGTCCTCTAAACTTTCAGCAACTTACTGTACCTTCCTGTGGTGGTTATTTACTTTTTTCAAGGGCATCTTGTTACTGTTTTCTGTTAAATATCTGTTCGGAGAGGCAAAATTGCCTAGAATTTTCTATAGCTTGAGGAAGACTAAAAATTTCCGGATGACCGTTTTTCGAAGCTTATCTTATAAATTCCCGACAATTTTCCAAAGTCAAATTTTTCGCATTTCACTCCCCAGCTGTTTTCCGAAGTAAAAGAAAACCTAAAATTTTCTGATTCGAAAATGCGATAGAGAGAGGAATCAGAGAAATTCTTACTGTCGTAAAGCTTTAAATTGCATCTAAAATTTTCGGGAAATAAAACTGAAGCACGTGTAATTTCGAAAACACTCAAGTTGCCCTATGATGACCGAACAGATTTCACTCAACTAAACAGGGACTGCCATTGGTTAATTCTTGGTCACGTGGCTTGACTAAAATCAAATGTATCCCGATCGTGATACATTAAGTAATGTACCCCGCTCGGGCTACATTACAGCACGTGATCAAAGCATGGTGGAATATCGCGTGACAGAAGGCGGGAAAACACTGCCAGGTCCTGCCAGTTTTCTTTTTGGCGAATGAACACAACAACACAAACACGAAGCCTCAAGCTAAAAAGCAACGATTTTTAAAGTTATCCCAGAAATTCCCAGAAGAAAAAAATTAGCTAGTGGAGGAAAATGATGCAGGTAATAAAACGAAAGTACTTTGTTAATCCTTCATACAGTGGTTTTGACAATTAAATTTGTGTTGTTATAAATACCGAGTCGACTGTTTTGGTTCGCTCCGGTTATTCTTTTGTTGCTGTTGAAGTGAAAGTCTAGAAATATAACAAAATGCTTTAAAATGTCAGGTCTCTCGGGAAACCAGTTAGTTTTGTTTTCCCTCGAGTCCTCTGAGTTTCCCGAGACGAAGTCGAGGGAAACATCAGGACTCTCGCGAAAACAAAACTAACTGTTTCCATCGGGAACTGACATTAAGTGTATAATGTACTTTTTCTCTGCAGATTATTCACCGAGATTTAGCAGCAAGAAATGTGCTTGTAGGTGAAGAAGAAATTTGTAAAATAACAGATTTTGGAATGGCGAGAGATGTGCAACAAACTGATATTTATCAGAAACGGACCAAGGTAGGTTGAGAATGCTGACTTAAAATTAAATGGACAGTATTGTTCAAAGTTCTCATAGTAAACTTAAACAACCTTCGATAAACAGTAAGTATTAAATGAAAACAACAACAACTGATGTAAATACTACACAGGGCCTTAATAACTTACAAACACATTTATTAAGTTCAAATCGCTATTATTTCAAGCAAACACAGCGGCATAATGTCCCTTGACCTCCACCCCAGTTCAATCAGAAATTTTGCGATTCTTATATTTTGCTTATTCCTCGGGGAGCGAGTTAATACTGTGAATTTTGTCGAAACTCGCTTTGCGCGTGGAACGTGCGTGGAACGCACAGCGGGGTAGAAACACGAGTTGGCTATATGTTGTGGTTCAATTTTATCCTTGGTTTAAATTTAATTGTCCCTTGTTTCAAACTCATAATCATGCATAATTATACCCCCAAATAAAGGAAATTAAATTTAAACTAAGGATAAAATTGAACCACAACATATATATTTATGTATCTTGACTTCCGATTGGTAGTCCCTCCCCCTTTGTTTGTTTGTTTGTTTGTTTTAACCATATTTTTTTACATATTGGCTGGTTTCAGTTTATTCATTCTTATTTATTCTGCCCTCTTACAGCGTCGCGAGGTGTTGCGATAAACGTACTTCTTGTTAACAAACCGATATTTCATTCCATTGAACGATTACAATGGTATTGTATTTTAATTAATTGTCGGTAACTTAATGTACTAAAAATTGAATATCGTAGAGCCGCTTGCCAGTGAAGTGGACCGCAATGGAGTCGCTGCTCTACGGATTATGTACTTCAGCGAGTGATGTGTAAGTTTTTCTCTTCACAGTTTAATACTCCAAATGTTCGCCAAATTAATTTAAACTTTCCATTTTTTTTTTTTTTTTAATTAAGAACTCATTTCTAAAGTTTTCAAAAAGTGATAACAATTAGAGGCATAAAAACTTCAACAAAGCATCTCCAAAATGCTCTCACAGATGTTGTTCAAACATCACGAACATTGAGGCAGTTATTGTAGGATCAAGCTCTCGTAAGTACTCGTAAGTGATTGTGTAAAAAGAAAATTCCAAATACGGCTGAAAGTAAAATAGATAATGACGTCATTTCGTTGCTACGACGACTCCGATGTTAACACAACATTGCTCATAATAAATTTTCATACTGCTGTAATCGTTTTTCCATATCCTTGTGAATGTCGACAGAGTTCATGGTCTAAGTTGGAAGGTATTGGCCCTGAAAATCAAATCGAACCACCTGAAGGGCCTGTTTACTGAAAACACAGCAAAGCCTACCAGTCAGAATTCCTTTTGTGCTCTTAAATTAATTTGCTGGCGCACAGGGCTCAGTGTTAAGGGCTTCAAGTGTCTGTTAATTGCCTTGTCTGTTTCATGTATTTTCTTTTAGCTGGAGTTATGGCATTGTGCTGTACGAAATTTTTACGATAGGTAAGATCGCATGTCACGTTCTTTTAACCGTTGTAGTTTTAAGATTATATTTGTCGTTCACATGTTCAGTTCTACACTTTTAGACACTTTAGCCCCTATGGATAGGGTCAAATGGTCAACAATGCAAATCTGTATTTATGAACCGAGTTAGCTTTCAGTTCAAATGATTAAGTTGGTGAGCAACGAATTAGGATGCATAGATCCGTTCTAGGGATAACGCTGTTTCGAAATTCTGACCAATCTTGCCAAAGTTCTATTTAAAAAACCTACTAATCATTTTGGGAAAAATCCACCTGCTACTCTTTCCACGCAAATTTTTCTTTTCCCTGGATAGTTATCGGGCAAGCGAAAGAAAGACTCTTTTGGTATAGGCGTTTATAATCGAAATCAATTACCTGAATTGAGATGATGGCATTTGAAATACTCAATCGACACTTTCAAAACCTTTGTAGAGCCCATTTATAAAGTATGCATGCTTTTTAGGTGGTAAGCCATATCCCAATCTCCAGGCACATCGTCTTCCGTATCTGCTAAAAGAGAACTACAGAATGCCGAAGCCTGCCCACTTGGATGATGATATGTAAGTACAACCTTCATTTGTTTATTGCCAGCCGACGGACTTAATGTTGTTGTTTCTATTGCCATAATTAGTATTTGGATTGGATTGTTATTGTTTTGTACTTGTTGCTTATTTTTGTTATCTGCCTATTATTGCTTCAATTGTTAATTATTTTTATTTATTTCAAGGTACTCCATTTTTTGCGATTGAATTAATTTTCAATTTCATGTTCTCATTTAGCCTGCGAAAACATCCGTTTCTCCTCGCTCTTCGCCGCTGGGACGTTTCGCGCGGAGGAACGTCTGTGACTCAGCGGCAGAAAATCCATACTGATGACCCAAATCAATGTTTACAAAATAGTCCGGTAGTCATGGGGTTCCAAATACAAATTTATTCAGTTTTTATGTGTCTTCTGGTCGATTTTGGTAAAGTGTTGTGTTCATCTCCCAACAAGCTCCACATAACTCAAACGCTTCTTCTAGAGAAGAGTATATTCCACAAATATTGAATGTTTTGCTCGAGATTCTTCGCGTTTACGTTTGACCTTTGTGGCCTTTTGTCTTTTGTCTGTCATTCGTAAACAACAGCTAAAACAACGTAACTTCTCCGTCGACCAATCGGCGCTTCTGACCGGATTCCGGACAGTTTTTACGTCATCAGTATGGACTTTCTGTCGCTGAGTCGCAGACGTTCCTCCTCGCGAAACGGCCCCAGTGGCGAAGAGCGAGGAGAAACGGATGTCTTCGCAGGCTAGTTCTCATTTCACTTTCAGTGTAAACGTTCAATCTTTTTACTACAAACTGCCATTAAGGGCGTTTGCCGGCACCCTTTCTCGAGAGTCTTTAACGATATTAATTGTTTTTTGTTAATGGAAACTGCAATCCATCTTCATTGCAGTCTGTCAACTTATTTATTTATTTTTATTTTTTCACTCTAGCTATGCTCTTATGTGCCAGTGCTGGGTAAGCGAGCCTGAGCGCCGACCATCCTTTGATTCAATAGGCAAGACGATCAAAAGATTACAACAATGTCATAAGGTAGTTACAGCTTGTTACTTATATGTGTGTGCTTTCATTAATTAATTAATTATTTTTTAATTTACTTATTTGACATCCCTGTTAGAAAAGTCGTTAGGTAATCAATATCAAAAACAATTGAAGAATTTGGAAACTCGTCAGTCTCGTACCGGAACCTATTTAGGTATGAATATAAAAATTGGAACTGAAAGGATTTTTTCCTCTTTGTCTTATTTTTAGGAGGTTATTTACATGAACGTCTACGATGAAAACTTGTATGGAAATGTGGAAGAATGGGACTAGCAGCTAGAGTTCACTAGGGATGCTTACCAGCCATTAAGCTAAATCCCACCTAAAACGTCGAGCGAACGGTTAATATTTAGTAATAATTAGTCACTGGTCCATGTCTCACGCTATACATATTTGCTGTTGTTTTAGATCCACAAGCCAGTCAACGGGTAAATCGCATACCATTATACGACTGAGTAACCCAAACTTTTATGTCAGTCAAATTGTACTGAGCACCCTTGGGCCCTTATTAAAGACCTCTCTCAACTTATGCTCAGTAAAAGGCAGAACTTTCTCTCATATTCCTTTCGGCTGAGTTGACTTATGTTTGGTGTCAAGAAACGTTCTCTGTCTCAAGTAATGATTCAGAAACCAGCAATGAGAAAAGCCTGAATGGTAGCAGCCGTTTGCCCCTGAGTACCTCACTTACTTGGTTGAGTTGAGACAGGTCTTAATGTTGCTTACGAAGGCTTAGTACCTCTACGTAAACAAAAACAAAACAGTGGACCCCGACCTTAACGCCTAGTCGGTATTGTACTGACACCCTTAGCTTCTTAAAGAGAGAGAGGGAAGTGGGGTCTTGACAATTTAAACTGTAAATTAGTACGAATGTAGTTAGCTTTCCAAATCGCGGACCGAAATAAAGTCCATGAGTTGCGTATAGAAATTGGGTGATTTAGATAGAAACAAAGTAATATAAAAATAAATTTTCCAAATTGAATTTTAAATTATTTTTGTCATTTAAATTGAAGAGTAAATATTTTCGCCCAAAGGGGAGGTACCTTATAAGTCTATGATTTGTAAATTACAAAGAAAAAAGGCAAAACTAAGCAAAGGAAAAGACAAGAAAAGAAGCAAAACAGAAAATAACAAAAACATCGATGTATCTGGAACAAGCTTCTTAAAAATAAATTATTATTATTAGAAAACCTTAGTTGACTGTGGATATCTGACTTAGCCAGGAAAACGTTTTATTAATTTGCGCACCTAGCCGTTAATAAGAAAGATACCTTTAGATTCCAGGACGAGAGCGACTACGAGTACGAGATTTGATTAAAGTTTTTTCGCGTATTGTCATAAAATAGACACCCCGGAATTCTTCATTGTACTTTTTTTCACCAGAAAAGCTAGCACTGTCGTCGTTATTGAAGGAGGTTTATGACCTCTCCCGATTGCACACTGCAAAAACTTCTTACATTTGATAACTTGTTCCCGCCACTACGAAACTCTCCGCGCTAAAACTCGCGGTAGAATGACGACGGCTACTACGTTTTCCCGCCAAAATGACGCTGCCTCACGCTAGAGCACTACTTACTGTTGAGAAAATCTCGCACTCGTAGTCGTTCTCGTCTTAGAATCTAAAGCTCTCTAATGTCTACTATCCCATCCTTGGGGCTGTAGTGATACTGCTATTTGGGTCCCTGGCTGTTATATATAAGTTATCTTATAAAATCGGATGAGCTTCGTAGTAGCTTGTGTCACCATGGAGCTTTATACAAAGATGAAAATGCTTATGCTTTAACAAAGTATGTTCTTGTAAGAGCTAACATTTTAAATGCGTATATTTAATATGACAACTAGGAAAGGTAGGCTCCCTGCAGCTCATAGCCACGTGACCTGCTTCAAGTGAAGTTTGTGGATACAACTAAAAAAAGGAGGTAACGAAAGCATAAAACCTACTTTTTGAGGAGATTGACACATAAGTCTAACGCTTTATGGGTGTTGTGTTTTTAAAAAGAATTGCCGGACGGCATTTTAACAGATAGTATAGTTCGTTAAGTCACAATAAAATCTCAATGTCACAGGTGGCAGACCTAATACTGTTTTATGCTCTTTCCATCTTAGTAGGTTGTATCCCATAATTCTGGGATCGGTCACTTGACCCTAAGCTGCATGGGGATTTTTTGCCCCCAATTTTGCACTCCTTTTTTAGCTTTAAGTTTAGAAAAAATAAATGAATAAAGCTGTGATTGCTTTTGATTCCTGTGTTCCCTTCTCGTCTTGCCTTGATAATAACTTTTTTTTCTAATTGTTTTTGAAAGATTTATTTCATCGTTTTCCTTATTATGTCTCGATGTGTAGCTGTAATTTTTAATCATTACTCCGAGGATTACGTTTGGACATATTTGAATTAGAGACTATGGAAGAATGGTGAATTTCTCAGTGTATACAGCATATAATAAACACAATACCGCACTGAAAGTGTGCTACACGCTATTTACGCATTCTTGGTTGTTGTATGAGAATCTCACTCGGCAAACTGCACTCACTTGTTAATTAACTTCCTCTGGTACGTCAACAGCTCTTGCGTGAATAATGTACGCACGCAGATTCTCTTATGAAAAATGCCATAGATTGTTTTTTCAAATGAATTCTTGAATGTCGCTTCAGAAACTGCAACTTCTCTATTAGTATTTTATTGTCGCCGACATTAAAAGCTAATTAACGCATGCAAAGCACTTTGGCCGAGTCAACCATAAATGAAGCTGTCCTCCAGGCCCCGGTTGCTCATATTTTGTATGGTTGCGCAATCCACCGGATAATTTACTATCCAGCTGAAAAATGTTAGTGAAAAGAACTGCATTATGTATCCGTAAGGTTGTAGATTTATCGGATGGATCTTGTTATCCACCTTTTGAATAACTAGGGCCAGCAAATTATCGCGGCGTAAGTTTCCCCATTCAGATTTAGTGCTTTAACTTTCAACTTACTTGACTTCGTTAATGTTACAACATTTATGATGAGGCTAAGTATTATCCGAAGAATTTGAAAGGTCGAGAACATGCTTCGTTGAATAGAAGCATTGAAGACTCATTTATTCAGTTTCAGCTTCGACCTAAGGTAAAATACTCACAAATACCCGAAAAGGTTCCTGGATTTGAGTTTAAAACAATACACAGTTGTACACAGGTCTTCTGATCGGAATTGGTGAGTATATTTACCTTAGGGCGAGGCCCAGTACGCTGTATAAATGAGTCTTCAGTGCTTCTATTCAGCGGCCGCGACGAATTGGAATGTAGAGTATACTTCAGAAAGCCAAATCGATCCAATAATTGTTTACAGTCGAACCTCCACTAACGGCCACCTCTCTACAACGGCCACGAACTTTTGTCCCGGCTGACAGTCCATACATTGGCTCTTGTTGAAACCTCTATACAACGGCAATGGCCACTAAAGCGTGTTCCCAACTGCCGAAATAACCTCTCGTCAACGGACAGTTTTTTCAGCAAGTGATGAAAAAGCCAAGAATGGTCATGAAATTTGATCTATATGGCGCGTTGATGATTGATCACGGCAATCATACCTTGATTTTGATCCATTTTTGCTGCTGTAGTAAGCAGGAATTGTTTGCGATACTTATAGCGAATGTTGCGAACCTTGCTCGTTTTTTCACGTTAATATTTTGATTCAAAACATTATTCAAGACTTTTGGGGAATATTTTTTCTCTGTTTATTAATTATGATCATGATTGGATTTACCATTGTAGGATACAGTAAGCATGAAGTTAGCACGATAAGCTTATTGTACTCCCTAAGAAAAATTTGGCCATATCTTGTTGCATCCCTACCTCCCCATAACGGCCACCTCTCCACGACGGCCACCTTCTTTTGTCCCGAAGGTGCCTGTTGTGGAGAGGTTCGACTATATGTATTCATTCAAAATAATTGCTACCTTGAAACAGGCCTCGATCGATGTTAAGTTTCCCTCTTCATTTGTCTGTTCCACGGCAAAATGGAACAGCATTTTCAAAAATTTCCAAAACGAGGACAACCTTGGGAGGTATACCCAAATTTCCGACAATTTTTCCGGGAAGTTTTCTTTCCATTCAATTTTGTTTCCGGAATTTCTAGAACCTTAAGTTGAATGATTTGCATTTCGGACATTTAACCGGTTTCCGGAATTTTCTAGAAAATTTTTTAAGAAATCTCTGTACCATTTTCCGCTGCTTACAAATTATCGAAAGTTTTAGTTGAATGGAAAGCGCCCTACGACGTCACTTCTATGGACTAACGGTATAATTATTAAAAACTGAATCACTGGATAATGCATTTTTAGAGCTCTAATTGGCTTAGCCATCATGGTATATGAGCCATTATACCATGCTCTCCTAAGATGCTAACTCTACGCGTCCGCTCAAAATAAAGCAAGTTGAAAATCGGTTGTTGTTACAAAAGTCGGGAAGGATTCTCGATATTTGTGGGCGTTTTAATAAAACAATTATTCCACTCGCGCTTGTTTGATATGAGATGATTATAGCCAACTCATATCCAGCGCGCACTTGTGGAATAATTATTAATTATGAAGCCACTAAAATGGCTCGATGTCATGCCAACAAATTTGGCAAAAATGCGTCTAAACATAAGCGTCCTAGAGATAATATATGACAGAAGTTTGGTTTGAGGGGCGTCCATGGCAACCACTCCTTCATAGATACACCTGACCTATTGGTCTCCTTTGGCTGAAGTTACACTTTTAAATTCATTTCGATGCAAGCTAAGCATCCAATTCGTCAAGGCTCTGGTAAAGCTTTGTGTCGTAGTCTTCAAGGTTGATGTAAGACTGTGAATTAAAAGTCAACAAGTGAGACTAATGGATACTAATATACCTAACGATGGATACAAAATAATTAACAGTTATTGGACGAGGTTGAGCAAAATATTTTGTTTTGTCAATGGCGGGCAGATCAATTATTCGGCTGAGGTAAATAATTGATCTGTGAGACACTGACAAATCACGATATTTTCGGATAACCGAGTTCGAAAATTGTTTTATCATTCAGTCACCGAGTTTGTTTTTTTGATAAATTTCTTCGGGAAGTTTGCATTTTCACCCAAGAGCGGAGAAAAGCGTGATTTCATTTACACATGAGCAGAATATTATTTGCAGCCAAACACAGTTAGACGACATTGCTCGAGAGCAGACCATTATTTGTAAGTAGTTATTATCAGGTCACGTGGTGGGCTCCCGGATTAATGAAAATTAAGAAAAATCTGCATCGAATGATAATCCTTCCTTTTATTTGATCTAAAGTTGTATGGCTATGTTTCCAATTTGAATTGATACCCTACATAATTTGAAGTCTCTTTTTCTAATAGGTTACCTCCTTCTCATCGCCCATCGCTTTCATCATTTTCCTGAGCTTTGTAAACGAAGGTCGTTCCTCAGGTTTTTTATCCCAACAGGACTTCATGACGTCATAACTATATGACAGAGAATAATTTAAGGAAAATAAGACACAACCGTGAGTGGCGTAGCTGCCTTAATTTAAGTTATTAACCCCAGGCTTAACAGGAATTTGAGCAAAAATGATAAGTGCAGGTTATCATGACAAGTGCTCTGAAAATATTTTTCTCGATCGAACTAAAAATGGGCAATTCTAGAAGGAAGAGTCTGCTGTTGGCAGCACCTTTTGCAGTCCTCAGAGAGAAATTTACTTTTTCCGTTCTGAATATCTATTATAATTGCTTGAACTAACGCTGTTGTGTCGCTGTTTCGCTTTCTATGAGCAGTTCCCAGACTCCTTAGGTTAGGACGTCTATCCTGGGCCGTCTGCTTTTTTTCTGCTTGCTTTTATAGTTTCATGATAAATTTATTGAGACGCTTGTGAAGCCACAGCTTGCGAAGCCAAAGATCGTCATTAAATGCCACGAGGAGGGTAAAAACGTAGATGTGATCCTCGATGTCAACAGATCGTCTCTCATCCTTAGCCCTCTTGCACGCATGTAAAGAGATGCACATTGACTCATGGGAAAGAGTTATCAGTGATTTTCTTACAAAAACAAGCCAAGAAGACTTGCATTTGATTGACTGGTGGTTAATAATTAATGCTGAAACTCAAACTTTCCTTTAAAAGTACTGATTTTGGCATTCTTTTTCGGTCCAGCCATATGGCTCCCGGTTAAATTTGTACCATATAAACGTGTCAAACAAAATAATAGTCATCATCATCATTATTGTTATTGTCATGGTTAACTTCCTAGCCTTCAACGGAAAAAATGCCTGGGTAAGCCCCTGACTGTACGAGTAATGTCTACTCTCCTGCTGAGTGTACTCTTAGACAAGAGGTTTTGCTAATTTTTAGAGCGAGCTGTTAAATTACTTAATATGTATACCAGAGATACTAGGAACGAATCATCATTGACAGACATTAATGTCCTTTATCATTATTACGCAGGCAACATGCTTACAGATCTGTGGCCAGATTTTTTCCATCTTTCGACACATTGGTGCAGTTTAACAGAGCTCACTTGATCTTACCTCAGATTGAGATAAATTAAGCCAGGGAACATAGACATTCCTTATTGTGTTCTTATCGAAAGGTATAATTGGCCAGCTTTGCATTGCTAATAAGTGTTTGCATGACTTAATTGCAAAGAAGACAACAAAAGTAAGCCCAACATTAACTTACAGTTTTGTATCTAAATGCGATGGCCTGGGCATTCTGTAACCTTCCTGAAGTAACGATGAGAGAGCTTTTCCGTCTACCTTAGGATAAGGAACACCTCCTATCAAAAAAAAAGTCAAATCAAAACAGGGGAAACTCAATTATAAGCAATAAAAATTGTCATGGAAAGGCGAAAGGTAAGAAAAAATTTCACCGTTCACTTAATTAATTGAACTTGCTTTTGATATTCCCGGTGGCTAGGATGTTCCGAGTTATGGTACATACCGGTAAGGTGGGACCGGCCCGCTTTCTTGCAGAGCAAGGTCCGCTTTGTGAGCGCACCGCAACATTAATTAATTTTTTTCTCTTACCTATAGTAAATATCTCATACATAACAATTCCATAACTCCATCTGAAAGAAAAAAAGACTAAGTTAGGCACCAGCAGTAATAGCCTTATGTTATATTGTCTTTAATAGTAATGCCTTTTTCATGTAGTAATCTAGGCTGTCATGTGAATCCGCCAAGGGTAAAAAGGTGGGATATTTGTCTTCAGTTGCATCTACAAATTTTGGTTGTCCCATTACAAGGAAGTCAACGCGATGTGCGCCGTCCAGCTGAGCTTAATGTATAAAGCTCTCCTAAATTGCACAGGGCCTAAAGTTATCATATGGCAAGCCTTTTCAATAAGTTAATACGGAAGTAACTTACACATCACTCATCGTTGTGCATATTCCGTACATCAATGACTCAAATGCTGTCCATTTAACAGGAAGACGACCCTACGTATGAGACGAAATTCAACTAATGATCAGCACAGTTTCCTTGTTTATTTTTTAATAGGTTGTTTTAACTTGCAGTTATGTTCACAATTTTACAAATAAATTAACGTTTTCCTTCACGAAATGAAAAACAAAAAACAAACAAAGAAAAAAAATGTAACAAATCGGCAGATTGCCAATAGGCTCACTTCCCCACCCTAACAAGTAAACAATTAGTAGAACCTCGTAGTGGAATGCAGTTTCTTCACAAACTGTCCCTCCATTATCACTTTATTATTCTATCCAATAAACTGCTTAACTCTCGCTCATTACCGTTGCAGTTCGCCTGTACAGGTCTTCCTGGAACACATCTCTAGCTAAGCCAAAATCTGTAATTTTGCAGATTTGTCCATCTCCTACCAGAACATTTCGAGCTGCAAGGTCTCGATGCAGTATCTACAAAAGAGAACAGAACTTCTGTAATGGCAGCTTTTTTAAGGTTTCTGCTCTACAGTATATTTGGCGTATTAGACATCCATTCAACACTTACACAAACCTGCGTACGCAGTCGAGGAAAATTCTCCTAAGCTGAAAAACACTGTTACTGTACTAGACGTTGATACTGAAAATCGAAGTGCGGAGAAAAGGGCGCTTCAATGTTTCAATCTGAGTATTTTTATATGAAAGTAAAAATAATCTTTCATTGATAACAAAGCTAACTAGATAATCCTATTAACAATTAAATTTCGCTTTAAAAAAATTATTCCGTCAAAGTAGCTATTTACAGTTGCTTTCAATTAAAACAA
Organism: Porites rus; assembly: GCA_964035705.1. Classification (NCBI taxonomy): domain Eukaryota; kingdom Metazoa; phylum Cnidaria; class Anthozoa; order Scleractinia; family Poritidae; genus Porites; species Porites rus. The sequence continues at coordinate 17,416,810 of OZ038000.1, read as the reverse complement.
AACACTTTAAAACTTTAGATTAAAAAATTCATTTCAATTAAAAAATATTCGAATTAAAAACGTTTCATTTCAATTAAAAACAATTCATTTTGATTTTTCAAAAATATATTTTCAAAGGTAAACGTACTCTGACTAAAAGAAGGAATAAAATAGCGTTCTCGATGCATGTCCGTATTGAATGTTTGCGAGTCCTTTTTCAACATCTAAGTCAGTGTCCGACAGTTCTAAATTGACTCTTCTAGAAACTCGGGAGCCTCTTAAAAAAAATGATGATGATCTCAGCAGCGCAAAGGACACTTTTCCCCGGATCCATGACATGCTAGTCGCAAAGCTTTGGCTTTTCTGTTTAGCAGCGAGTAGGTCGACACCATGATCGTTTATATCCCATAACATACATACCTTTTCTGAAGCCAAAAATTCCATCCCGTTAGCAATATCCCAAGCAAACCCAAAGAGTTGCTTCGGTCTCAACGAACTTTGAGGTTTGATATCTGGGTCTTTGTAGTAATTGTCTTGGAGTCCTCGGCTTTTCCTCAAGAACCCAAGAAGGTCCCCGTAAGGTACGTATTCTGTAATTACCATAACAGGATCTGGTGGTGAACGCAAGTAGCTGTGTCAATGGCAATTTTTACTTATTGCTATTGAATACCAATTGCAAGTAGAGTACTTAACCCTTTAAGCCCCAATGTCCGCATACAAATTCTCCAAACTGATCCCCTCACATTTTCTTAATGAATTGAGAGAATTTGATAAAATATCAAAGCATTTTCTGTGGGGTGATCATTTTATTAGTTCTCATAACCTAATCTCTTCACAATGTATGGGTATCGTCAGGAGAAAATTGATGTTGGTCACTTAAGTTGCAATTACATTCAGGGAATAAGCCGTAGAGTCACGGTCCTCAATCTAATTCTTTACCCTTCAAAGGAATTGTGCCACGATATTTTAAGTCATTTTGGCATCGTACAAAACTAACTTGACCTGAAAGTAACTTGCAAAAAGTAGTACAACACAGCAACTAGGCTCGACGCAGGATGATTTAGGGGTGACACGGATTACTCACAATCTTACTATGCTAATTATTTCCAGGTGCACAAACCGTAGACTTAAGCCAAAACCTCTTCCGCACTTCTGAGATGCTCGTTTATTCCATAGACGTTGTTTACCCAGATTTGGTGAAGGTTGGTTACTATGTTGAAAGCTTTTTGAGGTCTTAGACAACATGAGGCCAAGCCCCATTTGCCTGCAAAAATGCAGGTACAAAGCAGAACAAATAAAATCAGCAAAATGTTTCAGTTTAAGTATTGATGAGGGCCATTTCAGAGTCACAGTAAGTTATCCCATCCAATTACTGTAACAACTTTGCAAGGTCTGCCCTACTTTATTACCATTTAATTAGTATTTCTGAGTTATAATATTTTAAAACATCATAGCATAGTACATCAAACCTAATTTCTAATCGCTTCCCCTGCTATTTGTACCTCAAAGGTGATATGAATTTGCCAGATATACGTCCCGTGAAAAGTGCTACCCCAGAAGACGTAGCGTTTATTGGAGACATTGTAATAAGGAAGTTTCTGTACATCTCTGCTTTTCATACCTGTCTTTGTGACGCAACCCAGCAACTGAATCACATTTTGATGTGGTGGAAGCTTCTTCATCGTGTTCAGCTCAGCCAAAATGTCTTGTCTATTTTCATCAGTGGGGTTATCTGCAAAAATCCATGTTTTTTGAAAACACCTTGTTCGATAACTGTGACCTTTTTTAAAAAGTCTATACAAAGTCTATGCATTCTTGACAATTCTAGGTAAATGAATCATATCAAAATGACCATTTTTAATAGGCCTTATTATTTTTTTCAGAACAAGCGGTTTTAAGGAAATTATTGGACATTAGATTCTCATACAAACACTGTAATTTCTCACGCGGTTACCTACTCTTTAAGATGGCTTCCAAAACCTTGATAAGGCATATTTATAACAGTATAATTACTTAGCCTTACCTCTTAGCATTTTAATTGCGACGAGGCGATTCCCACTGTCTTTGTCGAACTCCTTCACCATGCCCTTTGCGACCTGGCCAAATGCTCCCTTGCCTATTATTTTCACCAATACAACGCTTTCCAGCGGAATTTCCCAGTCCTTCTCGTTTGGATTAGGCATTAAAGGTGGTATGACGCAATAATCTTGACGCGCAGAGTCATATGGCTCGTTAAGACTTTTATCTACTTCGACGTCTGTGTATGTTGATGGTAGCAGATTCTAGTTATAAGAGCAAGTATTAGGGAGCTTAAGCAACAGCGTTTTTGAGCGACGGACGTCAACCGGAAGTGGACTTTTTGCATCATTGGGCAGTGGTTTGGTTACTAAAAACTCTCGGGTAAATCGTCTTCATAAGAGAAAACAAACTTTGCAATACAAATTTGTTATCGTCAAGGCATATGAAAAAAGAGAAGGGCTCACTTCCGGTTGATGTGCGTCGCCTGTTCGGCTCAGTTGGGAGAGCGCTGGTCTGCTGAGGGGGAGGTCTCGGGTTCGATCCCTAGCCGGACCAACACTCAGGGTCTTTAAATAACTGAGAAGAAAGTGCTGCCTTTGTAAAGACATCTGCGAACGGTTAGACTTTCTAATCTTCTCAGATAAGGACGAAAACCGTAGGTCCCGTCTCACAGCACTTACACTTATCTGGTTCTTGTGGGACGTAAAAGAACCCCCACCACTATTCGAAAAGAGTAGGGGACGTAGAACCCGGTGTTGTGGTCAACCCTCACATATCACATCATTCACAGCATGGGTTGGGTGGGTATATTAAGCTCATAAATGGACTGAAGGCGGCTGCCGGTGGCGCCTTTGTATGCTGACGTCCGAGATTACTGATGACATGTTAATATGTATTGTAAGAGGGTACGTCTGTTTTCCTCTCATCTACGACTCTTCATTCATTCATTCATTCATTCATTCATTCATTCATTCAAAAACGTCTTTTCTTAAGCTCCATGATCAGAAAAACCGCATTGAGTTTCTACCTACCTATCCCTCCCTTAAAGCATTTTCGGTTGAGGGGAGGGGTCATGGGTGGACTTTTCCAGAATCTTATACAGACCACAAGGTCTCAGTCAATAGGTTAGTTACCCGTTTAGTTTCCTGGAAAAAAACATTTTGCCTGAAACTCTGGGAGGCGAAAGAGCTATCGAGGCTATAACTAAAATAAGTTCGCTCTGACTCGCAATAATTTCCTGACCTTGCTGCTTTTTCCACCAGTAGTAAATACGTCGATCTCGACAATTAAAAATTATGCGTTTTTGCGACTCTGAATTTTATACCTTTTTTTCTTTAAGTGATATTACACGTTTTCTACGTCAAAGTCTTTCCATGGGTAATAACCACACTGCAAATTTCCCGAATGGTGGAATGCAACCAACTTCACTATCTTGTCCTGAACTTGGGGTGTACGTAGATTGAATTGACATTTTCAGGGTTAAGTTACTATCGACTACTGAACGTAACACTGTATAGTTTAACTCAAAAGATGTACTTATAGCGGGTAAACCTTGTACACATGCAATATTTAAACGCGTTACTAGGAAAATGGTTTATCTATCTTTGTTACAAGTATGGGCAAAAATTTTTTTTCCTACCATTTCCATTCCATTTACACCTGGACCAAATGTTCGAGAATTTCTATACAGGAAGGAAATACATTTGTGACATGTTAGAATAGTGCCTATGTGAAAGATTTAGTATGATATCATGTTTGTAGAAACTGGGAAATAAGAACCTTACTTCTGAATGCTCACATGGGGACTAATCTCGGAAACGGAAAACCACACGCCAGGGCTGATTAGTGACATTTTTAATCTGACTTGAAATGATTTACAGATTATTGTTATATTACAACAAGAACGTCGTTAATTGTTGATGGTTGAGAAAGTAATAAATTACACCTCCTTTCCTTGTTTAGTCTCCTGCCTTACTCATTTTTTAAATTTAAGATTTTTTTGTACCCCTTTTCTACTTTCAGTAACACATACCTTTTATCGATGACAACTGGTGCTACAAAAAAGAAAGGAGGTAGTTTAGTTACCAACTTATGTGGTCGTGTTAGGTGATGCAGGAATCGCGTGCATTCCTTGATAAATTAGATGCATGCATTCCATTAAGGGGTAGAAAAGAGGAACTGAACAGCAAATTGGGAACAGACTCTAGTAATTACCATAATTATGGTCATGTAGCAGCTGCTCGGAAGCTGAAAGCCAATTCTTTTGTACCCAAACCGGAAAACAGTGGAAAACAATAATAAACAATGAATTACCATTGTTTAAAAGAGCGAATCGGGAGAGACCCTACGAGCAGCTCCTTCATTACCGTTTAAAATACGCTCGCTTCGATCTTACTCGTCCCCAGTCATCTCCGATGATTCACATACAGGATCAAAAGCAGCAAGAGACTAATGATTTAGCGCGTCAAGGCATGCGCACTCACTGAGGGGACAAAGGACGGAGAAACAGTGCCTCTACTAAGTATTTTCTCTTCTCATCGTCCCCACCACCTCCCTCCCCTTTTGTGTTCTTTTTGTTAGAATAAAAAAAACAGACTGTCATAAGTTAAGAGACAACTGGAAAACCATTTGCATTTTTATCCACCAGAATAGACAAATGTAAGGGCGCTATCCCTCGATTTATGAGAGAAATTACAAACGCTGCTCCCTCTGAATACCACCAAAGTTCTACATTAGGCTATCACTGAGAGGAAACTGCTACAATTGCAAGTAGAGTAGAACTTTTTCAGTGAGGGTATATTCTACGCTTACCCAATTATTACTTTTACTGACAACTCTCTTGTTACCAAGGATATGTGACAAACTAAATGTAACACAATCCCTAGTTCTCCACATCTCTATTGGGGGACACCTTTTTCAAGCCGCGGACAGTTCTTTTAGACACAAAAATGCCAAACCTGGTAAAATAATTCTTACCTATATAATGCCGTCACTCCTGGAACGTATAACCACTCTGAACCTTTTCTTTCCGCCGTGATAAAAAAGTGTGACTATGGGTATAACTAATGATGGTGTACATTTGAACTTCATTCCCTGTACTTACCTCTTCGTCTGCGACTAACAAAGAAATAAACAATAACGAGGACGATGAGGATTAAAACCACGGCAACAAACGCTAGGTAAATCGGATGAAAGTTGGTGTTTTCGTCATCTTCTAACCCTGCAACAGTTGGGGCTTGCGTTGTAGTGGTTTGGGCTGAAACAAAAGAAACCGAATATAGCCTCATATAATTGTTTATTATTTAGAACTATAAAGTTATTTTATGGAAAAGCTGTAAGGGAAATAGGTTCTGTTTTATGCCGCTGCCCTGCTTTTATTTATATTTATACAGTCAAAGAGGAGTTAAAATGAGGCCGCTCTGAAGACTGGACCATGCAGAGTTTTTAGGCAACTTTACCTGAGACAATCAAACTTGTAGAGTTAATGATTGTGACACCGTCGAACGTCAGATGGCATCCATATTGGCCGCTGTCACTCTCTTTCACGTTTATCAATATAAGAGAAGCTCTCCCTTGTATCGTGGCTCGCCCTCTGTAATTCAGTGAGAGATACTCTACTTCGCCGTTTCTTCTTTGTTGTGCTATGATTGTTTGAAGTTTGCTTTCGCTATCCGTAGTCCCCCATTGGGCAAATGTCAGTGGTCTGTTGCTTGTGTAGTCCCAATATAGGGTAGCATTAGCACCTTGTAGAGCTTGTACAGGGTTTGCAGGGGTCAACACAAAAGAGACTTGCGCGTCTAAATGATATAAAATTATCATCATCATTATTAACATCAATTTATATTGAACATTTTATTCTTTTGCAAATAACCACCTTTCAGCGAGGTTTCTTAGAATTATTTACAAATAAATTATTTCTATATCTACAATTATAATTTAAATCGACTGAGTGGAGCTGCTGAAAAATTAGACGTATGAGAGCAGCTTTAAGTAAACTTTCGCCATAAACAAACAATTGTAGCTAATTTTCAGGATTGTGAGTAAAATCATTTTTTTCACTGATAATTTCTCCCAGGTTTCTAAAACGAAACACGGATATTTCAAAGCACTAGCTAGAAATGATTTTAATCTTTTTATATGTATAATGAATTTTCATATTGTAAATACTAATTAATGTTTGGAAGGCCATGTCAGTGATTTTATATGAAGAATATTTTCAAATGTTATTCTCTCTAATGATCCTTTAATGCATGATTAAACACAAAGAAGCTCGTTCAGACAGGAATTATAATAATTTGTATAAAACTGAACAAGATCCGTAATCTCAAGATAGGGTAAAGCTCCTGAGAGAAAAATTCCTGATCCTATTTTTTCTGTTAAAACTTAATGAGGGAACATTATGATAGCTTCGTGTTAAAATGTTTCGAGTTTGTGAGTGGAATTAATTCGAATTAACACGTCGCTAATTGTATTTCAAAAAGGATCGTGCAAACAAGTTCATTTGTAATTCAAAGTTACTTGTCAATTCCTAGTGCATGGTTATCGGTACAACTACAAGGATCACCTTATGAACTACACTTAATCATTTCACGAGGCAAAATTGATCTATCGCTATTCTGGGCTTCAAACTATTAGAAATAGTACACTCTTTACCAAAACAGAAGATAACAATTTTTAGAAACTTCAAGTTGAAAGGCAGAAGCAACCGAGAATATTCTAAATGAACAACAACTGACTTTAACTTGTAAAAACGTCGTCACTTACCTGAGATACAGAGAAGATGTGGGATAAGAAGAAAAAGAAAGGAACCAAGCAACTCCATCGGTAAAAACAGGAAGCTAAAGAAAACTTATGAGAATTACATGTATTCTTACTGCATCTTAGCTACACACTATCTGCTGCTTGAAGATTGAAACAATATGACGGGATTTGAAGTTAATGCGGCCGTTGGTCTATACATGAATTGTTGTTTGACCTCCTCTAAATTTCCAGTTCCTATAACTGTATTTTGTGTATTTTCTCGATAACGCGTCGATGATTAAGAATTTAACATCAACGTGAAGCATTATTGACTTCAGTTCTGGTTTGTGACGTAGACAGCCTGACGTTTGAAATATCTGGTCACGGGTCGTCGAATAAGCTACTATGCATAAACACGTCTTGATATTGCTCTCAAATATGACCAACTTCAAACAATGTTAAAGGTACTACATTTTTCGTTTTCTAAAATATTAAAAATCACATAACACCCACGAAAGTGCCCTTAGGATCTTTTAGTCCCCATTCTCACACTGATCCTTTTTCACATAAAATTTAACTGACAACTGACATTTATATCTTGGGTTTTACTGAAAATTGACAGAGGACCTGATCGTCCTTTATTTTCTACAAAACCCGTTTTTTAATAGCATTGTTCCACTCTTGTCGTCAGCCAATGTCATGAATTGTGCGTTATATGGGTAATCTTATAGCACCAGCTAATGAGGGTGTTACAAATTAAAGCAGCTGTAAGTTTTTAGGGACATGATTCACACACGGTCTCTTTTGGTCTTTCTTACGACCTACGTCTCAATATTCTGAAGGTAAAAATTTGATTGGCTTGATGGTTGGAAATGTTGGGCTCTGACGAGCAGAAACGTTTGTGTGGAGGAGAGTAACAAGAGACTTGAGAAATGGAGGGTCACTTATAATGCTTTCAATAGCAAAACTGAAAAAAAATTCAGTTACCATTTCATCAGTTTTCCAATTTAATGTTTAATTTACACTATATGTACCTTTCTAGCTAAATTTCGGATAAAAAATTAACAAATAAGTTTCAAAATCCGTGCCCAGAAAAAATTGTGCTATAAGATAAAAAAAGATATAGGACACAAATCGTTTCCTTTATTTCAAATACAGCCGGACATCAACATATAAATACTTTTAACAACCAGCGCACATTTTTTCTACTCTTAAAGAGGGCGGGCCATTTTACGTTATATCTTTACGTTATCATCTCCGGCATGGTATCGAACCGAATATTTCGGAATTTTATCTTCCCTTGAGGCTTTGATTTTCCCGCTTGTCACAAGCCATTCGATACAGGATCATGAATGTTCACCGCATAGGGACAAAGATCGTACGACTCTGAAACCACAGAGGCAACGGAGAACAAATTACGTCTTTATTATATATATATATATATATATATATATATATATATATATCTTTTTTTTCACAAAAACTTTGTAAAATAGTATCCAAAGACCATTTATACATGATTCCAAAAGTTCGTTCCTCTAATTTCATGAGCTAACACTTTTGATAAAGACTTTATTTTGTACATGAAATATCTTAAAGATTTTTATTGCTCTATCGGGTGCATGTATTCAGAAGTTCAGTAACAGGAATGCCCCCTTTGTTTGTGTTTATTACATTCCGTAGCGGTTGCGGCATTGAGTGCAATAAGTCATGTAGCATGTAGAGCCCCAGATGATTCATTTTAAGCTTTTTTATCACCTGGTAAGCAGGAGCAACTTCGACCCCCAAACAATATCATTTTGTAGATTAGGCAGCTGAAAAAAGTATATTTTGGGCATTGATCAAAGAAAAGATAATCATCCCAGCTCTTTCCATTGTAAGGCTTTTGTACTTCTTTACAAATTTGAGCGGCTTTATTCAGAACTTTCGGTCTTCCCCCTCGTCTCTTACCACCTACCATTCGGATTTTTCAATTTTTTAGTAATTTTTCTGATAAGCCAGTGGCTCGAAGTTTACAAGCTTATGCTCTCACGTACCTGACTGATTTTTGTTTGAGAGGGTTTATCTTTCATGATAACCACAAAAAGCAAGGAAGGAGTTCGAGCAATTAGGGCTACAAAATACAAAACATATATCGAAGGAAGATTTACTCACGCACGTGCACCTTTGGCGCAAAAGTACACATATCGAATATTCGAGTCAAAAGTTGACACAAAAAGTATGAAACATTAAATAAGATTGAAAGACACAACTTTTGTTTAAAATATTTGTTTATCAAGTCCAATCGTACTGCATTGCAGACTTATAACTGTACATAGAAAATTATGACTGACACACTGCTATGATGATATAGATTTAGCCTCGCCTTAAAACGGAGCTCTTTTTTTTCACATTTTAAGGACGGTGCCCACAATGGGAAGTATTTTTTCCCAGATAATGACTATGTGAGACAAGTAGATCATATCAGGGGCTATTGAAATCCAAAAATGAAAACTGGGGTAACCACCGTTTTTCAGAGATAACTGCGCTTCAATATGGAGAAAAACGCTGAATAGGCGTTTTTTAGAAAAAAGATAAAAAGTTATTTTTTCCCAAAATTTCCGAGTGTACACGTGAACTGGCACAAACGCAATGATAATTGTGACAAGGTCTCAAAATAGACAACAAATGATAACATAACAACTGCTCTTTATACGTCTTTTTTTGAAGTATCAGCACAACTGGGAAGTTATCAGCAGTTACCCTTCTCCACGCGTTTGCCTCAAAAATAGTGTAAAAGACATTTTCCCCGAACCAAAAATTGACCGTTTGCTGAGTAGGCTTATTACTTTCATTTGGTAAGATAAAAAGAAGGGGTTACCACGCGTTTTTAGAAGTTAAATTGGTTGGTTTCGACCTTAACTTAATCGCTCTGGGGGTTATTTACAATTTTCCCCTTCCCCTCCCCGGTCAGTCTCACTATTGCTTCACTCAATGCGCAGTACTCTGGGATATCCACAATCGCTAACAGTCAGAGAAAACAACAACACACGAAGGAGAGCAAAAACAGAAAGTGAAGCAGGACATGTCACGGACTCTAAGGAAAACAAATCATACTATTTCATTCAACTGGAGCTTCTCTGTCTCAAACATTTAACAAAAAGTTTTGGAGAAGGGCAATCTCCAAGGTATTAGAGATTACTTGCAGCGCACATAGAGTAGTATGGCGAGCTCAAGAGTCAAGGCTGGTGCTGTAAACAAACTACTGTAGTGTAGTGGAAAATAGTCGACAGGGACTCTAAGACAGGTACTCCTTCAATCGTTTGCTTAACTGTACATGTCCTCAAGATTTCTTGAACTGTAGCTGTAATATGGATTGAAAACCTTCTATCGTTTTTTTATCATTTTACCGGGTACCTCGATCGAATATGTTATTAAACTTGCATGCATTCAATGAGCTTATATCTGTGCTTTGCGCTATCTCTTTCGGGCTTTGCCACAAGTGTCTTATGACGTAAATGATTTGCTTAGACTCAAGTTCCATACATGAGCTCTCTTTTAAAAAAAGCTGGATAGTGTTAAAGTAGTTGTACCGAATGCGTTTATGTACCCTCATATGTGCCCTGGGCTATAATGATCATTTTATATATTTCGTTTTGATTTGTTTTACTGTAGCATTCTGTGTCAGGATCATTCACTATATTTCGTTTCTAAATGTTAATTTTAGACTTAACAGTGTCTGTTAAACCTAAGAAAGTCTTAGAATGGGAATACTTTACTTTACCTTCCATCTTTAGTTTGTAAACAGCCAAATGGTAGCTATGTCTAAATGTCCACATTATGTGTGGCGTGAAATTGAACCTTAAGAAATACTATCTACACGACAAGCTGCCAATGAGTCGATAATTTCAATGCTTAGTACTGCCAAAATGCTTAAATAACAATGATAATAGTAAAAAGCATAACAATTTTTTTTTCATTTTTTTCAATGATGAAAGCGTTTCCTTTGCGTCCGCAACTATTTGTGAAGCTGCGATCTCTTCAATCCAAACAAACTTTTGATAGTTTTTTTCTTGTTTGTTCAACAAATAAAAGCCTCGGACTCTCAATAAAAGGGGCATTTGTACAAACTCGAACATTTTAAATATAACTTCTGGTGAATAATTTCATAAAATCTTACAAAACTAAAGAAATATTCGGGAAATTGTTTATAGCCGATTAGCCGATAAAACGCGAAGGACGCGAGTGAAAGGTACGCTTACAGTTTCTCGATTAAGCGGAGGACTTAGAGCTATTTCTTTCTGATTTACTGATCCTTACCTATTAAGGGATTATTTAATACTCATGCTCTAAGCGTAACATCTTGAAGCAATAACTTTTGATGCTTTAGAATTGACTTTTGTTTGAGAATAAAATGTTCGGTCAGATCGATCATACTTAGAAATAGCAACATGCGCATACTTCTTCGGTTTTCAAAGAACTGACAAAGTAAAAAGAAATTATTGTCCATCTGTTGAAAAACGACGCATCTTTTCCACAAGAAATAACTCTAGTAGAACCTCCCAGACTTACAAGACACAAAACCAGTCCGCGTGTCCTGCGTGTTGTGCATTTCTTTCGCGTCGCGCGCGACTACCTTGGCATGCGCAGGAAATGTGCGCAGTAACAATAGTGGGCACCGTCCTTAAGCCATTTACTAGGATCAATAATTATATTTTTAACACATTTGCTCCTAGAGATTTTGCCGAAAAACGCGTTTTGAAGCTAGTCGAGTGGTTTTCTGGTCACTGTCGTGCTATAAAGAGCTAAAACTTACCACAAACCGGTTTACAGGTCGTACACTTCGCGGCCTTCTGATCCAGATGCAAAATATCAGCTTGCGAAGTTCGAGCATGCGCAGAAAGCAAAATTTCGACAGCAGTCTTGACTTTTACTTTTCGCTTTCTCTCCTCCCTCCTTTTTTCGCTTTTCTTTCCTCATTTTTTTTCTTCTCTTGCTGGGCATTTAGTAGGCTTCATTTTGGTGGGAAGAGTTTTTAGGAAAGCTTTTAGGATCTTAGGATTAGGTGAAAGGAAAGGTAGGTGGGCAATGGAACAAGATTTTCATGGAAATTTTCAGGTCAATGTCACGTGGTTTTTTGCTTCTTTCTCCGGTGTCCTTGACTGAATTGTGCTCATTCTGGTATGGTTTGAAAGATCTCTTCACTCTGCATAAGTTAGCGAAGAAAGTTGTCCTTGACCGTTAAAACTGATGACGTCATAAAGGGTAGAAAGGATCTGGATCCGCACGGGCGGTTATGGGCGGTTCAGGGGCGAATGGGTTAAAAAAGTATGGCTCAGTCAATCAACAAATGTGCCCACCGTCAGACCACAAAGGCATGTGTATTTTTCATTACTGATGAGGAGCTGATTTTTACATGACGTCATTAACGTTTAAACTAAAGAAATTATCGGTCTTTGCGAGTTATTACTTTCATGAAGTATAAGAGCAGCTAAAAAGAAATGAGATTTATTTCTGAAAGAAATAAATAGTTTTATTCTGAATGTGACTGATCAATATTGTATTTCTCTATCTACCAGCAAAGGAGGGTTTTCCTGTCATCTGGGTGATTTGTCACGAAAGTGTTATTTCTGTCACGGGTTATGTAAGTCACGGAGGCGAGGCACAAGGCCTCCTTCCTCGCATTACAAGACAGTCAGAAACATTTTTCCCTCTCTTCCCTCCCGTTAGCTCTATTTTACCCTAGGGAATGGCGGGTGTGCCCTCACCTTTGCTGGGATAATGTTCTTGTGTATCTGGTTTTCCCAGCTTTATATGCATTAATTTAATAAACGGCCACTTCCGTGGCCAAAATATCCCATAATGGGTTTGTGATTATTTTGTGTCCACGCAAACAGAGCTCACCCAAAGCGAGACTCCGCCAACATAAATAACTCGCGTAATATGTAATTGAACATGAAGCATAAATATTTATGAAAACTGTCACTACCGAAGAGTTCTTTGTTTTGTGATAGGATATGCTTGAATTTCTAAGCTTTTGTGTGACGCGTCATTTACATGGCGGCCGGGAGAGCTGCGGCCGTGTAGGTTAAAAAAAGTGGCTTTTTTTCAGGGTATTTTTCCTCTGTCAGGTCCGACACTGTATTAGAGAAAGTATTACTTTCATTTTTATGAGTTCCCCAAGAGATGAATTAACGCTTGCGTAGCACAACTCATGGACAGAGAATTATGTTGGTTTCCGGGCACCATGTTGGTGCCCATCCGGAGCGTCTCTATACAAAGTGCTATAAATTTGGGTAATTCATTTCTCGGAATACATGTATCTTGCATATAAAAAATGCACTGACCTGAATCTACGTGAGGTTCCTTGCATATTTGCCACCTTTCATTTCCCAGATTCTGGACTTTATTTTCGATGAAGTTACAGTGAAAACCAGCAACAGAGCAACTCCAAGGTAAATACAGTACTCTAAACTGCAGTTGACTTTTATTCAACATTTTGTTGTTTACTGTTGAGCTATCGAGCCCAGGTTAGGGAGCCGAGCGGGAGCGGTCGCGCCTGGAATTGACTCGGTCATTTAAATAAAAATATAGAAATGCAAAAAACTCTTTTGTTGCTTCAAGACTAAACTTTGATATTAGCTAGGTATTGTTTTATTCTATAATAACAGAAATATACAAACACTAGAACTTCTCATGATTTACAAGAAATGCCAACAGTGAAAGTGAATTCAACTTTACATGAGTAGACAAGAGAGAATGAGCTCTGGGGGGAAATTCCTGGTCCCCATGAATTTTTAAATCTATTGAAAAGTTGGCGCGCGTGCGGCGAAGGTTATTTTTCTCCGCTCTTTCCGTGACCCGCACGGTCTACTTTCAAGAGAAGGTGAAAATTGTTTCGTCGCCAAACATTTGAAGTTTGACAGAAGTTATAGCAATACTATTATATTATCGCGCCATAGTTTGAAGTTGTTGACACGATTTTTTTAGGGCGTTTCACTCATTAGCCATAAATATCAGTATTGGAGTCAAAATTTCAATTTGAAATTAAAGATTGAGATTTTCTAACGGCTGGTAGCCTCATTTGAAGTATCGAATACTGAATACTGACACACCGTGAAAACCAAAGGCAAACGTTACCAAGCGCGAAATACGAAAACGTAATTAGCGGCTGGTTTCAGTTGTTTATGCAGATGCGCAAGGTATGTTTTCTCTATTCCAAGGAATTTTCCTCATTCAAAAACAGCACACTCGTTTTTAAGAATTATTCTTGAATGTTTCAAACTGCATTACTTCTCCGAAAGTCTAATACTTGAGATGAAGATTTCGCTGTGCGAACACAAATCAGGTCAGATGCCTCATGCTTTTAGACAATCGCTAACCTGGATGCCAAAGACGCGGTTTCCGGTTTCGGTAAATTCTTTATAGTTAGCGCTGCGCCCACATTGCTCTTGAACATTTATCTAACGCCCACTCAAAATTCAAATGTTTGGCGGCCAAACATGGCATGTTTGGACCCACTTAGAACCTATGTTCTCTTTACGTTTCCGCGTTTACATCAATACAAAGGTCTTGCGGGTTTGTGTCAACGTCGCCTCAAGAGACAATTGTCATTTACAATAGTATGAATTACTCGAGGTTGTTGGTTTTTTATATCCTGATGGAGCAAAGACCACAATGAACAATTTTCGTTGAGTCGGAACCACTCTCTCTGGCGACTTTCGCGAGCTAGGGCAGTTTTGCTCCTTAACAGCTACGCTGGAAAGATTTTTCCATGTAGAAATCTTTTGACTCGTCGGTTAAAGTAATACCAAGTTCGCACGTCGTATCGATTGCTGTGCGTGATCGCCAGTGAAATGACTACCCGTCAAGTTTAAAATTACATGACGCCACTCTAACCAACCAATAAGGTGGCTTCCTTAAAAGAAGCACGCGGTATGACACGGAAACAAGAATAGATTAAAAATAATTTTCATGGGAAGAGGTTGATCGATTCACAACTTCAACAACTCACCTCCGGCAAATCCCAGGCATTAGGAGCGGAGAATGTTACACGAAAGACATTCCCGAGGGTGGGGAATTTGACCTTGGCCTGGGTAAGGCGGGATATTCGAATGGGTAGTGTCAAGTTACAAATTAGTTCGAGGCGTTCCCCTCTATAATCAAAACGGGATCGATGCCATGGTAGACATTTTCTTCAAAGACCGCACACTGATTTTTACATCCAGATTTATTGCTTTATGGGATGTTGGAGCGGAATTATATATTTCTCTGGATCAGAGGAAGAAATATAAAAATTTTCACTGGAAAAGTAAGAAAGTGAAAACGATCTAACATTTTATTTTTCAACCATCTATCGTCAATATTTTGATATAACTCTAAAGAATACACGGCAAAAAAGAACAAATTTCTGCATTAACTATTCTCACTTGCTTTATGAACTGCTTTCAAAGCCAGTTGGTTCTACTTGAATAGATAGTTAATCAAACTAGAGTTAGTACGAAAAAGCCGTAAATTGCAGTGATACTGAGTCATTTGACGTGGTTGATACCGTGCAATCTCCAGCTCAATTTCATCCACTGAGCAAAGTGCCTGTCATAAACATCAAATCGTCCACATTCTCGTAGAGCCTCTCGTCATAGCAATGCATTTTGATGAGTCTCTGCCAGAAGAAAAATTCAATGTTATTATTTAACGGTAAAAGTCTGCTGTTTGAGGTTGCATTCACACTATACCGGCTGGCTCTTGCTTTTACACGAAAGCCACCGCAGATAGGGGCACTGAGTCGGAAGTAAATATTAAGAAATGAGGGCTGGTAATTAGCACACCAAACCCTATCGGCCAACCGCCCCGGTGCGATTTTCGATGTGCGTAAGCGAGTTGTTACAGTTCTGTTCCTTTACCGCTTATACTGTACCTAATAGCTTTTCGTGTCGTCACGCAAAGCTGTGATGTACGTGACTTAACCGCTGTCTACGCAAAGATCACAGGCAACCTACATAGTTTCAAATAGTTGCATCAATGACACTGGATAAACTGACGAATCATATCACAGTCTAGCAAAAGAGGTATAAGCAAAACATCTCCCAGTGTTCACAAAACAGCATTTAAATTCGTACAAAGAATCACCGCACTGCTTTGCTGTACCATGGACGTTGGATGCGAAAACATTACACTGTATACTGGAGAAAGAAACATTTTAAACTGTAAGTTCACTTTTTCTATCTAATAATAAGTAGAATAGGGTGCACAGAATTATCCTTTTGTGGGAAGGAATCTAGTTTAAAAAGGACAGGAATATATGAACGCCGATGACATCATCACCTTTTGTCTTTATCTCATGCAAAAACGTAGTAGTGGTGGTGGTGGTAGATGGAAACAATAGAGGTGTGGTGGTAGTTGTGGTGGCGGGGGGAAACAAAAATTTGAGCAGGACCCAAATAACTGGATTGTGGAATTGAGGGAAGAGCAGTGGAGTAATATGCGTGATTTGAGTGCCAAAAATCAGTGCACTAGAACTAGAACATTTTTTATATCTGCAATGGAAAACGAAAGTGTAGTAAACAGAACTTGCATAATAATGTCACGGTTCAGTGATAATCAGTCTCAAGCAAACTTAGCCTTATTCCTTCGACAACAGCAACTAACCAATGAATACTTTTCTTAGTGTCTAACTCAACCAATCAAAAAGCGAGACATTGATCTATCTAAAACCTGTCGAGTTAAGCCACCGAAAAAAAATGTCCATAACCTTATCCTAATGAAATTCCACCGCATTTTATTCATGAGATAAAGAGAACAGGCCATGACCTCATGGACGTTCATATATTTCTGCCTCCTTAATGAGATTCCTGTCCAAAAAAGGTAATTCGCTGCGCCCTTTACTACTCTGAGAATCAAGTGAGTTATTCAATTAAACATTTAAAAAAAATTTCCCCTGAAAATAAATAAAGTATTTCACCCGTACTTCCCCAAAATGCCCATCTACAAAAAGAAAATCAAGTACGTAAAAAGCAGAACATCTTAACCGACCTACCAATATTCGCAAAACATCATTCAGGTTCATACATAGAGTTATCTCTCTGGTTTGCTATATCATGGACGTTAGATGAGTAAAAATTACACGGTAAACTGGGAGAAGGAAACATTTGAAACTGTAAGTTCACTTTTTCTATCTATTAATAAGTAGTACAGATTGCACAGGGTTACCCTTTTTTGGGCAGGAATCTCATTAGGAGGACAGGAATACATAAACGCCGGAGACGTCATAGCCTTTTGTCTTAAAAAATGTGGTGGTGGTTGTTGTGGAGGGAAATAGAAAATCTGAAAAGGATCGAAATAGGGAGTTTGAGAGCTAGTTTCCCTTCAAACTCATTAATATGCACGATTTGAGCGCCATAAATTAGTGAACAAGAACTAGAAATAAATGTTCTAGCTTTTTCCTAAAAATAGTTTCATCCGTAACTCCCCACAATACCCATCAACCTGTCTCAGTAACCAAGGTGACCAATGTTAAGAGGCTTGAATGTATTTTTTTTTTAATTCTTTTTTGTCTCTCTTTAATGGAGTGCTTGTTTGTTTCACCTTAGTTTGGTTTTCCATCTCCTTTAATTCATGACGTAGATCTTCAAATGTTGGCCTCTCATTAGGATCTTCTTGCCAACAGTTAAGCATCATCTGGTATCTATGAATAAACACTGGGTTTTCTATTTAACCTTTCGATTAAGCTAGCGGAAGAAATAGAAACAGATCTCTTGGGTTCAAGGAAGGGATGATACAGGAGTTTTCCACGCAAAATAGCTACAAATCGGATAATACTAAACAATGAAATATTACATTTTGAAAACTAACTTTTAGTCCCAAAAGTCTCAGATTTTAGTCTCGTAGCTTTCGAATGCATCACACAGTTTTCATCAGCAGTAAACGCTCAATATTGTCACGTGAATAAGTCACGTGACAACAAATGGTTAAAAATCGCGGGAAGTTGGTAACCCCATCTTTGTTTAGGGTTGGACACTGGCGTCTGATATGGATGACCTCCTTCTTGATTTTTTCTTTTGATTTCCACCGTCTCCTGGTCAAAGATCTTGACCCCTCCCATACGATTTCATGGGTGGCTTTAGACTGGTGTTCTTAGAATGCGGATGCTGTTCGTTTTTGGTGTTCGACCAGTCTCTTCCCCAGAGCTCTAGCCGTCTCTTCCATGGAGTGTTTTACACAGCTGTTGCATGTAATGTCGTATCCCAAGCCCGGAGAAATATTTCTTGGTTATTAAAGACTGCACTGAACTGAATAAAAGTCATCGCTCAATCACATATTATTTGTCTCCATGTTAACAAGTTAAGATTGGCCGCTTCAGTATTTTGGTTACCAGCCATTTGGTTTATAAACTTACAGAGCATCATCCACATGACTTGGCTTGGGCATTCTGTAGCCTTCAAGAAGTAACTCAGCCATTTTCCGTCCTGCCGTTCGCGGATAAGGTGTACCACCTTAATACAAACATAGATAACAAGAAAAAAATCAGAACATTAAAGGTAAATGCTCAGAACATACTTTACCTGTTTTCACATGTACCCTTTCTAGAGATACAGGAGGAGTTTCTCAATATTTCTTTAGGATGTAAGTTCCGTTTGAAAATCTTATAAGCGGAAAGATAATGTAACCCTTGGTTTAGGTCTTAGAATGAAAACGAAAAGAGTGATTTTATCAACTGTTTCTTGTGAAGAGTTCGTTTGTTATGAAAACGTTATATTTAGACCTTACGTCGTATTTTGACCTTATCCGTTTTAACGGATCGGCAAATGGGTCAGAACTTACAGTATTTTTTTGTAGAGTACGTTACTCAGTCTTTTAAATAAGAACTTTCCTCAGAACTTTTTATCACCTGAATGTAATATTAATTTGGCCCCGTTCAGACCAAGCTTTATTACTATTATTATCATTTTTTTTTTGGCCTCCTGCGACTTGAGGGGTTCCGGAGGCCGACCGCTATAATTTCAAAACCGTCCATGATACCGTCCAAAATCACACAATAATGTACCCATCATTTACAAAAACTGAGAATTTTGAATTTATTGGTAGAATCCAGATTCCAACAATTTTTCTCCTCAGAGCAAAAAAAAAATCAAATAATAAGGAGTCTGCAGTCTGACAAAATCAACAAGTTGTCTTACTCATTCACTGATGTGATGATGAATTTATCGTTATTAAAGAAGTATCTAGAACCATCTGCAGTCTTGGATCTGCCATTTTGAATAGCTGATCAAATGCACTTAAATTTATTTAAAACCCATACAAATCCAGATGATCGTGATAGAAAAGTTGATCTGTGTATGAAAACGATGCTAAGGAATCAAACAAACACGCAAATTGTGAAATTCCGAGAGAAATTAACAATGTTAATAATGGAACCCAGCATCTGTAATAAAAGCCTGGATTCACTTATAACTATACAGATTTAGCCAAGACTAAAAGCGAAGTTCTCGAGGGATCTTTTAAGAAATGTCCTTCCCAAGTAATTCAACTTTTCAAGAAACGTTCCCCGTTAAACGTGCTATGCAACTATGGCGATCGATGAGGAAAAAAATACGTCGTGCAAGAAAACACCAGAGTCACCCAGCTGCTCCTCTTCGCTGATTGACCAGAATTTTTTTTTTGGCCAATCAGAAGCAGTTAAGAGTAAGTGCCTAGGGGCACTTCTCGATCTTACAGTAAACTTTCACCACGAACATTCTATAGTCCCGATTAACTGCCCCTGGGTCCCCGAGGATGAAAGCAAACTGAATTCCACCTTAAACAAATTGACCTGAGCCCGCGATAAATTAAAAACTATAAACTGGTCAGCGGATGACTTTAAAAATAGGTCACTTTAATGAGTTGCATACCTGAGCCAGCAATACAGTCATTTGATATTGGTCAGCGGATACCTTTTTTCACACAGCTGTCAATTGACTGTAACATAGATGTCCAACACTAAGTTAATAGGCGAGTTTCGTATTTCCGGGCGGCCTAGGACGAGTGCTTGTTTTTGCGCGAGGGCGAGGCTAACAGGGGTCACTTCTCACCAAGAAGACAAACAAACATGAGAAAACTGCGGCTGAGTTGCCGTAAAAAAGAAAAATTTGAAACGTTGAAAGGTTGGAGGTCTCAAAACTTACTAACAGGCTGGAAAAATCGGTGTTTCAAACAGCAAAACGAAAATCAGCTCGTCATCACTAAGAAAAGCAACGAGCCTAACCAGAAATTGACGGAAATAGTGGTCGGTGAGTGAGTTCAATAAAACTGCGAAGATGGTTTCAAAATCCTTAAAACAAGGTAATACCCTGTAGCCATTTTAAAGTTATTGTCAGTGATGGTTAAAACTTCTTTAAGCCATACCTTCCACTGGAGTGTTGGTACTTGTCGAAAGCCTGCAAGTTAAACTGAAACCTTCTTTTTAATTAGTTGACATGTTTTCTAAGGAAGCAAATGCAAAATCTTGTGTAATTGAAAGAAAATAAACCGATGGGGCAGACATTCTGCATAAATTCCTTGCACTGTAAGGAAGTTAAATCGGTTTAAACGAAGATGAATAAATAGTATTAGTCTATTTAAACATAATATATAAGCTTACATTTATCTTGCATTATTTATCAAAAAACGTACGCACATCTCACTCGACAAGAACTCGAACACAGAATCTTTTACAGACGATGAGCAGTTTAAACTCCATTGCACAGATATTCACAAGAGAAAAATAGAAGTACTAAGAAGTAAGATTTTCATAATTAAAGGGGATAAAATATTGTCATATTAACAAACTTTACCCTCTTCAAGCTTAAGAATTACTTCTTCTTTTGGCTTCGTCGCTTTTTTCCTTTCTTCTGTTAAGTACGATTAGCTTATCCAATAATTTTGCTGTTTGCAACAGCTATCCCTTTGGCTTAATGATAAGTTTAAGCTTTGAAATCTTACTATTTTAAAGATTTCTATCGTCTTCCAGCCACTCAGCGGCAAATTGCCTATGTTTGTTTTTTTTTTTTGCAAAGAAGTTGACTGCATAAGCCTCTCAATCGTGCTCGTCCCAGGGCCGTCGGGGAATACGAAATTTGCCTATTAGTCGACCTTGCCTTAGCAGAGCGAGACTCTAAAAATGCTAGAGTTTTTGTTGTTGTTGTTGTTGTTCCGTCGGTCCGTCGCAAACAGGGGGCCTGCTCCCAGCGTTCCTAACAGAGACGGTGGAAATTGGGGATAAGAATCATGACTACTGTCATTGTATGCAAATGAGTTCGTGATGAGTAGGCGATGATTGAAATGACGCGCCATGTTTTACTGTCCCCGTACGTGCGGTAAAGCGTAGCCTTCGGAGCCGAAGGGACTGTGCTCGATACCCGCTATCTTCCTGTCTTTTTTTTATAAAGCTTTGTTATGACAAGGAGGCATTTGATGCTGATCATTCTTAGGGATATTTTAATTTGTTCCGTTATTTATGTTTGCGTTTGTGAGGAATGAACAGTTCTGGGACTATTGTAATTTCTGTCCAAGATTAAGCACGCAAATGTCATAGCGAAATTACCATATTACTATAATTGATTATTATACCTCTTAACCTAGTTACTTATACTTAGCTTATTCTCGTCATTTATGTATATATAAATAACTTTGAATTTGTTTTTAAATGGGTAGCCTGAATGTAATAAGCCCCATTGCTTTCTATCCGGGCTGCCCTGCCACTTTTGGTGGTAATCTGATCAATAACCTGATTAATAAATTATAAATTATAAATATGAAATGTTTTGAATTTTTGTAAATTTGTGACAATTTAGTTGAATGTTTACATAGTAAAAGCGACGCATTCGCGTTTCTATTTTCCCACATTTAATACTACAGAAAATTAAAAAATATTCATTACTAGTGGAACTCAATCAACACAAAAGGCAATTGCGAATGGACAGAAATAGCAAAATAAATCTGGCCAAACTCAATTCGAGAATTTCTCTTGAAGTTTTAACCATGGCTGTATGTGGCTGCCGAACTTACCTTAAGTGCTGCACGGCACTGCATAACGTAAGTGCCTTGAAAAACGATTTGGTTTTGCAAGCACGTGGTTTTCGATGGGCATTCGGTCTGTTGTCACTTGTCGCGATGTTTCGTTACATACGTTTTCCACAGATAACGCACGGCAAACGTATTGTTGCGTATATTGGCAATAGAAAACAAATGTGTTAAAAAAAACAAAGTGCACTGAGTGAAAAAGTTAAATTTTCTCTTTGTAAAATAATTTCCCTCGTAGCACACGACGCGTTATAAACGTTTATGCTTCTGACTCTAGCAGCATGTCATTGCCCTTTTCTTTGTACAGACTATTCATTGCCAGTAAGCTCATGTCCTCCCAGAGGACTATTTTTTCTCTCCTGCAATGATGTAATTTCTCTCGATTTTTGTTTATTTATACACGACTCAATCATCGTCGAATACGATGCAAAAATTAAACATCCTGAAGAATAAAGAATGAAACGAAAAACGTCAGCAAGGAAATCTTGTTTCGTGTAGAATAAACGGCCTCCTCACTTCTTATCTATCTCCAAGCAAACAATACTTTAACGCTTTTAGAGCGTTCTTGTCAACAAATAGATTCCACCTTAGCCTGTGAACAGGCCTTTGGTCGAGTGGGGGACTGGGAGATCCTTTTTTTGCTATTTTTCCCCAAACAGAGAGCCTGTTCACAGGCTAATTCCACGTTTTCGTCTTAGCGCAAACAGGGCCTTAGACGGTTTTAAAGTTATTCAGCTTCAATTTTCACGGGGGCCTCAAAAGCCTCCGGTCTGAATAGGGTTTAGGGGGGTTTTTATCTGCGTAGAAGAAGAGCAGTATCGTGGTCAAAATCATACCTATGGTAGTTATTTCATAAAGTACCACTACAAAACTCCAGCTGCGATTGAATAACAAAAAAAAATATAAGAAATATTTTTAATTATAAATAGCCATTCAAATTATGATTCTTGCCTGATTTTACGACAACAACCACGGACAAAAATAGATGAGAAGGTTGTACAACTTAAAACAATAGTTGGGATGTTTGTCTTTTGCTAAATATCCCCAACCCCCCCCCCCCCCCCCCTAGTCTATGTTGAGATATAACAGTTCAATTACACTATCTACGCGCACAAACATTTACGTGTTACTCAAAATTGGGCCAGGAGCGGGAGAAGGAAGGGGAAAAAAGAGGAAAAAGAAAATTAGTGGACGATTGACGTCACGCAACGAGAAGTTGAGCAGCTGCTCAGCTGCCTGGCAATGCAGTGAATATCGACAACTGAGGAAAACATCATCTGTTGATGGCATGAAATCGCCACGAAACTTGCTTATGTACCTTATTAATAAACTTGCAAATCCTTGAATAATAGCATAACAAGAATTTTTGGATTCGATTTATCTACTACTTTTGGACTGCACTTCCATATCATACGCAAATTCGGCAAATACCTAGGAACGTTTTTGTGTAGTTGAAGTTGTTACAGAACAATTTAATATAAAGGAAACTAAAGAGCGCAGTGTGGCAGGATTGGAAGTACTTACACGTCACTTTTTGTCGTGTACTGCCCGTACATTAATGCTTCATAAGCGGTCCACTTTACAGGAAGTCGCCCCTTAATGAAAGAAACAAGCAAAGAACTTTTAAGAAACTGATTCATTGACCGTAAAAGGGAAGGGAACGCTCAAATATGCAACAGCATGAGCAAGCATTGTACTGTACGAAACCCGGGCCCGGGTTGTTCAAACGTTGAATAGCGCTATCTACCGGATAAATCACTATCCAGCGGATAAGCGTTGTCAAACCAATTGCGTTATTCCGTGGATAAAGATTTATCCAATGCATAGCGTTATCTACCTTTGAACAACTGTGGCCAGTTCGTGAGGTTTCTGTCAGGGAGGACTACGAATTAAGTAACAGCAGGAATGGACCAACCATTGGTCTTTAACCTGAGCTTTCCGAGGTTCTGCAACGTATGTACTTTTACGGTTGCATAGGGTGCTAACTTGGATGCAGTTGTGTGTATTACATTTAATGTGAGTTGTTGTTCTTACTAGTATGTCTTGTCAGTAAATGTACTCATGCTATTTTTGTCGGTGGCTCTTAAAATGCTCTGACATTTTATTGGCCATAGTAACGAAAAAAAAAACATAACAATCGTAGTCACAAGTGACTAATGGAAGTCACCAAAAAGAAACCAATCTTAGTGCAGCTTAAATTTGAGCAGAAGGTATACACAAATTAGCGACACATCTCTTGCTTCCTTTTAACTCAAAGCACATGGATTGATGACATTTAGACGAAGAAGCGAGATTCTAGGACTTCAACCAAGTGGAAAAATGCGAGAAAAATTTACTCTGTTGTTGCGAATACGCAAAATAGCTTAACACCTCCGTCTGGCAATAATACTATTCGTGAAAACGTATCAGTCATACGCAAAGACATGTTTATCCGTATTCGTTGCACATCTTCAGGAACAATTGGAGCCTGAGAAAGCAGCCCGCATTTCGACACTTCCCTGCAAAAGGTCGTCTGTGAAACGAGCGCAGAAATTCTTTACTGATGATGAGTCCTTACCTATATCAGAGTAGAGCTTCTGAACATTTCAAGCCATTCGTAGAGAAGGACTTCGTGGCGTCGCGAAATGTTGGCTGTTTTGTCAGGCCCCCTCAGTGCAGGATAACATTTTTTAATACATTCCTAACAGAAACGATATGAGAACCTTCGTTTTTCTTTCATAAATATTTTCCTGGTGCACATCTCTGGCCATTCCAAAGTCTGTCACTTTGCAAATTTCTTGATCTCCAACCAATGCATTACGGGCCGCAAGATCACGATGAACAATCTAAGAGCAATCAAATTATAGTGACGTCAGTACACATAATAAATTAATTCCTTGACAGTAAATTTGTAATTTTTCCTCAGTAATCCTTAGCCTGTTGCCATTTTCCAAACAGATAAAAATACTGATATTGTCAACATATGGCCAACAACTAAAGGAAACATTCCAGTAAGCTAATATACCTTTTCCGAAGACAAATAACTCATTCCATCAGCAATTTGCCAGGCAAAACTCATCAGTTGCTGTGACGTCAAAGTTGTTTGCGGCTTGATATCAGGGTCTTTGTAATACGTGTCATTAAGTCCACGACTTTTTCTTAGGTAACCCAGGAGATCCCCATATGGAACGTACTCAGTGATTACAAGAATGGGGTCTGCGGAACAAGTATATAAAGATTGGCAGTGAGCTCATTACAAAACTAGGAACGATCCTCACGGTCACCATAATACAGTCTTTATAACAGTTTTCGCATATTTCTTTTATTCAACCTATAACTTCGTCAATTTAACTATTACCTTAAAGAAATGGAAAGGTTGTGCAGATAAGTTAACTAACCTTGTGCATTCAGCGGTGAGAATAAAAGTTCAAATAGAAGAAAAACGTTCCGTTAGTTCTGCAAACTATTGAGTGTGGAAATGAGCCTCGCAGTTGAATAAACAACCTAAGCATTTGCAAGATTAAAGAACCTAAAAAAATTCAGGCTTAACTGGGAATCGAACCCTGGCCTTGAAAAACGCCGGACGCAATGGTCTCACCATTGAGCTAATCAAGCCAGCTGGAAAGAAGTCCGTTGTGAGTTCGTAATATACCCGAAATGGATCATTTCCACTCTCGTATCTTTAACCGAGGTTCAAATTATGAGTCATTTAATAAATTAACAGTCAGTTCAAACTATTGTTAGCAAGGCTGCTATAAATGCATTACACAATGTTGATGGAGAAGAGGGCTTCAAAACGAGTAACAGGGTCATTCTGGACAATAAACTTACATACCCTTATAAACAACGATCTCAATAAAACGTTAGCAGCTGGATTTCGGACTGAGTGTTAATTGCAAATGAATGATTTTTCTGTTACCAGATTCAGTGATGCATCCCAGTAGCTTGATGAGGTGTGGATGACGGCTGAATGTCTTCATCACTTCAAGCTCTGATAACAAGTCCGTCCTGTCAGAATCGCGGGCGTCAACTACAAGATTTGGTTAAGATGCATGTTTTAAATTGGCGACAGCCTATTCAAATGGTTTCTGATTGTGTCGAAATAGAAAGGACTTGGAGGTCATACTAGAGGTGGATAGGCTCTCCCCCAAAAGAGAGGAAGCCTCACTT
Source organism: Porites rus (assembly GCA_964035705.1). Lineage (NCBI taxonomy): Eukaryota > Metazoa > Cnidaria > Anthozoa > Scleractinia > Poritidae > Porites > Porites rus. The sequence continues at coordinate 17,390,908 of OZ038000.1, read as the reverse complement.
GGAACAGCTTAGAGCAGAAATGATCGGTGAATGGTCACATAATTCTGCAGTGGGATTTTCAGTGGACTGTCTTAATATTGAGGAATGTTATGTCCGTCTGAGATTACCAAGAAATTTGTTGGTAGGCAGAATTAGTTTTCTGGCACTAGAAGCTGAGAATAATGATGATGCAGTACACAATCATAATCAAACTCATAATCATAAGTACGCGATAAGTGATCCGATTCCCCCCTTCCGCCCCATTTTATCATACTGTACTCAACTTTATAGATTACCTTTCAACATCTTTATGGCCACTGTTGTCGTTCCCTCTACCCCTCGTAGCTGTGACGCTGACCCCTTAGCAACTTGTCCAAATGCACCTTGACCGATCACCTTTTCTATGATAATGCTTACTCTGGGCACTTCCCAGGATTGATTTTCTGGATAGTCACTAGGTTCCAAGTAAGCTGTTAGCTCTGCTTCTGCTTCTCTGCTTGTTGTTGCTGAATTCCTCTTAATTCCATGCTATTACTAAGACCCGAGACGGGAGGTAAATTTTCACCGCTCAGTTCTCCTTCAATTTCCACCACGTTGTTCTAGTTGAAAAAAAAAATCATCAGTAGTGGAGCTGTTGCACCATGTGTATACAATAAGCCGAAGTTTCTTGCTGATGCCGATGTTGTTTAAGAAAACGTAACACATCGTAATGCACCTTTCTATAGTTTTTAAAAGATTGTTATTTTCAATAATTGGTAGAGCAGGGCACAGGAGTCACTAAGGAAGCCGTCCTAAAATTATTTTTAAGTAAGAAGGCCCTGGAGCTCAGCCATTATCCTGTATTTGTTATGATATAGCTGGACATTTTTTCACATCAGCGCGAGATCTTATTATACTTACTTCGAGGTCACATGATATCTAACAATAAAACTTGTTCCCGCCAAAATCTCTGAGCGGGTAACACTGCAAAATCTATGACGTCAGGGCAAATGTTGACCGCTCGCGAGATTTATTTTCATAAATTTGTACACGAAAAAGTTTCTTTGTGGGCTATATGACAAATCACTCAAAGACTGGTCCCTTGGGAAACAAAATTTAGCTGTTTCCTTCGGGACCAGTCATTTATTGTTTAAAATATTTCATAAGGACACTGGGCCGCGCTAGCTCTTCAATCAACATTTCTCTAATAATTAACGATAATTCTTTAAAATCGATGCAAGTATTTCCAAAGCCAGTGTTAACCTAGGCTCGATTATCAGCCGCTGTTCGGGAAAATGAGCCCACACTCATCTCCCTAAAGAGCGGCTGGACGTGTGCGATTTCCTTTGTTGGTCTAAGCCAATCATGTTACCGCCTGCAGATTTTCGTCTGACAAAGATTGTCGCCTAAATTATCACATCAAAACAGAAAGTGCTTCCTTCCCTGCTTCCTTGATCCATTGCATGGCGAGGAGATTTCGGCGGCGCGGAGACACTAGGCGAAATTCTAGAGTCCGAAGGAACACATCGTTTTGTTCGATTGTTTGTTGTGAATGATTGTGGTTGGAGAGATTTTGCATCTTCAAGGATCTTTTCAAGGCGCTTTAGGTCTCGATAACTGCGTTCGTTATAGATTTAGCCGTCCACGTTATAGTTGACAGAGGAACGTTCAATACGCTGGAAATTTTATCTGGTAAATCAGAAACTTTTCCATTTAATTTGGTCCGCTTCCGAGAATCAGTCAGTTCGGACCCACAGAAGACGCAACCAATATTCGTAGATCGAAGAAAATTAACTACCTGTCGCCGTGTACAGAAGTGACCGAAGAATATCTTTTCAAAATGTAGGGAAATGTACCGAAAAAACTATTTCGAAAGTCATTTGGGTGGGTAAGGGAACGCTTGATGCAATTTTGAGCCAAATAAATAAGAAAATTGGAGACCGGTTACACTTTCAGTCACATCGGAGACGCCTGAATGATCAATTTTCCAAGTCAACGGGTCACGCGTCCAGTAGCCTGCAAGCAAGCTCTCCTATTTGGGCGAGCCTCGCAAGAACGGACGAGCGAGGGGCCGAGAAAAGGAGATTGCAACGATCTCTCATAAATTTTCATTTCCACCCCGGAAACCCCGAGACTCTGCAAAGCGTGAAAACTGTCACCACAAACGTGCCGCAGATTAGAAAAGTGACAACCGCCCGTCAAATTTAGACAGCCGAGGGCGCGTATAATCATTTTAAAATTTATAAATCGCTTTTGCAACAGCATCAAAGCAATATTTTTAATCACTGATGTGTTTTTTTTTTTCCACGGGGACATCGAACTTCAACGTGTCCGCTCGGATGAGAACTTAATACTTTGATTCTCGTTTCGTTTACTTCACTTGAAAAGTCGTCCATACTGCAGTGTAGAAGACCGACTCCCCGTCGCAATCACCAAGAAAAACATTATATGTTTTTCCTTTCCGGAACTGGAGAATAGCGTTTTCCTGGACTTGGTTCTCTTAAGTTGTACTACAGTTGCTACCAACTCTTTCTTTTGTCCTTCTTTACGGTCAAGCTGCACAGCTACACTGTCAAGTACACGTTTCTAAATTTTTTCTACCCAGTGGAATTCAATCGCGCGAAGAAACCGACGTTGGAAGGCAGCGCTTGAACCGGGCGCTTGAATCTCTCTTCACTCTCACTCTTCTCGTTTTTAGAACTAAACAAGGCGCTTGACACAAACGAATACAACTGATGAAGGGTTTTCGTTTTCCTTCCACAAGAACTACAAACTCGGTCCGACTTAACCTCGGCACGCAATATTCTCTTTGCGAGAACTAAATCAAACGAGCCCCCTCGTCTGCTTGGAGGGCTGAAACACTTTCTTGGTACCAATCTGATCCCCCTGAGAACCAAACTGCCAGCTTGGCCTGTTATCAATCAACTTTGTTTTCCGGAACGTCATTTTTTAGCCAATGGTATTTCCCTTCGTCTGAGCGAAGTACAAATGAAATTTTATGAGAGATCTTTACAAGCTCTCCTTTCCTCTGCCCCTCGCGGCTTCGCCGCTCGCTTGCGCGCTTCGCGAGACTCGCTTCGGTCGCCCAAATAGGAGAGCTTGCTCGCAGGCCACGCGTCCAGCCGTCTCTTTTCGGGGAGGATCAAAGACCGGACCCGGGAGACGGCGGAAATCAAGCTTAGTGTTAACCAAGTTTGAATAGCCTGCGTAGCTGGCTGTATTGTGTAGTAGTCGAGTGAGATTTAGCGGCGGAGCCGTCATAATATAGTCGAGTGAGATTTGACTGCGGAGCCGTCACGAGCGCCTCGCTTCCTCTTTTTGGAACAGGGCTTCGCCGCCAAAACTTTAATCTCGCACCCATACAATACCGCCAGCTACGCAGGCTAAGTTTGAAAAGACTGATTGTCTTAATATACAGACGAAGTGATCTCAACAAAATCAGAAAGGAAACCATTAAAGTACGATTTGATTGATGGCTCAAATCACACATGGAGAATGAAGGAGAATGCGCTTGTAGCGGTTAATAGCACATCGTTACGCAAAATTTAGATCTTTACAGGATTTTCAAACATGAATTACTTTAGTTTAATCCTTTCGCCAACACTTACTCTTGACTCCAAGTCCTTTTTGCTTTCCCTAAAAAAAAAAAAAGGGAGCGAAGTCATATGCCTGTGTTTAAAGTCTTTTTGGACTGGAATTTTTGTGCAGATCAATAAATATCTTCAATCTAGGTTCCCTCACAATAGAGAGCATCTAGGCAAAAGTCAGGTAAGAGATGTTTGCGGTACACGTATGACAACTTACCGATCATCCTTTTTACCTGTAAATTGAAAGAAAAAGAGGAGACCATGAAAATGCTAGATAATTTTATGTTTCAAACCGAAACAGTTTTACGTAGTCCTCTACAAGACTGAATTCATGATATTACTATTATGGCGAAAAAAATCTTTGTACATACATTGTACATCAAGTAGATTTTATGTTACATGTAATTGAAGTACTTGTAGTGCTATCAAAATTAGGGAAGGGTAATCATCTTTTGTAAAGTGACCACGAATTAAAGACTAGTATTACTTACAGGAGCAACACTTCAGTGGTTCGGATATAATTATTACAAAGTAAAACAGGGTCACTATAAGCGGGTCCTAGCAAAAACTGAAGTAAGTTTTAAACGATGTTCGCTTAACATAGAGGATGGGCGAACAGTGTGAGCGAATAATGTAACTCAGGTGAAAGGAGTCTTTACTATTAGAAACAACGCCACCATAACATAAGAAGACCGGTGGATAGGTAATGCTCATTGTGATCTTCGACCCCTGCAGCCTTTTACTTAAGGAGTTGGAGAGAAATGTAAACTTAGAAATTCACTGAAGTGATCAAATTGGCCCGCAGTCGGCAAAACGTTATGTCAACGACGAGACAAACATAGACAAATCTCACCTCGCAATTTAAGCCAAAACTTGTAAACAGCCAAACCCAAAATTACTAGTAAAAGAACACCTATGACAATTCCAGACAATTCTGAAGCAGAGAGTCCTGTTGAGATATGGATGATGTCGCCAGATGAAAAAATGTACTGAAAACGTCTAACTTAATTAATCGCGTTTTACTAAAATAAGAACGGAACACCCTATATTCTTTATATGATTTTCTTGGGTTACCTTTTTGTCCACCGCGCATATTTGCCTGGAAGACTTATATGGGCTACCGCTACAACACTGAGGCTTGGTAACTAAGATCAACGGCCGACTTGAATACCAAAGGCTATACGTTACTATACTCTCGTCTCCTTTGCGGTGATATAATTGCAACACTAAATGAGAGCAGGTAGAGCAGGTACTAAATCGACTTTTGAAGTATACTGCATCAAATTAACAGGTGTTGTTTATCTTGTAGTGCGTCCCTCCCTGAAAACATGTCCAAGGCGAGACTTCCAGAGCTGGTCATCCATTAACCAGGTGTGAGTTTCCCTTTACCTTGTTGACGCTTCGTTGTTTCTGTCGCAGTCTGAACGGATTCTTCTATTGCCGTGATCGCACTTACACTACTGTCTTTGATTGGGTCTATAGAATTCCGCCCGAGCCTCAGCATTGGGTTGGATGGATGGATGGATGGTGGATAGATGGACCGACGGATTAATGGCTTACGCGGTGGAAGAGAGAAAACCGCCAGAAGGACTACAGAAGAAACGGTTTGTAACTAGAAAGAGAGAGACAGAATCAGCAGTGGGAGGAAGGATATTGAATGAGGCAACTGTGAAAAGGAAAGAAAAGAGGAAAAGGAAGTAGGAGCTTATAAAGGAAGAAGTATGAGAAACGGGGGTTTATTGGAGAGGGGAGGTTTGAAAGTGATTTGTTGCACCCTTCAACTCTTTTTTATTGGAATATAAATAGCTTTAATGTAATTTAAAGTGGGTGAATGTTGTGTCAAATCGTGACCAAATGAATACCCTTTACCCCACTTATCACTGACAAACATGTACTTACCTCCCTTGTTGTTCCGCTTTGTGATATCCACGTTCAACACTAGTACTCAATAAAACGAAGGAAAAAAGATAAAGACTGCAATCTTAACAATAACGTTCATGTTTATAGTCCAAAAGCACCAAAAAGTTAAGTGCATGCAAGTTAAGTGATATCATCATTTATCGATTCATTCATTGATTTTAAACGAAAAAATAATTAATAAATGCATTGACGGACCTACCTAAATTACTCTCCACGTATGAAGGATTCTCCTCTCCAGGTCGTCTCATGTGCAATCGAAACCTATACCTCACTTCAGCCTTGAGATTCTGCACCTTGAACTCTGTTTTATGAATATTCATACCAGTAGCAGCCGCGATGGGAGCCCAGTCACCCTCCCCTCCCTCCTGAATCTCAAGACTCAGTTTGATTACTTGCTTATCTCTCACTGTCCATGTTATTACTATGGCAGTTGGATCTTGAGACATTCTTGTGGCTTTTACTTATGAATGGGAGAAGAAAAAAGTACGAATAATCGTGAGGGAAAGCTCTAACAACCGAACTGCCGTGTTATTTTTTCCACATTCGTATACTGTTTAGCTGTGGCTAAAAACAGTATAAATCTGGTCCTTTGTGAAGCAATGGCCAATTAAGATGAAAACTGACATGGTAATCCTTTTCTAGTTCTTCTCTAGTCCCGGCTCTTGACCGCTACATCAGCCTCTCAAATTAAACTTGAGGTAACCTTGTTATTGCTCGGTTCTATAGGGAAAAAATTCCAGAACGACGCGCCCCCTTTTAGATTAGACAAAATTAAAAGGGGGGGGGGGTTGCCAATTTATAGCTTACCTGAACCTCTAACAGGTGCTTCGACCGAGGCTAAAAAAGGAAGAAAGACAACAGAGGCGATCAAAATTACTACATGTATTTACTGCAAATGAATATAAAGTTTACCATATTTCTAATTGGGTATGTAATAGGAGTGCGAGAAAACGAATCTTCAGAAAGGTCTTCATTTTCTTACTTGGTTCATAAGTTGCACTGCGGATAAGAATTTTTTCCTCTCTAACTGCGCGCTTGCATTATAAGTGAATTTATGTTCATCGGTCCTTAGTTTTTGACCGGTCAGCACGACGGAAAACACTGAATCTCTTTACAATACAATGATCAAGACTTGAGATAATGATCCCTTGTTTTTGGAAAATTCCCTCCCCACTTTTCTGGCGATTGGACAGATTATTAGCAAGTAACATAGCCACGGAAGTGAAATAAAGGAAACAATAAAAACAGCACTATAGAAATATGTATTTGCCACTGTTGTGTTGGTATAATTCTTCCTAATTAGAAGGTGTTTCACTTGTTTTCACGATAATAATTCTTTTAAAGAGGCTTTAAAACGCTACTTTTCAAAGTTAAAGTTTCTTTGAATTCCGCGGATTCAAAAGGGACAAAAAAGGCTGAAAAACATAGATATAAAAGAAAAGTAATAAAGCCGGGATTTTGCAATGGTAAGGTTTATACTTCATTGACAGTTTTGTCCTTTTTCTGATTGGGTATCTCATGTATTGCGGTTGGATTGCCTAAGGATGCAGTCATCATGGAGGTGTCTGTTACGCTTTTCACAGAGTTACGCTAAAAATCGGATATAAAACGCAAAACACATACAAAAAGTGGAGCTGAAAACTCTTTATTTTAATTTTGACTGACTATTACAAAACCGTTTTCTCCGTTATATCTCAAGGAAACGACAAACTGTTGACCCCTCAGCGCTTGGTGAGCTTGTGGTCTTGTCATTTTCACGTGCCGTCGGCCAGTTAATTATGCGAGTTAACAAGCCAACATTTGCTTACACATTGGCTGTAGAGCCAGACACAAGGGACAGCCTTGACTTATCATTATAAAAACACAAAACAATAAAAAAAATTAAGAAGGGTTAAAGACACAAAAAATCATCTTTATGACCCTTTAATAATTGAAAAAAGAAAAATACTCACTGATTTTAAAGAAATTATAATCAATTAAGTAGACCAAAAAAGGTAATTTATCTTTACACTACGTTTCTTAATTCCCTCCTCAGTTTTTCGTTCTCTCCTCCCCAATTTTATTATTTTCCCTCCTCAACTTTTTTATTCCCTTTTTCACAATTTTAATATCTTCCCTCCTTCTCTTCAATTTATTTATTCCCTCCTCCTCCTCCACAATTTTGTTATTTTCCCTCCTCCTACTCCACCTCCTCATATTTATATACATTTTTGCATCCACGACCACATCGACCCTAGACTCAAGGTTTTTTTTTTCAACACAGCTTCGTGAACATTAGTGAAACTATATAACACTATTACCACATTTATTTTTCCTTCCACTACCACCACACCACATTTCTATTGTTTCCCACCACCACCACCACATTTCTGTTGTTTCTCTCCACCACCACCACCACATTTCTATTGTTTTCACTCCTCGACCACCACCACCACCGCTACCACATTTCTATTATTTCCCTCCACCACCACCACCACCACCGCCACATTTCTATTGTTTTCGTCCTCCACCACAATCACCACCACCACCACCGCTACCACATTTCAATTGTTTTCCCTTCACCACCACCACCACCACATTTCTATTACTTCTATCCTTCGCCCACTCGTTTCATTTTTTTCTCTGCGAGATTCTATAAAAGACTGCCAACTGCCATCATTAGTTCATTTTGTAGCAATGTCTCGTGTAGCGAACAACAATCGTGGTTTTCTTCAGCTTTTAGCTGATTGCCCTATTGTTTCAAGCTTGGGATTTCTAATGCTATGAAGGAGGTGACGCATAGCTAAATTGATCATTCCAAGGTACGTCTCCCACCAATACTCATCTTCACTCAGTGAAGAGAAAGATAGATTTGGTTGAAGAAGAGAACGAGAGTGAACATAAAGAAAGCCAAAGTTCTGGTGATGAAAGCGAAGATGAAGAACCAAGAATAAAGGATGTTTTGAGTCATCTTTTCCGAGCGGTGTCGGAGAAGCGTGCTTTTGATTTGCTGCATAGTATGGCCGTTTCCAAACATATTCTTTTCTGGACTCCCCGTGGACAATTACTTCGGAACGTGTAATTATCGTCACAAACATCGCCGAGCTAGTTGAGTCATGTGGTACCCCCTCATGACAATGAAGTTACAAAGCCTAGTGCGCTGAATACGTTTCTAGATGGACTTGCAGAGTTAGGGATCGATAAAGGTTTAATCAAGAACAAAAAGTTGCCAAGCGATTTAATAGAAAAGGAAAAGGCTACCGAAATGCAGAAAATACTTACGAGAACGAGAGTAATAATGAGGAGAGGTCATCGGATATAGAGGAAGAAGGGGAGGAGGAAGAAGAAGAGGAAGTGGCTTCTGAGAATGACAGTGAAGCTGAAGACACCCAAGAGAGCGACAACGACACCGAAAAAGACAGTCAGGAAAGAGAAAGTAGTAATCCTGAAACGTCCACCACCTTTCACTTTAAAATTCCCTGTGAATATTGTGAGAACTTTAATGTGTACGGGACATTGATCATGAAATGTCCTTAATGCTCTTGGCATGACTACAAGATTTGTCTTATATGCAATGACCAGATCCCCAAGGAGACTGAGAAATTACATCAAAGAGGGTTTTCTTCGGTGTCACGGTTGTGGAGCAGTTACGCACAAAAACGCGAAGACGTTGGAAACCAATTTCTATTCCCCTTCTAAAGAGGAGAACAAAGAAGAGGATTAATTGATTTTCATTCCTTTCAAATCGCTGCGTATTTGACTCTTTTTGTCATTGGTTTTTAATAGCTTTTAAAACGGTATCTCGTGTGTGGTTTTGTTGATATATCCGATTTTTTACCGCTCGATAGAAAACATAAGTCATTTCTCGTGTTGCTAGGTGTCGCTCCTCTTATTCCTATTTTTTAAATAGACGTTCGGGCAAACCAGACTAAAGTTACTTAGCGGGCAAGTTTAGGCAAGCCTATTGTGCCTATAGTGTTCTTCCAAATGTATAGATAACAATTATTCACCGAAGTGGAGGTGGCTAGTATTGGATATTTACCGCGGCCGCGAAGCGGCGAGGTAAATATCCAATACTAGCCACCGACACTGAGGTGAATAATTGTTTTAGTATATACTAAAACAGTGAGATAATTGAGCACAAAATGATGATTTCTAACTCATTTATATAATTACTGTTGCCAACGATTACAATTTTGGCGCGTGATGGCCGAACGGCCGCGGTCGTCGCTTTTTCTTAGCGACAAATAAAACTTTTGAAGGCGTTTGTTTAGCTCTTGCGGGGAAGTTTCTTCAAAAGGAGTTGTGAATTCTGTTTGTATTTAAAATAATTCTGTAAAAACGATTATTAAATTTAGTTTTAAGCTTATTTATGAACAAGTCAACTAAATAAAGTAACGGAAGACTTAAGCTTAATTTGCATTTGTAAACAAAAAACTTTTTCACCGGTTTTATCGATAACTATTCAAGTCAAAAAGACAAAGCTTTACCTGTTAAAACTTCCAAACCGAACTTCGTCACCTTCTCCACGTATTTCGGAAATAGCACTGTCCACTGTTTTAGTATATACTAGAAACGACTATCCACTGAATTATATATGGAGGAAGGCATTAGTATGGAGGAACGCATTTTTTCTCTAGGTTAAAACAATGGGTGACGTCATGGACTCAACCCTTATGCATATCAATTATTTAACTCGACCTTACTCGACACCAAACAGGAGTAAAAACACCGTAGTACATTACTTTCTAACACACTCGTCATAGTAAGAAGCCTTTTTAACGGACGATGTGAAGAATATGGAGGGGACCCGAAATGAAATCAACAAAGTAAAGGGCCGTAACAAAAGAAAAGCAAAATCCAGTTGTTGTTCTTTAGCTTTGTAATGGTGATGATGTAACGCTTACCTCAGCGAAACTTAGGATTGTTTTCTTTTCTACAGTTGCCTAAACGCCGTGCAAACGTCCACCGATTATAAACCTTCGTTTTGCGATTAACTGAAAAATGCCAGTCCTCTTCTTTGACCTGTCTCCTCACCTAAAATTAAACTTGAAGTTTCGTTCTTCCATCAAGTAAGGTTTACGGGTCCAGCTGGGGCCCGTTTCTTGAAAGTCCCGCTTACATTTCGGACCCGAAATCAAATTTTCAAATCGAAATATAAAGAATAAGAGAGCGGGTCCCGGCTAACAAACTGCTCCATTTTGTTTCATTAACTGATAGTTTTATCAGGTTAGATGCAAAACTATTGAAACCTCTATCTTGCATGTAAACAACAACAGCTTTACGGGCCCGTTAATTATCGGGACTTTCGAGAAACGGGCCCCGGTCCGCAATCTGATGTGTGAGAGAAGCATAATTATTCCTGCTCATAAATTCGTCGATGCAGTCGACCGAAGTAAATACCATAAAATTTCCCTTCATTTTCTCCTTTTTTAATCGAATTTTTGAAAACGTTATAAACAACTGAAATCGTGAAGCGTGAAGTAAAATAAGCTCTCCCATAAGGCACACTGTACACTTTCAAGAGAGATCGATTATTCAATCCCGGCCTTCAATTCTGGACATTTCCAACTCGATGCCAATGAATATCCCTGGATAGGAAAACGTTCCCTTGTGACATCTTTCTGGATTTTAAAAAGGCTGCTGATACCGACGGGCATTCTGTTTTGCTTCTTGGTAAACTAACCAATATGGAATAACAGGCTTTGTGAATAATGGAATGATTTTCGTAGTATCTCGCAAGCCGTATGCAGACAACACAACACAAGCCCCATAGCTAAGGAAATGTGGTAATCTACCTATCCGAGAAAATTTGGTAATCACGTGACCATACGACAAGCGAGCGACCGTCCGTCCAGACCACAGGCATACTAATGTAAAATAACTGAATCAACAGGTGTGGCAACCCAAATGCAACTCAAGGTTTTATTTGGAAGGAAATCACATGGCCGCTCGGACTTTTAGAAAGAAAAACCAACAACAAAGTCGTGTCTTTTTCGGCGTTATTTTTTATGTTTACACTAACGTGGATAACAGAGAAAGAGCTAGAACGAGTTATTGAAAACAAAGGAGATGAACATGTAAATTCAAAGCGGCGGTGAGAAAATGAGAAATGCTAGCGGCCAGCAAGGAGCGACCAGCAAGGTGAAAATGAGCGGCAGTGAAAAATAAAAGCGAACATGAACACAGGAAACAAAATATTGGGTAAACACATACGACAATTCCTCCATAAAAATAATGTGTAACTGGGAAGTTTGACGTTTTAGTCGTACAAAACAGCGGCAAGGGATAGACAAAAAAGCGTGCTGCACGTGCAAATTTGCTTTTTGCTAATTAGAAGAAAAAGTGTGCTGCACGTGCAATTTGTTTTTTTGCTAATTAGATCTATTAGTTTTGAAGCCATTTTCATTGTCGTCTCCGTTTAGCATTACACGATTTAATTTTTTTTGTTTATAAGTATTATTAACCAGAGCTTCGCTTTTAGCCTTGGCTAAATCTATATATTATTAATGACATTCATATTTGTTGTTGCCTGCGTGCAGACGTCTCCCATTTCCTTTGTAGTACGCGTACGATAAAGGTAATAAGAGGCGTCCGCACGAAGGCAAATTTGTTGCGATAAGCTCGTGCTTTATTTGTTCGCTGATGATGCAAGCCTTTGTATACTGAAGAGATTCTGAAGTCCCTAGAAACAGTAGTTAGCAACTAATAATTATAGAGTTTTTGTGATTGTTTAAACGCAAATTTATTATAAACATAAACGCAAAAAAAAAACTATTTTTATTATCTTCAAACCGTTAGAATAGACCAAGCCAAGAGGTATTGGACAATAACAGTAATGGATCTGTGTTTCTTGCATGAACGAAATCTAATTTTCATCTTAACGCCTTTACTAAAGAGGTTTACTAAATAACTATTAGCCACGCTTAAGGTGCAGGACAAGGACAATAACACGAATGGATTTACTATTCTTAGAAGTAAGGATAATATTCAATTCTTCTAGGAGTGCTAATTATTAAGAACATCACATTAACCAATAACTCAAAGATTAGTAAAATTGTTGGCATACCGTGAAATTCCGAAAATAAGCCCATCCATGTATAAGCCCCTCCAAATATAAACCCCACAAGCTCGTAACGCAAAAAACCCTCCGTTAAATCGCCCCTCTGAAAATAAGCCCCCCCTGGCGGCTTGTACTTGGAATTTCCCCTCAAATAGAAAGTAAAACAGAGCAAAAACGGTCAATTTCCTTACAACTATAAGGCTAGCCCAAAACGATTTTGAAACGCAAATTTTGCTCCATAGATAAGCCACTCCGAATATAAGCCTCTCAAAAAGGGCCTTTGAAAAATATAAGCCCCAGGGCTCATTTTCAGAACTTTACGGTAATTGCACGCAAGACTGAAATATCATATTGGATAAATCAAATACTCTTTTCCAAAGTTTTCGTCCATTGTAAGGAAATCCGGATGCCGGATTAGGCAAAATTTCTGCTTTTGCAATCCACAATCCAGAAAAATGTTGCCCGTAGAATCCGGAATCCTATGTTTTAGAATCCAGATTAGAGTTCAAGGAATCAGGAATCCCCCCTTTCTAACGATTGTGATCCGGAATCAAAGTTCCACTAACAAAGACTAGAATCCAGGATCTGGAATCCCTTATATGGGGCGAAACTTTTCGTTCGCAGTTATTTCCCTACAGTTTCCATGGCTTAACTCGACTTAGAATCAAACCGCTCAGTGTGATTTACTGAAACGTGCTCTTTGCTTAATTTTCTTTTCTATCAATCGACCTCAAGGTATCCTCTTTTACTTCGCTTCCAATATTTTACCTGTCGATCATTACACATTTTGAAACGATTTCTACCATGAGGGGCACCCAATGACTGTTTTTTGTAAAATATCTGTTGGGTGAAGCAAAGATGGCCTAGAATTATTGCTTGACGAGGATGTAAAAGTTGTAGATAACCGTTCCATTTACGTACAATTTTCGAAGCTTATGTAATTAATATCCTACCATTTTCTGAAGTTTTATTTTTCACGTTTCACTTTCCAGAATAGGAGGCTAGTTTTCGTAGAAAAAGGAAACCTAAAATTTTCGGATTCAAAAATGAGAAGTAGAGAGGAATCCGAAAAATCTGCACTCTCGTAAAACGTTAAATTGCATCTTAAACTTTCGGGAATATAATACTGAAGCCTCGAAAACTCGAAAATACTTAAGTTCCCCTAGGATACCCAAACAGATACAAATTTTATAGCGCCGCTTAGAATGCATTTCTAGAGATCTAAAAGTACTCTCAATGTATTTAGTAGGAAACGGTCGTTGGGTGCCCTTGTACCATGATTTCTACCTATTCTGTACCGCGTGTGAAATATACTGAGACTGATTGCTACATTCTTTTACCAGCTTTGGAGCAAAATTATGGCGGAGCTTTTCCTGTACGTAGGTAGTGTATACGTTTCACCAGTGCATCATTGAATTTATAAATACAACGAAAGAAAACAAAATGAAGGAAGTGCTGCTGTCTGTTTGTACTACAGCCTTGTTTGCAGTTCCAGTTGTAGACGCAGTAGCTGTAGACGGATCTGGAAAAGTAACAAATAAAGGCCAAATGAAAGTTAATCTATACAATTTTAAGAGAACGTATAAGCTTTAGGTTGAAAAAATAGATTTCAACCGCAACTGTCATTTTAAGTCGGTACAGCCCTTTTTTATTAAGAAAATAGCTATTATAACTTAACATAATTAAGAAGAGTGAAATCAATTACTAGACATTTTCATTGAAATTAAAGAGACTGGGCTACTGTGTTAATAGCGAAACTCTTGCGCGAGTGAAGCACACGCAGCACCATGGATAAGAACATTTGGTAATCTATGGATCCAAAAAATTTTGGTTCTGAGAAAATCGTCCGCACGGACCTACGGATGTTTTTTGGCTATTTTCGTTGCCGATGCCGCTTAGAATTACACGATTTTATATTTTATTTGAGTAAACTATAAATATTAGACTGGCTTAATCTATAAACGGTATTCTCTTATTGGTCAACATTTAACAGGTGAGTTCATGCGGAAAATTTATTGCAGTATCTGGAAACTTGTTTACTAATAGCTGAAGCTGACAGAGTTTTGCGTTATTTTGTGGTGACTTTAACTGCCACTGGAACTACAAAATGAAATACAGCTGCTACCAAGAATATATTGTTATTCATGGCTGGTTTGTTTATTGGAAATGCGCCGTTTGTGGGAAATCCGATTTCGGAGAGCATCGTTTTCAAAAACGAGCCTACTCACTTCACCTTACTTGAAAAGTCTCAAGCGATTCTGGCCTTATTTGATGGCTTTCAGGATCTGCATCTCGACCGGTAAGCCTGAGTAATTATTGTATTTGATGCTTATTTTACGAAGTCGTGCGTAGTTTATGCGGCTAGTTTATGCTCTATTATGGACGTTTGTTAAGCTTTGATCAGGTTTGTTATAAGCTTACAGAACTTTAAAAAGCCTTTAGACATTTTCTGACCACAAATAGACAGAAAACGTTCCGAAGAATATTTAGTTTTAATTTTGGCTGTAAAAAGAAAGCTTTGAGCGATTTTCTTGCCTCGCGTTCATCTTTAAAAATAGCAAATATCGGGAAGCCGTGTTAAAACATAAACTTCAATCTGCAAGGTTTTAAGCTTAATATATGCTTGAAACCTCAGGATTTTCAGAGACACTTAACTCACAGTACTTGTCTTCATGAATGCAAATTGTTGTCTCTGTAAATTTTCCCCGCATTCCAAACCCACTTTTGACTCGAATTATATCCCCAAATTAGCTAAATACAAGTTTATTTTCAATGAAATAAACTAATAGACGGTTAATAAAAGTTATTTGGAAAGTTTTAAATCGAGAGACGCTAGTGAAGGAGGTTGACGAGCGTCTTCGTCGCATAACATGCAATGTGAAGAAAAAAAAATGGTCTTTTGAATAAGACCAAATTTGCTCAAAAATCATCTACCCCAAAAGAGTATTTTTTTTTAATAATGAATATTTTTGAAATAGCACAAATAGTCTTCTTCAGGTTTAGTGACGTCTGGTGCGAGCATCCAAACAGAATGGAGCTTCCCAATGATGTAAATCTCCATTTTCTCTTAAACGATTATGAAGAACTATCATTTCCCCTTTTTCTAAAATGAGCGATAGCTTTTTTTCTCTAGAAAAAATAAAGACTAATTCTCAGTGCAGAAATGTAGAAAAAGAACCAATCGTCTGAAACTTGTTAAAAGCATGCAATCGTAAGAAAAAGCGTATTTTTTTGTTGGTATTTAAAGGAATTATTGCGTATATACAAGTTGCCGTTGCTCCTAAACGAGTATGGGGACCCTCCAATTTTATTTCAAACTTCAACTTCACTAAGTTTTTGACTTTCGCAAGTCAAAACTTAACAAGTCATAAAATAAATCACAGCTCATTACGCATGCAGGAATGTAGATTCGAAATTGATTCTGGTTGCGACAAGGGTTAACAGATTCACTTTTTCAAGTTATCGATTCATTAAATACAATCTAGGGGGATACGCTCCAAGGCCTGACTCGACTGTAAAGCTTACCTGTCCCTCCGGGTGGGGCCACTGCTGCAGCTAAAAACACAATGACAATGACGATTAATATATATCTGTCTCAATTTATAAAAAGTTACCTACAGAAACTAGTTCAAGAGCGTTTTAACAATTTGACCCTCGAGGTGGAAAAAAAAAGGCAGTTGAAAGTCGCTAGTTAGAGCTTAAAACGGAAAAAATTAATCGCTGGTAACACAAGAAAAGTTGCTCTTGGCAAAAGCGACAGATTTGTAACGAAGTGAACAACATATTTAAAAGCACAGAAATAATGACCTTTTAGTCTCTCAAACTATGAGGTCCATAACGAGATGCCCGACTAAAACATGCCTAGAATTCACCTTTCTTGACCCCACAATTGGTTGTCTAAGACAAAATTACTTCAACTAAACACTCACAAAGCGTTTTTGTACTTGTACACAATATTCTTATAACACGAGCGCCACGACATACCACAAATCTGTCTGTCAACACTGACTTCAGGAAATCACACAATTAACCACGTTCGCGGCACTCATAAAACTATCCACAACCAACCAAGCACAATGTTTCCACAATTAATACGGGCGAAATATCATCAAAATACTCTCTCTCAGTAACTCTCGCTTTCTCCGCAAATCAACACATGTCAACTTTGCTGACACAGTCGATTTATTCAAGATCCCGGATGAAGACGAGCCGTTTTGAAAGGGACACGCCGAGGCCAGCCTTCAAAACACTTTTTAACTAAGCTCTGGCCTGGTCAGTAATCAGCTTTAATTTTGCTCTCGCCGAATACATTTGACCCACACAGACTACTTTTTGAGGCCAGAGACTCGTCACCGCCCACATCAAAGCTCGCAATATGATGCCTTTCCCTCTCAAGTCCGAGATCACACGACAACAACTTTCCTTTTCTTTTCCTGAATTTGATATAGTCCAGTAGAATTCAACTCCAAAAAATTTGCCAACATTTGACGAACTTAACGAGATGGATTAAACGTGACAAAGTTTCAGGCAGCGCAACTTCACTTTTTAAGTGACGTTTTCGTAGCTGTAGCCGTCGTTGTTGCTTAAGTTCCCTAAATAGGGACCTTAAGATCCGACAACGGCGACGGCAACGGGAGCCACAACGCAATAGGTTTAATTAGCAAAACAACAATTTTGCACGTGCATCAAGCTTTTTTGTAGGTTTCTTTGCCGTCACTACACGACTACGCCGTGAAAATGCCTAATTTCACGTTGTACAGAGGAAGTACACAAGCGACGACGAAATTTCCTCTCTTTCTGCACCTGCATATGGTTCTTAGGAATTCAACTTTAGGATGGTTCGCCTACATTTGAAACAGTTGGTGACTTGGAGTTATCGCGATCATAGGCTTACGGGCAATTTTCGGCCAGGGGGGGGGGGGGGGGGCGGTAAACCATTTGCCCAAAAAATTCTTGCAAGTTGCCCAAATTTTTACAAAACAGTCGAAAAGAAACGAGGGCCATACGATACAACAACATAGGCCGTACTGGCATATGAAAGTGCCTAGATACAGTTTGAGCATAGACTACGTCGCCATAAACAAACATTTGCAAAAAATTGCTACCACAGTTGTATTAGATAAAGATGAAAATTTGTCGTAATCAGGGTTGTGATGACATCAGAGTTGCCATAGCAACGAAATGACGCTATTACCTATTATACTTGCAGCATTATTTCTCACTATGGAATCGTTCTTGGGAGCTTTTTCCTCCAATAGTCGTCTCGATGTTCGTGAAGTTAAAACGGAATCTGTAAGAGCCTTATAGGGATATTTTGGGATAAGGTTTTTATAGTTAGAAATACAGCTAAAAAAAGGAAAATCTTGATGTTTAGCCGTTATCTGTAGAAAACGGAGCGCTTTTGACATGCAATTTCACCTCATAGTAGCTTCAACCTTTTTAAAAATGTGTGTGAATTATTTAGAGATAATTCTGCTCAATTGCTACAAAGAAGGATTTCATGAGTACATATCATGGCCCTCTTGTTAGCGGTTTTGTAAACATTTCGGTCTACTTTAACAAATTAGTGAATAATTTGAACCACTTGAAATATTTTTTTACAAAATTAAGATTCTTCTCGTAATTCAAAGTGAGAATTAGTTAGCCACTTCTTCACTTTCAGATCAATCGCTGATGCTATCTGCCATACACTGTTCTACAAGCGGAGATGATTCTAGAAAGTTAGGCGGAAGTTTATTCTAATTGGAAATAGCCCATTGCAGTACAGTGCCCAACGATAAAAAAAACTCAGCATACGATACCCTTCCCTTACAAACAGAAACTCATTACGTGCTTGGCAACCACTCTCTCGTGTGAATGTAACTGCATTATTACGCCGACTTCAGGTTAAAATAGAAAATATTTATCTCTTCAAAATACCAACAAAAAAACATAAAAACGTCTTTAAAAGCTGGCTTTGCCCAAATTTTCTCTTGCTGCCCAAAAACTCTGAGTTGCCCAAAATGTGGGGGGGCTGCAGCCCCCCTTGACCCCCGGCCCGTACGCCTATGATCACGATGTAGATTGAAAGAACATGAATTCACTTTTCAGCGACTTTTTCTCAGCCGTCGCCGTCCTCGGATCTTAAGGTCCCTAATAACAGGACGTGGACGGCAGCGAAAAAAACGTCACTTAAAAGCGGCGTCTGGTTCTTTGAACCAACTATTATTCCAACTCGCTCAATTTTTCAAATGTAGACGAACTCTACTGAAGTTCAATTCCTAAGAAAAGTATCCAAGTTCAAAAGGAAAACGAAAAATTCATCGTCATTTGTTTACCCTTTTGATAAAACATAAAGGCACGCAATTTCTCCGGTTCCTCCTCAAATTTTCCTCATCAGTACAGTAGTGAAGGTACGTAAGACAGTGTGGAGAATTTTCATGGTGATAATAGGGTTTGAGGGCTAATAGAAATAAAAAGGTTTTGACCGCGACCTACCTTCATTACTCTCGACGTATGTAGGAATGTTTTCTCCAGGCCGTCTCATGTCCAATCTAAACTTGTATTTGGCATCAGCCTTAAGGTTTTTCACCCTAAACTGGGTTGTAGATGTGGTCATATCACTGGCACCAGACACAGCCGACCAGCTCCCCTCCCCGTCTTCCAAAATCTCAAGTTTCAGTTTGTTTACCAGGTTATGTCACTGTCCAAGTTACGACTATTTCTGTTGGGTCGTCCGCTACTCTTGTCGCTGTCACTAACGAACGAAAGAAGAAAACAAGGAAACATCTTTAAGTTATTCCTTATTACTGCATTGCGCGGATCAATTTAGGTTCCTGGGAAACTGTCCACCTACCCCTCTCCTAACCCAACATTTTGCCCTAAGTGAGAAGTACGTGTTAATGATGACTTAGGGGAGGGGTAGGTGGGCAGTTTCCCAGAAACCTAAATTGATCCCATTGCGCATCCCTACTGCGCATAATTTCACGCGTGATTGGCACGCGCACATTTCAAAAAAACCAGCTTTTGCCTTAAGGCTGGAGCTTCCCACAGATGTAAATCTCCATTTTCTGTTCAATGAGTATGGTGAACTATCATTCCCCCTTTTTTTAAAGTAAGCGGTAGCTATCTTTCTCTGGAAAAAAAAATATAGATCAATTCTCCATGCAGAAATGCAGAAAAAGGATCAATCGTCTGAAACGTGTGAAAAGCATGCACCCGTAAAAAGAAAAAAATACATATTGGTATTTAACTCTTTAAGTTCTAATTGTGACCAACATTAATTTTCCCCTGACGATATCCATATAATTTCAAGAGATTAGGTTATGAGAATTAATAAAATGATCACCTCACGGAAAATGCTTTGATCTTTTATCAAATTCTCTCAGCTCATTCTTTAAGGAAATGTATAGAGATCAGTTTGGAGAATTGGTACGTGTGTATATTGGGGCTTAAAGGGTTAAAGGAATTATTGCGTACATACAAGTTGTCGTTGCTCCTAAACGAGTATGGGGACTCCAATTTTATTTCAAAATTCAAGTTCACAAAATTCTCACTGCAGTTTCTGTTTCAGAAGAATGACCTTGTGTTCCTGGCGGTACTCATTTGCGACGCAAGTACAGTTTATAAGGGGATGAATCGACTTCCGCAAGTCAAAACTTGTTGAACAACGACTTCGTCAGCCAGCGAATACAGCCGCCCCTCATCGTACTCCGGCGCTAGGACGTTGCGCGAAACGTTTAGAGCGATGAAAGACAGCTGTATTCGCAGACCACATCAGCGAAAACTGTCAGCCATAAGAACAACTTTAACATAAGAAGGAACTCAAGATTACAAGCCAGGTCAAGCGTACCCCCCAAGATTCCATTAATCCTTTAAGCCCCAATATCAACAAACAAATTCTCCAAACTGATCTCTATACATTTCCTTACAGAACTAGTTGGGAGAAATTGATAAAAGATCAGAGATTTTTCTCTTTGTGATCATTTGATTAATTCTCATAGATGTTGCACTTGACAATCCATGGATATTGTTAGGAGAAAATTGATGTTGGTCACTATTGGGACTCAAAGGGTTAATGAGTGCATTATTCGAAAGTTGAATCCGTTGGTGGTTGTTGATTTCAGTTTCATCGCTGCATTCCTGCATGCAAAATGAGCAGTGAATTCACACGCGAGGTAGTTATGAAATTCTACCACCTCAGTTTTCAAGAATTTGATGTAAATGTCTTCATAGCAATTTTATCTATCCAAACAAGTTATCATCAAATATATCACAACTCATTACGCATGCAGGAACGCAGATTTGACTTTGATACTGATTGCGACAACGGCTAACACTGGTAACAGATTCCTTTTTTCAAATAATCGATTCATTAAATATAATCTAGGCGATACGCTTGGTCTGACTCGACTGTAAAACTTACCTGTCCCTCTGGGCGGGGCCACTGCTGCATCTAAAAACACAACGACAATGAAAAGGTCACCAACCACAGACAAACTGATTATGAAGACTAAGAGAAATCACGTGCAAGACAAACGAGCTCAAAGAGGCGTAGCAGGTTAAGAAAGAAACTGTGGCGATACATACGATACAATTTGGTCTTATCAACTCTATTGATACCATTCGCCACTTTAAAGACGAGAAGTAAACTGGGCCGAGTAAACTTTTGCAAAGACTTCTGGGACGGTTACCAGGGACAGGGAATTAGCCAATAGGGAGCTTAAGCAACAACGACGGCGACAGATACGAAAACATCACTTAAAATTGAATTCGCGCTGCCTCAGACTTTATCGTGCTTATTTCATCTCGTTTATTTCGTCAAATGTTGGCAAAGTTTTTTGGAATTCTAAAATGACTGTATCAAATTTCAGGAAAAGAAAAAGAAAGTTGTTGTCTTGTGTTCCCATCTTCGACAAAACGTGAAATTAGGCATTTCGACGTTGTAGTTGTGCAATGACGGCTAAGAAATGTACAAAAAGGCCTGATAGACGGCAAAGTTCCCCCCCCCCCCCTCTTAATGACAGTTCTGATTAATAGTAGAAATGCTATTTCTTTGTTACCTGAGGTCGTAACTTGAGCCAAAGGTGAAGTTGGACTATTTCCCCGCCGATTCGACGCTTGCATCATAAATTCATATTCTGTATTAGGGCTTAGTTGTTGAACGGTATGCATATTTTCTGGGAGAAGACCAATGACTACTTTCGTAAAATCGCTGCCGCTTCCTTTCTTACGATAATGAATTGAGAATTGCTGATCATAGCCGCCACTGTAACTAGGATTCCAGCTTACGTTCACACTCACTGTTTGCGAATCGGGTACTGTGAACGGAACCACTTTCACGTCCTGAGGAGGATCTGGAGGCCCTGTGAATCAAATGGCAAAATAGTGTTATTGGGTTGCCACTCAGGCTACGTTTACACGTACGTGGTACGTTCACACGGAACCACCTTCATGGGTCTTTGTCAAACGGCGGCCATTTTGTCCCGAGAGACTAAAGTAGCTTTGTTTTACCTTTCTAGCCTCGTCCCCAAGTTTTTCACTGCGAGGTCGAGGGTGGTAAAGGAAAGCTTTTTCAGTCTCTCGGGACAATATGGCCGCCGTGTGAATAAGGCCCATGGGGTTATGTCACCAAAGTAAAACGTGTCTTCGCATCAATTAAATTAAAAAAAATATAATGGTCCAATTTTGTTATTTAAGACTGTATTAAAGCATTGAAACTGTTTCATGTCGTCTGTTGCGATGGACGGCAAGGATGGAAAGGAATTAAAATTTTACAAAGTTGGTCCAATTTTTTTCAAGTTCCACAGCTATGCCTCCAAAATTTGACAAAAAAAAATTATGGTTATTGTTCCTGCATAAAACTTGTTTGATAGCTTCTTCAAAACTCTGCACAAGAGCATTTTGTGTATGGGTGAAGGCACTAAATAACGACTTTAGCACAGACTTGACCTCAAACAGCAATATCCTCATGGCATAGTCTCTTTGACCGGACGAAAATTTAGATGCCTAGCCGTCCAAAAATTTTCAACTACAAAATCGAAGTAAAATTTTTCGTCGGTACGGTCGAAAATTTGACCGGCGTAATATGAACACCGTAACGGTCTAAATTTCCGTACCAAAAAGCGCGGTTGCATGGATCAGTGGTAATTCAGCTGGCAGACAGCATTTTGGATTTTCTAACACTCTGCAGCGCACGGCAGATGGTAAAAGCACTAAAAAAACGACTTCGTCGTCAGTTCTGTGCGAACAGAGCGCAACTGTTGAACGGTTCGGTGCAAAAGAACTGTCCGCTCAAATTTTACAGCCGGTCGAACATTCGTCCAGGAGCCGTGTGATGTTAGCCTCCGTGAGGGTCGTTTACATCGCACGACTTGCGGGCAACGAAATGGTAGCCGGTGAAAACAGCCACCTCTCTTCGCAAGACTTGCCAGTAGCGGGAAGTGATGACCTGGGATTGTAGTTGCGATCTGACTATTTGCTACACTTTTACCCTGTTAAAGGTGGTTCTAACGTTTAAGTCTGTGGATAAAAAACCTATGGTGTGACCATTCAGAGCGAAAGATACTGTGTGGTACTTTCCTGTGGAGCTATTTGTTATGCTGTACAAGTTGGTTCTAACTTTTGTCCCAACTTTTAAGTCTGTAGATGAAATCTTGTGGTGTGACCATTCAAATGAAAGCTACTGAGCAGTACTTTCTTGTGCTACTGTTTATGATGATGTCACAAGGCGGCTCGTACCTATTGAGTCTGTGGATGAAATCCTTCAGTGTGACCATTCAGTAACTTTCCAGCAGTACTCTTCCACAGTTTTAATTGTTTTGTTTTGTTTTTTTCGATTTTATGTTTGATATGTGATGCCTTAGGGAGCAAAATGGGTCTCACGGTTTCTTTTTTTTCTCACTGTTAACAACTAAACCAGCACCTACCTCTTTCTCGAATAATGTACTGCTGTGTGTCATTACCAAGAACATTGGTAGCAACACAGTAGAACTTATCACCGACTTCTTTCCCTGCTGTAGTGACAATGAGCTTCATCGTAGTAGCCTTGACTTGAATGGTGATGCTTTCAACTTTCTCGTCAATAGCTGAGAGATCATTTCCGTTTGGATCTCGTCTCCAGGACAGAGTGGGTGATGGCTTGCCCTTGACGATGCAAGTTAAATCCACCTGCTCTCCAGCAGCGCCAGGGATATTTGTAGTTATAGGAGTAGATGTCAGAATAGTGGGGCGAGCTGTAACAAATTTTGATTAGAAATGCAGGTCACACTATGCTAGGCAGTCGTTGGGAGCTTCACAGAAGGGTGATCAAGAGTTTAACCCTAGACAAAGGCACTTTTCATTTGTCAGAACTGACTGACCAGACCATTCTCGTCGTAATGAGAATTTCACTTTTAATCAAAACTATCCAGCTAGATCAGTCAAGTCCTAAATAGCATGCGCGAAAGCAGCCGAAAGGAGTCGGTTTTTCAGCAAAAACTCTTTGAAAAGCTTCAATGCTAAACTGACTGGTCCAGCCATGGTCCGACAAGCCAGTTGCGCCCCATAAAAGAGATCCCCCCTTCCCCCTCCCACATCACAGTCATACACAGACATAACCTACTGAACTGAACACCAAGTAAGGAACATGGGGGAGGGGAGGGTCACAGCTAGAAATAATTGTGTAAGACCTTATGTCTCAAAGTATCTGACTAAGTGTGCCTGTAAGTGCTGTACTGTTTTTCATCCTTATCTGAGAGGACTAAGGATCTCATCATTTGCAGAAGTCAAAAAGAGATAACGGCTTACTCTCAGTAAAAGATCACGAGTGTTGACCTGTGTTTGACAGTGTGTTTCTACTTAAAAGAATGAAATTCACAACGCACTATCGAACCTCGGACTTTCGTATGCTGAGCTCTCCCACTGAAACAAATTTTCAACCAACCAGAAGCACTACCCATATCAGAGTAGTGTAAGTCATCAGTATCCTCAAACGTCATCTCGCGGCGAAACCGTTGGTGGCGTAGTGCAATGTTGGCTGTTTTCTTAGAATAACTTTGTCGACAAACTAGCGC
This sequence comes from Porites rus, assembly GCA_964035705.1. Taxonomy (NCBI): domain Eukaryota; kingdom Metazoa; phylum Cnidaria; class Anthozoa; order Scleractinia; family Poritidae; genus Porites; species Porites rus. The sequence goes on along the minus strand of OZ038000.1, from coordinate 17,366,369 downwards.
CAAAACGCTAGCCTGCGCCACAGACAAAACTATAAAACTCTGGTTAAGTACGTCTGCGAAACAGCGCCGAAATACTTCTACTTGGCCCACCACCTGTGTACCAAGATTTGAGTACGCGCAATGATTGGCCTGTTTAAAAGGCCATTGTCGATTTCCGGTAATTCGTTGAGTCCGTTGGGGGGGCCCGAACGGGGATTCGGGCGCTGCTTCGTAGACGTTACTAACCGGGAATAAATTACGTCTGCGACGCTGGCTACCAAACGCTTTCTACGCAGGTTACCTCGTAACATAACATTAGAGACCTTTAGATACCAGGACGAGGACGACTGCGAGAACGAGATTTGAGCTGAAGTTCTTTCGCGTCTTCTCAAAACATAGACTCCCCGGAAAGCTTCATTTTGCCATTTTTCACTAGAAAAGTTAACATAGTTATCTTTAGTGAACGAGGTTACGCGCTCTCCCGATGGCAAAATAATAAAACTTTTAACATTTGATATCTTGTTTTCGCCACCACGACATTCGCGCGAAAACTCGTAGTAGAACGACGACGGCTACCACGTTTTCCCGCCAAATTGACGCTGGTTCACGCGCATACACTACTTAGTATTGAGAAAATCTCGTACTTGTAGTCGTACTCGTCTTAGAATCTAAAATGTCTCTAATACTACCCGGCCACTAACTTACTTTGAACCTGGAGTGTGACTTCTTTGGAATCATCGCCCAACTCATTTTGTGCAAAACAAATGTATACACCATCATCAGTCTTAGAAGCGGCCACGATATGAAACTCTTCCCCTTCTCCTACAATCCTGCCACTGCTCATCTTCTTCCAAGTAATGGTTGGTCTAGGGACGCCATCAGCCCCACACACCATGGTGATGTTGTTGGTTTCATTGACCGTGTACACACTTTTAGGAAAAAAGTCAATTGTTGGTTTGCCTATAAAAAAATATCAACTACCATGTCTTACTCTCCACGACAATGAAGCATGCAAGTGCAAATGAGATGAGATTATAAAAGAAGAATGATAAACCAGGGCGCAAGATAAAGGCCGATCAAGTGACAGGTTCCGGCCAGATCAGCGACTTGACCGGCCGAAAACTTGTCTCGCTGGTAATGTTGACTGCACATTCTCACTCTTGAACAAAAAGTCTAATCTTAACGGTACATCTCAGGTTTTATTTCTTTGTAAAATACAAAAACGTTCACAAATAGAAAATTACACTAGTAGAGATAAAGTTAATAAGTTTTTTTTCTGTTTTTGCACATTAACATAGCCAGCCTGTAGGCAAAGAAAAATGTAAGTCACTTGAAGCCCTTTCGTTATATAATTTAAGGGATTTAATGTAGAAAGACTGTCAGTATGGGCATTGCTGAGTTAGTTCACAAACATTACAAAGGTAGTTTTTGACCTAACTTAGTTCATTAGACAAACTCTGGTATCCCCAAAAAGGGTGCCATTCGTGCTGTTTAATCACTTGTCTCTATCTTTCTTGTTTTGACAACTGCAGTAACCTATCTACCAAACATAACAAACTTTAATTTTCTATGACTTGGAAAATGAAATTCTTAAATTTCATGACTTTCCGCGAACGACAAACTCTGCTTAAGGGAAAATGTGTATGGAGTTCATTCTGGAGAATTTGTATTCCGATATCGGAACCTGAAGGGTTGAAATCAGAAATGGTAGCCACTGGTTACTCACGTTTAATAAGCAACTGTGCTTTCGCAGGAGGGCCATCCCCCAATGAATTAGTCCCAACACAGCCATACCATCCTTCATCCTTTCGTTGTACTGGTCCTCTTCTCAAAGTTGTTGTTGGGCAATTATTGCACGCTTCTCCTTGCAAATCATTTCCATTAAACTGCCATTTGTGAGCAGTGGTTGGTGGGTTGCCGATTGTTTTACAGTTGAAAGTTGCCGTCTCTCCTTCTGCCAGGGTGAGGTTTTTAGGATGATCAGCAGGAGACTGAACAACTGGTCGATCTGATAACAAAATGAACAGAACATAAAAACCTCAGGGGATCTTCTTTTGGTCGGCGAACGAGGTGTATTGCTGGTTTTCCCTGTCACCCACCATCAAAAATAAGAAACAAAACCGTTGAATAGACTAAGTACAGAATCTGGAATATGAAAGGACGTTAATTTGTAAAGATCCTCGCCAAGATTCCGGTCAGTGCAATTTTTCATAATATTATGCGAGATATTCGGAGAAATGTTTTATTACCCAAACTTTAGAGAGTATTGTATGGTGTCATGTTGGTGTCCATCCAGATGACTACCAACATGACGACCGGAAACCAACAGAAACATCCGTTACCGCGTTTTGCTATGAAAGCGTAATTCATCTCTTAAGAACTCTTACAATAAGTACTGTAATACTGTTTTCAAGTACAATGACTGTCCCGATAACAAAATCCCCCAAAATGAGTCCCTTCTTTTAACCTACATGACAGATGTCTCGGCCGCCAAGTAATTTCCGCATCACGCAAAGGTTTAGAAATTCAAGCGTACTGTATAACAAAACAAAGTGCCCTTTCGGGGTGAAGATTTGCGTGAATATGAGTTTTTAGCTGCTCTAATCCTTCTTAAAGGTAACAACTCAAGAGGATTGATAATTCTCTAGTATCGAATTTTGATGACGTTATGTGAAAACCAGCAATTCACTGCAAGAAGGGGTAAACCTGATGGAATGTTCTTATAATTTCGGTGATTTCGAAGAGTTGTTATCATCACTCACATTCTCGAATTCACATTATAGAATAGAATCCGGGTATGAAAAAATCCCCGGCCCGGGCCAGTCATCCCGGGTGAGTAGATTTTCTAGCCGGGCAGTCTTTAAGGTCACTTGAATCCCAATAAGCGAAGATTCGGGCAAAACGTCTGGTAACTGAACCACCAACAAAGATAAGCAAGCAAAATGTGACAGCTGGAATTCTTTGTTTTTCTTCGAGCACTAATAGATGACCTAATAATACCGTAAACCTTAGCTTTTAATAAGCCCTGGGCTTAAGCCTTACACATCTTCGCATGGAGGAGAACGTATGAACCCGAGGAGTTTATATCCAAGGGGGTATATAACTGAAATAGCAGGAGCCCGGGCCTACAAATTTTTGGTTTGATTACTCTACCGCTTGTAATTAATTATGCGTTGTTGGGGTGAACTTTAAAGCTTAAGAGCTCAAAGTTTTGGTGAGGTCGGTGCGTACCGGTCATGCGTGCAATTTTCAGGATATGTTCAAATGAAGGTCAGCCAGGCCTACAACTAGTCAAAAAGCTAGCTACGCCCCTGTATAAAAAAGCGTTTCGAAAGAAGCTATGCCAGTGTCGATCGAAATACGTCTCGCATTAACTAGTCCAGTGAATTGGTTACTTCTGCGTCCTGCATCTCTGACGCATTATAATCCTCAGAGACGCAAAATGATTCATGGCATGGCCAAGACCGGTCGATCGATAAGAAGATGTGTTTTTGTGGAATATCCTGTTCGAGTGACTTCTGTGGCAGTTATGGCTGTTATTTTAAGGCACAACAAAGGTTAAATGTTTAATTTAGTCTTTGTTATGCTATAAAATAGAAGGATTGTATTTTAATTTCAGTATACTGTACTATGGAGTTTTTGAGTCTGTCTTCAGATTAAATGTCTGGTTTGATAAAAGTCCAAGCATTTTCAAGTGAGGACTCGTTGTTTTTTGAACTGGGACTCATCGGTTATGGATTGTGACTCGTGTCTAAGGACTCACCACAACTGTTTGTAATAAAATCACTGCTAGTGTTTTTTTAAGTATTAAAACTTCAAAATAAATCAAATCCATCTCAATACATTATGAGGGGGATTATATCTGGGGGCATTGTAATCGGATGTAAGGGGGAAGGGGGGCTCATCAGTGGAGGAACTTATAAACAGCAGTTTATCATATTCATGACTCACATCTGACTTCAAGTTCCGTATTTTGCTTTACAGAGCCAGCATCATTGTTAGCCACACAAGAGAAGTTTCCATACTGTTGCCACGTAAGATGCTTTATGTTCAAATATCCAAAGGTCTTGAAGAGTTTGGCTTCTGGGCCAGAAATTGTTTCTGTGATGTTGTAAGGTGCGGTGTTGGTCAGATTCTGCCCATTTAACATCCAGCGAATGCTTGCATAAGGTTTGGCTTCAGCCGTGCAAGTGTAGTCCATAGTTTGATTCTCGTTCCTGATCTGTTTGGTTCTTGGCAGTGGGTCAGGAGGATTAAATCTTGGACGAACTGTGAAAGATAATGCAAAAAGTACGTGGTGAACTGTTCCGAAGAGCACTAACCAGCAACAAAAGTTCATAACTGTGATTTAAACTCATCGCTAATGATGAGCTTGGGAGCTGGTGCCTTAAAGGTTAGTGGGGGGCCAAATGCAATAAGCAGAGAGGAGGTATCCATGGCAACCCTGGAAGCGGGAACCACCCCAAGAGCAGCCACTAACCGGCACCGTCACACTGAATAAATTCAGTGGAGATACTTACCTAAGAGAATACTTACCTGAGAAAATACTTACCAAACCACCAGGCAGGGAGGGAGGAGAGGGAGCAAGAATCCGCAATGATTCGCAAGAAGGCAAACATTGATCCGCTACTATCAGCAAGAATCCGCAATGATTCGCAAGAAGGCTAAAAATGATCCGCTACGATCAGCAAGCAAAGCTACAATGCAAAGCAACACTAGCAAAAGGGCACACAAGGAGCCCTGCAATTCCCCGCGGGCCGCCCCGTAGGTCACATACTGAAGTGGGAGAAGACTGCTGGCCAACTCGCTCGAGTTTAACTTTGCCTAAATGATATTTAGCCACATTTCTATCCCCTGCATTAGGGACAGATGAAATAAATTCACCTCTGAGTCAAGTCAATTACCACGGATTAATACAGAACGTTTTAAGAATTGTTTCTTTAACAGAATAAGGTTTAAATGCAACTTAGAAGTTTAACACTATAGATATTCAATGTTCAGTAGTAATAATAATAATAATAATAATAATAATAATAATAATAATAGTTATAATAATAATAATAATAATGGTTTATTAACAGATCCACGGGGTGGCTCTTCCCTGTTGGAGTTGCCTTGTGCACGCACAAAACGCCACCCCACAACTGCTTATACAGGGCAGCATAAAAAATGGGAAAAAAAGTTGAAAAGCCTCAGTTTTTGTGTTAAAAAAACTGTGCAGTACCGCTTAAAAGTAAGGCCCTGTTCACAAGGAAGGAGGGTGACCCTGCTCCTAGGGTTACCCTAGCAAGAGGGTTACAATAGCACTCACACATTTCGTCTCTTTTTACACGACATGTTTACAAGGCAGGTAGGGTAACCCTAGCACTCCTACAGGGTTCATACACAAAATTGCAACCATTTTTCAAGGACTTTTCAAGGACTACATTAGATTTTCAAGGACCACCTACTAGGAATATAATTTTACAGATTGTACAAAAATGCACATTCCCAGTCTATTCTAATACGACTTTAAGGCTTGAATTGTTTCCTTCACCAGCTTCTCTACATTTTCAGTTCACCTGTCTTAAGTTGATAATTAATTATTGCATAAAACATTGAGCCCTTTGTGTAAATAACCGTTAACTTCTCTGAGCGATATTCTGTCTTGGACAACCAAAAAGCATCGAAAAACACTTTCCACGCCGCTACATTCAAGGACGTTTCAAGGACTTCCCCTAAAATTCAAGGACTTTTCAACCCTGTCATAGGGCTTACCCTAGCACTCACACATTTTCTTTTTTACACGACATGTTTACAAGACAGGTAGGGTTACCCTAACACTAGCCTAAGGGTAACCCTACCTGAGTGCTAGGATTACCCTTGCAAGACGGTTACCTTTCAGTGTACCTTCCTTGTAAATGCTCTGCTAGGGACAACTTTCCTCCATCATGCGTGACCAGTAATCTTAACAACTTGGACGAAAATATCCAATTTCTGAACTGTAAAAGGTATTTTCCATAGAGAACTTCAAGTAAACCAGATCTAACTTAAACCCCTTGCTAGGGTAACCCTAGCACAAGGGTAACCCTCTCTCCTTGTAAACAGGCCCTAAGTTGGCAGTTTCTATTTGATTCTCGAGACTCGATTACGCTTCGAGTTTCGAGACGCGAGGATCGAGTCTCGAGTTCCGAGAAGCGAGGTTTTGACACAATAATTTTGTTTTCTGGAAGGAACGATGTCATACAGTCAAGTAGCCGTTCAGAAATTCGCGCTGATGATCAGTGCTTGCGGTGCGGTGTTCTGAGGTTCTGTAACAGTTTGACAGCTTCGGCAAGCTTTCAATGAGCGTAACTTCAGTTTCGAGGAAGCAAATTTATCCTACATATCCAGTGTAATTGTAATTTGTTTACCCACGGAGAATTTAGGAGTTCATGAGAACTCGTTGAAACGTCTCCCTGCGTTTCAGACCGAATTGGAATTTGGAAGTGTTAGTTTTTGAGGAGAGGGGAAAACCAGAGTACCCGGAGAAAAACCTTCTCGGAGCAAGGGAGAGAACCAACAACAAACTCAACCCACATATGGCGTCGACACCAGGATTCGAACCCGGGCCACATTGGTGGAAGGACAGTGCTCTGACCATTGCGCCAAGCCTTGCTCCCAAAAGTGAGCAGTGAGAGTTAAGTTGGTAAATTTGAGTTTTTGTTGAACACAGGACTCTCACTCAGGGAAAGAACTGCAAAAACAGTTACTAACAGCAAGATCTCATCAAAGCAGAAGGGAGCTGCCTGCTTGCAAGGGTGTCCAAGTCCCAAAAAAGATCAATGTCAATTTTCTTCTTACAACATCAATACAATAATATAAAAGGAAACGTTATGAGAAAAAGTGAAATAATCACCAGGGCCCAGTTGTCCGAACGCCACTTAGCGCTAACCTGGGGTTAAATGCTAACCCGGGTTTCTTTTTCTTTTTATCAAAAGCACTCTCTCGGATAACTTTCTCTATTCTTTTTAGAGTATCCAGTCATCAAGTTGTAGCCAGTAGGCAAAGAGAATTAAACTGGATTTGCTTTTTAAGCTCTCATATCTGAGTTCAAATTTCACACTAACCCTGGTTATCTTAACCCAGCTTCGAACAACCCAGCCGAGGGGAAAAAGCTCTAATCTATTAACAAATTCTCTTAGCTAATTCTGGAAAGAAATGTAAGGAGGCCAGTGTGGAGAATTTGTATGTGGATACTCCAAGATGTAGCGGCTTGAACTTACCATGTACAGTGAGAGTGAGGCTTTGTGGTGGTCCACTTCCTTCTGCATTGCTTGGCTCACAAGAATACACTTGACCATCGTGAGTATTAAGCTGTACATTACTGATGTCATATGTTCCTGTCGCAGAGTTCTGGACAAGTACTGTGTTTCCACGTTTTAGGGTATATACTGGAGCTGGATATCCATTTGCACTGCATGTAAGGGTTGCTGCTGTTCCTTGTACTACAGCATTGTTTGGAGTTCCAGTTGTAAAAGTAGTTGCTGTGGGAGCATCTGAGACGAAATAAATACCAAATGGATTAAAATAAAATCAATCTACCCACTCTTAAAAGAAAACCCCATTTCACTCCTACAGTATGGTAACCAATCAAACAGTTCGTATATAAATACCACGAGTGATATTTTGAAATTGTTATATGTAATTTCACAAGCCGTTAGGCGAGTAAAATTTGAGACAATTTTGAAATATCACAGGTGATGTTTGTGCCAACTATCATCTACAAAAATTAATCATGCTATTATTTGTTTATTCTACTACCCGCAAAAGGTTTGTAATTTTTACAAGTAGGTATTTCAAATTGAGCTGAAATACCACTGCTCTAAGCCGATCAAACTGTACAAATTTCTCATGTAGTAGTATAAACAGTAAAATCCGACGAAATAAATGACCCTAGTTACTGCCCAAAAGTTCAGAAAAAGAGGTTTGATGTGGGTGGTGAGACCACAGGATTCTGTCCACAGATTAGTTAGAGCGACAGATAATCAAACTCTACGGTTATTCCTTTTTAAGAAGAGGTCCCGACACCTATCTTTTTTGTAAGAGAATTTATCGCATGTAATTTCTAAGTTAATAGAGACCTTTAGCATCAGGCAGACCGCAAACCGCAGTTTGCAGTTACGCGTTTGCAGTTTCGCGTTGCCGAGATTTCAAACTTTAGCAAGGCGTTCAGTTCAGTTCAGTTCAGTTCATTTTTCTTTAGCCAAAATATGATACAATACAAGAATTCATAAAGGAATTGTAAGGTTGCAAGGGAGCCCAGAAGAAACCAGAAGGCTTATGAAGCCTGGGCTCCCCAGTCTCAAAGAAATAAGCAAAATAAAATGAAATTCGCGGAGTGATACGTTAAAAATAGGAACTAAACAGAGACTGAATTAAGTTATGAATTCAGTAACAAGAAAGAAAAAAAAATTTGACTCTGGATTGGAACAGAATACTTTCTTTTGTTAGTACGGCAGGAAGGAATATAAAATCGATTTGAACTACGCGTTCATTGTTTAGGGCCACCATGTCACTTTCATCAAATCGAAGCGCGTCACTTTAATCGCCCAAAAATCAGCAATAATTCATTGATTCGAGATGAAAAATCCAACAAACACATCGCAAACGGATATAAAAAGTTAGTTCATACCTCTAAACGCCAGGCTGTACAATTTTTTGTGGTAAAAAACCTTGCCGTAAATCACTTACCGCTGGAAGCCCTTCCTGCGGTTCAAACGTGAACTGCACCTGAACCTTGAAGTTATCAGGCCAAAAGGTGGTCGTGAGTCGCTTGGAATAGGTGGTCGTTAACAAGAGGTTCTAATTGTGATATTTCTTCAGGAGTAAGAACATGCATTTGTAGAATTACAATTACAGTGGAACCCCGTTAATATACGATCACCAATGGGCCAAAAAGATTAGGCCGTATTAACAAGCGTTTTTTTTTTTTTTTAAGAAAATATATGGCCGTTTTGCCAGGCGGCCAAAACAAAGTAGCCCTAAAAACGAGGTGACCGTATTACCGAGGTGGCTGTAATGTGCGGTTTCACTGTACATTTAAGACTTAGGATGCCAAATGATTATTTTACAAACGAAAACCCTCCACGTCGCCAAATTTATCTCGATTAATCATGGTCAAATTGCCTCATGAAAAGTTCCTTAGAATGAGTGACTACCAAGCTTTTTTATACCCGAGGATTTGCTTTGTTTTTCACAACAATTCCCCCAAAAAGCAAAGCTGTCACAGTGAATTTATACAAAGAAAAATCTTTTAATGACATTTACACTCGTCAGCGTAGACGCGTACTCCCGTTCCAGGTGACGCGTCCATTGCGTCAGTTTCCTGTCTGCGTTGTTCACAGTCTTTCTTTTAATTTGCGTTGTTCACTTAGTTCTGGGGTGCTTTCCATTATACTGGACCAACCGGTTAGAGACCACTCAGACTATATTATTAAGGGAAAATGGAACGCGTCGGAACCAAACCTCCGACCGAATTGATTGTTGGGTATTGTCGTAAGGGTTAGGGTCATATACTGCTAAGAGAAAAACGCGGGAAAACATCGTCAACGTTCGGAGAAGCCCGTAATATCTTTGTCTTTAAAAACTGATGAAAACCAGAACAAAAAACAAATTAAGACGCGTTGCTCTACCCTAGCCTTGTGTGCAACTGTGCATAAGAACAAAGTTTAGGTCTTGCGTCTGAAGCTTACATACACGCACTGCACTCGTAAACACTTACATCTGAAATATCCGCCATTTTGACCAGTGTGTGTAGTGACGAGCTGGAGCGGGACTGGAAAGGACAATTTCTGAAAACGGAACGGCAATTTTTGGTCGGTCCGGACCGACAAGTCAAAGAGGACCACTTCTGGAGGTGGACTACTTTGACCGGAAAATTTCCACCTGGGCCAAACCGTTCCATTTACGTTTGCACCGAAATTTCCGGAAATTTTGGCATAATGGCAATCACCCTCGGCCTGCACAACAATTTACACAACAATTTAAACTATTGATTCCAATAATTTTACTCTTTCTTCAATGTTCTCCTTCCGAAATGCGTGGCCCATAAAAAAGAAAAGCTGTGCACACTTAAGTACTTTTCCATATATTCATTCATTTCCTTGTGGCAAGTAGGAATCGGATCAGGTCATAACTTAGTACTTTAAAAGTATATCTTTTTAAAGTACTTCTTTCATTTTAGTAAATCTTCAGGCCGTTGTAGGCGGTAAGAAGTGTTGCTTCAGGCGCTAAGATAAGGAGAACACTGATTATGCATGATAATGCTAATGACAATAAACAAAAAAACTACATAGAATCAAGGTTGCTATTACACATGCTTGGCCCATATATACATGTACATACTATTATGTAATGTAGCCAGCACTCATTTTCACTTCCACTAAGTATTATAAAATGCATAGAATGCAATCTAATCATACACGTTTTGACCTTCTATCACGTGAAACATGCTTAACAAACCAGCATTGAAGCGAGAGTGATTTGACTTTGATCAGAATCCTAAAACTCGCCTGCACTTTCCTAACCTTTGGTTATTAACAATTATTCCTCGAGCCCGAATGGGCTCTGAGTCAATAGCCCATGAGGCAGAAGGTCGAATGGGCTTTTGACTCATAGGCCATGAGCGCGAGAGGAATAACTGTTTTAGTAAAATCCAATTAGTTGGTCAAAAATATCGAGAATAAAAAAAATTTTAGCTAATTAAAGCTAGACTTTAATCCTTTTTTGCCACCAAAAAGTGCGCGCTTTTCATCACAAGTAGGCTATAACATATAGCCTAGTAGTAGCTCAACCAATCAGAATGCAGCATTGATAATAGACCACTAGTTGGATTTTACTAACTACCAATAGATAGTTTTTAAGTCAAACTGGGCTGGAGAACAATGATAGAAAAAGAAAGACAGAATTTTTCAAGTTGAAGTAATGCCCATTTTGGGGGTGGAACAATGCAATAACAAAAAAAATTTCTGTTGGAATAATGGCAAAAATATTGCTTTTTAAGGGGGTGGAAATTTTTATGAAAAAATTGTTTATCAATAATCACCTGGTTATTCCTCCTCACTCCCAAGTAAACTACAATCATGGACAAAAATCTTGGGACACTTTTGCCTTTTGGGGGCGTTTTCCAATTCACACAGGTCCAACCCCACGCCCCTCACCCCACAAACAATATTGGACGCGTGTATCCAGAATTTTTTCCGAGTTTCAACTTTGTATAGGGTGGGGGAAGGGAGATCTGCAAGAAAATTTCGAAAAGGATGCACTGTTTTAAGAGGGAACCGACAAATACCAGAAATTAATTAATTCTATCGGTTAATAACCCCACGCACATGTATCTCAGCGATCTCAGAGTGTATTTCAAAGTAGAAGTGTATTTCACAGTAACCTGAAGTAGGACGGAGGAGTACTAAAATTGCAGGAAAATTAGTGGATTATGCCAACACTACCAACGTTTAATTTATTGTTGACCCGAGGGTTTTATTCCATGGTTGATTAATTTACAGCTACTTGCACCTAAGTTGATCAAGAAGATGCCAGGGGAGTGTGCAGATTGGTTCTTTGATAACATTATGACATGATCATATTGCTTGCATAGACAATACAGCATGTTCCGGCGGAAAAATAGCACTTTGGTTAACGAGCATGCGCTGAACAGAAAAAAGTCCAGATTCTGGCTTTTTTGGATGTGATCTGTGAAAGGATTGTATCATGCCCTCCTCCCGAAAATAGATTACAGAGATAAAGGGTGAGGGCATGATCGCAGGCTATTCCAAATTTAACTCCTCCACCTCGCATGTAAACAACTGTTTTGCCTCCTGCCTAACTGGGTTTTTAATCATGTTACAATGTTCAAATGTATGTCTCATTTGGATTTATTTTGCCTATAAATATTTTGACAGTAGTCCCTGAAAACTTTTTGGGGCAGCTAAGTAGATTTTATTTATTTGCATCCATTAGAAAACTAATCATCTACTATTCCACCTTTTTTTCCATCAAACAAAACAGTTTTAGGCTACGTTACTAGACATAATAGACTTCAGTTTAAATGCATATAGCTTGAACTAAATGTATGTAGAACACGTGTAGGGAAGGTAAAACAAGCAAAAAATGATATTTTGAAAAGAAAATACATAAAATGGCTCTTGAACTAATAAAAATTGAATTTGGACGGCTGTTTGTGGTGTAATACCTAGAAAGCCAGGGGAAAAAATACAGTGTTTATTAAGTGTTAAAGGAAAATGGGGCATACAGCGGTACATGTACATAACATTAATTTTCATGCAAATACTAAGAACTCAGTTTCAAAAGACCATATTAATTAACACAAACTGAACACACTTACATCTCACTATCACAGTCACTTGGTAACTATCAGGTTGCACGTTCGGTAACGGAACAGCAACACGAGCTGTACAGGTGTATGTCCCTGCATCTTGTTTGGCAGCTGATGATATGGTATAGTTGGTAATCGAGGCTTGCTGCTTAACTGAAGAGCCTTTTGTCCAGGTGATAGATGGTTTGGGGTTGCCAGTGGCAACACACAGTAGCGTTATCACATTGCCTTCATCTACTGTTTCAGTACGTTGAGATTTCAGTGTGATTCTTGGTGCAACTGAGGATTAAAGAACAAAGATCAGCAAAAACACGCAGTGAATACATGTACCCCTTTCAGCCCCAATATCCACATACAAATTCTCCAGACTGGTCTCCATACACTTCCTTAAACAATACGTTGAGAGAATTTGGTAGAAGATCAAAGCATTTCCTCTTAGGTGATCATATTATTAACTCTCATAACCATTTCTCTTGGCAACATATGGATATTGTTAGGGGAAAATTGATGTTGGTCACCCCCACATGCAACCCAGACACAAGTACATATACATGAACAGTAAAATGAGTCCATGAAAGCTTTCTAGGGTATCATCAGGCCAAAAGGGCCTGTTTAAATGGAGGTGGGGGACCTCAGGTAACCCGCCAGTCCATATATTTTCTTATTTTAATTTGATCACGTTTACGTGATAGGTAGGGTGACCTGTCTACTAGACCGGTTAACCCTCTCAGCCGGGATCAAATTTTGCCATGTAAACTTTTCAAGGTGGGGTAACCCGCCTCGCCGGGATCGGATTCGTGATACATCAAATACATGCAAAATTCACTTTGGCGGTGGCTTTGCATCATTATTAAAGGTAACAATAGAATGCCACAGCACTGAAGGTTGCAGCCAGAGCAGCAAGTGAGTGAAGAAGAGCATCAAATGCCAAAACTCGTGGTTTGCCAGCATTTTGCTTGTTTACAAGCTTAGCAACCATTCAATAATCTTGAGAAAGTGCACCCCTGGATGGCCGGGTTGTAAGATTGCAAGTACATGCAAAGGAAGGTTTTGTTTTTAGCCCACCTAAGCAGGTTACCTCACCTACCTCGTGCCCCCCACCTCCATGTAAAAAGGCCCTTAGTTACAGTGTACAGTGAAACCTCTATTAAACGGACCCCCAATTAAACGAACACCCTCTATTAAGCCAACACTAAGCCGGGTCCCGAAATTAACGTCTTATATTTCCCTTTGTAACGCACCCCTATTACAAAGTAACTGTTTGTTAATCGTTAACAAACATTGCGCTATTTTTACCGACAAACCTTTTGTTGGTTTTCACATGACGTCACAAAAATTCAAACTAAAAAACTATCGATCCTACCGAGATTTTACTTTCACGATGCATTAGAGCAGCTGAAAACTAATTTTCATACAAATTTGCGCTTCACAAGAGTTCTTGATTTTGTGATAGAGTACGCTTGAATTTCTAAGCTTTTGCGTGACGCGGAATTTACATGAAGGCCAAGAGGGCTGTCATGTAGGTTAAAAAATAACTTATTTCAGGAAATTTCGCTATCTAAACAGTTCATGTATTAGAAAAAGTATCACTTTAATGTTTATGAGTTTTTCGAAGAATAAATTCACGCCTTTGTAGCAAAACTCGGTGACAGATATTTCTGTTGGTTTCCGTCCGCCATGTTGGAGCTCATCCAGGTGAGCACCAGCATGGTATCTCCATATAATTCTCTATAAGTTTGGGTAAAACATTTCCTCGGATATCTCGTATACGAAATATTCCTCTGACCTGAATCTTGGCGAGGGTCTTTGTATATATACGTCCTTTCATTCCCCATATTCTAGACTTTATCTATTGAACGGTTTTGATTTTTATTTTGATCCATTTTGGATGGCGTGACACTGTTAACCAGAAATATGCTATTATGCGGACACTTGGGTAGGTCCTGAAGGTGTCCGCTCATTAGAGGTTTCACTGTATTTTGTACGTACAGTGTGTTAAATAAATTGTTATATAAATGTTTAAAACATCTTTTACAATCCTGGAGACAGGGCTAGATACAGAACTATCGATCCTACTGAGATTTTACTTTCATGGTGTATTTGAGCAGCTGGAAACTAATTTTCAAACAAATTTTCGCTTCAAAAGGTTTCTTGGTTTTTAATAGAGTACGCTTGAATTTCTAAGATTTTGCGTGACGCAACATTTACATGACGGCTGAGAGAGCTGTCATTTAGGTTAGAAAAGTGACTTTTTTCGAGGAATTTTGCTATCTAAACAGTTCAAGTATTAGAAAAAGTATAACTTTAATGTCTATGAGTTCCTCTAGGAGTTAATTCACGCTTTTGTACTAAAACTCGGTAACAGATGTTTCTGTTGGTTTCCGTCCGCCATGTTGGAGCTCATCCGGATGAGCTCCAGCATGGCGTCTCCATATAAAGCTCTATAAATTTGGGTAAAACACTTCCTCGGATACCTCGTTTGCGAATCATTCCTTCGACCCAAATCGTGGCGAGGGTCTTTGTATATTTACCTCCTTTCATTTCCCAGATTCTGGAGTTATCTGTCGAATGATTTTGATTTTGATTTTGATCTATTTTGAATGGCGTGTCACTGAAAACCAGCAATACGATACCTCTCAGAATTAACCTAACACAGGGTCTGAAAGGGGTTTCGCTTCATCCGTGAATTGACCAGTAAAGAGAGAGTGAATAGGGAAAACTAATGAAATAAAGCCATGATCCTTTAAATACATATTCACTGTGACAAGATCACCTAACATAAACAGTCCGTGAATCGAGATTTCTACCAAGAAAAAAGGTGTTATGTAGTGAACATCAGATACATGTAACCCAGCGCGTTCAGACCAACTGTTTCCTATGGTAGTCCAGCAACTACCAAGAATCATTTATGGACTTGATCGGTTCGTTCACTTATACCGTGATTCATGAAATTACTTCAAAGGGCAACATGATTCGTGAAGGTACAGAAATTTAACCCGTGATTCATGATCCAGACCCCCCCTCCCCCCATTCCTGACCATACTACTAACAGGGAACGAGTTTAGGAAAACATGTTCAGAGTGAGTATAGAACGGGTAATGAGACAGAAACAGAGCGGGTATCATTCGGATAATGAAGAAAGAAAGAGCCAACACGTTTTCTAGAACAATATTTAATGTACAGTCGACTCCCGATAATTTGAACCTGCAAGGGAAATCGTAAAAAGCTCGAGTTATCGGGAGCTCGAAGAAACTAGCCGGGAGCAAGGAAAAAAACAGTTTTTACTGCACAATGAACATTTTAATCACACATAATTGAACAAATGTTAAGTGAAAATTGAAAGATCCTTCTAGATTGTAAATCAGAACGTAACGTAACAAAACATTACCTAAATAGAACATGTGTTTTACTGTTTTGGGAAGTAAAGCTGTTTCACGTTAGATTTGTGAAAAACATCAGCCTGCGCTAGTAAACTATGTGCCTATACAGCACGTCAATGGGAAATTCAAAATCTAATGTGTCGGATGCCAATACACTGTTATTCCGACTTTTTAAGGGCTCAAAACATGGTTCGAGTTATCGAGAGTAAAATTATATAGAAATGATCTGAGGTGAAACACAAATTACTTCGAGTTAGAGGGTGGTTTGAGTTATCGAGAGTTCGAGTTACCGAGGGTAAAATTACAGTAAATGTATGACGGAAATCCAGGGAAAATCGATCTTGGTTCGAGTTAACGAGGGTTCGAGTTATCGGCAGTCAACTGCAGTTAACGACTAGGAGCTATGGTCTCTAGTGTTTTTGGCCTTCTTTGGGGGCGTGTTAGCCGTCTGTAGCGCTGTTGCGTGACTATGTTTGCGTTTGTAGCCTTTTCCATTGGGGGGCAGACTCCTGTCCAGCGGTATGTTACCTTGGCGCATGCGTAAGCCATGTGCCTACGTTGTCTTTGCATTGTACACGAACCTTTGTTAGCGTGGCGTGGCGTTCTGTAGCGTAGCGTTTCTCTTGGTTCTGCCCTAATTTTGGTTAGCTTGGCTTTCGGTTCGAGCAGCGTAGCGTTTTCTCTTGGTTCTGTGAAAAGGTTTTTCTGGTCGAAGTGGTTTTCGTTACCGTTGTACCTCGTATTCCTGTTCAGGTTCGTCTTCTGCTAGAGAGTTTTTGGTTGTCCTTTGTAATGACGCTTCCATCTCGCTCGCCCAACAACAGCTTATATCTGTTATTCCTACGGTCGCCAAAATTTTTGAAAAAAATATATATGACCAGCTATATCAATATCTGAATGAAAATGGTTTATTCAACGGCGGCCAGTCTGGTTTCCGCTTGCTACACAGTACTCTTACTGTCTCCTTGGAGATAAACGATAGCTGGTGTGTCAATATTGATAGAGGTCTTCTGGTGTAATCTTTATTGATATGAAGAAGGCCTTTGACACTATCGACCACGAGATAATTGTGAAAAAAACTTACTAAGTATGGCGTTGATCAAGACGCCCTGAAATGGTTTAAATCTTACCTAACTAACCTTATGCAAAGGTGAAATGTAAACAATCGTCTATCTAGCGCGAGCCCTCTAATTTGTGGAGTACCTCAAGGGTCCTCTTCTTTTCTTGATCTATACAAATGATCTACCAAATTATTTGAATGTGGGCTCTCCTAGAATGTATGCCGACGACACTAATGTTACTTTTCTGCAACTACTATACCTGATCTTGAGTCCCAAATCAATAGTGACCTGAAATAAATTGATCGCCGGCTCAAGGCTAATATGTCTAAATTTCGCCAAAACAGAGTTTTTGGTTATTAGCTCGAGGCAGAAACTACAGTCCCTAAATGACAACGCAATGAATATTCATATGCACGGCGTCCCAATAAACCAAAGCAATCAACGCAAATCTCTCGGGCCTATCATTGATGAAAATCTCTCGTGAAAAGCCCACATACATGAAATCTCTAAAAAGGAACCTCTGTTATCGGTGCTCTTAAGCGGTTCAGGCCATTTGTTTCAATGCAGACTGCAATTAAAATATACAAAGGTCTTATCGAGCCACACTTCGATTATTGGGGCGCTGTATGGGATGGCTTGACCCAACGGCTTAGAGAAACTTCAAAAACTTCAAAATCGTGCTATCAGAGTTATCACCAAATCTAGCTATGATACTAGTTCCAGATTTCTTCTTAACTCGCTTGGTTGGGACAATTTATCGGTTAGACGGCCTAAACAAAAGGCTAATTTAATGTACAAGTGCATTAATAATCTGCCCCCAGCTTATCTCTGTAATTTGTTTGCCCCAAGAACACCGAATTACTATTTTCGCAACGCGAAGAAACAATTTATGCTCCCCACACCAAGAACTGATCACCTAAAGCGTAGCTTTAGTTACAGTGGCGCTTTTATAATGAAACTATCTTCCTGAGGAAATACGCACATCGAATTCCTTATTATTCCTTCTCTTTAAGAGAAGTCCGATAGATGGTTTTCTGATCAGTGCTCCCATACGGCAAATATGTAAAACGGTTTTTGACAATTTTTGATTAATTTCCTTTGTTAGACTGATGTTTTTAACCGTGTATAAATATAGTTATCAGGTCAGCTTATCGGCGGGCTTTCCTACCGAGGACTCCCTTCCATCTACGGCAACGTCTGAAAGTCCTGTGACGAGTTTGGCTTCTAGGTCTTGGTCGCCTCAGTTAGCTCACTCCCTCACCGGGGCTGTGGTTCGGGCAATCGGAAATTCCATTTCCGCCATCATTTCATCGATCCAGAGCAACGCCACGTTTCTTCTTCGGTTCTGGGCGTTTCTGCTAGAGGAGCTCCACAACCTTTATTTTCTTCAGCATCCGCTTCGAGTGCGAGTACGAGTGACGGTGTTTCTTGGGTGGCTTCAAGTACTTTTACCCTTCCCGCGTTTGTTCCTACGTCAGTGTCGGCCATACCTGTCTGGAGCTCGGCCCGCCTCGTGGCTCCTACTCCTTCCACTCTGAAATCGCCCGGCGTCACGAGCAGTCTTCCAAGCCTTGAGTCTTCGTCGTCTGAGAAGGCTTTTATCGTTGGTCCGGGGCATGCTCCTATTCCTTCAAAATAGGTGTCGAAAGTTGTGGATGGCCAGTTTGTCGAACTGGCAGACTTGTTGTCCGCGAACCTCCGAGTGGTAGAGCAGGAGCCGCAAACGTTCCTCGATGGTAAGCGAGTGGTTTCCTCGTCAAAACACAGGCAAGTGGAAATAAAAGACTTTTTGACTTCGACCGAAGCCTTCACTATTTTTCAGATAGTGCTGTGCACAGCTCACCCTCATCGTTGGCCCGATCTGCCCAAGTATAAGCTGCTTATCATTCAGACGGCTCGTCATTTCTGTGGTTCAGGCTGGCTAGAGTATGACCTGGCGTTCAGAACGGACGCGGCTGCCTCTGGCCTCAGCGACTGGTCTAGGATGAACTATACAATTTTCACTTCAGGTCTCCAGCCCTTGTTCCACGCCCGCTACCTCGTTCGTCTTCTTCCACGGCATCAGTTCCATTTCCTGCCGCCTCCCGTGACTCCACCCTGTTCGCTTCTTTTTTGCCATTCATGGAACGACGGACAGTGTCCTGAGCCCTTTGGTAGGTACAAATATCGACACCGCTGCAGTAACTGTGAAGGTGAACACACACAGATCAACTGTCCATTTCCCAACTCCGGTTTACCTAACCCGGGGGGAGAGGGGTACGGTACTGAATGGGCGTTTTTTCCGGCGAGGCTTGTGTACATAGTGTAAATAGTTTTGTTGCGTCACCAGAGGGGGCAGCGTGATCTGCTTTCCTCGGTCAAGTTGTCTCGTTCTGTTATAGTCCCAATTAGTTGCCCTGCGTTGCAGTTTCTGTTCGTTCGTCATTAACCCCGGCCTCCAAGGTCTCTCCACTGCGGCTGGCTCAATTTCAGACGGAATTGCAACATCATACTGACCAGGCAGCAGTGGCCTATGAGCTTTCCGATATACACGAAGGTTTTCGTATTGGCTTTGAGTCGTCTATAGTGAACTTTAAGTCCGCTTCATCGAACATGCGTTCCTCCCTCTAGCACCCTTTTGTGATAGACTCGTACTTGCAGACTAAAGTTTCCTTTGGCAGGGTGGCCGGCCCCTTTTAAGCCGCTCTTTTTCCTTCTCTACATATCAGCCGTTTTAAGGCCATTCCCAAGAACAATCAACCAGGCAAATGGCGTCTCATCCTCGACCTCTCCTCTCCCGCAGGGCAGAGCGTGAACGATGGCATTCCTAAGCCTCCCTTCACAGTGCAGTATGTTTCAGTGGATGCAGTTATTGAGGGCATCATGGCGCAGGGTCGCGGAAGACTAATTTGGCCAGCGAAAGAAGTCAGTGGTGGCTGTACTAAAGCCTGGCTCTTCACGGGGCCAACACTTGATGGGATTGCTACGTCATTTATCCTTGCTGGCTATACTCCATTCACTTATGTTTACTGCGTCTTCAGTTCGCGGTATGGCCAATCCAGTAGCTGATTCCCTGCCACTCTTTCAATTTCAGCGTTTTCGTCGTCTGGCGCCTCAGAGCCGACCTGACCCCCTGTGTGATTCCCTAGTCCTTTCTGGCCGCACTTCAGACGTCTTGACCCAGAGGTGTCAGTTCCTGCTCTGCCAAGGACTCGCGCCTTCCACCCGGCGTGTTTATCTCTCTGCTCAACCTCGCTATATTGACTTTTGCCGCCGGGATGGTTGCCTTAATAGCGATGGCTCCTTCCCTCCCGCTTGCCGATGAGGAGACTTTGATGCGCTTTGCTTCACTCTTGGCCGACAACTTGACCCACGCATCCATTAAAGTATACTTGTCAACAGTACGTTCCCTTCTCATTGACCACGGCTTGTCGGAACCTTTCGTCAACTGCCTCCGCTTGCCGCGTTTGCTCAGGGGAATGAAGCGGGTTTAAGGTCCAGTATCATCCCGTCGCCTCCCTTTCACCCTGGATCATCTGCGGGCGATTCAACGTGGACAGGACTTCTCCAGGAGAGACCGTGATACTGTGGGCGGCATTGCGTTTCTTCGGTTTCTTCCAAGCTGGGGAGTTGACGGTGAACTCTGCATTTCAGCCTAGTATCCATATGACTGTTGATGAATTGCAAGCTGACTCACTGGTGAATCCTACTTGTTTTAAAGCGCATATCAACTGCTCGAAGACTGATCCGTTTTGCATGGGCGGCGATATACATGTGGGCCCTGGTGAGGGCTCGGTGTGTCACATCCGTACCTTCGGTGACTGCTTGGCTCTTCGTGGCTCTTTTGAGGGTCCTCTCTTTTCTTTTAATGACGGTCATCCTCTTACTCGGCAACAGTTGTCATCCGTGGTTCAGTCTATCTTGCACACAGCTGGTTATACTGGCTCCTATTCAGGCCATAGCTTCCGTATTGGGGCAGCAACTACAGCTGCTGACCGGAGAGTTGCGGATCACCTGATCAAGACTCTAGGCCGGTGGTCTAGCGATGCCTACCACATTTATATTCGCACTCCCGTTAGCTCCATCGTCCATGTGTCCAGACAGCTGGTTGCATAGCGGTACCTCCACTGCCTTTAGGGCTGCCGTGGGGCTTGGTGCCTCAGGTTTGAGCCCTCGGGGCCTGGGGCTCTGTAGCCTAATTGGTTGCTCCGGGTTTCCTACCCGGAGGTCCGTTCGGCTTGGTGCAGGGGGGGGGGGGCTCGTGGCTGGGTTGCGGGTTGATAGGCCTGTGGGTGTTCTTCCGCATTGGGGTGTAATTGCGGTTGCATCCCACTGGCCCCTGGGCACCCAACCTCCACTTGCGACGCGGGCGTTAAATACTATTACATCATATTTAAACGTTGTGTTTGCGTTGTACTGGTTCCCCTCGTCCTCGCGATCTCCCCCTTCGTCCTGGTTTTTCTTTCGTTTTTTTTTTTCTTCGTTTCGGGGGTTTGTTCATTTTACTTCCACTGGGCTTCTAGCCTCAGTGCCATAGGTGCTATGGTGGGGGGGGGGGGGGCTGGGCGCGAAGGGGCTCGTGGCTGAGTTGCCGGTTGGTAGGCCTGTGGGTGTTCGTCCGCCTTTGGGAGTAATTGCGGTTGCAGCCCCCTAGCCCTTGGGCACCCAACCTCCACTTGCGATGCCGGCGTTAAAAAACTCTGTAAAATGTGTTCAATGAAACGCGTTCTATGGTACAGGTAATAACTATAATTCTTTAACCTACACATAAAATGTGAGCTAAAAAGAACGAATAAAATAATATCGTATGTTCGACAACAAAGAATGAATAAAGTGCAGATACTAATAACTTCTGAAAGACGTTCTGAAAGCATCTTTGAGCAACAAACCATGAATTTTGCAGTTGGGACACTTCTTCGTGATCTTTTGGATTTTAGGCAATTTACCGTAGAGATTCAAGCGAGAATAATACAGAAAATAACTAAAGTAGACTTTTGTTTTTTTCTCGGTCTACATTCTACATTAAATTTTGATTTGCCACGTTGTCACATAAACTCGTTATTTTGTTCGCGCATTCAGTAAGTTTTTTCCTCTTTAAAGTGACAGTCCCCTAGATGTAAGGAAAGCTACATTGTAGTAAAAACAGCTAACCACATGGCAAAATTCAACCTAAAATCAACTTCAAATCGGGGCACATTTTGTAGTTTTTCTTTCACGCCGATGTCAAAATAAACAAAAGGTGTACATGTATGAAACCTTTATAAATACAAAACTCCCCTTTTTCAGGAACATACTTTCCTCCAGTTGACATTTGCGAACAATGGGAAAGAAACATAACCGCTCATTTCAGCAGACTTTTGTGGGACAGGAACCCGTGACGAACCCCTAAGAATGTCCCCACGGAAGGCTAGGGTAGGTGTCTGCAACGAAAGGGTTACATGAAATTGCTTGTATGTCTACAGAGCACAATAAATATTTTACTTACCAACCACTACAAGTTTAATAGAGCTTTGTATATCAGGGGGATTAAATGAGTCGAAAGATAGGTCACATTTAAATATCCTGCTGTCACTCTGAACAATGTTGGATATACGGAAAGTGATCTGTCCTACACTTCCTGACAACGATCCAGAATAGCTGATTTTGCTAGCCGAGTAGCCACTTGCTGCGTTGACTTGAAGTTGTCCCGTGGGAGTCCTACCAGCCACAGTTATGTCACTATTTCCTGTGCCACCATATTTCAGCTGCACCTCTTTGATTGTGCGTCCATCAGTGTTGTAGTCCCAAGTCAAATCGTAATAGTTGGATCCATCAAGAACATAAACTTCACTCTCGGTTAATGGAATTAAAGTTGGTTGACAATCTGTAAAAGCATGAAGACAGAACTATATTAAAGAAAACAATATGCAAGAGTTATATTTTCCCACTCTGTGATTACCCAGCACTTCTGTGTCAACAAGACGGTGGACTTGCAAGTCCCAAGAGCTGCCAGAGAATCCTGCCAGCAACTAAATGCATAGTGTTCTTCCAGAAATTAAGTTTGCCTGCCATGTGCCCAAAACATGAACCAAGCACTTTGACGTAATAATATTAACAAGCTACATGTAGCCTTACACTCCGAGCAAATGCTAAGAGATAGCGACCAAGGATTTCCCAAGGCTACTACATTAAGTGTGACCCGCCCAGATATTTTCATAGAAAACAAAAGGAAAATGGAACAAGAAGAAATTCCTATCTGCTCAATTCCCCACTGACTTATAATTGCATGATTATACCCGGTAACTAGAAGTCTTAGTGACAGCCCTGCTCACACTGTACTACCAGCACTCGTAAGCCCCTGGCAACTTACTATATACATGTGCATTGCTTCTGTGAACTCAACAGAATAAATTTTATTATTATACATTGTACTCGTTATAATAGTTTTGGAAATTAGCGCAACCTACAGATTATTTAGTTAATTCTGTTAGAAGATAACTGACTAGTCTGTAGGTTGCGCGCGCAATTCATTTTTGCCAATAACAATATCAATTCAGGTTCCTTGCAACGGGGTGCGGCGGTTGTGGTTACTTTCTTCAAAACAATGTATAATAAAACAATTAGTAGACTCGGTTTTTATGATATCCTAAATAACCAAGTGCTGGGTAAGTGTTATCGGCCACGTCCAATAATTGTTTAGTATTTGAACACAATCTTTATGTAGGCTTTTACAGATATCGACCTTACAAGCATCCTATCTTTTTTCGTAGAGCACAGCTGTTTCTTAACCTTTTTGATTACCAAATCACTGTTGAATTCTGACCATCATTATTATCACCCATTCAATAACCTTTTATGGCTGATAGTTATATTTTGGTAGCAATTCTGCTGCAGTTCCAGTCAAAAGATAGCTTGATGTTGATGCCTACTCCACCATGTGCAGCTGGTTACCATAACTACAACTGAACCTACAATCGGCGACAAAATTGTTGAGAAAAATAAGGTAACTTCAGAGAACAAAGTCTCAGTGAACAAAGTCTCAAGTCTTATGACGTCATTTTCGAGCCAAAAACCATTAACATCAAAAATCCAAAAACATACGATTGTTGGGAATACAAAGTGCTACTATCGTGCTATTAGTTCTATTATCATGTTATTAGTCTCAGCTCAAAGGGTTAAAAATGGAAAAACAAGTTTGAAAGAGACCACTTTTTGATGGCTGCTGTCCCGCCGTGCAATAAGGATGTGATCGACGATAAAATAGCCATGATTTCTGTGAGCTGGAGTATTTTCAGGAAAAATGTTCCGACTTCTAAGGCACAGCAACGCTGTAAAGCAATGCTGCATCAGTGCAGCAGATTAGTTGTCCGTGCAGTAGATTAGTTGCCCATATACTTATAAGAGTCTTTGAAGAATGTACTTTACAGTAGAAACTATGAGGTCAGGAGGAGACTGGCCACAAGTAACCAACTTTGTTCTTAAAGATAATCTAATTATTTTATGTTACACTCATCCAGATCCTGGTTACTCGTGGAAATTCCTACTAAACAGCAATTTTAGTGATTATAACTGCTTTATTGCCTAAAAATCTAAATTTGTTTTCTGTCCTTTTCACTTTGTTCTTTGGTTCGATGGAGAGAATAAGAAATCGTGCGTGACGGGCTACATCACACGATGTCAAGGCATGTTAAGCGTGACACGAAATAACACGCACTGAAAATAATGGAATCGCCACCATATTCTGATTATAATTGTTCTAAAATAGGCATGATAATGTCAAATAAAGCAAATAAAAATCCAGTAGGGGTCTTACATCCCAGTGTGAAGAAATGGGTTGAATTAACTTTCTCAAGGATGTATGGCCACTTTTGCGATTCAGACAATCGGCGACAAAACTGTTGAGACATTGTAGTCAAATAGGGCAACCTTAGCGAACAAAAGAATCCACACCCCTGCCCTGTCCCCTCCACTCAAAGGTAGGGTGTTTGTTGTTTTCTATAGGTAGCTTGAACAGCAGCACAACATTGCTTGGGGGGGATCGGGAAGGAAAAGCTATATTTTCCCCTTTTGAAGTCATGAAAACGTAAAAATAGCCCAGATTAGGACAAAGTGTCTCAACTCATATTGTCGCCGATTGTAAAGGAAAGGGAAGGAAAAGCTATATTTTCCCCTTTTGGAGTCATGAAAACGTAAAAATAGCCCAGATTAGGGCAAAGTGTCTCAACTCATATTGTCGCCGATTGTAGCTTAAACTGCGAAGGTGATCTTAACCAGTAGATACATTTATGATTGAGATAAACTTTATAGTCTCCAAAGAAGTGAATCAATGTGTTATAATGTCTTCAATTCACAGATGAATGGGCAAACAAGACTACACGTAGTATTATTGTACTGAATCTATCCACTCTTCATAATTATCTTTTAATTATCTCTAATTATCTCTATCTCTTTAATTATCTTTTAATTATCTCTTTATCTTTATAAACGATCTCGATCTAAGATATAACTCAACGCTTGTAAATCGCAAGGACATATTAATACCCTAGTAAGTTCCATTTTATAATCAGCTGGCCAACGATATTGCTGGATGTCGCAAATTTCTCAGTATTAGGCCATGCTGAACGGTCGACGACTGACGGAGAATAACTAGCAAGAAATACGACAGTGCTAACGACATCATACTGATACGAGTTTAAAGTTTGATCAAGTTCCACAAAGAAATTAGCATGCAGTTTACCTACCATGCACAATCAATCAGATGCCGTACGTTAAAATTAAAATACAGGTGTAAGCTTATATAGACAAAGCAGACCGATTTAGAGACTACCGATCTATACGTCCGATAAATACTATTTAGTTTATTGCTCGGATGTCTTCTAAATATTTGAAACTTGAAGGGTCATTAAAGTTTATTCGCAAATTCGGTACACTAACACAAATTTCACAACCGACAATTCTGCTGTAGCATACACACCAACACAACCGCAGTCCGCAAAGTCAAAGTCGAGTCTACAAGAAATAGCAAACTTTCGGCTACTATCCGGGAGATTTCATACTCTAATCTGGGGCGCTTTCCAAAAAATCCGAAAATTTCGGATAGGTAAAAAGTTGTTCCATTTGATCGTAAACCCCGGAACGGCGAGGAGCCCGTTACCCGATGGGACACCATGATGGCTGTCGAGTTGGTAAAAATAGGAACAGGTATAAGGTACGAGAAACGTGTACATGTAAATGGAACACGAATTTCCGTTAGGAAAGTTCCAACCGGGTAAACGGGCCTACCTACCACTAGGACGAACCGATGAAACGTTTTCCATTTTCTATCGAACCGAAATTTCCGAAAATTTTGACTTAATGGAAAGCGCCCCTGGAGACCGTGAGATACGGCCCAAAACCTGGAGTCTCGCGGATTATCCGGGAGAGTTGACAGCACTAGGCCAAACAGATAACAGAACCACAAAATTAAAGTACGATAAATGCATGTTGCATGACATCTAACGGACTTCTGAGGCTTCCAAAGTCCTTTTAGGACTATTGAGCTGAATTCATGACTGCATGTTTTCGATCAAACCCAAGTTAGGAAGCTTTCAGGAAGAGTGAAAACAATGCTCATATCCTCTCTTAGTTTTGCGATCGTTTTGTTTATGGTACTTTTCAACTGCGTTCATTGGTTTACTAATGCTTTCCTCTGAGTAGATCGGGTCTGTCGCTAAATCGGCTTGCTCTGATACAAATTGGCAAAAATCATTAAAGCTGGCTGTCTGTCCCTTGACACTCCTAATCCTGCTAACTCTTTCAGTCCACTTACTGCGTAGATATCGCGGCAGCGTTTCCCATAACTGGCGCATAACATTGGCCGTGTTCAAGTCGTTCATGTATTGCATGCCTGTCGTGGCGTTCCTTGCTTGCTCAAGGACAATAGAAAATTCTTGTAACCCTCTTCCGTCGTCAAGCTTAACAGCGGGCCAGCTCGACAGCTTGGCGATGTATGCACTTACAATCTTGTATGGGTCACCAAAATGTTTCTTCAAAAGCCGTATAGCCTCCTTGTACGAATCTTCGCCTTTCATTTGTAAACAACCCGTTATCAGTGCCTTTTCGCTAGTGTAGTGAGCCAAGAAATACGAGGGCTCATTAGAATCATCTACCTTAGATTCTACGAGAGTTTCAAAGGCTGTTATAAATGCCAGGTATGACATAACGTCTCCAGAGAACTTTGGTGGCTTGTGACTAGGTGGGATACTCCTAGTTTGATGGGTAACAAAATCATTTCTGACAGTTCTGCCTGTTTCCTTTGAATGTCAAGATAGTTTTGATCTAGCCTTGTACCTTCCACAGAGCTTGAATCCTTTTCAAAACTGCACGTACATTCCTTTTTGACATGTGATAGCTTATAATCAGTGGGGATTTCGTACTTGTCTTTACACTCTTCTTTAATGGGGACACTCTTTGGAACAAAGGGTCGGGCAGTTGAGTTCATGCTAGTACCACTGACTAAGGCTGGCGTGGTTACAGGAGTGGTCGTTGAACTGATACTAACAATAGCTGAACTTTGGAATGTCACAGAAGGCACCTTTAGCAGAGCCTGGTCGTTAGGTTGTACCCCAGGTGAGATGGGAGTAGAAGGGAGTTTAACCTTAACATCTTCCAAATTTTCATTCACTCCGTCAATATTTTAATTTTCTTCCTCCTCGAATTTCTCATAAGTCATTTCTTCTGCCTATACCCCTGCTGCCTAAGTTCAAGCTCTTCAGTAGCCATTCGTAGTGCTTGTTTCTCTTTTAGAAATGATCCCTTAACCTCTAACGTTGCGGCTTTAGTTTTCGCTTCAACTAACTTTAAGGTGTTTCGATACAGTTTTTCGAGGACATGCCGTTTTTTCAATCGCCTTAAACGTGGTTTTTTCATTGTCCGATCGCTACAAAATTTTCACCAGTAATTGGCTATGGATTGAGATTTGTGAAAATGCAGTCTTAAGTAAAATCGATATTACCATGACACCAATAAACAGAAAACTTTGAAATTGATAAAAGCCGAATTTTGTGTGATCTAGACCAGCTACTGATAATCCAACACTAAGAACTTATAGTTTGGTGTTTAGCAAGCAATCTCTGTAAGAAGGAAAAAAATTCGGTATGTTTGAATTCCACTAAAACGAAAATATATTTCAAGCCTTATATTTTCAATAGCCGTGATAGATTATTTAATAAAAAGGTTATAAATGACTCAAATTATTCTAAAGAAGCATCAGAATGCTGCTTAGTATCATATTTAGATGCTAGGAAATTTTGGTGTATTTTAGTTCTTGCGATTTTAAAAAACTAACCCGTTTTCGCACCACCTGTATACGAGCAACTGAGAATTTTGGATGGCACTTGGTCAGCTCATACCGTTGACAACAATGCTTGGTTAATCGTAAGGCTTGGAATAAGGCTGCGCTTAGGCCGCTTGTTTTCAACCCACCAGAATGAATCGAAAAAAGTTAATGTTTTCAAATGAGACTGTAGCCATTATAACCAATCGAAGTGAGCACCGTTGCAAGAGGGATCTGTTATTTTAATGGCCTTTAAGTAATTGTAGTACTAATGTCCAGACCGTTCTTGTACCAGATAATGTTTCCACCCTTTTGAATTCGTCCCGGTAAAGACTCGAGCTCTGCGCACTCGCTTTGTGATTTTACGTATTAATATTACACGCCACGGCAAACACTCCATCAGATACCTAGGACCTTTTTCATGGTCCAAACTGAGTTAAAACCAAAGGAAATCTTCTACTTTAGCTAATTTTAGAAACAAAATCAGAAACCTCAACATTTCTGGTAGCCTGATTCTCAGACCTCCGAGGTCGTTCTCGGTCATTTCTGGTTATTTTTTCAATAACAGTAACTGCTGCAAACTTTGCAGTGAATAAACAAAATTTTAAGTTTTTATCAAGTATTTTAGTGCTGTAAAACTTTGTCTTAGCAGTCTAGCAGCATCGGTATTAATAGTTAGTGTCCTTAAGTCTCATTCAGCCTAAATACCTCGACAAAGGATATATCTAACCGCTACCTCATGAACTAATAAAGCTCTTTTGGCCTGATTCTCGGACGCTAAAACTTCGGCGGGGGTAAAAGGGCAGTTATTTTAGTAGAAATTCGAATTTTTCTTATTAAAGATGTTTGAACTGAGAAGTGTTCCGTTGATACCTGAGATGATCCAGGAGACGGTAAGTTGTTTTCACTTGAAAAGTTCTGTATGAAAATATCCCACACCGGTGAATTCGTAAATTTGGGCTGAAAGGAAAACTACATGACTGAGAGAAAGAGAGTTTAACTTGCCGAAAACGAAGTTAAATTTTTTCGATACAAAACTGCCCACTCATAATTCCCAATTACGCACTCCACCAACGGTCGCCAACACTCTTTCTGCAATCCCATAAATATAGTTTACCAATTAATATCAGATAATTTAACAAGGGGCATTTTGACATCGTTATTCCAATCATAACTTCTCGAAAACACAACGCGTGAAATTCCTTCGCTATTGTTAAATAATACTGTTTAACATTTTTCCACAACATATTTGAGCGCCGACAGTAAAAGAGAAAGTGACATAATGTTTCCTGTTCAGTCTTGCAAAAAGTACATTTGTCATGCTGGAGATATACAATTTTAAAAAGTTTTGCATTAGTGTAAAGTATTGAATTTAATTATACTGAAAGGATTTGACGTAAGGCTCCTCTGCTGTCCTCAGGTGGGGAAGGTTGTAAGCAATTTTTAAGTCTTTGTCCGATAAGCCGAAATCATGTTTTAAATTCTTTGCATTACTAGGTAATTGTGCTTTATTTGATATTATTAAAGAGTAGTAGTCTTTCGTTTTCTTTTCCGCTATGTCAAAAATCTCATTCCTCTTTGTAAAATAAGTATTTTCTGTAAAGGTAGTGTACTCTGTTGTTTTCAGAATAGAAGGAATTGCGTACCTGAGACCTGTCCATGTAAGAAAATTAGCTTTGTCAACTACGTTATTAATTGCAGTAAAGGATTCTATATTGTCGAGATTGAACAAGAGATCGTCAATGATACATTTCCCCGAGTCATAATAGGATTTATAAAAGACTGGTTTTTCATCCATCCTTACATCTTTGTTATTGCAAACTATACAGAGTCGTTCTTTGTCAGCTAAAAAGAGATTTCGAAATTCTAACCAACATTCTAAGAGTTCTCTGTAGAAAACCGAGTTAATTGAAAGATCGTTCATTGCGTAATTGCATTTAAAAATTAAAATACCACCAACATTACGTAGGAGATGTAACAAGTAGAATTTCCACGTATATTCGTGATCAATGAAAATACGTTTTAGCCAAGCTAGTCGTATAGCTTTGACCAAGCTTTCAATAACCGTCATTTTTATGCCACCATTTTTTCGATACAAAACTGCCCACTCATAATTCCTAATTACGCACTCCACCAACGGTCGCCAACACTTAATAGAAGTTAATACGGAGTCAACTTGACGCTGGGTTTTTGTTGTTAACATAAGACCGTATGATATTGCTTTTAAAGACGAATTAACGCTAATTTACTTACCTGAAGGAAATGGTGAAATACAGCAGATCAAAAAAGAAAAAAGAAGTGGACCTGTTCGAGGAATAATTGTGGCGAGGAACATAGCAAATTCTTCGTTCTACCTGCGCCTTCGAGTCATCAATGATTAAAGAAACTTCCGCATCGCGATTCTTTTCTAGAGGAAGGGGATGCAACTTGAAAGCGTGCTCCTCTTAGTGTCACTGCTCTTAGGCTACGAAGTGCACCGTGTAAGTCACTTTTTTTATCTCTGGCAATGATGTAATTTATCTGGAATCGATGCCCTTGAATTTTCGTGTAGTTATACATGCGTATAGCCGGCGACCGCAGACGTATTTCCGGTCGTCGCTAACACGCATACTAAATCAATTCAGAAACAAGTAAAAGTACTGACGCCATAAAGTAGGAAGTGAACAACCTTTAGCGAGTAAATCCTGTTCCGTGTAGAATTAAACGCCTCCTCATTTCGCAAGCGAGAAAGAATGTCGCTGTAGCACGTTCTTGTTACAGATAGTTCAGATTGACGATACAAGTGTGGAACAAAGTAGAAGGAATAAAGGAAGGAATCGACGAATAAATCAATCAACCAATGAATCAATAAATCTATCGATGAATAAGTTAATCGATGAATGAACGGAACGTTCTGAGGTGTTTTTCACTGTCACATTTGTTCCCAAGAAATCATATGATTACTAAATACAATCCTAACTTGCGTACAAAATGCAACCTATTAATTATATAAATACTTAAAACCGAACAGTCTTAACATCAAAAGAAAATACTAAAAGAATACTAACGCAAAGTCCTTTAAATTGTCATTTGGGTATTTGTCCTGATTTGTTCAGTCATATCAGTGAACCTGGCTACTTTTGTTTTATCATTTCTTCGTTGATGAATCACACCTGCCATGCCTATTTTTCAAAAGTACTATTGCAGTAATCTCATAACGTGCAGACTGAGCTTCGCTGGCTCGTAATTATTCTGACCTTTAGACAGAAATGCAAAATAGAGTTCAGAATAAGTGAAGAAGATGGTGCTAGAACTTGGAGTGTTCCGTTTAGAATCACGTTTACGGCAAACGGCAAACATCAGATTCAAGTCATTGGCAATTTCTCAAAAATGGAAATGAGAAGATAAAAACTCTCCAAAATTATTTTCATTGATGAGCTTAGCGGAAACGTCCAATATTCTATTAGATGTAATTAACACTAAACGACAAGTAAAGGGAAAACTTTGTCACTCGATACAAATTGACGTTTGCCGTTTGCTGTAAACGTGACTTTAAACAGAGGCCTTAATTAAGATTGAGGTTTTTCGGCATTTCCCGCTAACCGTGAACGTCAAGAAGTGACGTGACCTGGCCCTTGTCGTCAGGTTTGCGGTTTGAGGGTTACCTTTGTACGGCTAGACAATGTTTTACACTCCGTTGACAGTTGTAATTAATTTTGAGTCACGGTATTTTTTATTGTTATTTTTTTTAGCGATAAATCCGGACAAGCAAGATTATTATTCTTTCTTAGATTTTAGGCCAATCAGTTTTCAGCTTGCTTGTGGGACTAGCGTGATTAGGGAAATTGACGAATCAGTGAGAAAGAATCCTGTGTTTTACGTCTTTTCTTCAAATAAGATAGGAAAATGGCCGTGTCATAAACGGGAATACGCCCTACAAAACTGTAAGTATGTTCACATTTGTTGAAGACAGTTTGCTGGTTTCATTTTCGGTTAGGTTCGATTTATCGAGCTTTTATAGTCGATTCACAAGTAAGCAATGGAATGTATGCCTTTATTTTCAGTTGACTACACATTTAGCTAGCTGTCGCGAGATTGGAAATTGTGACATTAAAGTAGTTTAGAAACAACTGGTAGATCCCGTAGACATTAATTTCCTAGTGTGTGTACCCAAGTAGTACCCAAACCCGTGGTGCGAAACATTCAAAATTCTAGGGAGGTACAGAAGAGTAAATCTCCCTCCTGCCTACTTATTTAGCCAATTTCTCGCTCCTCCCTACTTTTTGGAGCAATTTCTCTCTCCCTAAAAATTGGCGGCGGGCAACATACAACTCCTGCACTTAGTCGTAAAGGAAGTTTTCTGACCTTCAGAGATTCGCCTCTACACCAACATACGGCACGAAGATTGCGTAACCACCGTATGTCATGTATAGGAAGATTTTTGTAAAGAAAAAGCCCTCTGGGGAACTTCAGGGAATTCTTGGTGGGGGTGTGCCGCCCGGATCTCCAAATTCTGACCCTATTTCAGACCATAAAATGTCGTTATTCACACCCGTTTTCAGACCTGGCCTCTGAGAAATAGTCTCATTATTACCGTAGTGATTCGATTTAGCGCTCTCCTTCCAATAAGCGCCCCTTTCGAATACGCAACTCCCTCCTAGTCTATTAGGTTCCCCCATTCCAACAGGCACCTACATTCTAATATAAGCAACCCCGTTCTATTAAGCGCCCCTTTTCTAATATTTTAACATTAGAGTACGGGTATGTATCAGCCGAGGTTCATTTTCCTTTTATTGCTCACAACCGGTAATACCGCAGTACAAAACAAGGATCCTTTTGACGGGATCATCGAACCGGACGTCAAAGAAAGCATACTGAGAAAGCTTTTCTTTACGGTATTGATGTAAGTGACACTGTCAAAAATATCGGCGTAGAAATAGATCTATTGAAAATTCTCTCACGTTAACTCAACAGTACATTCACCGTATATTTGTTACTGTTACAGCTTCTGTTATTGTTCCGTTTTTAAAAGTTTTATTTTGAGCATTCGGTTGTTTCTCAAAAAAGAAATAAGCGCCCTGTCCCAAATAAGAACCCTGTCTCAAATAAGCGCCCTCCCTTGAGGTACCAAAAGTAAATAAGCACTTAAATTAGAACAGCAATTATGAAATGATAATTACGTTCATACACTCCGTAGTTCCCTCGAAAACCATGCCCGATAGGCAAAGTGTATACCCGTTTTCAGACCAAAATGACCCCCCCCCCCTTAAAAAAAAAAAGAAAAATTCAATTCCAGGATTTTTCTGGGTATTAAAATTTGGTAAGTATTTTTTGGGGTGGCTAGATTTAAGAAGGGATCTTTCGGGTAATTCAGAACAATCTGAAGATTCCTGATAGTGCCCACAAATCCTGACCGCCTTGTTTTGAGATTAAAGTTCAACCGGCAAACTTGTTTTCCTCTCTGGAGATTTCTAAGGCTCAGAAATTCGGCATGGACTTTTTGGGGGTTAATTTTTGGTCAAGGGGCTTTTTGTGGGTTTTGTTGAAAGCCCTAGGGATTTTTTGGGGTTTTGATTTTTAGCCCCATTCGATCATCCCTGTCCCTTCAAATCCGGAGTATCCCCCCTGGGCAAAAACTCTTCCCTTTGGGGAGGCCACACCTATATGCAAGAGAGGATAAAGGGAACCGAGAAGGCATATCCCATACACACCCTATTCCATAGGTAATTCGTCTCGAGTTATTTTTAGAATCGGGATAAAGTTACCTCGCGCGCTGCGTGGATGTTTCGTGAAGGTTTCGCATGACTTAACGCCGTGCAAAACATGTCGGGGCGAAAGGCAATGAAAGCGTAAAGAGATCGAGAGCATTTCTGAATATTGAAGCGAAATGAGTCGCCGCTCACCTGGGAAAAGGGAATCGCTGGACTCTTTGACAACCTGTGAAATCAGTTTAACTCGAAGTTGTCGTAATCTCAGTGCTTTAATAAAGTGAGAAATTTCGCCGATCTATTGAATCCGGTCGTTTGTACAATAAAGCAAGTAGGACGCCAAGTGTTATTTTTGTTGAATAATAAAGACTAATAAAAGAATAAATATCAAAGCAGAAATTGCTCTCTTCAAAATGTAAATTATAGATGATCCTTAGAGAATATTCAGGGTGTTAAGGATTTTCCTGCTGTACTGTTAGCTCTATACAAAAGAGGAAGAGCGATTCTTTTTTAAGTTCCATTTCGCGGACACCGTTTTAGTAGGCATCTCTCTTTAGTCGTTTTCGTCGACAAAACGAATAGCAATATCGCTCTCTGCGTCTTCCGCCATTTTTGTCAGCGTCAATTCGTGAAGGACGCGTGGCTCTGAGCGTGGATCATGCACGCGCAACAGATTCGTGCTATGTGATTGGCTGTTGTCTAATCCCCCTTGGGATCTCGTGGTCTTAAAAATAACTCAAGACGAATTACCTATGGAATAGGGTGTGTATGGGGGATGCCTTCTCTGTACTCTTTATCCTCTCTTGCTATATGGCATATATATGGGAGTAACCGCCGGGGCGGGGAAGCCCCCATACCTACCAAGTATTTAAGAGAAACACTCTAACTTAGATTAACAGAAAATGCGTTTCAATTTTGCAGTAGCAACTACCTACAAAACCCATGGAACTGTCATGGGAACAAAGATAGCTGTTGCTTTTGCAAACACATTACAAACCAATAGAAACTTTTCGGTACACGAAGTTCTACTCTTAAAGAAGAAGCGCTCCGGCTTATAGGGACCTATTCCGCTCAAACCCCTTTTGAGAAAAATATCCAAAAATTTCGAAAATCGCCTGATAGAAAGATGCTACCTTGCCGCTATTGTCAGAAAGTACCTCTCTGAGGTAAAATTCGCCGACAGGAAAACCCGTAAAAAAAATACATAAAGTCAATACCACCCAGCATAACCTAGCCTAACGAAAATACTAATGGGGAATTTGCACCTTATACTAAACCAACAACGGCTAATGGATATCTTTAAGGAGCCTTCCCTCATGTCATATCGCAAGGAAATACACTGAGGATCCATTTGTTAGAGCCAAGGGCATGAGTCGTGTGTTGCCCGTCGCCAATTTTTAAACTTGGTAACCTGAGATGAGTCAAGTTTGATTCCATGCTTTCTCGGTTAAGTCCGACCAAGGGAGTCAAGTAGTAGCAGTGTACGTCAATTGTCCCATCCCCCTCATCCGTTGGCATCACGCAAATTTAAAAAAAGCCTTAAAATTACCTTCTCATCGATATCTCCCTACTCCCACAACATTTTTATTTCATTTTTATTTTTCTCCCTACTTTTTCAGGGCATTCCTCCCTCCTCCCTATTGTGTACCTCCCCCCTCCTACTATGCAAGAGGACATACACCAAAGGTCAATTAGTCATCGAGAAGATCATCTTGGCGACAGGGAAACGGACGACCGACAGCAAAAAGGAGCGACCGACTGTCTTTGAAAACCTACGCCATAAGCTTAGGACAAGACTTCTTGAACAAAGGTACAAATTTGCTGATTCTTTGGTTTTTGGTTGGATATCGTGATCGCGTGAGGACCGCACATCAAATTCTTTGCATGAAAACAAGGCTAACGGCGTGAACGCTGAAAGATTGACAACAATTTAATCGCATTACGATGCCTCCAAAGATCGATTTAAAGACCCTCTCTGAGAAGAGAGAAAACGCCAAATACGCACTTAATGAATTATTCGTAGAATTTGAAACGCTCTATTCTGTGAAACCCGAACTGAACTTATTGGCGGCTGTCAAAGTACAGGGCTGTCAAGAAACAGATAGAGATCATTGCTTATAGATTAGTTGGAGAGGGTCTAGCGTCAGAAGACGAAAGAATAACGGGAAATCAGAATTCAGGAGAAGAAATCAAACCTCCGCATTAAGAAACTTTTCAAAAATGCGCGAGTGTTAGTACCCTCCAATCAGCATCGCAAAACACCTCTGAAAACACTGCAATTCTCGGATCAGTCGCTGAAGCAGTGAAACAAATGGCAGAAAATTGGGCAACAAAACCGCACGCAAGTGGTTTAGAAAAGCTACCGGCTCCAACGTGGGATGGGTCACGCAAGGCGTACTTAACCTGGAAAAGGGAATTCCAGCATTGGATGAATAAACATGGCCAGGATAAGGACGAACAACTTCAGGTATTTCTTAAAGCCATCCCCAAGGGTCCTTGGTGGACAGAACAGTTGAAGACTTGCAAGAACATAGATACAGCATGGGAGATTCTAGACATAGAATTCGCAGATAAAAGGAAGTTAATGGACGAGCTTCTGGCGGAAATCGATAACTACAGCACTGTAAAAGGCGACTCGAAGAGCCTGGGACGTTTCGCAACCTCGATATCAGTGTTTGTAAGTGACATGGAGAACAATGGCTGTCCTGTTCACGAAGTAAGTGAAGCGCCATTCTTTATGTCGAAACTTGAACCAAAGGACAACGCGGGAGATGCAGCGACAAAAGAAAGAAGAAAATGTGGCAAATTTAGTCGCTTGGCTCCACCAAGAAGCAGCCTTTCGATCCAGGGGAAAGAAAGAAAGAAACTGAGGGAAGCAGCAGCTACAAAGACCGCGGAGGTAGAAGAACCGATCATCACGCCAATGACGTTAGCACTACAAAAGATGATGAATCTTGTCCCCTCGTCTAAGCATCTGCTCGCTTCCTGTCCGGTATACCAAGGATTAACAGTCAAGGAAAAGTGGGAAGTCGTTAAGGAGCATAAAATTGTTGGCATAATTGCCCAAAACAGTCCACTCGGGTTGCAACTTCATTGTCAGAACCACTCACCATTACACATGGCGTACCTCAAGGCTCAATTCTTGGCCCAACGCTTTTGAGCCTGTACATGAATGATGTACCCGAAGTCATCAAGTTTAGTAATATCGAATCCTACGTTGATGACATTAAGATATATTCTTCGTCCGCGTCAAAGGACATTGATTCATGTCTATGCCAAGTTGCTAAGGATCTCAATTCTTGGCCCAACGCTTTTCAGCCTGTACATGAATGATCTACCCAAAGTCATCAAGTTCAGTAATATCGAATCTTACGTTCATGACACTAAGATATATTTTTCGTTCGCGTCAAAGGACATTGATTCATGTCTACGCCAAGTTGCTAAGGATCTCAAACATGTTTCAGAGTGGTGTTGCGCGAACCACCTTTTGATCAATCCTGTTTGGGGTGAGGCAACTTATCTCCAAGTTGCCCAATAACATCACCGTACCTTTCCTTGGTCAAGACTAAGTACCTGTAACTTCCGTCAAAGACCTTGGCGTCACACTTGACTCGAACCTGACCTTCAATGGCCATATCGCTTCACTAACCTCCTCTCTTTTGTCAACATTAATTCAAATAAATAGGGTACAACACTTGTTCCCTAAAGATGTACTGTACATAATCCTAAATTCCCTAGTTTTTAGCAAACTGTTCTACTGCTCGGTCGTATGGTCTGGAACTTCTAAAAAAACATCCATGAACTCCAACTCATGCAAAACTTTGCCGGCCGAATACTCACTAACACAAAAAAGTTTGATCACATTACCCCAGTCTTACATGAACCTGGTCGGCTCACCATCGAGGAGCTACTATGCTTACATGATGTAACCATGATCTTTAAATGTCTCAATGGTCTTGTGCCCAGCTACTTAAGTACTAAGTTTGTAAAACGCTCAGAAACTCACTCGTATTGTACTAGACAGAACAATTAACTTAACCTCCCTCACTGCCAAACGAACCTCCGCCGCACAGTGTGCCTTCCGTTTCAGGGTGTCTAAATATTGGAACAGTCTGCTCAATGATATTAGGAACTCTGCCTCTACTGAGGTTTTCAAAAGAAGTGTCAGCCTTGAGATAATCAGAAGGGGGAAATAGAAAATTTACCCATAGTTTGTTGATCTTTGTAATTAATTGTTTATTACAATTAGCTTTTTAATTTTTATAACTGTAATTATAGCATTCAAATTGAATTATCTTTTATACATGTAATTTTAACCTATTTCGCACATTATACTTACTGAATAATCTTGTAAGTTTTAGGTACAATTTTCGAAGCTTATCTATTTAATATCCTACCATTTTCTGAAGTTTATTTTTTCACATTTCACTCTCCAGGTTAGGCTGTGTTTCGTAGAAAAAGGAAACCTAAAATTTCCGGATTCAAAAATGTGAAGTAGAGAGGAATCCGAAAAATCGTCACTCTCGTAAAACGTTGTATCTAAATCTAAATTGCATCTAAATTGCATCTAAAATTTTCGAGAAAATAGTACTGAAGCCTCGAAAAGTCGAAAATACTTAAGTTCCCCTAGGATAGCCAAACAGATACAAATTTTATAGCGCCGCTTAGAATGCATTTCTAGAGATCTGAAAGTACTCTGGATAGCCTAAAAAGTGTTTTCAATGTATTTAGTAGGAAACGGTCGTTGGGTGCCCTTGTACCATGATTTCCAGCTATTCTGTACCGCGCTTGGAATGTATTGAGACTGATTACTACATTGCTTCACCAGCTTTGGAGCAAAATTACGCCAGAGCTTTTGCTGTACGTGGGTAGTGTACGTTTCACCAGTGCATCATTGAATTTACAAATACAACAAAAGAAAACAAAATGGAGAAAGTGCTGCTGTCTACTTGTACTACAGCCTTTTTTGCAGTTCCAGTTGTAGAGGCAGTAGATGTAGACGGATCTGGAAAAGTAACATAGGAGGTCAAATGAAAGTTAATCCATGCACTTGCTTTAGGTTGAAAGAATTCTCATTTTCTAAATCACCAGAAATGAAAAAGAGCTCAACTGCAACTGTAACTTTAAGTCGGTGCCACCCTTTTTTATTAAGAAAACAGCCATTATAACTTAACTTAATTAAGAATAGTGAAACCAATTACTAGACATTTTAATTTATACTGAAGAGACTGAGCTACTGTGTTAATAGCAGAACTCTTGCGTGAGTGAAGCGCGCGCAGCGGAGCACCATGGG
Organism: Porites rus; assembly: GCA_964035705.1. Lineage (NCBI taxonomy): Eukaryota > Metazoa > Cnidaria > Anthozoa > Scleractinia > Poritidae > Porites > Porites rus. The sequence goes on along the minus strand of OZ038000.1, from coordinate 17,327,342 downwards.
TAAGGGAGTGTGGTAATCTGTGGATCCAAGAAATTTTGGTTCTGAGAAAATCGTCCGTACGGAGTACGGTCGTACGTAGGTCCGCCCCTTCATATAAGCCGGGGTGAAATTTTGCATCTCAAGCATCCGCGCGTTTTTGCGGTAAATCGCGTAGCTTCTGGGACTTTTAGGGGTAAAAACAATAACAACAAACGCCGATTCTTTCTTTCGACTTAATTTTAATGTCTACATTGACGTGGATAACAGAGAAAGAGCTAGAGCGAGAGATAAACAACAAAGGAGACCAATTTCGTTGGAAGAAAACCATAAAAATTTTATAGCGGTGGTGAGAAAGAGGGGAAATGTTAGCGGCCACCATGGTGAAAATGAGCGGCAGCGAAGAAAAAGTGAACAGGAACACATAAAGCATGTAACTAAGAAGTTTCTGGAATTTTTTAGTTGTAGTCGAGCAAAGCAATGGCAAAGAAATGTACAAAAAAAGGGGTGGTGCACGTGCAAAGTTGGGTTTATGCTAATTAGACCTACTGATGTTTTTTGGCTATTTTCGTTGCCGTCGCCTCTTACAATTACACGATTGTTTATCGATAGCTGAAGCTGACGGAGTTGTGTGTCATCTTCTGATGATTTTAACTGTCTTTTTCCACTGCATGTACAAAATGAAATACAGCTGCTACGAAGTCGAGCGTAGTTTATGCGGCTAATTTATGCACGTTTGTAAGCTTTGATCAGATTTGGTATAAGCTTACAGAACTTTAAAAAGCCTTTAGACATTTTCTGACTGCAAGTAGGCAGAAAACGTTCCGAAGAATAATTAGTTTTAATTTTGGCTGTAAAAAGAAAGCTTTGAGCGATTTTCTTGCCTCGCGTTCATCTTTAAAAATAACAAATACCCGGGGAAGCATTAAGACATAACCTTCAATCCGCAAGGTTTTAAGCTTACAGTATATGCTTTAAAACTCAAGATTTTCAGAGACACTTTACTCTCAGTACTTGTCTTCGTGAATGAAAATTGTTGGCTCTGTAAATGTTTCACCGAATTACATTTCCTTTATTGACTGTTAGTAGTCTCTTTCGCAATTGAAATCGCTGCGTCGTTTGTTTTTAGCCGTACATGAACATCGCATGCAGAAGTACTCAAAATGCCGCGCGTATCAAAGGCTTTTAAAGATTACACATATGCTTAAAAAAAACGTAACCACATAGGAGCAGATTGTTGTGTTATGGAATTCTCTGCATGAAGATATTTTATAATGTAGTCACTTTGTAGTATAATTTGTTGTGCAAAGGAAGAGCGTGCGTCGATCGTCCTGAATATTGAATGAGTGCAAAATTGTGAAAAACTGCGGAAGTATAGGTTTAAATAGGGCAAAAAAGTGCAAAATCTTCCCGAGGTTTGTATAAAAAACAGAACCTCACAGTAATGTGTATCTCAGATGCGATGTAAAAAAAGTAGTAAAGGCTGGTTTACACGCCACCAGATATGTCGGCAAGAATTTGTAAAGTAAACTTGTCGAACACAAAAATTCCGGCCTGATTTTTTATTTTCGCCTCCCTTTTAGACGAAGGAATGCAAGCTAGAAACTGCAACGTGTAACATGATTGGCTGCCGCCGAGGACTATCGTGTCTTATAATCGGCCTTTATAGCATAAAATTATATTTCGGGGCTGTCCAATTAACCTTAAACATAAAGGTGGTCGTACGTGGGCGACTGGGTTTTTTTCTTTAGGAAGAATTTGGTTTCCAGGCCTAATCTACTGAGATCGAAGATAATTGCTATTTTTTCGGTGTACATAAAGACTATTAACTCTATGAAAAATTTTTTTAACCTTTGAACCGTTTGAAGATTTTTTTTCTCTAAACTCACTTAGCCTTTCCGTCAAAATCCACATGAATGTGCTCTAAAGTTAACTGATTTGAGGAATACAAGTTTATTGTTTGATTTCAATTATAAAATTATCAACGGGAGATTCGCTTTTAGCCCTGGCTAAATGTATTATATTATATTTTTATTCTTGAAGCTATAGATCTGTGATGGGCACGGGGTTGAAATCATTGGCAATTGTCACCTAACTGACGAAATCTCAAGGTGCCTGGAAGTCCGAGTGCCTTCTCTTTTATCTAATGACAGATTAGATCAGAGTATTTTGCTTTTGTATTTATTGAGCTGGTTTAAACGTTGAAAGGATTTTTTTGTTCAAAAAATATTTTTCTGGGATGCCATTTCAGAAGTGGGTGATGTTCAGTTCTCCCCAGAAAATGTATTTTTCGTTCATGTTCATATAAGCCTTACTATCGATTTCTTCACACTGAGATCATCACTAGCTTTCGACTTTGATTTAAATGCTTCAAAATTTATGTGTTTCTCATGAAGGGAAACATTCGTTAAGGCTACTAAACGAAAATAAAATCGCACCAGGAGCAAAAATTCATGTCTTGTTGGCTCCAAAAATTACTTCACAATATAGGAACACATCTTATTTGCGGCGAATTCTGAAAAATTCTATCAATTGGAAAGCACATCCTAAAAAACGGTCATACATACAACTCGTGCGTGCAGAAGTGCGAAAGAACACTGACAATCGATAAGCCAGGATAAAGTGAATAATTAGTGGGTTAAGAAGAGCGTTAAGTGGAGAATGATGATTGAAAAGGGAACTGACATAACTCACATTGCACAATGAGGAAAGTGGACTTCTCTTCTCCAGTCCCCATAGTATTTGTGCCAGAACAACTGTATCGGCCAGCACTGTCATTTTTAACACTTCTCACTGTTAATTGTTGACCAGAATTGACAAAATCTGCACTAGAACCACTAGGTATTGGTACTCCATTTTTGAACCAGTTGTATGCGGTAGGTGTGGGAACAGCATCAGCTTGACAGAAGAATAGCACATCAGTGCCATCATTCACTGTTTGATTGCCTGTCAGAGATGTTATCACAGGCTTGTCTAAAAACATGACAAAAAGTAGTACAGTGTTTTGAAATTGCATAAAATTAGTAATAATAGTTACGTATAAAATCACCTTTAACGTGTACTTCGTTTTATTAATTTCCTTGCGATTTTACAGGAAAAGGAAAAGGCATGCTTTTTACAAAGGGAGAAGGGGGTCTTTGGTACACCGGGACTCCCCCGGCTACGCCCCTGAGCATAAAAGCTCCTCACCAGTTCGTTTCCATGGTATCATATGTTTTTCAGTGTCTATGAAAAAATGAGTTTTTAACTTCTATAGAAATTTTTACTTGGCGTGCTTACGTGTCAGCCTAACGGTAACTTTTTAATTAGCAGGTTGCACTATGTGTTTTTCAATGTATCTTTTAGAACTACGTTTTAAATTTTTATTGAATTTGGATCCATGGAATACTTACGTCTCACTGTCAGAGTCACTTGGTAGTTATCAGGTTGCACACTCAGTCCTGGTACAGTAACTTGAGCTGTACAAGTGTATGTTCCTGAATCATCCTTGGCAGCTGATGATATGGTATAGTTGGAAATTGAGGTTTGCTGCAAAACAGTAGAGCCTTTTGTCCACGTGATATTTGGGTTGGGGTCGCCAGTGGCAACACACAGTAGTGTTATTGTATCACTTTCATTTACTGTTTGATTTTGAGATTTCAGAGTGAGTTTTGGTGCAACTGTGGATGAGAGAACAATGATCAGCAATAATGTAAACAGTATAATGTATAACGTAATAATGTATAAAGTATAATGTAAACATTCCCACATGCGTCTCAGGGTGTGTCTCAGATGTCTCTGCTTATTGGAAAGCAGCGTGGCCAAGTGTCGCCCAATGTGAGGGAATCCGGGAAATTTTTGCTTGTGGAATCCTGAACCCTGGGCTGGAATACAGCTGTAGGAATCCGGAATCCCACTAACAATTGGAATCCGGAATCTAAGGTCCACTGAAAAAGACCTAGAATCCAGTAATTGGATTCCGGAATCCCCGTTGTGGAATCCAGAATCTAAGACAGTCTCGGATATTCCCTTACATGGGGCTACAAGTGGTTAGAGCGCTGGAATTGCAGTCCGGAGGCCCCAAATTTAGTTCCCTCCCTTGCCACTAGCTGGTTTTGTTCTAGGTAGTCCTGAGTGCAACTCCTCGGTCACGCTTGTAAATAACCAGTTGGTTTACCTACAGATATCTCACCATGGTACTGTCACTGTCAATTATCTTCTTTTTTTTTTTTTTTTTTTCGTCTAGTATTTGTGGACCACAATAAAAACTACTGAATTTCCAGTAACTGTATTGCCCCTTCAAAACTCTGTTTTTATTAGTTTCTAAAAGATGATTCAGCAGCAGAACGTGTACGTATGTTTAATGAATGTGTAGCACAGAAAGGGGCAACGTCCTTTAATATCTTAAAATTTCTCCTACGCATGGGTTTGACAGGATGCACATGCACAGAAGCTGCAGAACTAAGAACTTTATTTTAAAAAAGAACCTGCTAGACAATAGTAACATTCCCCTGAAAATCCTTGAAGTAACCCATCTTAACCGATAATTCTCTTCTTTTCATTGGTTATAGATCACAAGTAAAAAGAAGGAACTGAAGAAAACCTTCAGGGTTTATCACCAACTAAGTGCAAATAGTTAAGGCTTCTGATAGCGATGTGGAAAATATTCTTGATTAATTATGCGAAATTTCCTGGAGGTCACATTACGTAGCAAAAAGGTCTACTATGCAAAAATTATACGATTTCTTGAGCGCCCATTTTCCTTGAATGTCCACTGTTGTAAGATGCACACTCGACATTAGGAAACTCAGAGGCTCTGCATATAATAAATTTTCAATGAGGCCGTTAATCATCTGAAAGAACATTTCAGTTTAAGTATTAAGTACTTAAAATATCCTTATTCTCTTATTCTCTTCGGTATCATCACTTAATTCGTCAAATAGAAAAAACACATCGATCTCTGACAGCCGGTCCAAAAGAATGCAGTTTTGAAAGATAGTTTCGAGAAAATTGCTCACTTCTTGTAAAAAGTAATTTTAAAAAGGTCAGTCGCATTATCACTTATATTTTATTTCTACTATTGAACATTTCAACCCATTCTTTTTATGGGTAAAACCTCCATAAAGTGACCTTACATATCGAGACTGCATGGCATTTCCCGAAATACTTACCGACTACTACAAGTTCAACAGACCTTTGTATATCAGGGGGGTTAAATGAGTTGAAAGATAGGTCACATTTAAATATCCTGCTGTCACTCTGAACAATGTTGGATATCCGGAAAGTGATCTGTCCAACATTTCCTGATAATGATCCAGAGAAGCTGATTTTGCTATCCGTGTAGCTACTTGCTGGGTTGACTTGAAGTTGTCCTTCGGGAGTTTTTCCAGCCACAGTTGTATCAACACTTCCTGTGCCACTATATTTCAGCTGCACCTCTTTGATTGTGCGTCCATCAGTGTTGTAGTCCCAAGTCAAATCGTAATAGTTGGATCCATCAATAGCGTAAACTTTACTCCCCCTTAATGGAGTTAAAGTTGGTTGACAATCTGTATAAATTTGAAATCAATGAATAATTTGATCTGTGTGGCAGACGTAATTTAATTTAACCAGAGTTAAGTTTCGTCTGTGGTGCAGGCTTTGAATAATTACATATCATACACATGCACCAGTAATGCTGCTTTATGGTAATAGAATTTCATTGGCCACTGACTAGCATGCACCACATACGAAACGAACTCCGATTAAGTCTGTCTGCGAAATAGCCTGTGAACAGGCTCTTTGTTTGCCTGTTCACAGGCTCTTATCTATCTAAATCAGGCTGGCCCTTTTACCGATACGGCGGCCATATTGAATTTATTAGATTTAAGGAGTATTATGGTATGCCAAGGGGGCACTCGCTCAGTATTTACGCCCGCTTTTTGGGCAAAAAGGAGAACTTCATTGTATATTTCTCGGGAAAAAGGTCATCATTATTACTTTCAAACACGGCACAACGATCTTTTTTCCCATTACAATCTTTTTCCAGGAAGCTTCAAGAAAAATTGGCCCGAAAAGCGCGCGCAAATACGAAGCGAGTTTATCGGATAGTGCTTATGACCCCCGGGCATCCTATAATACCCCTTAAATCTAATTAATTCAATATGGCTGCCGTATCGGTAAAAAGGTCTATTGAAATTGAATGATATCATTATTTCTAATTCTAGTGAGCTTTCTACTGATTTGATTTACCATTTCTCAACATGTCGACCCCGACTTGCCAATGAAATACGTCCAAAGATAACAATTTTTTAGGTTATATTAATAATATAAATGTAAATTAATAATAACAAGTTCAGTTTCTCTTCTACAGTGGAACCCCGATATAACGATATGCGAAGGGAGCAGTATAAATTATATCGTTATATGAAAGAATCGTTATATCGAAACTCCTGATACAACGATATGGCCGTAAAATTGCAAAAAAATCGTTATATCGGGTAAACCTAAAAGAACTGAATGACAAGGAGGATAAAGTTGATAAAGAGGCTTACAACACAGCATCATTTTCGTACATCATCGTGCAAAGCGGTTGACAGAAACGTTGAAGATTACTCCATTACTGCAATGATATTGTATTAAATTCAATGTTTTGCTTAAATTGTGATAGTGTACTGATAATATCGTTATATCGGGGAGGGATTTTACGTTCGGTCCGCTAAATTCTCATCGTTAAATCGGGATAACGCTATATCAAAGATTGTAACATTGGGGTTGTGTTCCATACATTTTACTGTAACTTCTGCCTGGACAAAGAGTATTCATCGTTATACCGGCCGCGGGAAGATCGTTATATCGAGTATCGTTATATCGGGTTTCCACTGTACTAGCATGAGTATTATTTTCTCAGATCTAAACAAATTATATAGATCTAAAGCAACAGGTCTTAATAATAATTCCTTTAAATAATACGTGAATGCGCCGATCTGGTTTCAATTTCCCTATATGATCTCTTTTGTAAATGGCCTGCGAGCAAGCTCTCCGCGGCGCTCTGGCGACAGGAGGGAAAAAGAAAGGAGTTCCGTTTTCTGCTTTGAAAGGATTATTTATGACCAATTGTATAACCTTCTGACCAATGAAGATGTAATTTCTACGCATCAATCGGGCCCTCTACACTCAACTGTAACTGCTCTTTGGAAACTACTGATAACTGGGCCTTTTGAATCAATCATGGTAAATGCTGTGGTTTTTCTCCAGGTACTCCGGTTTACTATTCTCCCATGGTCTAACTCGATCTGAGTCTTTGCTTACTCATTGGGAACACTTAAGGGGACCATAGCCTAAGTATCAGTTGGATATCTTCTGCCATGTTGAGGCAGATATCGAAGGGTGTTCCGATAGATCAAGTACCGGAAGGCTCGCTGATTAACTCTAAGAACGAATGGAATTATTCCACGTTCCACGCGCGGCACGTAAAATAGAATACATCATGTTAGCTTACATGACACTAGCGGACACGCAGACTATTTCAGTGCATCTTACATGAAAATTTTATTGACTGACGAGGCTCGAAGAGCGAAATATATTTCGAGGATTTTAAAACTTCTAGAACATTTTTATTTTTACATTTTACATTTCGTACGCGTGCGTCGAAAGTGTAAAGACGTGATGTCTTATTTTGCAAGCAGTTCAAGTTATTCGAACACATTCCTAGTCTCCGCATTTATAATTTCTCAAAAATATCTATCTAGGGATCACATGTTAATGAGCACGTTCGCCGCAATTTACAATTCATTAACTTAAAAAGCGGTTTTGCCTGTTTCTCGAAGGCTCAAACTTCGGCAGGGAGTGTGGGGGCAAAAGAGCAGTTATCCTAATAGAAATTCGAGCTTTTCTCATACGAAATCTTTGAACTGAGATGTATGCCTTTGACGCGTAAGATGATCCATGAGTCGGCAAGTTGTTTGGACTTGAAAGTTCCGTATGAAAATTACCTGCACCAGTGAGTTCGTAAATTTGGTCTGCGAGGAAAACTATATGACTGAGAGAGAGAGAAAGAGAGAGAAAGAGAGAGAAACTTGCTGAAATTAAAACGAAGTCAAATATTTCTACACAAAACTGCCTGCTCATAATGCCTACTTACTTACTCAACCAACCCTAGCCAACACTCAATAGAAGTTGATATGAAATTAACCTGACGGTCGACGCTGCGTTTTTGCTGTTTACTTTAGACCTTTTATCTGATATTGCTTTTTTGATAAAATTTTATTTACTTACCTGAAGGAAATGGTAAAATGTAGCACAGCAAAATCGAAAAAAGAAGTGGGCCTGTATGGGGAATAATTGTCGCTAGGAACATAGCAAATTCTTCGTTCTCCCTGTGCCTTCGAGTCATCGTTTTATAAAAGGGAAAAGATACTTCCGCATCGCAATTCTTTTCTTGGGAGAGGGGGTGTAACTTGGAGGCCCGCTTCTCTTAGCATGTCTGCTCTCAGCCTATCAGCTTAGCAGCTGATACAAAGGGCACTTAAACCGTGGCTTTCTCTAAAGCTAGAGATACAGGTCTCGCAGAACCTCGTACACCCTCGGAAATCTTTTTGCCCTCAGAAGGAAATTTTAAAAAAATACCACGCTAGTTTTAGAAAAACGCCTAATCTAAATGCAAACTGAAATGGTGTCCAAGTAACATTTATGTTGGGGGTCATTTTTGTTTTATTATTTTCTTTATGTATGTGCATATAGTTAACATAAAGTTTCCTGTTTGTTAGACTGATCAATATCCAGATAAAAATAAGAACATTGTTGGTTCCTCTTTTTCTTGTCCTCTTCTACAGTTTGAAGCAGCTACTTTGATATTTAAGTCAACTGTGAGATCGAATTGGTTAGTGCCGCTACAGTTGCCTAAAAACACCGTTTAACCAATTAACTTTCTAATTAGTCTGCAGTAATCCAGATATCAAAGTTTTATATTAAAAATAGTTTAGATTGACGACATGAGTGTAGAACAGTGAAGAAGGAATGAAGGAAGGAATTGACGAATCAATGAATCAATCAACCAATGAATCAATAAATCAATCAATGTATAAATGACTAAATTAATCAATGAACGGAACTGCCAGTTCTGAGGTCTTTTTCATTGTAACTTTTATTATTGTAAGAAAACATGTGATTACAAAATATAATTCTAACTTACGCACAAAATGCAACCTATTTATAAAAATGCTTGAAACCGAACAGTCTTAACATCAATAGGCCATGGAAAATAACGCAATATTCTTTAAGTTGTCATTTGGGTATTTGTTCAGTCATACAAACCTGGCGACTTTTGCGATATCATTTCTTCGTCGCAATGGCCTATTTCCCAAAGCACTATTACAGTAATCTAATAACGTGTACACTGAGCTTCCCTGGCTCGTAATTATTCTGGCCTTTAGAAATGCAAAATGGAATTCAGAGCAAGTGACGAAGATGGCGCCAGAACTTGTCGTGTTCCGTTTAGGATCACGTTCACGGCAAACGGCAAACATCAGATTTAAGTCATTGGCAATTTCTCAAATATGGAAATGAGAAGATAAAAACTCTCCAAACTTATTCTTATTGATGAACCTGGCCTGAAACTTCTCGATTCATTTAGATGTAATCAACACTAAACGACAAGTAGAGGGAAAACTTTGTCACTTGATACAATACTGACGTTTGCCGTTTGCTGTAAACGTGACTTTAAATAGAGAGCCTAAGATTGAGGTTTTTCGGCATTTCCTGCGAACCTCGAACGTCAAGAGGTCACGTGACCAGGCCCTTGACGTCAGCTTTGCGGTTTGAGGTTCACGTTTGTGCGGCTAGACCACGCTCCAGAGGTAAGTGATTTACCGCAAAGTTTTTTACACCCTAAAACATCACAATCCCACGTTTGAGAAGAAATAAGACTTCTTAGAACTCTTTTGCTTGTTGATCGTGGAATTCTATTTGAAAAAAAAAACGTAATTTTGGAGACAGATTCTCAGCTAAAATAGAAGTGGAGAAATGAAAACAAACATGGCAGACTCACTCCCAAATATGGGCACACGGGTAACGTGAAACCGTTAACCGTAAACTGCAGTTTGCTGTTTGCAGTGAAGTGACCAGACCTCGATCTTAAGGTCTCTAATCTCTCTATTAAGTCAGTCAAGCTTGCTTCTCTCGTCAATAGTAGACACACTCCTGAATACAAAAGACATGTGCTAAACCTTATTTTTAGCCAACGCCAGCACAACTGAGATTGCATGCAAATGTGTACGTTGATGAAGACTAAAGGAGGATTTCCACTGTCGCCTGCAAGAAAAAAAGAGAAAATGTATGGAGGGTAGCGCGTAAACGTTAAAGTTACGGCCTTTCACGCATAAGTCTGTTTTACGCGCGTCCGTTTTACTCGCATACGTACGTAAAAATTACGAAACAGTGGAAATCCATCCTAAACAAAGTTTTATACAGCTATTTCGAGAAAGGTTGTCGGAACACGCGACAATCCCGAAAGGTAATATGGGATATGATCAATACACTGTTCCTGACATTGTCGCTGTCAAACCTACTTTTGTTGTTTTCCTTTAGCACTTGCAAACATGAGTCCATGGCCTATCATGCCACTCTTTCAAATTTCTCTGAAAAACAGTGAACTCAAAACTAACCAATGATATCAAAATGCATATTGAGACCAAAGCCAGTTTTAATAAGTCAAATTCTTCCATATTTCCTAGGTGACAGTCCTAGCCCCCTATATGGCTGTAAATCCTAGGAAATATCATAGGCCACATCGCGCTACAGAACTGTGCTGAAAAGCAAGCGCATTCTTGATAGAGCTTGCAATGCCCATATAAAACGTTTTAAAATGCGACAGCAGCAGCTGGTTTTCCTAGTGGAAGATTGTCTAGTGAATATTCCCGTAAACATGATGTCCTCAATTCCTTATACGTGTCTACGAGACTAGAGTGACAGAAAACAAACTGTCCGTCCTACATACATATGCTATTTGGGAATATGCTAAACGGCCTGTGGCCAATTGGTTTTGTTGCAGTAACTGAAAACCCGCAGTGTCAAATACTAAGGTGTCTGAAGGAGCTTAAATCACATGAGGCGGCCCTTTTCACTTGGTACGGACAAGAGAGAACGAGCTAGCTTGGAACGGACAGTAGGCTTGGCAAGTCTATATAGAGTAAATTAACTGGTACTTTGTAGTTGCCGATGCTTAACTTTACGCCTTAAAAATGTGGTTAGTACTTACGTCAAGTAAACTTTTTATAATGAACTGTAATACTTCCGGTAAGTACACCGGCCACTAAACGAAACACTACGTCGGCAAGATCTATCTATATGTGAACCCACGGTGCCACGGGGCACTGTGCTGGGCCCTACATTGTTCAATGTCTCTACTGACTGCACTGAGGTACATCAATAGTCTTGCATTCAGACCTGTCAGGAGGAGAAAAGAGAACAGGAGAAAGTGTAACAAGGAAAGCTGATGTAACTAACCATACAAATAGGATCTTGGGCAGGGGAAACCTGAAACTTTTGAACCACGAGCGAAAGAGGCCGCTTACTTTAGGCTGGTTAGACCATTGTTAGAATATACCAGTTCGGCGTTGGGTTCCAATACCGCCCACTTGACACACAACCAGAGAACATCTAGTGGCCTTTATTGTGCTCTGGCATGTGCGACTCAGTACTCATTTTTGAGGTTGGGGGCATCACAGAGCGCCTGAGAACCTCGCACACAGTCCCTAAGGCATGAATATGATCACGAGCAGACTTAAAATAAATGATTGAACAGTGACCCCCAACGCTTGTTTGTCGCGGGCAGCCGTGTTTGGGCCCTACTACATTCATGCTTTGGTCCCTGAATACGTTGTCTCCAAATGTATAGTCGCAACTTGTAACTTGGACAATTCCTCGCAGTTCTGGAAAAGTTACAGCTTCCTGACGTAACCATGGTTTTTAAAGTTCCACATACCCTTGGTGCAAACCACCCTGAGCCCGTGCTTGGTAAGAGTTTTAAATATCCACAGGGAATTTTGGGCATCTTTTTATGTACTATTTTCAGGATTATATTTGTTTTAGTTCATGTTAAATAGTATTTAGTAGTTTCAGGGACTGTTTACATATAGGTGAGGCAGGCCCGGGGTGCAAATGATAATCACGCAACCTTTCAGTGCTAAGTTGTTCCATTGCCACTTCTAACGATGCAACGCCTCTGCCACGGCGAATGTGGCGCGAATTTGATGTAACACCAATCTGATTCCAGGTAAGCAGATTAATTACCCCACCTTGGAACTTTCACATGACAAAATTTGAGCCCGGCTCAGTGGGTTGTCCGGTCTGGCAGACCAGGTAACCCACATCGACGGGTCACTCCACCTAACATGTAAACATGTTCAAATTTAAATGGGAGATTATATGGACAGGTAGGTTACTCCACCTTGCGGATTACCTCATCTACCTGGGGTCCCCCATCTCCATTCAAAAAGGCCCTTAATATTGTGATTATAGGTCAATTTTCTGCTCTTTGCAACTGATTTTAAATTTATATTGAAAACCCCAATCGGGACATGTTAATAAGCCTGTTGTACTGTAATGTATTGTATGTAAATGGTGTCCTGCCAGCCATGGCTTACAATGAAGCTACCATTGTCCTCAGTCAAACATAGTAGTTGTCACAAGGGGATTCTGGAACATTTTTGACCACACCCAAAAAATGTCCAGACCACTTCTGGGTGTGATCAAAAATGTCCCAGAATTCCTCTTTTACAACTACTGAAAAGTTTTGGGGATACTTTCTGGCCCAACAACACCCTGATTTTTTCCAAAAGCAGTGCCACGCCCATGGAATTTCCTTTCCACATTGTGGACGAAAAAAAAAATCACCAAATTTGGGGTATGGCCTGGCGCGGCCCAGGATTTTCAGGGATCTGGGCAAAAAACTCTCACTCATCCACACTCCGAATTTTTCCACTCCACATTTCTGGATTGGAAAAACTTCACCAAAGCTTTTAAAACTCTATTTTTTTGTCTATTTATATAAAATGGATCCCAAACGGAAGAACGAGCCGGGACCCGGAGACCTTTGAGACTCGCAGAACAGAGGGATAGGAAAAGAACTGCTGCAAGTATCCTTGACGAACGAATTCCAACAGTTTTTGCTAATCCAGTTCTCAGACCTAAAAGATACATCAGGGTTCCAGAAATCAAAATAAGAAAATCGGAAAAAGGAAATCAGAGAACTCGAGGAGATGCTTGGGTTGGGGGGTGGGGATCATAGGGGCGATTACCAAAAATAAAAAAAATTGAATCCCGAGGAAGTCGAGCGCAAAAAAAATCAAAGAGATAAAAAGAAACCGCCCTAGATTTCAAATTGTGCAAACGGCCAGTGCAATTGAAGGTGCAGCGAGACATTTTACAATTACGAGCGAAAAACAAGGTTTTGGCCCCAGGGATTTCATGCAAAGAGGCTGATGAGAGAAAATCGCCAAACAAAAATCAACTTGATTTTAAATTGTGAAATGGTTAGGCAAGACTTAATCAGCGGAAACACCGAAACAATTATTGCGCATTTTCGTACCAGGACGGCAGTAAATCTTGAAGGCAATGACGATGCTGACGAATTAAGAATGTTTTTGGAACCAATGGAAGAAGGAATTTTCAATTTCAACCAAAGGGGAAGCAATTGGAGATTTCAAAGAGTGGTTGATCTTGAAATTAATCTGGCTGAATATGATCCAACGGGCGGTTCATCGTACATCCCGTTTCCCAAACAACTGAATGGCAAAAAAGCGATCATCAACATGAAAAACGAAGACAAATAACCAAATTTTAATGAATGTATTTGGTTTTAAAAGTAAAGTTTATCCTCTCAGAATAGGCAAGAAAAAATTCGTTCCCATGGTTAACCTTTTGTCGATATCGTAGTGGGAAGCCCAACACTATTGTCTGATCAAAAACTTGAACAGGTTGCTGGCAATGCAAGTTTCCAATCACAAGGAATCGAAAGAATTTTGCTTGAAATGCTTGAGCCACTCGCCATAACCGGAAAATGAGAGTTCCTTTCGTGGTATATGCAGACTGTGAAGCTATGGTCAAACCAACAGGCGGCAATGAACCAGAAAGTGGAAAGAGTTTTACCAATCCCTATCAAAAACATAAACCTTGTGGGTTTTGTTATCACATCAAATGTTTTGACGATGAGTTGTATTTTGAAAAACCAGTCATTTACAGAGCAAAGGGTGAGTAGGAGGATGTGAATCGAATCTTTGTTGAAACTTTTGAAGAAAATATCAAGAAGATACACAAAAAATTCCCCTTTTCCAAAAAGACAATCTTCACCAACAAAAACAGGCGGGATTTCAACGAAGCGACCGAGTGCTGGATCTGCGGTGATTTAGTTGATGATGATTAAAAAATTGATTATTACAAAGTCAGAGACCACTGTCATTTCTCGGGAAAGTATCACGGCGCTGCCCATCGAAAATGTAACTTCAAATTCAAAAAGCCAAAGTTCACCCCAGTTATATTCCATAATCTGGCCAATTATGACTCACATTTGTTCATCAAAAATCTCGGTATAACAATGAAGGAAATATCAAATGTATTCCCAATAATGAAAAAAATACATCATCTTTAGCAAAGACGTCTTGGTTGGCAAATACATCAACAAAAAAACAAAAGAAGAAATAGAAATCAAACATGAGATTCGATTTATCGACAGCTTCAAGTTCATGGCAAGCTCACTTGAAAGCTTGGTTTGGCAGCTGGATTTGGCTGGATCGCGAATAAAGTCATCAAAGAGCCAATGACGTCTGATCCCAGTTCCAATCCCATGAATTATGTAAAATTCACAGTCGTTGTCGCGGCTTCAATCGTGGCAAAACAATATCTTGAAGATCAAAGCATTTTGCTGGCTAAAAAATGGTCAGTGGTTTTGCGATGAGTGAGATTTGCAGCACTTTGCGTTTTTGTTGAGGCGGCTGCCATAATCATGGCCCTTGAGATTCAAAGGATAATTGATGAGTATCTTAGGGAAATCAGAGAAGACGATTAGATGCAAGCAAAAATGTTTAATATCAATATGATATCAAACAAAATGGTCAGCATAGCAATAATGGTTGGAGGAGCAATTATCAATGCCACTGCATTTGTCGGTGGAAGATACCTGGCGAGGTATTTGAGTGGTGGATCTGATTCCGATGAAGAGAAAAACCGACACGAACTCGCCTTGTAAAAATATTTCACGCTGCTTACGAGAAATATGAAGAAAATAGAACAAAACTTCCTGATTGGATCTCAACTAATGATAGAATCAAGGATGAAGCGAAACAAAATTTCCGGAACACAGATTATGCCTTGAAACTCTATAAAAAGGTTCATGAGGAACAGATAGATTTGACTGAACCCCAGTTTTCAGATTTTTACCAGCCTTCCTCAGCTCAAAAAAGAGGTGAGATAATTTACGTTGGTGCCTCAGCCCTGGCGATTAGATTGGCAGCAAGTCGTTTTTTTCTAAAATGGAAAACTCAAAGCTTTCGACAATTTATTACAGTCCGAACGGATTTTGGAAGGGATTGGGGGGGTGTGAAAAAGTTGGCTAAAGGGTCCCTGAAGATGCCACGAAACTTTGGCTGATGAAACAGGCCATCTGGCAGATTTATTTGCCCGCTTGAAAGAATATCCCGAGACCAACCTTTGATGTTCAATCTCCAAATGCGATTCATCAAGCTGATCTTCTTTTCATCCCTCATGACATACATACATACATACATACATACATACATACATACATACATACATACATACATACATACATACATACATACATACATACATACATACATACATACATACATACATACATACATACATACATACATACATACATACATACATACATACATACATACATACATACATACATACATACATACATACATACATACATACATACATACATACATACATACATACATACATACATACATACATACATACATACATACATACATACATACATACATACATACATACATACATACATACATACATACATACATACATACATACATACATACATACATACATACATACATACATACATACATACATACATACATACATACATACATACATACATACATACATACATACATACATACATACATACATACATACATACATACATACATACATACATACATACATACATACATACATACATACATACATACATACATACATACATACATACATACATACATACATACATACATACATACATACATACATACATACATACATACATACATACATACATACATACATACATACATACATACATACATACATACATACATACATACATACATACATACATACATACATACATACATACATACATACATACATACATACATACATACATACATACATACATACATACATACATACATACATACATACATACATACATACATACATACATACATACATACATACATACATACATACATACATACATACATACATACATACATACATACATACATACATACATACATACTTTATTGAGACTCCCTTCAACAGGGTTTTTCAGTCACAATGTTACTAATACATAATACTGGTAATTAAGAAAAGAAAAGAAAACTTATTTACAGTAGTTCAATTAAATTAAAAATATATTCAAAATTATTCAAAATATATTCAAAATTATTTAGTATGAAATATCTTATTAAAAAGTCTCCGCTTAAAACTATCAATATCTTTAGTGTTCTTCATATTGTCAGGTCACCCATTCCACTCCTTTGGACCCCGAAAATAAAATGCCCTTTGTCCCATTGATAGTCTACACCGGGGGGCCACAAAATTGTTACATCCCATTGTGTTCTTGTTGTGAACTGCTGAACGTTTAATAAAATATTTACCTAAAATATAAATATTCTGGAGCTAAGCCATTTACACATTTGAATACTAAAACTAAGTCATTAAATAGAACCTTCTCCGTAACATCTAGCCATTTAAGAGATCTCCGTCCCTAGGAGATATGGTCAAACGTCTTTAAACCTACTCAGGTAGATTATGGCCTGGGTCAAAAATGATTTTTGCCCCCCAGCGGATTGAATGGAATTCGCGAGAATCTCGCGAGTTTCCATAGTGACAATGAATCCGGCATCTCTCTGTGTCGCGCAATTCGCGAAGGACGTCCGCCATTTTGAAATTTACATGTACAGTGAATGTTGTGCGAGGAAACTGTTTTGTCGATCAGATTGTGGTCACTGCAACTACCCAAAACAAGTAATGGAAAAAAGGTAAGACAATTTTTCTCTTGTTTTAAGGATTCGATAGAAAATTCTGATATTTTGACGATGCAGCGGGTGTTCGATGTGGCACTGAATCACCGTTATTAAGTCTTAAGCTTACATCTAAAAGATTTATTGAAGCTCATATACACAATTAATGTAGGTACCTTGCTTGTGTCTTAGGTGAATTTATTGAGGCTATGTACATTGAGACTAGATTTCAATATTTCCAAGATCAAGAATGAACTTACAAAGTCATAAAATTTTTAACTCAAAACTCGAAAACCGGTCGTTCAGATACAAAGCCGTTTCGATACAAGTTGTTACAATACGAACTCAAGCGGTGAAATTGCACAAAAATTTTGTTCGCTTCAAGTAACGTTTACGTGTGAACAAGAAATTAACATTTTTGGTGAAAATGATTCGTTCTTCAAGCCAAGGACGTGAAACTCCTTACACTTTAACTGAATGAACTTGTATCGAAACGTCTTGTATTGAAAAACGACTTTGTTCAGTTACTTTGTCTCGAAAGGATGTCCACCGGTCAGTCTAAATCCACTTTACTTCGCATCGAAATGTCCTTTCTTGGAACTGTGTGGCATTAACAGTATTTCTTTTGTAGTACTTAAAAACTTACATTTACAAACTGTTAACAAGAAACTAATTTTAATACCAGCAAAATTTTGCCTACCAATTCTTTTTCCATGAATTTGAAAAAGTGAAGTGTGTTCTAAATAAGAATGTTTTGTGAGCTAGGAAAATGCTAGTCTACATAAGTAGGACAATTTTTCTCATATGACATAAGCTAACATTTATTTTAAAGTTACATGTGTACTGTTATGTTCCAATGCTGTAAAAGCTGTTTACATAGCCTTAAGGTCTTGTAGAAATCATGCCCTTGTCTATCATTGCGTATGTCCTCAGGACTTGGCTCAGTGCACTCATGCTCCAAGAAGAAATTCTGTTCCCACTTCTTAAACTGCTGCTTCACAACTGAATGCTTTGCAAGCACCTTGGTCTGTACAATGGCCAAAGCAGCTTCATAGTCTTCTTTTCTTGTAAGGTTGCTCTTGAGCTTGATACGCATTGAGTCTAGTGTTTTTACTTCTTTGGTTTCACCTAACACCTTTGATACAGATTTAGCCAGTGTTGTCTTGAGCTGGCAAGATTCAGCAGACGTAGCCTGAGCAACAACTGCAGGAGTTGAATTGGTAAGCTCCTTCCCTGTCAGACTTTCAATTCTTGGTGTCAACAACTCCTGCTCTGTTAAGGAGTCTTCTTCGTTATGACAAGTCTCGTCCAAATTTTCTTCTTGTTCACACTCCATAAGATATTCTCCCACTTGCTGGAAATCATGAATGTCTTCAAGTTCTTCATCATCTTGTTGAATGTCAGAAATGTCATTTTCGTACATGGTGTCATTTTCATTTACTTCTTCGTCACTAGTCTCATGATCAGTGGAATCATCATCTTCTAGAAACCCTGTATATTTTATGAATTGCAAATTGCCTTCATTGTCATAGATTCTCACTGCAGGGTGAGGGATGGGAATCTCATTGGTTATGCACTCCTTCCAACAATCTTGTAAGTATTTCTCTTCAGACTTGAGTATATGAGTACGAAAGTGATGAAGTGGTGGGCCATCATCCTGGCTTTCCTTTTCATCAGGACCATCTAGGAATTCAACACCTGCCATGATATGCTGCCACCAGATGCCTTCACCGCAATGGAGAAAATCAGCTATTTTTTCAAGATGTGCTTGAAATGCATGTGGGTACTTAAGTATGATTCTGTGTGGTATGATGGTGTTTTGTGCTTTAGGCAAACAGCATGCCAGCTTCCCAAGTCTAGACTCTTGCTCTTTCACTGTGTCTCGCTGCTTACTCTCCTCAGACTTAACCTCCGCTTGCATTCTAATGATTCCAGGGGTTATGATTTCACCTGGTCTTCTGCTTGATGTTGCTGCAGAGATACTTGAAAAGGCATTGAAGTGACGTTCTTGCTGCTCGGTGTTTGTTGTCCTAAGACAAATAATACGGTGTTGGATGGGAGCATGTACAATCAAAGAATGAAGGTACCGCCCATAAAACTTCTTCTCAGTGAGAACTTTTGGCCTCCCAATGACCTCCTCACAGGCAATGGCATGAAGAAAGGTCTGATTGTGGAGTCTTAAAATGCTTTTTTGACAGCGCTTCTCTGGCCTTGAATATAGAATGCTTGATATTTCTGTCATGGTGTCAAGAAGGGTCTGCACCTTATCACTCACAAATCCTGTTGAATAATGAATATATGATTATGTAGACATCATTATGGTGCTAGGGTTACTTGATAGCCTTTTTATTTATATACTTTATATGGATATAATTAAATCATTTTTCTTTTTTACTTACTTTTGATACTGCCTAATGAATTTTCAATTCATAATATATTTTTTTCTCTTTTCAACTTGTTATTCAGTGAGAGGATCAGGAAAGTCACTGTATTAATGTAAGTATTTTCTGTTCTAAAAGTTTGTTATATTTGTCACAAGCTCTCTGAAAATGATGATAATATTATAATCATGATAATAATGACTGCATGACATTGTTAATTTTTTTATTTTGAATTTTTTTTTTAAATAACCTTCATTAAGAACTTCACAAACAGTACTATTCATTACATATTTACATTAAAGTGATAACAAAAGTACAAATTAAAGAAGGAAAAGGGAAAAAAGAGTAAATTTTATTTTGAAAATAATTTTCTTCTCTACATGCATGTGTGTACCTGTTCATAACAGTAGATGGCTGTGTTGAGAAAGACTACATTAGAATAAAATATTATATCCATGTACAACAAAGTTGTTGCAAACCTCTCAGTTGTTTGGAAAGCACAATAGCCATCTCTCGATAGTCAGAACCTCGAAGTTGCTCTTTAGTTTGTGCTACCAGCTCGATGGTCTTTTCGCATAGTTGTTTCTCTTCTTGAGAAAGGTGGTGCTTTAATTCAGATACCACATTGCAGATGTGTTCTTTCATGTCATGTAGTGGCTCTGTTGGAAGAACTTCATACATACCTGAAAAGAACAAATTGAAGACAGACAAAAAAAAAATAATGATGATGAATAGTTACTGAAAGACATATAGTAATATTGGGACAAAGTATTTGGTCAAAATTTCATAACGATGTGCAAAAAAACAACAACTGGCAAATTAAACGCGAAAGAATTTGTTTTCTTTTCTGATGAAATTTTTTTGAAATAAAAAAAATGGCAATTTTGATTGAACGAATTGAACCATTCTTAAGAAGGCACAGTTTTCAGACTGAGATGTAGAGATATGGCAAAATGTTGCAGGGAAGCTAATTGTTGAACTTCACTGTTGAAATGTCATTGTTTTAGAAACATTGTGATAGTAGCAAAAATATTATTCTTTACCCAAGTTGATATCATGCATGTTTTTATCCTTCTCATTGATTAGCAAAGCTGGCACTCTTTGCACACCCTTCAGGTGCTCTTTCAGGCTTGTCTGTAAATTTTTCTTCAATCTTTCCTCTTTTAATCCCCTTGCTACACACTCATTTCTCAACTCCTCCACTGTCATATCCTTAAAGGGCCTGATCCCTCCTTTTCTTCTACTTCTTCCAGCTCGTCCTGAGCGCGCTTTTTACTGCATCGGTCTTCTAGGGACAGATGTGGGTTCCTTAAGCTATATGTCAGGTCTCTGTATCTGCGGGAATCACCACTACAAGAACTACAGCCATTGTTCCCTCCTCTTTGCTCTCCACTTTCAAATTGCTGCTCTGGTCCATCACCGTGAAAGAAACGCATCACATCATGTACAGGTGATCCCTTCCTTGTAGTTAAGTTGTTTTGTAGCTGCTCTAAACATTCTCGCCTTGTGTCAACGTAGGCCAACTGATCTACTTCCTTTGCAGTGCACCTTCCAAGGATGTATATGTGAGGCCTTTCTACCAGTGCTGGGACATCAATGTCACCGTACCCTTTTTCTCTCATTTCTGCAGAGGAATAGTAAAATGCCGGATCATAAAGACACTGAATAAGATACAGGAGATGGCCATGGTTTAGAATTGTTGAGCCATCCCCCCATATCATCAGATGTCTAGTTCTTTCAAATTTTATAAGTCGTTCTCTTCTTTGACCTGGAGTATCCCTGAGATGGCCCTCATCTCCAAGCACTCTTAGCCGCTGAGATATCTGATTATCACTCATTTGTGCATAGTCATCATTGGTATGGTCTTGAACCACTCCAAGTTGCTCACATCTGTTTAGTTCTCGTTTTCTTATTTCTGTTAAGGGTATCTTCCTTCCAGAAACTGTAAACTCAACCTCCTTTAATGTTCCTTCGCTGGTAAGGACTAACTTCTTGTACTGTTTTGGAACCACAAGCTCACCAATGGTGTATTCTCCTGCTTCAAGTTTCACCTAAAATTGATTTTAAAATCATTGTACTTTCACATAGTTGTAAGTTAAGGTTGGTTATAGTCAGCATGGTATAGAAATTTTTGTGGTTAATATGAATACTGAAAAAAAAAGGGATTACCCCTTAGCTGTCAGTAAGCACACTTGTCAGTTGTCTCTGCTTTGTACTCTTTTCAGCAAGTTGAGTGAATTAAATGGATTAGTTGCGAAAAGAACCCTGTTGGAATCTGTTTCAGGAAGTTTTATGGAGGCATGAGCATGAAAAACAATGGTTTTTCTTTACTTTGTTTTCTCTTTACTTATACAACCAGCTACCTAACTTTATTGTTTTATTGCTGTTTGCTTTTGCCAAATAATTTATTGTTTTGTATTTTGGTGTTTTATTGACTATTGGTGGTGGTGGTGTTTGAGTTTGGAACAAACCTTTAGAGTTTCCTTAATATCTTTATTTGTTCTTGGGACAGGCACAGTTATCTCTCCTCCAGCCATTCTGATTAGTTGCCGCCTTGGATTTCGTTTGCTGTGATGTAATGCTTGAAATCGTTCTAGATCGACTCCCTGGCTCTCAAGATATTCCTTGACCACCACGTTGCCCAACCTTGTATCCGTGAGACCGTATCTTCTTGCAAGGTCTGAATAATTAATCTAGGTGCATGCAATATAAAATCAGGTGTTAAATTGACTTGATTTTATAAAAAGAACTTTTTTGATGGTAAATAATATAATATTTGTACAATAGTTTCAACTGAGGGTACTTTATCAGGGACAGTTGCTCCTATAGTTGCAACGTTTTGAGGATTTACTATTTTTTTAACTTGGAGTATTTGACATGATAAAAGTTGCACTTATGGTTTCCCTTGTCAAAGTGGCCCTGATAGCAAATTAACTGAGAGGGGAATCCCAGATTAAAGAAATTCAGTGTGACAGTGTCGATGCACAGTGCATTGTTGAAAGCAATGACAAATTATGTCATTGGCATCATGTGGAGGATTGAATGTTTTTTTAAAAAAATATCTTCAAAAGTTTATCATGTGTCCTGAATAGGGTATCTTACACGTCTCTCTTTATTATTATTATTATTTTTAATTGTGCATTAGAAAATTGATATCCCCTGTGAACTGTATGTTTCTTCACCTTTTCATTATCCTTCATGTTTTTTACTTCTTTCAGGAGGTTTTCTTCGTCAAACTCAATCTGGTTTGGTTGTGGAGAGTGACGTTTACGCTTTCTTTGCCCAAGATCTTCCATCCTCTTCCGTTTTTCGACCCGGGCAGCGGCTTCCTTGAAAGACTCGAAATACAACGAGCTTCGTTCTTTGGCCCTCTGACTGAAGGACTGCCTTGTCGCAAGCATCGTGTCTGCATCACGTTTCGACCATTCCTCCTGAACTTTTTGCTTCTCCTGACGTGCCCTCTGTCTGCGTTCGCGTTTCTTTTCAGTTCTGCTTTTTTTTGTTTGTAGATCCAGCTCAGCAACTTTAGTTTGGGCTTCAGCAAAACTAACTTTGAAAACTTTTTGAAAGGGAGCATCGATTTTTGAATAAATGTGTTTTACCGCTGCTTTTATTGCTTTCTGTGTAGGCTTAATCGTCTTGTTGCCCTTGTTTTCGCTTCCCATTAAGGCTTGTCGAATTAGCGTCTGTGGCTTGCATTTGCCTGCTGTAGTAGTTGGAAACAGAGACTGAAAATCAAAATGATGCACTTGACAAGCACTACAGTTAGACATCGTATGCTGAGATTTTTGTGATGCCGGTAGAGCCTTCCAGTTCGAAAGGGAAAAATGCTTTAGGTAATCGTTCCTGCTTTGGGAGGACATTTTGCGGAATAGATTGTAGATTATTCGTGATTTCTTCATGTACATGGTCTTCTCAACAGTGAATATAGATCGAGCTGTTTCATCAAACATGTTACAGTAATTTTTCCATCTCTGAACCGGGTCAGTTTCCTGCTGTGCTCTTCCAGCTTTATGGAAACTTTCTTTCACAGCAACCCTGGCAAATCCGCAGCTGAATATAAGGGACATTTGGATTTTTCCGATGGATATATCGAGAGAGTTGAACGTCTTTCACTTATTGCCTGGGTGGCGCGCTGATTTTATTTGAAAATTGCGCCCAAAATAATAATATATTCCTGAAACATGAAACCTTATTTTATCTAAAGAGTAATTTATTTTGACATATACCGCGTTTTTCTATTTACAACAGACAAAAAAGTAATGAGAACAAACCGATCTTGCTTGAAGCTCTAGTCACTTATAAAACCATTTTCTTTCATCGTACCCGCAGAAATGGTTACATATAAACTCCCATCAGGAATGTGCTGATTTTAAGAATTGTTTCCTTTCGTTTTTCGTACCGTTTTCCGCTGCTTCACGGACAAACCGCGAGTGTCTAGTCAACGAAAGAATTGCTTCTCTTGCTCCCGTTCATCCGCCATGTTTTGACTTGGCACCCTCGCCTTCTAACCGCGCTACTGAATGGTCATTGGCTGATTTCCATCCATGGCAACTGCTGAGGCCGAATACTCGCGAGACAAAATGGCGGCCGGAGAGCTCATCACGCAGAAACGCGTTTCTGAATTTCCCACCACAAATTGAGAATCTTTATTCAAGCTTCGAGTTTATATAAGAGCATTTTGATATGCTTTTTATCTTTCCGCTCGGAACCAAATGAAAGCTAAGCCGTTTCGTCTGTAAATTTGTGTAAAAGAAGGGAAATCTGCTCTAATCGTCAACTGAGTAAACGCGAACATGTACTTGTTAAAATTGATGGGAATTTAACCCTCATTCCGACTGAATTCCTACAGTTTATTGTAATGACTATAGTTTATGCACTTTATTTCAAGCTTTTTATGGCAGTAAGTGGTGGGAAATCAGTCTTAAACAGAGATATATATTTTGGCGCTAAAAGTAACGGATTTTGTGAGTATAGAATGTCATTTTGCCTTCTTGTAAACCAAGGTGGTAAAACAGGTAGAGGCACGTGTCTTGGCAAATTTTTAGCGAACATGAGCGATTTTTAACAAAGTTATGAGTCAATTTCTTTAAAATGGTGAAATTGATTAGGGGACCCAGGCCTTAATCTACCTGAGTAATACAACTCTGGCAGCAAAATTTTGTACCAACTGCAGTTTGTGAAGGTTACGTTTAGATGTGTTCTCCCATACTGAGGAACAATAAAAAAAGTTTACTGAAAACAAAGCTATTTATAAGTAATAAAAGGGTTTTCTTATCCAAAAGATGTTTGGTTCTACCTATCTGTACCAACTGGTTCATGACAGACCAACACCCAGGTCGAAAAAGATTAACAAGTACGCATGGACTTTATGTCGTTGATATCGCGAGCAGATTCAAGGGCGCAGAACCACTCACTTTAAAGGATTCTTTGGAAGTCTCAAAGGCTTTTCAGAAAATTTACTGGAAAGGACCGATGAGATGGCCGAAGGTTCTTCAGGTTGATCCCGGTCGAGAATTCATGGGAGAAGTAACAAAGGTTGAAGGCTAAGAATGATGTGAGAGTGAGGAGAGAAAATGTGAACGTTCAGAGAGATCAGTGAATTGTTGAGCGTTTCACTGGAACTCTGAGTGAGCGGCTTTTCAGTTATCAGTACAGTCAAGAAATGAACTTCCAATCCGCAGAGAGGTCCAGAGAATGGGTGAAGAGGCTCCCAAAAGTCGTCTTGGCTCTGAATGGAGAAAAAACTCGATTGACTGGGAAAAAACCTGTTGAGGCGATCAAGGAGAAATTGGTCTTCGCGAAAAGTTCAACCACTCAAGGCCCGTGGGGACAAAAGAGAAGAGACTCGATTCTTCTGCCCACGTAAGATATCTCTATGCCCCTGGAGAGCTTGAAGGTGGACAGAGGAGGCCATTGATCCGGTCTGGTCTCTGAAATTTTTCAGCATTTCGAGGTCTATCGTGCATGAGGGTGAGCCAGTTCTTTATTATCTGGATTATGGTTCGAGGCGTGGGTTTGTCAGAGAGGGGCTCATGGTGGTTCCTCCAGGGACTGAATTGCCTCCAGTTGAAAAATGATTTCTGCATAAAAAATGGAAACATCTCACCTTACACAAAAGATTTTCGAAAAGTTGGCTGCGGGGTGAAATACAGGAACAAAGTTCCGAGGAAAGAATTTAAAGCCATGCTTGGTTATTGCCCTCAAGGAAAACCTGAGATAAAAGTTGAGATAAGTGATGAAACGGGATTCTGCCAAGTCTTCAGCATCATGAAAGTGGCCGCAAAAACTTGCATGCGGGATCTCAAATGGCTCTGCTATAAGATACGCCATTGGCAATGATAGACAATTCATCAAGGAGAAGATCTGACAGGAAAAGTTTTCATGTGAGGGCTGTTTTTCTTTTGCTATAAAATGTTCTGCGAAGAAAAGTGCAGGGAAATATTTGAGAAAATTCTCGGAGAGAAAGTTGAAAAAGTCAGGCCCTGTTTGATAAGCCACGAGACGGGTTTCTGCCTTGAACTAGATGGATATTGCAGGGGTCTGAAAATTGGCGTTTGAATATGACGCGGGATTCAACATCGTGAATATCCAAATCCATTCAACCGAGACATAACTGAGTTTTTCCGCCAGAGGAGGAGGGATGAGATGAAGACCCGGAGGTGCAAGTCACACGGGGTGACTCTGGTGAGAATCAGGTATGATGTTTATGATATCGAAAGATTTATCAGAGAAAAACTGAGGGAGAAAAAATTTATTTGAGATGTGACTCATTTCCTGGGAAAATAAGTCATCACGTCCCAGAGTTCTCCACGGGCAATACATCAACGCTTATATCTCGATATGGACAAAGAAAACCCGGTTGGTCTTCGATTGAATTCAACTCTCAGTGCCGTTTTATGTTCAGGAGTGATCTGAGCTTTTTTCGGTATTCGTTTTTTATCTCCTCCTTGAGAGCTTCAACATCATGAGCTTTGCTTCTGCTGACTGGTGTATTCCTGATTTGATTTTTCAATGATTGATATTGTTCAGCCTTTCTCAATATCAAGTTAAACTCCACCTCAGAAATTAAACCATCATTCAATGCCTTTGAAACCAGTCTGCTGATTGACATATGTTTCGCCTCAGCCAGAGCGACCGTTTGTTCATGTTTTGAAATCTTTTTATCAAACCTTCTGCCACCGACTGTGAAAACGTTTGACACCCAACCAAAGAAACCGGCGACTCCAGCCAGGGGTGCACCAGAGACGGCACCAATTCCGCTCAGAGAAACCGCCACGCCTCCTGCTGATAACATTGCTGCCGTGAATCTAGTGAAAGCAGATGTTGAGTGGGTGACAGCCTTTCCCCCGGTAATGCGAAATTTCATTTTCGAGATCTTTCTAACAATCACAAATCTTTTTTAATCTAGCGTGGAGGAGCGCTTGGTAATGTATTTTGATCAGACATTTTCTACGTGGCAATCAAATAATTTCCAACACAAATTCTAGGGGAAAACCTCTGAAATCAAACAAATTCCCGTTTTCATCTTTCACGGAAATGGTCAAACTATGCAAATATTTATCTCCCTGGGCAGCGTCACAAAACACTTTCTGTGCTGGAGGGATGTAATCAATTTTTTCATGAGGTTGCCCGCGGATTAAAAATTTTGCCAGCAAATTTGAAGGTTTCCCATTCAAGAGATTTTCCGTTCTGTCAATCAAATCACAAGGAAGGAAGTAGGAAGTCGGAATGTTCAATTTGTGGATGATTCTGCTTTTGCTAATAATATTTGAGGAAAGATTGAGCAGTTTCTGCAGATCCACGTCCAAGGAAAAAGTGATTGAACTTTTGTTATTGATGATCAGTTGCC
This sequence comes from Porites rus, assembly GCA_964035705.1. Taxonomy (NCBI): domain Eukaryota; kingdom Metazoa; phylum Cnidaria; class Anthozoa; order Scleractinia; family Poritidae; genus Porites; species Porites rus. Next base: position 17,299,872 of record OZ038000.1, on the reverse strand, counting down.
CTTCATGAGTATTCTTTTCAAAACTTATGTTGTCGTTCTCTATCACCACTTTGCATCGGGAAAATAATTAACCAGATTGTGAATATTGTAATGCCCGGAGAATAAGAGATACCCCACGGTGTCAAGGTTTGATTTATTGACTTGAAATTTGATTTTTCCCGTTTTTCAGGGTGTGCCAAGAATTGTAGAGAGAGCAACTCAGGAGCTTGATAAACTGAAATTTCCTGATGGGTTCTTTGAAGTAAGCCTTGTGATTATTCCTAGCTTCGATAATTAATAAGACAGCCATTTTTATTGTTGAGAGCCAATAAAATGGACTTGACGTGGCTGCAATCTGATAAAGCCAAGAGAATTTCAAGAGACGCGAGAGCGAAAGCCCGGGCTGGTTTCAAATCGGAATATCCGGATGGTGATTTTAGCAAGATTGAGGCGGAAGTGACCTTTGATGAAAAAAAAAAAAACACGCGCCACGGCTGAAATCATGTACAAAGCTGGTCCAGATTATTGGAAGAGCGTTTCTCATTCTGATGATCAATACTGGAGTGATGACTTTAAATTGGCTCTTGTTGTCGGAGGCTTCCCTACCCAGCTGACTAGCTATGAACAAATCACTGAGATTTCCAGTGCCTGTTCTCAGTTTTGATGAAAAAGTTTCGTTTGACATGGGAAATCTTTTCAATCAAGAGTTAAATGTTTTCGTGACTCCCAATGACAGCTTCAAAATAAAATTCAGGGATATTTTCAGAGACACAAAAATCACCCACGTTTCCGGAACTGAACTGAAAAAGTGGCTTTCAGCCCTTGACATGAGGTATTGGCCTCAACAGCTAAATTTTGCCTTTTGGTGCGCAACCACTGGCTGAGGACTTTCGAGAGCCACTGTGAATTCTGTGTCAGATCAAATAAAGTCACTTCTCCTGTTTCACAATCATTTATTTCACCACGAGGAGAATCTTGTTTCAGATGGGTGCGGAGTTCAGAGCGAGTCAGTTCTTTCGGGTGATCCAACATTCAACATAATTGATAACAAATACGATATTCCATCTTTCAAGAGAATATGCGCTGAGTTCAATATAGAGTTCAATAGATTTTAGCTGGATTTTAGATTCAAACGTGGTTCAAATCATGGGTTGGGTAAAGTTTTCATTTATGTATCCCGTGCAGGGCCTGTTTTAACCGATACTAGTTATCCAGGAGTCAACAAGTTCGGTGATGAAGGTGGAAATGCATCCAAAGGCAATCTCATCTATTTCATCAGAAATGACGACGATACAGAGAGGCAATTTAAATATTTCATGATTGAGGACTCATCAGGGTTATCTCAGGCTCGATTGGCGAGGTTGAATCAATCGATTGAAGCATTTGTTTACAGCATTCTCGGAGCCCAGGTTAACGTGAAATCATCCATTCTCGGAAATTCAGGAAGTGCCAAAGAAGCACAGACTGAGTTTTGACATTGATGGAAGATGCGATCAGGCAGCCAGACATTTCCAAAAGTGTTCAAAGATTTCAACTGGCGATCGATGAAGCAAAAGTCAGGCTTAACCTGGCTGTCTCTCCGGGAGCCTGGTTGAAGCCTTCAAATTTGGTGATAAATACTCAGAGTGCGGTTGATTCAGTCAACGCTGATACGAGTGATGGCTGGCGGTCCATCACGGATAGACAGACAAACTTTGCATCCTTCAAATCCAATTAACCGCCCAGTGAATAATTTTCAGCAAGAGTAGCAGATCATGAGCGGGCGGGAGGCCTCCGGACCAAGTCATGAAATTGGGAAAGCTGGCTTATTCATCGGGGCAGCAATTTCAGGTTTCATCGTTTATCGAATTCTCTGATGTGATCAAATGATTAAATCAGCGATTTCTCCTTTGAAACCTCTCGACCATGAAAACGGCAGCCCCCAGAATTAAAAGCCAGGCATTTTTAACGAGAAAGCTGATCACTGATCCGGCAGTTTTGAAAATAAAGCTTACTATGGACCCAATGAGTCCTGGAAGTATTCCCGCGATCTTTTTTTCCAGTTCCCTAAGTCCATTTCCTACTCCTTTGGCGACAGACTTGAATCCTTTTGAAAGTGAGTAAATGATCACTCCGATGACTGTACCAACTGCCAAAAGGACAGCTGCCACTGTGAATCCATACTTTTTGACGATGTACTTGACTCTCTCCCTGGGTGACGCACTTTCCTCAAGTTCTTCCCTCTCATTCTCGAGAGCATCAATCTGTTCTCTTTTCTCAGTTTTTCTTTCTCGTGTTTTTTCCTTTTCTGAGGGATGTTCATTTTCATCGCTCGCGATTCTTTCATCTTCTCGAATGGATTTCTGTAGCTCTGAAATTTCTTTATCCTTTTGTGCAATCAATACTTCACGCTCTGGACCGAAAGCGTCTTTTATTTCTTTCGTGAGATTTTGATTCCACCCTTTTTTTTCCTGTTATTTTTTCAAAGGTAAACAAAGGATAAGATTTCTTGCCAAAACCAAGCTCCTTCACCTGCAACTTTCCTGTTTTGCTATAAGATGCCTCGGAAAAAATTCCCAGTAAGCGATTCCCATGCTTTTTCATTTAAATACTAGACTCGCGAATGCATTCTCCCCTCAATGAAGGACGTTTCAGCTGATTCAGGACCTTTCTCTCTACCTCTGCTGAATGTTGTCATTGGAATTTCTTCGCCTGATGGCCCCGGATTTGAATGATCATCAGGTTGAAAAGGTTGAGTTGTGTTTTCATCACCATCATCATCATCTTCATCCGGTGGAATAAGAGGATCTCTTTCTCCGCCTTCTTCCATTTTGTGAGTGCGAAATAAAAACAACCCAAATTTCGAGAAAAAGACATCAAACGCTCTCAAGGCGGATCACTCAGCTCACCGTGTTTCTTTCAATCCCACTAAGGCTTCACTGACTGAAACCCTCAACATTTCAGTTCCAAAGCTTGATGATGGAGTCGTCTTGTTTCCTGAGTCTCTTGCAGTTGTTTTCAACTTGACAGTAGCGGGCAAGCGAATAATTTTCTCGTGAACAATGTCTCGAGAGCGCTGGTGGATAGTTTGTCTGTGAAATTTGCAGGTGAAATCTTGCAGGACACGGATGGTTATGATTTGTTTAAGCTTTACGAGGATTTATTTTTGACTGAAAGTGGGAGATCAAACTGGTTGGGTGAAGGAATTCAGTCTGGAGATCTCTCAAAGACCAGAGGTAATGCCGGAGACAAGAAAACTTCAGGAGTTGACAAGGAGAAAAAACTTAATGCTGTGTATGGAAATAAGTGCAGGATTCCGATAGATCATGAAATTCTGAAAGATCATGGACAAGAGCTTTATCCGATGTACTGGTCTTTGAACTCAGGCTCGCTCCCGCGAGTACTGTTGTGAAGGGGAGTGATCCGGCAAAGCTTGACTATGAGCTGAGTAACATCCAGCTTTAGTAGAGGTTATCCACAGTAAGCAGCTCTCTAATGAACCAAAGGCAAATTACCTAAATGGAAAGAGGTTCATGCATGAGCATGTCACCCACCACAAAACAATCTCAATCGCAAAGGAAACTGATTCAATCATCAATGAGAGCATCAATGTTCCGAGGAGATCGATGAAGGGCTTAATTCTTCTCCTGTTTTACGAACCATACGAGGGAGGGGCGAGAGGCAGCGAGCAAACGTTCAATCCTGACAACATAGAGGTGAAAGTGGTAGTGAGTGGAATCCCGAATAACGTTTACAGCCAGGGAATGAAAACTGGAGATCTCTGGGAGGAAGTTTACAGAAGATTCGGGAAAGAAAACGGTTCGATGAATGTGACAGACTTTTATGCTGGTAACAGATTTGCTTTGTTTGTTGAACTGAGAAGTATGGGAGAAAATCAACTTCATGACTCCGGATTGAGATTGGTGAACACAAAAGACGGAGTTCAACTTACGATCAATAGGACAACGTCAGGATCAGGAAATGTTAAGCGCCATATTTTCATCTCGTTGGATGCTCAGTTCAACATCGTGAACAAAGAGCTCGAGAGTGTGACTTACTGATTTCACATAAAGTTTTTCCAGTCCAGAAACATGGATTGGAAAAAATTCAGAGGGTGGATGAGCTGAGATTTCTTTGGACAGATCCCTGAAAATCCTGGGCCGCGCCAGGCCATAGCCCAAATTTGGTGATTTTTTTTTCCGTCCACAATGTGGAAAGGAAATTCCTTGGGCGTGGCACTGCTTTTGAAAAAATCCGGGTGTGGTTGGGCCAGAAAGTATCCCCAAATCTGTTGCAGTAGTTGTAGAAGGGGAATTCTGGGACATTTTTGACCACACCCAAAAGTGATCTGGACTTTTTCGCGGTGTGGTCAAAAATGTCCCAGAATCCCCCTTTTACAACTACTAACATCAGGAGCCCAGGATCTGACTGAAACCAGGGTGGAAAAGGCGGCGGGGGGGGGGAGGTGGGGCTAATTACTAAGCATTACGCCGATTTTTTCAAGCTATCACGCATCATGGAAAAATAAAATAAAATATTAGCAAGTATCCTATTATCAGATCCTAATATCATTTGATTTGAGGAAATCAGTGGTCGAGAAAAGAGGAAAAAGGGCAAAAAGTTGGTGCCATAAATATCTATTTTTAATGTCTCTGCTTCTAGTTTCAAATGATATTAACCATGACGGAACATGATTTCAAAGGAAAATCACGCGTCACTCGTTGTGAAAATACTAAATCACCCCTCACGCGGCTAATTTAGGGCCGATCACGCATCACGGTGATAATTTGGGTCCGACGTCACGGAAAACACCTTTGCCCTGTGAAACGTAATTATCCAGCAAAGAAAAACACATACCAGTATTATTGATATCTCGGTTCTCTGTTGCTCTGTTGACTGACACGAAGACTAAACGCGCAAAACGGATGGGGGTAATGTTTATTCACACTCCAAAGCATGCTGCAACTGGGGTGCCCCTACTCTCTCCTTGTCTTCCTCCTTGCTCCCTTTGCGCCGCACTCCGGCCCACGAACACCTGTTCTCTACTAGCCTGCGAGCAAGCTCTCCTATTTTGGCAAGCAAAGTGAGCCTCGCGAGAACGCGCGAGCAGGGGCGCTCGCTCGCGCGTTCTTGCGAGACTCGCTTCACTTGCCGAAATAGGAGAGCTTGCTCGCAGGCTAGTTCTCTACTTTCTGTAACAACTTTTCGCAACCTGCAACAACCTGATATTTTGCAAGAGGCTTAAACATGGGTGGTAAAACGCGCAACATCGCTTCTCAACTCATTTTGTAGCGGTGTTGCAAAACAAGTTGCGCGTTTTTATTGCCACGATACGAGTTAACATGTAAAACAAGTTTACACCTACAATAGCCCCTTGCTCTCTCCGGGGGGGGGGGGGGGGGACAGTTGGGTATTTTTGGGGTGGGTATGTGGCGCCCTGGACTCCAAATTGGCACCCCGTTCTACAAAAAATTTCCCCTAAAATTGATACCCCGTTCTAGAAATGGGCCAATTTTTTATACTCCGTTCTAGAAAGTTTGTAAATTGAAATAGCCTTGTTTTTTTAAAAAGATATTTCTTTATTTGTTCGACTTATACATCAAATAAATGTTTCTTCATAATCAGCAACAATTTTAAGCAGAAGATAAAGCCGTGATCCACAATTTTTTTATTTCCCATCTTATTAAATTGTGTTAAAAAGTTTTAACAGATCATCTGGAGTACGTTTCCTGTGCATGTGGATACAGTGCGGTTACTTAGGACGCAAAATCTCTCACCACGCACAGAACCACGCTCGTAAGCTAACGTTTTTCCTTCTCCTCCCCCGTCCCTTTCTTTTGAGCCCGTCTCCATCTCTCTCGGGTACATTATGGACTCGTTCCAGACTTTCGCGCGCCTATTCATCGAAGATGGCGGAGTCAGCGCTCGCGGCTCGCGCCAAAATACGCCCGCCCTGCACGCTAAAACACAGGGTGCAACAAGACCGTATTTTAAAAGCAATCTGTCCTTGAATAATTTCAAACGGCTCCTTACAAAACTGGAGCTTTCGCGCGTTCGAGATGTTATACCCCGTTCTAGAAAACGCCTCTGAAATGGATACCCCGTTGTAAATCAGGAGCTTCAAAATCACGACCCCGTTGGGCGGCACATACCCGTATAGGTAATGTATAGGAGTCCCCGCTCCCCCCCACCCCCTCCCCCCCCCAACCCGGGCGCTCAACGAGGACCGCGCGAAAAATGGCGCGAGTGAAAGAGCGGGAAGGGGGTGGTGAAGAACTGTAATTCTCTCGCGCGACCATGACCGAAAATCCCGTTCCTCGGTCTTTCTTTGCTCTTAAACCATGCGTAAACGCTTGCTACGCAGGCTAGGTTTACACCCGGGTTTGTACGGTTCATTGCCTATCTGTCGAGCAAGGAAATGGGAAACGTATCAGTGCATGCAGGCAACCGATTCCCAATATCCGAATTGTTTTCTATCTTTTTTGACTCCTTCCTTGCACATCGTCGGTCAAAAAGTGCGTGTATCACTGAAATTCCATTCTAGTTTCTCATTTTCCGCATCACTGTTATTTTTAACCACTAATAGTTATTCCGTGCGTCCCCCACAATGCAAGTCATCAAATACTGGTCACGTGTTTTTAACCCGCTTTCTTATTGGATGAGATCGCTGACCAGCTAACCACCGTTGATATGAGCATTGTTTTCACTCTTCCTGAAAGCTTCGTAACTTGGGATCGATCGAAAATATACAGTCATGAATTCAGCTCAATACTCCTAAACGGACTTTGGAAGCCTTAGAAGTCCGCTAGATGTCAAGCAACATGCATTTATTGTACTTTAATTTTGTGGTTCTGTTATCTGTTTACGGACTGCGGTGTGTCGGTGAGTATACTGCTATAGAATTATCGGTTGTGAAATTAACAGTTAGTGTACCGAATTTGCGGATTAATTTTAATGATACTTCGAGTTTCAAATATTTAGACGACATCCAAGCAATAAACTTAATAGTATTTATTGGAAGTATAGATCGGTAGTCCCTAAATCGGTCTGCTTTGCCTATATAAGCTAATGCGTGTATTTTAATTTTAACGTACGACTTCTGATTGATTGTGCATGGTAGGTAAACTGCTAATTTCTTTGTTGAACTTGATCAAACTTTAAACCCGTATATGATGTCGTTGGCACTGTCATAGTTTTTGCTAGTTATTCTCCGTCAGTCGTCGACCGTTAGCATGGCCTAATACTGAGAAATTTGCGATATCCAGCAATATCGTTGGCCTGCTGATTATGAAATGGAACTTGGGGCGTCAATATATGTGTATGTTCTTGTGATTTACAAGCGTGGAGTTATATCTTAGGTCGAGGTCGTTTATAAAGATTCGACACGAGCGCATAGTCCATAATCATGTGCGTTAAGCATGAACCTGTAGTTTTAGTTGTTTCCTCTGAAAACTCAGTTATTATTGTTTGTTTTCAAGACCATTTTGGCAGTTTTCCCGTTTGTTCTACTATAGCTACAACGTATGTACTGTATTGGACCCCCTTGATGCAGTAGTTATTTGTTTAAATCTGCTAAGCTACTCGAATGAAGTTTGTTGCAATTTTATGATTAAGTTGCTTTGAATTATCATAACCTCATCAATTTGGTATACAAATACTATGTGTAGTCTTGTTTAATGTTTTCCCATTCATCTGTGAATTGAAGACATTATAACATGTTGATTCACTTCTTTAGAGACTGCAAAGTTCATTTTAATCATACATTTATGCACTGGTTAAGGTCACTTTAGCAGTTTAAGCTACAATCGGCAACAAAATGAGTTGAGACACTTTGCCCTAATCAGGGCTTTTTTTGCGTTTTCCTGACTTCAAAAGGGGAAAAATAATATAGCTTTTCCTCCCCATCCCCTCTATGCAAAATTGTTGTGCTGCTGTTCAAGCTACCAATAGAAAACAAAAAACACCCCAACTTTGAATGGAGGAGACAAAGGAGCGGTGTGGATTCTTTTGTTCTCCAAAGTTACCCTATTTGAGTACAATGTCTCAACAATTTTGTCTCCGATTGTCTGAATCACAAAAGTGGCCATCTATCCATAAGACAAAGCTTTTAACATGATCATGACTAGTACCCAGTTTTTCGCAACATAGTAGGCCATTTGCACTAAGAGGTCATGTGACATCGTTTTTATGAAAGTGAAAGTTATATGATTTTTTTCTTCAAAAAACGATTAGTGGGTCATGTCTTGAACAAAACAATAGTGATTTTGTTTTTCAAACCTGCACCACCCAGCCTAAGGAAACTTCATGGGCTAAATACTCATCAACCACTGCAGCATGCTGTAGTGCAGAAGGTTTATTATTCTTGGCAGACTTGAGCTTGTGCGACTGGGAGAACCCCACCCGAAACCCATTACTAATCCCATCCAGCACATAGTTCACTAGTTGACGGTCAGGATGATGCTGAAGTTCCAAAGCAAATTGATCTGCTCTGCTTGCAGGGGGGTCACGGACGAAACTAGGGGAAGGGACCCTAAAAAAGATAAGACAAAGAGAATAATTTATAGTAATACTATGGGGGACAGCAAGATGACAAACAGATTAACTAGCAACTGAACCAACAAGCTTTAATTCAAGAAAAAAGTAACGACTGTAGACTAGGCAAGGTTAACAAGGACATAGCAATAAAACACAGAGAGTGTGAGCTCTCGGGAAAAAACCTAAGCGAGCAATTGTTTTAGTTCAAAGACGCCTGGATTTGCTCCTGGATCTTGAAGGGGAGGCAGAATGCCGCTTCACGGTGTCATTGGGTTGGTTTGATGTTTGGCCAGGGCAAGCACTAACACGATGCGGGCCAGAACAGCTCGAACAAATATGGGAGAAACGGCACGAAGCATAGGGAGCCACGCACCGTCCCCGATTCCACGACTTGCACACAATAGTCAAGGAGGCAGATCCACGAGGCTCGGGAGAACCATCTACAGGAGCGTTGGAGGCTCGTACAGCCGCTCCCGCGGCATGGAAATTAAAAAGCTGGACGTTGATGGACGACCACTCGGTTAGATTCGTAGCTGCCACGTGCTCGCGGAATGCACGGTCATATGCGAACCAAACCTGACCAGTAAATTGTCGGTGCTTCCGCAAAATAAGTAGCTGGTAGTTCATAAGGTCTTTCCAGCGATGAGGGAAATGGGAAGCGAGGATGAGGCAGTAGATGGAAAAGGCCTCCAGCCAGCTGGTGATATCTTCTATGCGCCGTTTGGGTTTCTTTGGCGTGGACGTGAGAACAAGCCGTCCTTCGAAGTAAAGTTGAGGCTCGGGCTCCGCCGAAGCAATGTTCGAGGAGAGCAGCTCGCTCAAGTCGACGAATTTGCCAGCGACGATTTGGCCCACCAACTTGGCCGGGATGGGTGAGAAACCCGGGCTGACGACGAACGGTTGCTGTAGGGCGGGAAGGGATGAAAACGAGGACACGCTCGCTGACGAGGAAGGCCCAGAAGCAAACGAGGGAAGAGACACCGCAGGTGAGGATATCGGAAAAGTAGAAATAAAGGAGGGCACAACATAACTAGGCCTACCTTGGGACGCTGAGCTTGAAGAAGTGGGTAAAACGCCAGTGCCAGAGGTCAAAAAGGCTGAGGCTTGGGAGGCAAGATTGCTCGAAGAAACGGGAACGCCCCCAAGCATGGTTGTAGTCGAAGGCTGTGAACTGGCGTTCGGAACCGAGCGGGCCGGTGCTCGGTGCTTGGTCGCTGGTTGTGGTGTTGAGGTTTCAAGATAAATTTGTAAGTTTACAGCAATTGAACAGCCCCAATAGCCGAGATAAGTTTCAAATATGTTGTATCGACATGTATTAGTTAAGATTTCTAGCGAATTTCGTGGTATTTTGCATGTTTCAGGGACTTTCACGGGATTTCGCGGATTTACCTGAATTTCGCAGCTCCGCTCTAAATATCAGAAGCCCTGATACTATGAATTGCGTCATTTACATTATACAAACTGGTGACTTAAAATTTGCATCTGGCGACTATATTTCTCTAGTTGGTCGCCAAAAGGCGACTAGAGGATTTTTTTAATTTCGAGCCCTGATTCAACAGTGATTTGATCATTAAAAGTTTAATAAACAGCATTGAAAAGCTGTGCTCTACGAAAAAAGAGAGGATGCTCGTAAGGTTGATATCTGTAAAAGCCTACATAAAGATTGTGTTCAAATACTAAACTATCATTGGACCTCGGCTGATAACACTTAGGGCCGGTTCAGATGCCGAACTTTTCATGAGCCGAACCTAATTCTAATTAAGGCCGACCCAAATTATTTAGACCAGCTGAATTGATTCAGATTCCAATCTTAATTGCAGCTGAACTAAGTTGTAACTAGGTGAAAAATGCTCATTTTTATCAAACTGCTTACAAAATACATTATAATAATTTATGCATTAGGTTCAGTACATGAAAAGTTCGGCGTCTGAATCAAAGCTGTTTCAAAGTTGCTTCAAAGGTGAAATTCCCGGCTGGGCCAGGTGAAAGGAACAGCTGAGCCATTCCAAATTAAAAACAGGTGTTCCTAATTGATTCAGACGCCGAACTTTTCATGTACTTAATTCAATGTATTAGGTTTGGCTCATAGCCTGCGAAAACATCCGTTTCTCCTCGCTCTTCGCCGCTGGGGCCATTTTGAGGAGGAATGTCTGCGACTCAGCAACCGAAATTCCATACTGATGACGTAAAATCTGTCCGGAATCCCTTCAGAAGCGCTGATTGGTCGACAGAGTAGTTACATTGTTTTAGCTATTGTTTACGAATGACAGACAAAAGAAAAATGACCACAAAGGTCAAATGTAAACGCAAAGAATCTTGAGCAAAACAGTCAATATTTGTGGAATATACTCTTCTCTAGAAGAAGCGTTTGAGTTTTGGAAAGTTCGGCGTCTGAACAGGACCTTACCGAGACCTTGATCATTTAGGATATCACACAAACCGAATCTACTGTTATTGTTTTATTATACATTGTTTTGAAGAAAGTAACCACAACCCCTTTCCCCCCCTCTGCTTGCAGATACAGCTGTAACTAACCAATCTGTAGGTTGCGCTGATTTCCAAAATTATGAAAACAAGTACAATGTATAATAAAATTAATTCTGTTGAGTGCCTAGAAGCAATGCACATGTATATAGTAAGTTGCCAGGGGCTTATGAGTGCTGGTAGTGCAGTGTAAGCAGGGCTGTCACTAAGACTTCAAGTTACCGGGTATAATCATGCAATTATAAGTCAGTGGGGAATTGAACAGGTAGGAATTTCTTCTTGTTCCATTTTCCTTTTGTTTTCTATGGAAATACTGTAGCAGCTGGGTGGGTCACACTTGTATAGCAGCCTTGGGAAATCCTTGGTCCCTATACCCCTTAGCATTTGTTCTGAGTGTAAGGCTACATGTAGGATTAGCTGGTTAATATTATTATAGGTTTACATCAAAGTGCTTGGTTCATGTTTTGGGCCGATGGCAAGCAAACGTCATTTCTGGAAGAACCCTATGTGGTAGGATTCTTTAGCAGCTCTTGGGACTTGCAAGTCCACCATCTTGTTGATACAGAAGTGCTGGGCAATCACAGAGTGGGAAAATATAATTCTTGCATATTGTTTTCTTTCATGCTTTTACAGATTGTCAACCAACTTTAACTCCACCAGGGGGGAGTGAAGATTATGTTAATGATGGATCCAATGGTTACAATTTGACTTGGAACTACGACACTGATGGACGCACAATCAAAGAGGTGCAGCTGAAATATAGTGGCGCAGGAAATGCTGATATAACTGTGGCTGGAAGAACTCCCACGGGACAACTTCAAGTCAACCCATTAAGTGGCTACTCAGCCAGCAGAATCAGCTTCACTGGATCGTTGTCAGGAAGTAAAGGACATATCACTTTCCGTATATCCAACATTGTTCAGAGTGACAGCAGGATATTTAAATGTGACCTATCTTTCAACTCATTTAATCCCCCTGATATACAAAGCTCTATTAAACTTGTAGTGGTCGGTAAGTAAAATATTTGTTGTGCTCTGTAGAGTGCAAGCAATTACATTGTACATATAACCCTTTCCTTGCAAACACCTACCCTAGCCTCCCGTGCGGACATTCTTAGGGGTTCGTCATTGGTTCCTGTCCTACAAAAGTCTGCTAAAACGATCAGTTATATTTCTTTCCCATTGTTCGCAAATGTCAACTGGAGCTCAAGTGTGACTATCGGAGAAATGATCGGCACTGTTGAAGTCAAAGTGTTGACCAGCCAAACAACACACAAGCTCGGTATAGAGTGTGATACATTAATTGCTGTACGTGACAAAAAAAGAGTTTTGCTCCGGACTAGAATGTAGGAGATAAGGGGTGGATTATTTCTCAAGGTCCAAAGTGAACTTCCCAGATCAGAAGTGTGCTGTGATTGGTCTACGTTTTTTCCCTCTCTTTTCAGCAGACGTTTGTGGGGCAGGAATATGTTATGAACCCCTAAGAAAGTCTGCGTGGGAGGCACCCTGGTACCCTGAGGAGCAGTTTCCTGAGAGTAAAAGTCTTTGGTGCTCATTGAAAGCACTGATGGTACTAAGAAAAAGACCTCACTGATATGAAATCAGTCTACAGTGTAGGTCATTTAATTTTTTGATTTACATGGTATTTTGCAAGGGTTAATTTACCAGAACATTCATATTAATACAGTGAAACCTCAAGTGTCCGCTTAATAGAGGTTTGTTGATAAAAATTTAAGTTACTAGTAGTGTACTGTGATAAAGTTCCATGTTTTAAGGAAGCTATCCAGAGTTCAAGTTCATTACCAACCGGATATTGGTCTAATCTACAGTTTATTGACAGCTAAATGTACTGATTTATCTTTATTAATCGACTACAATACATATTTCAAGAACATAATCCAATGCTGCTATTGTCAATTCAGTCTAGTGTCTGTTTAATAGAGTTTTTTAATAACAGAAATTAGTCAATTACAATCTATTTTATTGTCTGCGTCTGCTTAATAGAGGTGTCTGCTGAATAGGGGTTCGTTATAGAGGGAAATCGAAGACATTAATTTCAGCATCCGGCTTAGTGTCAGCTTAATAGAGGGTGTTTGCTTAATTGGGTGTCCACTTAAATGGACAGTGTCCCGATTATGCGCACACGTGAGCATCATCTGTTTTTTCTTCAAAAGACAATAGACTGTCATAATAGACTTGACAAGATTTCCTTACGGACTGCACCACCAACAGTGATTTGTTGTTTACATTCTCAAGTAATATTTTAGAGTTTCAAAGAAGTCTTTCCTCTTATCTAAAATTTGGCTCGTGGCATGAAGACTCATTGCAATTTTATCGCTAGCAGGGCTGCCTCACGACCCAAAAAATCTTGATCCGCTCACTTTCAGAACGGCTCTTCTAATGTTAAACTCATGTCAGAGGTCAATTGTTCCAAGTCCAGTGATATTTTGCCTGATTTGCTCGGATTCTAGCCTCATACGTTTGAAAGACGTAAATAAAAATGCAATCTCAATTCTATGAATCATCGCAAAGGTTAGTAAAAAATTATATTATGATTTCATGGCACTAGTTTTTCTAAACCTCTTTGTTTGATTTTGTCAGCCGTAGGTAGGTTCATTTCAAGCTTACTAACGCGTCGTTGCAAAACGTTCTGCTTTATGAAGCTTAATTCCACAAGACCTCCTCAGCCACATCAATGTCTCAATGGTTTCTTTCTTACAGTCTTTATTGTTGCTGTTTCATTTCTGTGCATTCCTTTCACAATTATCTGAGCTTGTGTGGAAGCTAGCAGAAGAAATAAGCCTTCAATCGGCATCAAAGCACTTCCCATCTCTTGGTCCTCCGGCCAACAACAATAAAAATGACGCCAATAAATCCCGATTTCACCCAAATCAAAACTTAACGGGAACAATATATCATTGATCTGTAATCCTGAGAAGTTTTAGGGTAGTACTGAACTCAGCCAAACGCGATGCAAATGGATTTTTCAAGGTTCTTTTACCTTCCTTACATCTTTTGATTTCGCGACATCCTGTCCAAAAATCAAAGTTTGGTGCATGCGCAGTAATGGGATACTGTTCCTTTAATAGAGGTTTCACTGTGCACTGTAACTAAGGACCTGTTTACATGGAGGTGGGGACACCAGGTAGGTGAGGTAACCTGCTTAGGTGGGGTAAAAACAAAACCTTCCTTTACATGTACATGCAATCTTACAACCCTGCCATCCAGGGGTGCACTTTCTCAAGATTATTGAATGGTTGCTAAGCTCGTAAACAAGAAAAATGCTGGCAAACCACGTGTTTTGACATTTGATGCTGTTCTACACTCGCTGCTCTTGCTGCAACCTTCAGTGCTGTGGCATTCTATTGTTACCTTTAACAATGATGCAAAGCCACTGCCAAAGTGAATTTTCAGTGAATTTGATGTATTGCGAATCTGACCCTGGCTAGGTGGATTACCCCACCTTGAAAAGTTTACATGGTAAAATTTGACCTCAGCTGAGAGAGTTACCTGGTCTGGCAGACCGGGCTACCCTACCCATGATGAAATTAAAATTAGAAAACATATGGACTGGCAAGTGGGTTACCTCACCTGCCTCAGGTCCCCCACCTCCAAGTAAACAGGCCCTTTTGGCCTGATGATACCTAGAAAGCTTTCATGGACTCATTTTACTGTTCATCTACATGTACTTGTGCTGAAAGGAGTACGTGTATTCACTGCATGTTTTTGCTGATCATCTGTGTTTTTATTAATCCTCAGTTGCACCAAGAATAACACGGCAATCTCCACCTACTGTAACAGTAGATGAAGGCAACACGATAACGCTATTGTGTGTTGCCACTGGCAACCCCAAACCAACTATCACCTGGACAAAAGGCTCTTCAATGAAGCAGGAAACCTCGATTACCAACTACACCATATCACCAGCTGCCAAAGAAGAAGCAGGAACATACACCTGTACAGCTAGTGTTACTGCACCAGGACTGGGCAAGCAATCTGTTAATTACCAAGTGACTGTGACAGTGAGATGTAAGTGTGTTCAGTTTGTGTTAATTAATATGGTCTTTTTAAACTGAGTTCTAATTATTTGCATGAAATGTTATGTACATGTACTGCCGTATGCCCCATTTTCCTTAACACTTAATAAACACTGTATTTTTCCCCTGGTTTTCTGGCATTACACCTGTTTCAGGTGTAATGTTTCAGCCATCTAAATTCAGTTTTTATTAGTTCAAGAGCCATTTTGAGTTTTTTCTGTTTATAATATCATGTTTTGCTTGCTTCACCTTCCATGCACATGTGGTACTTACATGTAGTTCAAGCTACATGCATTTAAACTGAAGTCTGTTATGTCTAGTAATGTAGCCTGAAACTGTTTTGTTTGATGGAAAAAAGTTGCGCTAGTAGATGATTCGTTTTCTGATGGATTCAAATAAAATCCACTTAGCTGCCCCAACAAGTTTTCAGGAACTCCTGACAAATTATTTATAGGCAAAATAAATCCAAATCAGACATACATTTGTACATTGTAACATGATTAAAAACCCAATAAAGCAGGATTCAAAACACTTGTTTACATGTGAGGTGGAGGTGTTAAATTTGGAATAGCATGCGATCAAGGTCACAGATCACATGCAAAAAAGCCAGAATCTGGACTTTTTTCTGATTGGATAGGAAACAATACGGATGATTTGTTGCTGTTCCAATTGGCCAAAATGCTTCCATCCATTAGTTGTTGATTTCAGTCTGTATTTTTTATTTCAAAAGAGACTTCGCGCCAAAATTTGATTCCCATCTGGTAAATACTGATTGGCTAATAACATGGCAGGTCAAGCAAACATTAGATTATGTAATCTAGGGAGCAGTTACTTTTTCCCTCTCGAGCCAAAGAAACAAAAAATAATAGTAATAATAATAATGCCTGGTCTCAGGTTAAAGGGACAGGTTCACGGTTCAGCGCATGCTCGTTAACCAAAGTGCTATTTTTCTGCCGGGAGATGCTGTATCGTCTATGCAAGCAATATGATCATGTCATAATGAATTGTTATCAAAGAACCAATCTGCACACTCCCCTGGCAGTCACTTGATCAACTTAGGTGCAAATAGCTGTAAATTAATCATCAATGGAATAAAACCCTTGGGTCAACAATTCATTCAACGTTGGTAGTGTTGGCATAATCCACTAATTTTCCTGCGATTTTAGTACTCCTCCAGCCCACTTCAGGTTACTGTGAAATACACTTCTACTTTGAAATACACTCTGAGATCGCTGAGGTACATGTGAGTGGGATTATTAACCGATAGAATTAATAATAAATTGGAAAAATGTAATTTAATTAATGAGCATGCGTTGAACCCTGAACCTGTCCCTTTTAATTTAGAAATACAAGTCATATAACTGCGTGTACTTAACAAATAAATCCAGCTAGTCATTAGAACAGGATTTGAACCTCTGGAATGCAATTCAGCCACACTGACTGATGGTAGCCTGCATGCTGTCACAGATGTAATCTATACCCCCAGTTAGTAAAGTCTGCAACGAAGCAGCACCAGGATTCTTTTTCTGATCCCCAACAAATTTCCCTTCAACCTGATTGGCAAATGGACAATGGCATCTTCGGACAGGCCAATGATGGTGCATTCTCAGATCCTGAGGTTTAGTTTTGTCTGTCGCACAGGCTTCAATCCACCAGTAGGATTATACAACATTCTGAAACTGTATTAATAAAGTTTTTTTTTTCACGTTTTTAGATAAGCCTCAAATATCTTCTCTGACGTCGAATCGAACAGTAAATGATGGCACTGATGTGTCATTCTCTTGTCGAGCTGATGCTGTCCCCCCTCCTACTGCATACAACTGGTTTAAAAATGGAGTAACAATACCCAGTGGTTCAAGTGGAGATTTTGTGAATTCTGGTCAAGAATTAACAGTGAAAAATGTTAAAAAGGACAGTGCTGGCCGATACAGTTGTTCTAGCAGAAATGATGTGGGAACTGGAGAAGAAAGATCTACCTTTCTTACTGTTAACTGTGAGTTATACTTTAATAACAAGTTCACTTAAGAGAAGCTGCTAAGAAAAATATAATTAATATTTTTTTCTCACCCTTTTGACTCAAACTACATGTAATCTTTTTGCACCTTATAACACTTAGTCAATCCAAAGAATATCATAAAAGTTAGGGCCTTTGGACAGTCAAGCAGCACCCTCTTTCTGCTTGCTTAGGACCATTGTACAAAGGAGATTCGGACTCAGACTACAATCCTCGACAAAAGTCCTTGGGACAGTACTGCAATATTCATATTTTTCTGTCATTTGTCAGTTTCCTCTTAAAACAGTGCATCCTTTTCGAAATTTTCTTGCAGTTCTCCCTCTCCCCACCCTATACAAAGCTGAAACTCTGAAAAAATTTTGGATACATGCGTCCAACATTGTTTGTGGGGTGAGGGGAGCAGGGTTGGACCTGTGTGAATTGGAAAATGCCCCAGAAAGGCAAAAGTGTCCCAAGACTTTTGTCCATGATTGTAGTTACTTGGGGGTGAAGAGGAATAACCAGGTGTTTATTGCTACGCAATTTTTTCTTAAAATTTCCACCCCCTTAAAAAGCAATATTTTGTGCCATTATTCCAACACAAAAATTTTTTGTTATTGCATTGTTCCACTCCCAAAATGGGCATTATTTCAAATTGAAAAATTCTGTCTTTCTTTTTCTATCATTCCTCTCCAGCCCAGTTTGACTTGAAAACTATATATCGGTAATAACCAAAGGTTAGGAAAGTGCAGGCGAGTTTCAGGATTCTGATTAAAGTCAAATCACTCTCGCTTCAGTGCTGGTTTGTTAGGCATGTTTCACGTGACAGAAGGTCAAAGCCTGCATGATTAGATTGTATTCTATGCATTTCATAATACTTAAAGTGGAAGTGAAAATGAGTGCTGGCAACATTACATAATAGTATGTACATGTACATGTATATATGGGCCAAGCACGTGTAATAGAAACCTTGAGGTTCGGATCGGGCTCCGCAAGTCGCTCGCCGCAACCTTGATTTTATGTAGTTTTTTTGTTTATTATCATTATCATTATCATGCATAATCAGTGTTCTCCTTATCTTACCGCCTGAAACAACACTTCTTACCGCCTGAAGCAACACTTCTTACCGCCTGAAGCAACGGCCTGAAGGTTTACTAAAATGAAAGAAGTACTTTAAAAAAAATACGCTTTTAAAATACTAAGTTATGATCTGACCCGATTCCAACATGCCACAAGGAAATGAATGAATATATGGAAAAGTACTAAAGTATACACAGCTTTTCTTTTTTATGGGCCACGCATTTTGGAAAGAGAACATTGAAGAAAGAGTAAAATTATTGGAATCAATCGTTTTAAATTGTTGTGTAAAGGTAACAACAGGCGAGTTGCATAAAATAGGGCTGAAAATGAGGGAATGACGTTCAGAGTACTGATTAGCTGCTAAATTTCCCAGCAAGGGCGGGGTCATGTCCCGCACTCCACTACCCCCCTGCCCCCTAGAAACGTTCACCTCTGGTGTATATTTTTTGCCTTACGGGCTATGAGTGGTCCCTTTTCTGCTGAGCTAAAATTTAGGGAGAACATTATATTATTATTATTATTATTATTATTATTATTATTATTATTATTATTATTATTATTATTATTATTATTATTATTATCGTTATTATGAGTATTACTAGCTTATTTATTTATCAGTGTTTTACTTTCCTTTTTTTAGATGCCCCCCAGACAGTCACTGTAACACCCAATCCAGCAGCAGTCGTCAAGCTGTCACAGAGTATAACACTAGACTGTACGGCTGATGGTTATCCTGTTCCAACCTTCTCTTGGCAATTTAACGGAGCGGTTGTAAGTGGAGCTACACAAAAGACTTATGCTTTGAATAATGCAAAAGTTGAAGATGCTGGTAACTATTCATGCGAGGCGAGCAACTTTCGGGGCAAGAAAAAAGCTTTTCGAGTGGTAAATGTGGAATGTAAGTACAATGGAACAGCAGTGTATGTGCACAAAATTATGTTACTTAAAACAGTCGAACCTCCATATGCGACCACCTCTTGTTAAGCGACAACCTTCCTTCCCCCCCCACCCCCCCCCCCCCCCCACACACCCCAATCCAAACACCAAAATTTTCCCAGTCAAAGCGCTACAGTGCAGGCCGAGGGCGATTGCCATTATGCCAAAATTTCCGGAAATTTCGGTGCAAACGTAAATGGAACGGTTTGGCCCAGGTGGAAATTTTTCCTGTCAAAGTAGTCCACCTCCAGAAGTGGTCCTCCTTGACTTGTCGGTCCGGACCGACCAAAAATTGCCGTTCCGTTTTCAGAAATTGTCGTTTCCAGTCCCGCTCCAGCTCGTCACTACACACACTAGTCAAAATGGCGGATAGTTCAGATGTAAGTGTTTACGAGTGCAGCGTGTGTATGTAAGCTTCAGACGCAAGACCTAAACTTTGTCCTTATGCACAGTTGCACACAAGGCTAGGGTAGAGCAACGCGTCTTAATTTGTTTTTTGTTCTGGTTTTCATCAGTTTTTAAAGACAAATATATTACGGGCTTCTCCGAATGTTGACGATGTTTTCCCACGTTTTTCTCTTAGCAGTATATGACCCTAGCCCTTACGACCATACCCAACAATCAATTCGGTCGGAGGTTTGGTTCCGACGCGTTCCATTTTCCCTTAATAATATAGTCTGAGTGGTCTCTAACCGGTTGGTCCAGTATAATAGAAAGCACCCCAGAACTAAGTGAACAACGCAAATTAAAAGAAAGACTGTGAACAACGCAGACAGGAAACTGACGCAATGGACGCGTCACCTGGAACGAGAGTACGCGTCTGCGCTGACGAGTGTCTACGTCATGAAAAGATTTTTCTTTGTATAAATTCACTGTGACAGCTTTGCTTTTTGGGGGAATTGTTGTGAAAAACAAAGCAAATCCTCGGGTATAAAAAAGCTTGGTAGTCACTCATTCTAAGGAACTTTTCATGAGGCAATTTGACCATGATTAATCGAGATAAATTTGGCGACGTGGAGGGTTTTCGTTTGTAAAATAATCATTTGGCATCCTAGGTCTTAAATGTACAGTGAAACCCCACATTACAGCCACCCTCGGTAAAACGGTCACCTCGTTTTTAGGGCCACTTTGTTTTGGCCGCCTGGCAAAACGGCCATATATTTTCTTGAAAAAAAAAAACTGCTTGTTAATACGGCCTAATGTTTTTGGCCCATTGGTGATCGTATATTAACGGGGTTCCACTGTAATTGTAATTCTACAAATGCATGTTCTTACTCCTGAAGAAATATCAGAATTAGAACCTCTTGTTAACGACCACCTATTCCAAGCGACTCACGACCACCCTTTGGCCTGATAACTTCAAGGTTCAGGTGCAGTTCACGTTTGAACCGCAGGAAGGGCTTCCAGCGGTAAGTGATTTACGGCAAGGTTTTTTACCACAAAAAATTGTACAGCCTGGCGTTTAGAGGTATGAACTAGCTTTTTATATGCGTTTGCGATGTGTTTGTTTCATCTCGAATCAATGAATTATTGCTGATTTTTGGGCGATTAAAGTGACGCGCTTCGATTTGATGAAAATGACATGGTGGCCCTAAACAATGAACGCGTAGTTCAAATCGATTTTATATTCCTTCCTGCCGTACTAACAAAAGAAAGTATTCTGTTCCAATCCAGTGTTAAATTTTTTTTTCTTTCTTGTTACTGAACTCATAACTTAACTCAGTCTCTGTTTAGTTCCTATTTTTAACGTATCACTCCGCGAATTTCATTTTATTTTGCTTATTTCTTTGAGACTGGGGAGCCCAGGCTTCATAAGCCTTCTGGTTTCTTCTGGGCTCCCTTGCAACCTTACAATTCCTACATGAATTCTTGTATTGTATTATATTTTGGCTAAAGAAAAATGAACTGAACTGAACTGAACTGAACGCCTTGCTAAAGTTTGAAATCTCGGCAACGCGAAACTGCAATCGCGTAACTGCAAACTGCGGTTTGCCTGATGCTAAAGGTCTCTATTAACTTAGAAATTACATACGATAAATTCTCCTACAAAAAAGATAGGTGTCGGGACCTCTTCTTAAAAAGGAATAACCGTAAGGTCTGATTATCTGTCGCTCTAACTAATCTGTGGACAGAATCCTGTGGTCTCACCACCCACATCAAACCTCTTTTTCTAAACTTTTGGGCAGTAATTAGGGTCATTTATTTCGTAGGATTTTACTTTTTATACTACTACATGAGAAATTTCTACAATTTGATCGGCTTAGAGCAGTGATATTTCAGCTCAATTTGAAATACCTACTTGTAAAAATTACAAACCTTTTGCGGGTAGTAGAATAAACAAATAATAGCATGATTAATTTTTGTAGATGATAGTTGGCACAAACATCACCTGTGATATTTCAAAATTGTCTCAAATTTTACTCGCCTAACGGCTTGTGAAATTACATATAACAATTTCAAAATATCACTCGTGGTATTTATATACGAACTGTTTGATTGGTTACCATACTGTAGGAGTGAAATGGGGTTTTCTTTTAAGAGTGTGTAGATTGATTTTATTTTAATCCATTTGGTATTTATTTCGTCTCAGATGCTCCCACAGCAACTACTTTTACAACTGGAACTCCAAACAATGCTGTAGTACAAGGAACAGCAGCAACCCTTACATGCAGTGCAAATGGATATCCAGCTCCAGTATATACCCTAAAACGTGGAAACACAGTACTTGTCCAGAACTCTGCGACAGGAACATATGACATCAGTAACGTACAGCTTAATACTCACGATGGTCAAGTGTATTCTTGTGAGCCAAGCAATGCAGAAGGAAGTGGACCACCACAAAACCTCATTCTCACTGTACATGGTAAGTTCAAGCCGCTACATCTTGGAGTATCCACATACAAATTCTCCACACTGGCCTCCTTACATTTCTTTCCAGAATTAGCTGAGAGAATTTGTTAATAGATTAAAGCTTTTTCCTCTCGGCTGGGTTATTCGAAGCTGGGTTAAGATAACCAGGGTTAGTGTGAAATTTGAACTCAGATATGAGAGCTTAAAAAGCAAATCCAGTTTAATTCTCTTTGCCTACTGGCTACAACTTGATGACTGGAGACTCTAAAAAGAATAGAGAAAGTTATCCCAGAGAGTGCTTTTGATAAAAAGAAAAAGAAACCCGGGTTAGCATTTAACCCCAGGTTAGCCCTAAGTGGCGTTCGGACAACTGGGCCCTGGTGATTATTTCACTTTTTCTCATAACGTTTCCTTTTATATTATTGTATTGATGTTGTAAGAAGAAAATTGACATTGATCTTTTTTGAGACTTGGACACCCTTGCAAGCAGGCAGCTCCCTTCTGCTTTGATGAGATCTTGCTGTTAGTAACTGTTTTTGCAGTTCTTTCCCTGAGTGAGAGTCCTGTGTTCAACAAAAACTCAAATTTACCAACTTAACTCTCACTGCTCACTTTTGGGAGCAAGGCTTGGCGCAATGGTCAGAGCACTGTCCTTCCACCAATGTGGCCCGGGTTCGAATCCTGGTGTCGACGCCATATGTGGGTTGAGTTTGTTGTTGGTTCTCTCCCTTGCTCCGAGAGGTTTTTCTCCGGGTACTCTGGTTTTCCCCTCTCCTCAAAAACTAACACTTCCAAATTCCAATTCGGTCTGAAACGCAGGGAGACGTTTCAACGAGTTCTCATGAACTCCTAAATGCTCCGTGGGTAAACAAATTACAATTACACTGGATATGTAGGATAAATTTGCTTCCTCGAAACTGAAGTTACGCTCATTGAAAGCTTGCCGAAGCTGCCAAACGATTACAGAACCTCAGAACACCGCACCGCAAGCACTGATCATCAGCGCGAATTTCTGAACGGCTACTTGACTGTATGACATCGTTCCTTCCAGAAAACAAAATTATTGTGTCAAAACCTCGCTTCTCGGAACTCGAGACTCGATCCTCGCGTCTCGAAACTCGAAGCGTAATCGAGTCTCGAGAATCAAATAGAGACTGTCAACTTAGGGCCTGTTTACAAGGAGAGAGGGTTACCCTTGTGCTAGGGTTACCCTTGCAAGGGGTTTAAGTTAGATCTGGTTTACTTGAAGTTCTCTATGGAAAATACCTTTTACAGTTCAGAAATTGGATATTTTCGTCCAAGTTGTTAAGATTACTGGTCACGCATGATGGAGGAAAGTTGTCCCTAGCAGAGCATTTACAAGGAAGGTACACTGTCGGGTAACCGTCTTGCAAGGGTAATCCTAGCACTCAGGTAGGGTTACCCTTAAGCTAGTGTTAGGGTAACCCTACCTGTCTTGTAAACATATCGTGTAAAAAAAAAATGTGTGAGTGCTAGGGTAAACCCTATGACAGGGTTGAAAAGTCCTTGAATTTTAGGGGAAGTCCTTGAAACGTCCTTGAATGTAGCGGCGTGGAAAGTGTTTTTTGATGCGTTTTGGTTGTCCAAGACAGAATATAGCTCAGAGAAGTTAACGGTTATTTACACAAAGTGCTCAATGTTTTATGCAATAATTAATTATCAACTTAAGACAGGTTAACTGAAAATGTAGAGAAGCTGGTGAAGGAAACAATTCAAGCCTTAAAGTCGTATTAGAATAGACTGGGAATGTGCATTTTTGTACAATCTGTAAAATTATATTCCTAGAAGGTGGTCCTTGAAAATCTAATGTAGTCCTTGAAAAGTCCTTGAAAAATGGTTGCAATTTTGTGTATGAACCCTGTAGGAGTGCTAGGGTTACCCTACCTGCCTTGTAAACATGTCGTGTGAAAAAAGACGAAATGTGTGAGTGCTATTGTAACCCTCTTGCTAGGGTAACCCTAGGAGCAGGGTCACCCTCCTTCCTTGTGAACAGGGCCTTACTTTTAAGCGGTACTGCACAGTTTTTTTAACACAAAAACTGAGGCTTTTCAACTTTTTTTCCCATTTTTTATGCTGCCCTGTATAAGCAGTTGTGGGGTGGCGTTTTGTGCGTGCACAAGGCAACTCCAACAGGGAAGAGCCACCCCGTGGATCTGTTAATAAACCATTATTATTATTATTATTATTATTATTATTATTATTATTATTATTATTATTATTATTATTATTATTATTATTAATAATAGAAGAAATTTTATTAACAACAATGCTAACTATTAAAATCCTATTTACAATTAATTCGCTTAAAAAAAAAGAAAAAACTATTCATTCAACGTACTTTTTGCATTATCTTTCACAGTTCGTCCAATATTTAATCCTCCTGACCCACTGCCAAGAACCAAACAGATCAGGAACGAGAATCAAACTATGGACTACATTTGCACGGCTAAAGCCAAACCTTATGCAAGCATTCGCTGGATGTTAAATGGGCAGAATCTGACCAACACCGCACCTTACAACATCACAGAAACAATTTCTGGCCCAGAAGCCTCAAAACTCTTCACGACCCTTGGATATTTGAACATAAAGCATCTTACGTGGCAACAGTATGGAAACTTCTCTTGTGTGGCTAACAATGATGCTGGCTCTGTAAAGCAAAACACGGAACTTGAAGTCAGATGTGAGTCATGAATACGATAAACTGCTGTTTATAAGCTCCTCCACTGATGAGCCCCCCTTCCCCCTTACATCCGATTATAATGCCCCCAGATATAATCCCCCTCATAATGTATTGAGATGGATTTGACTTATTTTGAAGTTTTAATACTTAAAAAAACACTAGCAGTGATTTTATTACAAACAGTTGTGGTGAGTCCTTGGACACGAGTCACAATCCATAACCGATGAGCCCCAGTTCAAAAAACAACGAGTCCTCACTTGAAAATGCTTGGACTTTTATCAAACCAGACATTTAATCTGAAGACAGACTCCAAAACTCCATAGTACAGTATACTGAAATTAAAATACAGTCCTTCTATTTTAAAGCATAACAAAGACTAAATGAAACATTTAACCTTTGTTGTGCCTTAAAATAACAGCCATAACTGCCACAGAAGTCACTCGAACAGGATATTCCACAAAATCACATCTTCATATCGATCGACCGGTCTTGGCCATGCCATGAATCATTTTGCGTCTCTGAGGATTTTAATGCGTCAGAGATGCAGGACGCAGAAGTAACCAATTCACTGGACTAGTTAATGCGAGACGTATTTCGATCGACACTGACATAGCTTCTTTCGAAACGCTTTTTTGTACAGGGGCGTAGCTAGCTTTTCGACTAGTTGTAGGCCTGGTTGTCCTTCATTTCAACATATCCTGAAAATTGCACGCATGACCGGTACGCACCGACCTCACCAACACTTTGAGCTCTTAAGCTTTAAAGTTCACCCCAACAACGCATAATTTATTACAAGCGGTAGAGTGATCAAACCAAAAATTTGTAGGTCCGGGCCCCTGCTATTCCAGTTTTATACCCCCTTGGATATAAACTCCTCGGTTCATACGTTCTCCTCCATGCGAAGATGTATAAGGCTTAAGCCCAGGGCTTATTAAAAGCTAACGTTTACGGTATTAATAGGTCCTCTATTAGTGCTCGAAGAAAAACAAAGAATTCCAGCTGTCACATTTTGCTTGCTTATCTTTGTTGGTGGTTCAGTTACAAGACGTTTTGCCCGAATCTTCGCTTATTGGGATTCAAGTGACCTTAAAGACTGCCCGGCTAGAAACTCTACTCACCCGGGATTACTGGCCCGGGCCGGGGATTTTTTCATACCCTGATTCTATTCTATAATGTGAATTAGAGAATGTGAGTGATGATAACAACTCTTCGAAATCACCGAAATTATAAGAACATTCCATCAGGTTTACCCCTTCTTGCAGTGAATTGCTGGTTTTCACATAACGTCATCAAAATTCGATACTAGAGAATTATCAATCCTCTTGAGTTGATGCCTTTAAGAAGGATTAGAGCAGCTAAAAACTCATATTCACGCAAATTTTCACCCCGAAAGGGCACTTTGTTTTGTGATACAGTACGCTTGAATTTCTAAACCTTTGCGTGATGCGGAAATTACTTGGCGGCCGAGACATCTGTCGTGTAGGTTAAAAGAAGGGACTCATTTTGGGGGATTTTGTTATCGGATCAGTCATTGTACTTGAAAACAGTATTACAGTACTTATTGTAAGAGTTCTTAAGAGATGAATTACGCTTTCATAGCAAAACGCGGTAACGGATGTTTCTGTTGGTTTCCGGTCGTCATGTTGGTAGTCATCCGGATGGACACCAACATGACACCATACAATACTCTCTAAAGTTTGGGTAATAAAACATTTCTCCGAATATCTCGCATAATATTATGAAAAATTGCACTGACCGGAATCTTGGCGAGGATCTTTGCAAATTAACGTCCTTTCATATTCCAGATTCTGTACTTAGTCTATTCAACGGTTTTGTTTCTTATTTTTGATGGTGGGTGACAGGGAAAACCAGCAATACACCTCGCTCGCCGACCAAAAGAAGATCCCCTGAGGTTTTTATGTTCTGTTCATTTTGTTATCAGATCGACCAGTTGTTCAGTCTCCTGCTGATCATCCTAAAAACCTCACCCTGGCAGAAGGAGAGACGGCAACTTTCAACTGTAAAACAATCGGCAACCCACCAACCACAGCTCACAAATGGCAGTTTAATGGAAGTGATTTGCAAGGAGAAGCGTGCAATAATTGCCCAACAACAACTTTAACAATAGGATCAGTAGAACGAAAGGATGAAGGATGGTATGGCTGTGTCGGAACTAATTCATTGGGGGATGGGCCTCCTGCGAAAGCACAGTTGCTTATTAAACGTGAGTAACCAGTGGCTACCATTTCTGATTTCAACCCTTCAACTTCCGATATCGGCATACAAATTATCCAGAATGAACTCCATACACATTTTCCCTTAAGCAGAGTTTGTCGTTCGCGGAAAGTCATGAAATTTAAGAATTTCATTTTCCAAGTCATAGAAAATTAAAGTTTGTTATGTTTGGTAGATAGGTTACTGCAGTTGTCAAAACACGAAAGATAGAGACAAGTGATTAAACAGCACTAATGGCACCCTTTTTGGGGATACCAGAGTTTGTCTATTGAACTAAGTTTGGTCAAAAACTACCCTTTGTAATATTTGTGAACTAACTCAGCAATGCCCATACTGACAGTCTTTCTACATTAAATCCCTTAAATTATAGAACAAAAGGGCTTCAAGTGACTTACATTTTTCTTTGCCTACAGCCTGGCTATGTTAATGTGCAAAACAGAAAAAAAAAAATTATCAACTTTATGTCTACTAGTGTACGAACGTTTTTGTATTTTTACAAAGAATTATAATTCAAGATATACAGTTAAAATTAGACTCTTTGTTCAAGAGTGAAAGTGTGCAGTCAACATGACCGACGAGTGAAGTTTTCGGCCGGTCAAGTCGCCGATCTGGCCGGTAACTGTCACTTCATCGGCCTTTATCTTGCGCCCTGGTTTATCATTCTTCTTTCATAATCTCATCTCATTTGCACGTGCATGCTTCATTTTGGTGGAGAGTAAGACATGGTATTTGATTTTTTTGTATAGGCAAGCCAACAATTGACTATTTTCCTAAAAGTGTGTACACGGTCAATGAAACCAATAACATCACCATGGTGTGTGGAGCTGATGGCGTCCCTAGACCAACCATTACTTGGAAGAAGATGAGCAGTGGCAGAATTGTAGGAGAAGGGGAAGAGTTTCATATCGTGGCCGCTTCTGAGACGGATGATGGTGTATACATTTGTTTTGCAGAAAATGAGTTGGGTGATGATTCCAAAGGAGTCACACTCCACGTTCAAAGTAAGTTAGTGGCTGGGTAGCATTAGAGACATTTTAGATTCTAAGACGAGTACGACTACAAGTACGAGATTTTCTCAATACTAAGTAGTGTACGCGCGTGAACCAGCGTTAATTTGGCGGGAAAACGTGGTAGCCGTCGTCGTTCTACTACGAGTTTTAGCGAGAATGTCGTGGTGGCGAAAACAAGATATCAAATGCTTAAAGTTTTATTATTTTGCCATTCGGAGAGCGTGTAACCTCCTTCACTAAAGATAACAATGCTAACTTTTCTAGTGAAAAATGGCAAAATGAAGCTTTCCGGGCAGTCTATATTTTCAGAAGACGCGAAAACACGTCAGCTCAAATCTCGTACTCGTAGTCGTCCTCGTCCTAGTATCTAAAGGTCTCTAATGTTATGTTACGAGGTAACCTGCGTAGAAAGCGTTTTGTAGCCTGCGTCGCAGACGTAGTTTATTCCCGGTTAGTAACGTCTGCGAAGTAGCGCCCAAATCCCCGTTGTGGGCCCCAACGGACTCAACGAATTAGGCCATCCCCATAAAATGTTTCGTTTCCCATCGCCCTCCCTCTCGTGTCGGGCAAAAAAAAAAAGGAAAGAATGAACACATGATTGCATATTAAATCTCACGTTTACTCTGCAAGATATAATCAGATGGTAAAAGATGTATACTAACAGGACTATCAAATGTCTAAAAAGGCTACAAAAACGAAGTATCGATGATAATTTAAGACAATTGGTGTTAATAAGACAAGATCGTGTGCTTGTAAATTAAAGTACTTGCTTCTATACAAGTGATTCTGGAATTTTTTTTTCTTTTTACTTTTCCATAAAAAATGGGTCGGTCGGGCGATGGGAAACGAAACATTTTATGGGGATGGCCTTACCGGAAATCGACAATGGCCTTTTAAACAGGCCAATCATGACGCGTACTCAAATCTGGGTACACAGGTGGGGGGGCCAGTAGAAGTATTTTGGCGTTGTTTCGCAGACGTACTTAACCAGAGTTTTATAGTTTTGTCTGTGGCGCAGGCTAGCGTTTTGGCGCGAGTTTGTTGACAAGATGAGATGACGTTTGAGGAACGAGCCCAGAAATTCTATACTGATGACTTACAATATGGGTGGTGCTTCTGCTTGGTTGAAAATTTGTTTCAGGGGGAGAGCTTAGCATACGGAAGTCCCAGGTTCGATTGTGCGTTGTGAACTTCATTCTTTTCAGTTAAAACACACTGTCAAACACAGGTCAACACTCGTGATCTTTTACTGAGAGTAAACTCCTACCTCTTTTTGACTTCTGCAAATGATGAGATCCTTAGCCCTCTCAGATAAGGATGAAAAACAGTACAGCACTTACAAGCACACTTAATCAGATGCTTTGAGACATAAGGGCTGTACACAAGTATTTCTGGCTGTGACCCTCCCCCCATATGTTCCTTGCTTCCTTGCTTGGTCTTCAGTTCAGTAGGTTATGTCTGTGTATGACTGTGATGGGGGAGGGGGAAGGAGGGATCTCTTTTATGGGGTGCAACTGGCTGGCCGGACCATGGCTGGACCAGTCAGTTTAGCATTGAAGCTTTTCAAAGAGTTTTTGCTGAAAAACCGACTCCTTTCGGCTGCTTTCGCGCATGCTATTTAGGATTTGACTGATCTAGCTGGATAGTTTTGATTAAAAGTGAAATTCTCATTACGACGAGAATGATCTGGCCAGTCAGTTCTGACAAATGAAAAGTGCCTTTGTCGAGGGTTAAACTCTTGATCACCCTTCTGTGAAGCGCACAACGACTGCCTAGCATAGTGTGACCTGCATTTCTGATCAAAATTTGTTACAGCTCGCCCCACTATTCTGACATCTGCTCCTATAACTACAAATATCCCTGGCGCTGCTGGAGAGCAGGTGGATTTAACTTGCATCGTCAAGGGCAAGCCATCACCCACTCTGTCCTGGAGACGAGATCCAAACGGAATTGATCTCTCAGCTATTGACGAGAAAGTTGAGAGCATTACCAATCAAGTCAAGGCTACTACGATGAAGATCATTGTCACTACAGCAGGGAAAGAAGTCGGTGATAAGTTCTACTGTTTTGCTACCAATATTCTTGGTAATGACACACAGCAGTATATTATACGAGAAAGAGGTAGGTGCTGGTTTAGTTGTTAACAGTGAGAAAAAGAAAAAGAAACCGTGAGACCCATTTTTCTCCCCAAGGCATCACACATCAAACAGCAAATAGAAAAAACCAAAACAAAACAATTAAAACTGTGGAAGAGTACTGCTGGGAAAGTTACTGAATGGTCACACTGTAGGATTTCATCCACAGACTCAATAGGTACGAGCCGCCTTGAACGGCGTGGAAACTAAAATTTGATAGCATTTTGTTTTGAATAAGGGTATGGGCATGATTTTCAGTTGAACATGCCTAGCGCGGGTAAAAATCGCATCCAGTCTGAGGATTAATGAGGGAGGGAAAATTTTATATATTTAGGCATGACAAAATTCAAGGGAACATTGGTACTTAGAAATAACATCTCATAGGCATGGAAAAAATGGGTTCATGCCCTCGCAGCCCAAAATTGACCCAGCTAAACTTAGGTCCCAGATCTCTCGCCGGGTTGATAATTCATTCCCAGTTTTTGCTCCTCTGGTTTGGCATGCCGGGCATGCCGATGGTGAAGCGAGTTGGTTTGGCATGCCCGGCATGCCAGGCAAGAAATTGGCATGCCCAGCGAGACTGATTTTGATGTTTGCTTCAGCATCATATCCTGAGAATCACATATAATCGTCAAATATATCTTAGGGAGCTTGAAGTTACAGGTTTCATGCCTGGCAATAAATGGAGATTATAACAAAAAAAGTCATGTTTGTCGCAATGTGTATCACGGGATCGACTGGCAAAACTGAAGACAGAAGCCTGGATTTATAAATAAAAAGCACAACAAAACAACATTATTCATGCATAAAATAGAATACTTAACTTGCAATCAAAGATTAATCCTTTTATTTCAAACGGATACAGACATTTCTGGGTCCAGATTTAAATTTAATCGCGGAAAAGCGTCTTAAACAATAACATAACAAATCTTCTCTGTATAAACTTATCCATGCTTATTAAGTTTTATCGCGTCGGAATGTTTCCCGGTCAACAGCATTAAAAGACTGGTGAAAATTAAGCTTACCAAGTCGTTCAAGTCAGTACGAGAGTACCACGTTAATACTGCAAAGACGTTCTGATTTGGTGAATTTGGACTGCCTTCTCAGAGAGATTTTGCTTAGTTTTTCAGTGCGCTTCTTGTCGGCTATGCGAATCTCGCAAACTGTTTTACTCCTTGCTGACGATAGTCCTTTGAGCAACGTCATCTGCGTCATCCGAAGATACCCCGAGCACGCACGAAATCGGCCGAATTTCCGCAAAAGTGTTTTCGGATGACGATGAATCTAGTTTGTTGTAACGTGGCAGTTGTGGCGTCAAGATGTCGTCATGTCTCTTCGCACTTGTTTGTCTTTTTTTTTTCTGCGGTGCATGGTTGAGATGTTGGTGAATGCTGGACAAGAAATGGATTCTGCGAGAGACCGTAAGTACAAATTTAGTATTAATTTGGTAAAGAAAAAGCCTTAATATCGAACCAATCCCGTGAATTATCCTTTTGGCATTCAGTTTATCTTGGTGTTGAGCATGCCTAAGAACTCCGGTATAAGTGGTTGTCAACTCATTCACTTCGGATTGTTTCTATTTGTATGTCTTGTAATCTTCTTCTGCTGCTAAGAAGACTAGAGAAAACTTCAAAAATATAGAAACCAAAGCTAAAAAAAGTCAGATCTAATTTTATGGCTCGAGTATAATTATTTTTGGCACCTACGGTCATATTTTTTCACTGTACTGGTAAAGTTACTTATTTTTGCTGCATAGTTTGACTGTTGTTTGAAAGACAATCAAACAGATATTACAATCACTTTTGGAGGCAAAATAAAATATCCGTAAATCAAATGCCAAAATCAGATTTGGATCAGTTTCGCTTTAAAAAAAATGAACATGCTGCAGGCGTCAATGCAAAGTTGTAAACAACTCAATATAAGCAGTCTGTGAATGTGCGTTTAGGTCCACAAAACTAATTTTTCTTTTGGACATCTCGTCCACGCAAAGACTCAAGGCTTACATTGCTTGTCTACGAGTGTACTACAAAATGCTTTGCTACAGTAAGCCTCTGAGAGGCGATTCTGGTAAATTTATAGGACGCTAAAATGCAAATAATTCTAAGCTTAAACAACCTGGCTGGGTCCGACTTTTGAATTACAAAATGTTCACGTTTGCTGGCTCTACTTTAAATGAACATGGTTTTTTAAATGATTTTGTACTATTTTAACCCGAAAATTATGATTGGGTTATAAAGCTTTTAAAACGGACGAAAACTAAGCTAATAAACATGTTCAATGTAAAAAACTAAGATTTAGTCGCTTTTTCAACTTTGCTTTGTGGGCCGAAAAATTTACCTCTACTCAAAAACAAAAGCAAACATTGAGGCTTTTATTCGACATATTTTCTGAGAATTTTATCTGATCAATTTAATGTCACTAGCATTGTTTTCGTTTAGGAATTTTCCTGGTTATATGAGCTTTTAATTTAATAATTTTGATACTCTATAAACTTCTCATTTGATAGCTTCACTTTTTTATACACCGATTGAGAAACAAATTCGCTCTCGTTAAATCCTATTTAATGACCTATTTATTAGAACGCTAGGTAACATACGAAATGATGTAACGGACAGGCTTTAACCTTTGGTCCTAATTTATTTTTTCATCGCAACCCCTAATCAGTTGACGGGCCGTGAGAGAATATCGCCACAAAAAGACGCGAAAAAGTTTTCGCTGAGTTTCCTTTACATATTCCGGCTTTATATGGGTCTACACCTTACCTGCTTAAAAATGAAACTGTTGTTCAATTAAGTGTCAGTCAAACTCGGTATAAATCTTGACTTGCAAATCCAAACGCAAAGGTTTATTTCGCAGTAGAAGAGCATGTAAACATCATCGAACAACTCAATGTAAATGGGCTAATGTGAAACCACGTTTCTTTCACTTTATTTACCATGCATTTATCTCAATTGCACACTCTTGTGAAATTAGCCTCAGACAATTAGTTGCGACCTTTAACAGACTCATCAAGCCAGTCTGAAAATATGTTAAGAGAAGTTTAGCTCTACGTGTTCTATTTCTTTTTTCATATTGCCCTTGCATGTGTTAACATTCCATTTCTTTTTTGTTACAGGTAACTTCCAGACATGACGAGGAGATAATTACTTTTCTAGAGAGCAATTCTTTGATACCATCAGTTATTACTGACTTACTTTGAGTTTAAAACAAAGAACACAGACACTGGTAATGACACAAAAACATTAATCCCTGGCAAGCCTACAAAACAAGAAAGAGGAACTCAGACTCCTTATCAAAATGTGAAACAAGATAAAAACAGCATTTCTAACGTAGGGAAATTTGCGTTAGAGAGATTTGTAATTGCAACGTTATATTCAAGCACATTGCATTGTCAAACATCATAATTTACTGAATAATGAACAGTGATTTTGGGGCTTAGCTCAGTTTGTAATGAACTTTGAAAGATATTCTATAACTTTGTATTTTTAAAAGCTTTCATGGAACATAGATGCATTTTATTATACAATGAAAATAGTCTCTGTCTCTCTTTTTACTGATTTCAGTCAATTCCATTTTATTCGCAATGTGAAATGGGAATCCTATTAAAGACTCATTAAAAGGGGTGAGGAGTTTTTACAATCCCCCAACAGGTCATCTCCACGATGACGCTGTTTTATTACTACGGCAGAATCCCTCAGGGTTTTACTTTCTTGTGAAAATTAGAGCTTTTGACATTTAAACTTGCTGGGACAACCAAATCTGTGAAAATGAAAGGAATAGCAATGACGTCATCGTGTAAACGTACATCAAAAGATAAGCACTGTGATCTGTTTAGTTTTTTTTTTTTAGCCAGGCTTAAAATATCTGTAGATTCAAAGAGTTATAACCTGTGCGTTGAGAGCATGCCAGAGACCGATTTTGGCATGCCCGGCATGACCCAGATTATAGCACGCCCGGCATGCCAGAGAATTTGTATGCCGGGCATGCCAGAAAATTTGGCATGCCCGGCATGCCGTAGATTTTGCTGGGTATGAATTACTTGTTACTAGAACCTAGGCTTCTCGCGGCCTGGGTGAGAAGGTCACGAAACCTCAAATTATGCTTACAGGGCATGCGAAATTCTGTTGCATGCCAATTTCGATGCAAAACCACTCTGGGGCCACCCCCTCTATTACCAGTGAGCAAATCATTGACCATAGGCATGGGAAAAATCCTTGCATGCTAACCAACATTGAAAACGTAGCAGAAATGTCCTCAATTGCTGAGTCATGCCCTAGGGGAGGCTTTAAAATACAGAATTTCCTGACATGGATGAGGGAATTTTCCGTAAACAGCATGTGATCATGCCGGCTAGGACGTATTGTCTCCGTATTACCCCTTTTTACAGCTAGCTAGGCTCATTTTTAGGTTTCATGGCCTGAAATGACGAAAAATTCATGCCCGAAATGTAAAAAGTCCAAAAACGTCCTCGAAATTTTAGTTTCCAAGCCGTTCTTGTGACATCATCATAAACAGTAGCACAAGAAAGTACTGCTCAGTAGCTTTCTTTTGAATGGTCACACCACAGGATTTCATCTACAGACTCAAAAGCTGGGACAAAAGTTAGAACCAACTTGTACAGCATAACAAACAGCACCACAGGAAAGTACCACACAGTATCTTTCGTTCGGAATGGTCACACCATAGGTTTTTATCCACAGACTTAAACGTTAGAACCACCTTTAACAGGGTAAAGGTGTAGCAAATAGTCAAATCGCAACTACAATCCCCGGTCATCACTTCCCGCTACTGGCAAGTCTTGCGAAGAGAGGTGGCTGTTTTCACCGGTTACCATTTAGTTGCCCGCAAGTTGTGCGATGTAAACGACCCTCACTGAGGCTAACATCACACGACTCCTAGACGAATTTTCGACCGGATGTAAAATTTGAGCGGACAGTTCTTTTACATCGAACCGTTCAATAGTTGCGCTCTGTTCGCACGGAACTAACGACGAAGTCGGTTGAATTTTCCGTTTTTCAGTGCTTTTACCATCTGCCTATGCGCTGCAGAGTGTTACTTAGAAAATCCAAAATGCTGTCCGCCAGCTGAATTACCACTGATCCATGCAACCGCGCTTTTTAGTACGGAAATTTAGACCGTTACGGTGTTCATACTACGCCGGTCAAATTTTCGACCGTACCGGCGAAAATTTTTACTTCGATTTTGGACGGCTAGGCATCTTAATTTTCGTCTGATGAAAGGGACTATTCCATGAGGATATTGTTGTTTGAGGTCAATTCTGTGCTAAAGTCATTATTTAGTGCCTTCACCCATACACAAAATGCTCTTTTGTAGAGTTTTGAAGAAGCTATCAAACAAGTTTTATGCAGGAACAATAACCATATTTTTTGTCAATTTTTGGAGGCATAGCTGTGGAACTTGAAAAAAATTGGACCAACTTTGTAAAATTTCAATTCCTTTCCATCCTTTCCATCCATCGCAACAGACGACATGAAACAGTTTCAATGCTCTAATACAGTCTTAAATAACAAAACTGGACCATTATATTTTTTGTAATTCAACTGATCACTTTTTAGCTTCGTGACATAACCCCATGGGCCTTATTCACACGGCGGCCATATTGTCCCGAGAGACTGAAAAAGCCTTGTTTTACCGCCCTCGACCTCGCAGTGAAAAACTTGGGGGCGAGGCTAGAAAGGTAGAACAAAGCTACTTCAGTCTCTCGGGACAAAACGGCCGCCGTTAGACAAAGACCCATGAAGGTGGTTCCGTGTGAACGTACCACGTACGTGTGAACGTAGCCTGAGTGGCAACCCAACAACACTGTTTTACCATGTGATTCACAGGGCCTCCAGATCCTCCTCAGGACGTGAAAGTGGTTTCGTTCACAGTACCCGGTTCGGAAACAGTGAGTGTGAACGTAAGCTGGACTCCTGGTTACAGTGGCGGCTATGATCAGCAGTTCTCAATTCATTATCGTAAGAAAGGAAGCGGCAGCGATTTTACGGAAGTAGTCATTGGTCCTTCCCCAAATAGTATGCACACCGTTCAACAACTAAGCCCTAATACAGAATATGAATTTATGATGCAAGCGTCGAATCAGCGGGGAAATAGTCCAACTTCACCTTTGGCTCAAGTCACGACCTCAGGTAACAAAGAAATAACATTTCTACTGTCAATCAGAACTGTCATTGAGAGGCGGGGGCCAGGGATTTCCCCCGGTTACTATGTATGTGACCCTCGGTTATTTTTAAATAGAAGAAACATACATGTAGCACTAAAAGAAATCGCTAGCAGTTTTATTCCCCGCCTACCTGTTGTATTTACCCGGCAAGTTCAAATCTTAGTGATATCCCTGATCAAATACCGTATTTCCTCGAATAAGCGCCCTCCCCCGAATAAGTGCCCACCTTCAGGCCAAGAGATCAAACAAGCGCCCGTCTCGAATAAGCGCTACCTCCCCCTATCACTTTCTTAAATAGAAGGGATATAATGAAAACCTGTTTCTATAGCCTCGTTATTTATAAGTGATACCTCTTTGTGTTAAGTGTTTAATGGGACCATGTTGCGCTTGTTTACCAAAAGGAAAGAGAACTTATTAAGCTCCCCTCCTTTTTTTCGAGGAAATACGGTAAGTTTTGTTAAGAAAATTTTCGACCGTGAAGAGATTCCAATGCTTAGGTTTCGAGCGTTGTCCTTCGTCAGAGCTAACTTGCCACTTTAGAATCCAGAAAGGGACTGGAGCCGAAACGCGTCCTGCAATTGTTTCTGGGATCGTTACTGTGGACGCGCCAGTGAGTTAATAGGGAGCTTAAGATCCGACGACGGCGACGGCAACGAAAACAGCGAAAAAGCAATAGGTTTAGATTAGCAAAACCGCAATTTTGCACGTGCATCACGCTTTTGTGTACATTTCTTGGCCGTCGTTGCACGACTACAACGTGAAAGTGCCCAATTTCACGTTTTGTGGAGGACGGGAATACAAGACAACAACTTTCTTTTTCTTTTCCTGAACGTTGATACAGTCCTTTAGAATCGACTCCAAAAAAATTTACCAGCATTTGACGAATTAAACGAGATAGAATAAGCGTCATAAAGTTTAAAGCAGCAAGCATTCACCTTTTAAGTGACGTTTCTGTAGCTGTCGCCGTCGTCGGATCTTAAGGTCCCTATTAATCTTAAGCAACAAACTTTATCGCGCTTATTCCATCTCTTTTAATTAGTCAAATGTTGGCAAATTTTTTTGGAGTTGGATTCTAAAGGACTGCATCAAAGTTCAGGAAAAGAAAAAGAAACTGTTCGTTGTCTTTTGTTCCCGTCCTCGACAAAACGCGAAATTACGCAATTTCACGTTGTAGTCGTCGACGGCAGAGAAGTGTAAAAAAACCGTGATGCACGTGCAAAGTTGTTGTTTTGCTTGTCTAACCTACTACTTTTTTGCCGTTCTCGTTACCGTCGCCGTCGTCGTTGCGGAATCTCTCTTATAGGGGGCTTAAGCAACGAAGGCGGCGACGGCAATGAGAACGGAAAAAAGCAATAGGTTTGAGCCGTTTATATTAGCAAAACAACAACTTTGCACGTTTATCACGCCTTTTTGTACATTTCTTAGCCGTCGTTGCACGACTACAACGTCGAAATGCCTAATTTCACGTTTTGTCGAAGACGGGAACACAAGACAACAACTTTCTTTTTCTTTTCCTGAAATTTGATACAGTCATTTAAGAATTCAACTACAAAAAACTTTGCCAACATTTGACGAAATAAACGAGATGGAATAAGCGCGATAAATTTTGAGGCAGCGCGAATTCAATTTTAAGTGATGTTTTCGTATCTCTCGCCGTCGTTGTTGCTTAAGCTCTCTATTGGCCAATTCCCTGTCCCTGGCAACCGTCCCAGAAGTCTTTGCAAAAGTTTACTCGGCCCAGTTTACTTCTCGTCTTTAAAGTGGCGAATGGTATCAATAGAGTTGATAAGACCAAATTTTTGTGTTTCACTCCCCAACCAATGTATCGCCACAGTTTCTTTCTTAACCTGCTACGCCTCTTTGAGCTCGTTTGTCTTGCACGTGATTTCTCTTAGTCTTCATAATCAGTTTGTCTGTGGTTGGTGACCTTTTCATTGTCGTTGTGTTTTTAGATGCAGCAGTGGCCCCGCCCAGAGGGACAGGTAAGTTTTACAGTCGAGTCAGACCAAGCGTATCCCCTAGATTATATTTAATGAATCGATTATTTGAAAAAAGGAATCTGTTCCTGCATGCGTATTGAGTTGTGATTTATTTGATGATAACTTGTTTGGATAGATAAAATTGCTATGAAGCCATTTACATCAAATTCTTGAAAACTGAGGTGGTAGAATTTCATAACTACCTCGCGTGTGAATTCACTGCTCATTTTGCATGCAGGAATGCAGCGATGAAACTGAAATCAACAACCACCAACGGATTCAACTTTCGAATAATGCACTCATTAACCCTTTAAGTCCCAATAGTGACCAACATCAATTTTCTCCTAACAATATCCATGGATTGTCAAGTGCAACATCTATGAGAATTAATCAAATGATTAAAAAGAGAAAAATCTCTGATCTTTTATCAATTTCTCCCAACTAATTCTGTAAGGAAATGTATAGAGATCAGTTTGGAGAATTTGTTTGTTGATATTGGGGCTTAAAGGATTAATGGAATCTTGGGGGGTACGCTTGATCTGGTTTGTAATCTTGAGTTCCTGTGTGTCCTTAAAGTTGTTCTTATGGCTGACAGTTAGCGATGATGTGGCCTGCGAATACAGCTGTCTTTCATCGCCCTGGACGTTTCGCGCAACGTCCAAGTTTTGACTTGCGAAAGTCGATTCATCCCCTTATAAACTTGCGTCGCAAATGAGTACCGCCAGGATCACAAGGTCATTCTTCTGAAATAGAAACTGCAGTGAGAATTTTGTGAACAAAATTTTGAAATAAAATTGGAGTCCCCATACTCGTTTAGGAGCAACGACAACTTGTACATACGCAATAATTTCTTTAACTCTTTAAGCCCCAATATATACACGTACAAATTCTCCAAACTGATCTCTATACATGTTCTTAAAAAATGAGTTGAGAGAATTTGATAAAAGATCAAAGCATTTTCTGTGCGGTGATCATTTTATTAATTCTCGTAACCTAATCTCTTGAAATTGTATGGATATCGTCAGGGGAAAATTAATGTTGGTCACAATTGGGACTTAAATGGTTAAATACTTATTTGTTTTTTTTTTCTTTTTACGGGTGCATGCTTTTAACAGGTTTCAGGCGATTGATCCTTTTTCTGCATTTCTGCACGGATAATTGGTCTAAATTTTTTTTCCAGAGAAAGATAGCTACTGCTCACTTTAAAAAAAAGGGGTAATGATAGTTCACCATACTCGTTTAAGAGAAAATGGAGATTTACATCTGTGGGAAGCTCCAGCCTTGAGGCAAAAGCCGGTTTTTTTAAATGTGCGCGCGTCAATCACGCGTGAAATTATGCGCAGTAAGGATGCGCAATGGGATCAATTTAGGTTTCTGGGAAACTGCCCACCTGCCCCTCCCCTAAGTCATCATTAACACGTACGTCTCACTTAATGTTGGGTTAGGGGAGGGGTAGGCGAATGCAGTAATAAGGAATAACTTAAAGATGTTTCCTTGTTTTCTTCTTTCGTTCGTTAGTGACAGCGACAAGAGTAGCGGACGACCCAACAGAAATAGTCGTAACTTGGACAGTGACAGATAACCTAGTAAACAAACTGAGACTTGAGGTTTTGGATTACGGGGAGGGGAGCTGGTCGCCTGTGTCTGGTGCTAGTGATATGACCACATCTACAACCCAGTTTAAGGTGACAAACCTTAAAGCTGATGCCAAATACAAGTTTAGATTGGACATGAGACGGCCTGGAGAAGACAGTCCTAAATATGTCGAGAGTAATGAAGGTAGGTCGCGCGTCAAAACCTTTTTATTTCTATTAGCCCTCAAACCCTATTATCAGCTTGTAAATTCTCCACACTGTCTTACACACCTTCCCTACTGTACTGATGAGGAAAATTTGAGGAGGGACCGGAGAAATTGCGTGCTTTTATGTTCTATCGAAAGGGTAAACAAACGACGATGAATTTTTCGTTTTTCTTTTGAACTTGGATACTTTTCTTAGGAATTTAACTGTAGGAGAGTTCGTCTACATTTGAAAAAGTGAGCGAGTTGGGATAATAGCGTTAAAAGTTCAAAGAATCAGACGTCACTTTTTTAGTGACGTTTACGCCGCCGTCCTCGTCGTGGTATCATGGAGCTTAAGCAACAACGACGGAGATGGTGACGAAAATGTCACTTAAAAAGTGAGTTGCGCTGCCTGAAACTTGATCGCGCTAAATTCTTCTCGTTTAGTCTTTTTTTTTATTTATTTATTGTTTTGTTTGCCAAAAAATTATACAAATCAAATAAAATTTAATTACCTTAACTCTCATGGCGAGGAAGCCCAAGAGAAGCCACTGGGCTTATAAGGAATGGGCTCCCTCAGTTAGATAATTAGAACAAAATATTATCATAACTACACACGGGAAAATCAATGGCAGAGCTATAGTAAATCTTAAAATAAGTATATTAGATAGTCGTACTAATCATAGTTCTAGGCTAAAAAAAGCGAAATGACAAAAAGAAAAAAACAAAACAAAATAAAAGTCCGTCAAATGTTAGCAAATTTTTTGGAGTTGAATTCTAAAGGACTGTATCAAAGTGCGGAAAAAGAAAAGGAAAGTTGTTGTCTTGTGTTCTCGTCCTCGACAAATCGTGAAATTAGTCATTTTCACGTCGTAGTCGTGAAGGACGGCTAAGAAATGTACAGAAAAGCGTGATGCTCGTGCAAAGTTGTGTTTTTCCAATATAAACCTATTGCTTTTTTTTCCGTTCTCGTTGATTATTCATTCAAAATAATTCCTAGTTAAAAAACATAACTAAAACAAGCTTACTTGCATCGATGTTAAGTTTATCTTCGATAGTTTACGTTTAGGTTTGTCCAGCTCCGCAAGTATTGTCCAAATAGCAGATGTCGCCCTCCGAGTTGTCTTCTTGCTGTTTTTGCTATGATTTCGCCTAGTTCCAGCTGTAGTTTTTACTCTTGAAACGAGTGAAGTGTCCGCCATTTTTGTTTTCACAGCCAAAACAACTCAGCTTCGTTCCCACGGTGCCTTAACCTGTAAGAACGCTGCATTTTTGACGTAATTTCTTCGTTAAAGTCAAAATTCTTCCAAATTTGGTCATCAGTATCTGGTTATGGTGAATTATGCGTGTGCTTTTAGCCAATCAGAATTGGGGAAATATTTTGAATGAATAATAATTAGCAATTAACGAATGGGGCTGAGTAGGATATGAAGAATTAAGCAGATCAAGAAGGGTGTTATCCACCGAGGCTGAAGGCTGAGGTGGATAACACCCTCCAAGATGTGCTTAATTCTTCATATACTACGAAAGCCGAATTCATTAATTGCTTTATTATTCATTCAAAATAAAACATGCGTACCTGCATCGATGTTAAGTTTACCTTCGATAGTGTACGTTTAGGTTTGTCCAGCTCCGCAGATATTCTCCAAATAGCAGATGTCGCCCTCCGAGTTGTCTTCTTGCTGTTTTTGCTATGTTTTTAGTCATAATTATTTGGGCGTGGCCCATATAGAGTAATGGAAACGGCTTGTTTTGACGCAAATGTGCAATAGGCATGCAATACGTGCTAACGTAAACAAGGCAAGTAAACAAGCCAAGCGAGGCGAATGTCTGCCATGCGAACGTCTTGTACAAGGTAAGAGGCACGTGGGAAAGAAAGCCCTGCTTGCACATGGCACTTAATCGCACTTTTACGATCTCAAAAGTTAATCTGAATCTTCAGTATTTTTGCCTCATGGAAATTTGGAAGTCTGAAGTCCAGGGATGAAATCTATCAAAAATATTTGGAATATTAACGTCGGGTTTTGGTCACAATAAGATCACATGCAACGAACCTTGAAACACAGCAACTCAAAAAACGGATCGAAATCCACCAATCACAAATCATAAACAATGACCTTTTGAACCTGTGAAGAAAACTTTCGTTTCCTAAGAGGTCCGCTAAGATGATTGACGTCTGACATTTTTTTGACGAGAGGGTCGAAATGCACCAATCATAGAAAGGCAGTTTTAATTGCATGTTTCCTAAGAGGTCAGCTGAATTTGCTGTTTTCTTTATTTTATGTCCATATTTTGTGATTGGTCGATTTTGTTTGGTCGAGTGGATAATCCAATCAGGCACGATTTGGATATCGTTTGATCCGAAATTTTTCGAAGCAGCAGTGAGAAGCAGTTTGGATAACATTTGGCCGCGGCGTTTCGAGGAACGTGTTAATATATTGTTCAATCATGTTATCCCGGGTTAAACTTACAAATTACACACTGTTCGCGGTAGGCCCACACTAAAAAATAACACTGAGTCTTTTCGGAATGGGCTGGTCCGCGAACTCAAAGACAAATAAAGGAAATTATCAAGACATTCAATGACATCAAAGACTCGTGGACCCCATAGACGTAATAGCAAATCGGAATATCAGGATTGTACGTGTAAAATGGATAAGAGCTTGAATAGAGGAATGTTGAACAAGTTTGAGAGTCGCAAGATTTGTGTAGCTGGTTATCAGTGTGACAATAGTGATTTTGATTTTTGCATTGCGGAACACAGCGAGTGGCCTGTGATAGAAGTCTGTTCCAATGAAGGAAGAGACGATTGTCAACAACTGAAACCAAAAGGCACTGAGGCTTCTTTTGGCACTACGTATACTGTGATAACTGCAACAATTCTTTTTATTATTTCAATTTTGTTTAGCAGGGTGACGGTTAGCCTGAATTTCATCCGATTACTTCGAGTCGTTATTACTCCCTCAGTAACGTCTGAATCGACCGGCCGTTAATGCCGTCCAGTGACGTCACTACTCATGAACCTTTGCTTTAATTCATGCAAAAAGTAAAACACGATTTTCAAGTGGTAAACGGAGAAATATCGTTTGGAAATGTCTGCATGATACAGAACTGCTTTATTTTTTTTCGATCGTAATTCATTTTTAACGTTCAAGCTATCAAATGCATGCAGCACAACTCTGAACCGGTTGTACTAAATTCTACAATCAAACTCGGTAGCAATCACGCAATGAAATAAACACACACACGGAACACGTAGTTCAAAAACATAATGATTTGCTTTAATTGAAAAGATGCTATTTGGTCCTTAACGAAGAAAAAAACAAGGAGACAAGAAAGAAAAGCTAACAGAATCATTACTTTTGACGGTAAAAATAGCAAGAAGGTCGAATTATAACATTGATTTCAGAAAACTTCGCGTAAACAAAATCACCGGCTGCCGAAACCACAAAGCGGCTCTAAATGAAAAAACCTACCGACTCTCCGCAATGATTCTTCGTTCGCAGTTCAATTTAGCATTTCAGTTTGGAAGACAAGGGCAATTTTGCTGTTTAAGATAAAGATTGCGCTTATCGAAATGTTTCAACTAAACGAAAGGATGCCAGGGATGCGATCCGCTGAATATCAAGCGACAATCCCGCTAAAATTTTTCATAATTATACATAATTATGCGAATGTTTAGACAATCAACCAATCAAAATCACTACCCGGTTTTCGGGTAGTGAGTGACGTCACTGGACGGCATTAACGGCTCGTCGATTCAGACGTTGTTGAGAGGAGAAAACGACTCGAAGCCATCGGATGAATTTCAGGCTACATAAAATCGAGATTGTAATTCGAAACTCGCGTTGTTTTCAAAATTTGCATAAATCGGGTGCTGCAAAGAAATATTTAGGTTACAAGCGCTTCGAAATACTATACCTTCAGAAAGGCATAGCTTTTACTTGTTGTGCTATATCTTTCAAAACTATCGATTGATTCTAGCTCAAAAACTCTCAAAGCAGCGGTTTAAATGTTAAAGCCCGTGTGTGGTTGAAATCGTCTCTTGTTTGCTTTCAAACGATTTAGGATGGATCGAATCGACTTTGGATCGATAATTATTTTATCAGCTTGTGGTATGAACGGAACCTTTTTCTTCTCGATTAATTTCACTCAACAAATTA
Source organism: Porites rus (assembly GCA_964035705.1). Taxonomy (NCBI): domain Eukaryota; kingdom Metazoa; phylum Cnidaria; class Anthozoa; order Scleractinia; family Poritidae; genus Porites; species Porites rus. Next base: position 17,255,813 of record OZ038000.1, on the reverse strand, counting down.
AGGAAGATTTACTTGACTTTTCATATGTGGAACGAACTGACTATTTTATGGAACGATCTGACCATTGATTGGAACGATCTGACTTGGAACGATGTCAACGATCTGGCCATGGAACGAAATGACCGGTTACCGTCATGCCCTTATCAGACTACCAGTGAACAAATTAAAATCTTTGTTACAGAAAACACGGAAAGTGACACTTTTTGTATGGAAGAGTATGCGGAAAAATACCCCATTGTCGTCTGAAATTCATTGTTACGTTAAAAGTAGAAAAGGTTTACACTTAAATAGGTACAGAAGTAACTGTAACAGTGTGAGGTTTTTACTTAAGGGGCAACTCCAAAACTAGTTCGTAAACGAGGGAAGGTGTATCTGTCGTCCAAGCATCAGAGCACAGGCGATTTAGGTGGAATGAGATATCCAAATAGGCTTCTAAGTAAGAATTTGCCCCTCTGTACATGCAATTATCCATTTTATAGTGCTTAAAACAGTTTGAATCACCGGGTTAATTTTGGCCAATTTAAGCTTTGTACTGATATAGAGAAGAATGGCCTTCACTTTATGTAGATCCTACAAAAACAATTAATGCTCCATACTGTCAAGGAAATGTTACAGGATTTGGGGAAAATGGTTGACAACGATGTGTCGCAATGAGTCTGTGCGCTTTAATTTACAGTAAGATAACAAAGATTACTTCAGTTGATGATATATACTCAAATAATGATTGTTGGTATTCAATTATATTCTTGTCTGTCACTGCTTGCAAGACAATCTATGTCAATGTTAACAGAATTGCCAGGAATGGTTACAGTGTTTGAGCAATTTTTCCACCTTAATTGAATACAGTGACAGTTACACTTGTAACATCCATCACTACTGTATATGCCACTTGCAGGTTACAGCATTTCAAATACTCTTGGCACTGAACTACAACTCATTCATTTTAACGGTGGCAATCATTGGTGTTGGTATCTACAGCATTGAGGCTGGGTGATATAATGTATTTGATTCTCATGCTAGAGATATGTGTCGTAACAGTTACAGTGAAGGGACATGTGTATTATTGGGAATACCATCCATGCATAAATTAGTACAATATTTTCAGACTCTACATAGGAATGAGGATATATATGAACTTAAAGGTGTACATATTGCCACCTTTGAACCTCATCTTTTCTCAAGCAATGTTGAAAATTGTAGTATATCAAATGTTAATAGTTACCAATGTTCCTGTAAACAGTACTGCCCCATAGCAGTTTATGGAATATGTTACTCTCTTATTAATCCTTGTGGAAACTGGATTTAAGGAACTTTATTTGCCCTTGTTAGTAACCGGAGTACACTGTACAAAGTGATGGGTGTGAAAACACATCTGTCAGTATCAGTGGAGCTGAGACAAACCTTACTCTCCGGGCTGTAACCACTTATGTCCTATGTTTGAATTTGGCTCCAAGCATGTCTGCATTGAAGATGTGCATATTTTCAAACATTGTCGTGAAATGACACTATTTTTGTTGTGGATTGGGACATACTGTATAAGCTGTGTTGTTCAGCAAACAAGTGGAGAAAAGGATTTGTCTTCTCTGGTAAGATATGATGACAGTTCTTTAGCTGCAATAAGGCATGTTCAAAGTATCATACCCTTAGTACGACCACGCCCAAATATACGCTCACACAGCGTCTTGTTTCGCTTAGTTTCAGCTGTAGTTCTTAGTCTTGAAACGAGTGAAGTATCCGCCATTTTAGTTTTCACAACGAAAACAACTCAACCACGTCCCCAGGTCTTCTCGGTTAACGGTGCATTAACCTGTAGAGGGCTGTATTTTTGACGTCATTTCCTCATTAAACACAAAATTCTTCCAAATTTGGTCATCAGTGACTAGTTATGGTGAATTATGCGTGTGCTTCTAGCCAGTCAGAATTGGGGAAATATTTTGAATGAATAATAATATTGCTTAATATTCACCTCTTTCAGTACCAGCTGTCCCAATCGTAGGAAAGCGTGAGGAACCACTTAAAAACTGGATGATAGCTGTTATTGCAGCTGTAGGTGGGGTGTTACTCATTGGCATCGTTATACTCTGCCTGTGTTGCTTCATGCGTCGGAAGAAATCCCTTGGAGGTAAGAACATTAGAACTGCGCTGGCGTGGTAGTTCATGTCCTAACCTTGGACCAGGCTCCTTCTTTGGGACAAAAAGAGAAACTATTGGCGAGCAAGGGATAGTGGGGTGCCTTGGGAGGCGGAAAGGGCCCTATTACCCCACTTTCCCCCTTTTTAACCCGTAAATGCCCGTAGGCAAGAGCCCATATCCCGGAGCGAGCAACTCCCATACTTGGCCTATGTCACGGCGTTTTTACGGTCCAGTTTATTTTGAGACACATTTTAGGGCACTTTTTGCCGCGAAAATAGAATCTCCACCATGTCTATGAGCGCATTCCAAGTATAAGATATTCTAAAAAGGAAAACTAAACGTCGTTAGTGTCACTTATGATTCTGTTGAGCAGATCACCGCTGTGGGATGAGATATGCAAATGAGCCTCTCACTCAGGTTTCGTAGACCGGGATCGGCTAGCTCCGAAGTCACCCGATATGAAAAGGACATGTTGTCGTTGTTGCCGAAGTGTACCTTGGGCAACTTCGGAGTGGTTCGGGCGTGTATTCACTCACGTCACCTCGTGAGAGGACCCTGGGAACGAGGCTGTCACGCTCAAGTTCACTGTCGCGTCAGCAGCGGGAAAAACAACACTCGCTGTCGATTCCATGATCAGTTCTGTAGGTCGTGTATATACATTGTACACTGCGAGTATCTCTATCATAAGCACTGCTGGGACGGCTTAAATTTCCAGTAACATGACAAAGGAAGACCGTTGCCGATAAATCGCGATGTAAAATGTCATTGTTTATACCCCAAACTTGTAAAACTTTGCAGTGTGGTCTCTAGCGATCGAGAAAATAGTGATTACGGTCTGCGCCAAAAAGTCGTTTTCAATGCCGTTTTACGCTAAAAATCAAGCTAATTATGCCTAGGAGTGGACAAATTCAAAGACGTTAAGGCCAATTCTCAACTGACAGTCTGTCCCCTTTGACTGGCTATTCATGCCTTGGCAATGTGGTAGTTTTTACCGTGTTTTTAAGACACTTTTCCTCCATTTGTTCTAAAACTGTTTTACTCCTGACAACGCTTTTAAGCAAGTGAAACACGGCTTTGTCAAAATTTGTTGGTAGTCTACAATCTGTAGCTCTGAAGGAGGTCGGCCACCTAATGAGGTTTTAACAATGCAGTAATCGTTAAATCTTTTTGAGAAGAAAACCTTTCTGCTTATTTGGTAGGAATTAAGAAGGATAGCAAGTATAGTCATGATTATGCTCTTACTTCTGCACCACCCTTGTTGGTTCTACTGTTAGATTTCAATGCAGCTTATTCATAGTTTGCGTATTACACTGAGTAATTCTTTATTTTTACCTCTACTTTGCAGCTGACCGCGTAAACATGTCTCAAACTTCAAGGTAGGGGATAATTTAAGTTGTGTAGTTGTCTTTTACTAGCTATCTTCAGTAATGGTTTAGATAGTTTGCGGAGGAAATGCTGGTCTTGGAGGAATGTTACTAATTCGAGGAACGAGGAACGGGAAACAAAAGATAATTGGTAACGAAGTTACTAATGAGGATAGGGTTAAGTCTGTTTTTTTTCCATTTTTAATTTTGCCCTTCCCCTTGTTCCCCGTGCTCGTTCCCTGTTGCCGTCCCCCTTTTCCATTCCCCGTTTTCCGTTTCAGTGAAATCCGATCTTGGGTGGATTGACGTTTCATTTGCAACATACGCGTTTTGCCGTCGCATTTGCTCTCTGGAACTGTTTAGTGTTTTTGAACTTTAAAGCGTTAAAAAATTCCAACAGACAAATGCGATGAGGAAACGCGTATGTTGCAACTGATTGAAATGAATCCACCCATAACTAATTAGCAAGGTGAGACAGAATTTACTAAACCAGCTGGTCCCATTAACTATATCGGAAAAATTATCCAGACGCGACGAGGTCAGTGCACGTGATGTAAGTATTCCCTCTCTAAGGACACTATATGACAAGGAACATTGAGTATTGTAACATTGCCAGAACGTGATCACGATTGAAAAAAAGAAATAAAATACCATTGTAACAAAACTGTCTCAAAATGCATCAGATTTTATCTCAGCGCATAATCATTTCAAACAATTTGCGAGGGGTAAGCCTCTGGACCACCCTAGGAAGCTTGTGGCCTTTGGCCACTCAGGGCCCCCAGCAAACGATAAATCCTAGATTGAACCCTGCTGATTAGAAGTGAAAAACCCAACAAACAAAACAAAGGCAGCCGAACTAATATAAATTTCCCCTCTTACAGTTATGTAGTTGGTGGGCCGCCAGATGTCTCGCGCTCCCTCGATACAAGACCACGTAGCTATGGTATGGAATCTGTTGAAGATGATCCTTTCATTGAAGCACATTTTGCTTCCATGCAGTCCATGAACTCAACTGATGGAAAGAAAAAGAAAGGTGACTCTGGCGTCAACCTTGGCTACTTATCACAAGGTATTGGTCATTGAAAATAAAACTCGTAAAAATAAGTTTAGGGAGCATATAGGCAAAGACGTTTTCGAGCGACGCTAAGATGCCTTGGCCCCCCCGTAGTTTAGGCAAAACCACTGCCCGAGAATGCGAAAAGTCCACTTCCGGTTGACGTGAGTTGCTCAAAGACGTATTTGCTAAAGATCCCCTATAGATCGTTTTCACTGTCACGTAACAAAAAAATAAATTGGAAACCGTCCAGTGGAAGCCGAGAAAATGACATGTTACAAAAGACTAATATATAAACAATTTGTCCAAGTCTCAGGTCTTTGTGGCCCACAGTTTCTGAGTTATTTGCCGAAACGTTTCACGCACCCTTGAAGAGCTTTGTATGGAGACGCCATATTGGTGTACCGTTTTGGTCCACCAATATGGCCGCCGGAAATCAACAAAACATCTGGAGTTCACTTTTTCTATAAAAGCTCTTTCTTTTCACTCGAGAACCAGCCTACGTGCGCATAAACATATCTTGTAATACTTGAAATGGTTATACTGCTGAAAATCAAGAGGAGAGACTTTTTTCAACGAGACAGCATTCCTGTTTTGGTGTCACGCACTGTGAAAACTCGGAAGTTCGTATTGCTGTATTTTCGAAATGAAACATGCTACGGGAATGGAAACTTGAACAAAGATTTATTTTTTGTTTATCTTCAACCTAGTCTAAATAAGAATTCGTAAAACCTCGCTGTTTTGACTTAACAGTTTGATGACGTCACTGTGAAAACCATCTATAGGGAGTTTATGCAGCAACGCACGACAGCCGGAAGTGGACTTTTTGCACTCTTCAGCCTTGAGTTTAAACAAACTTTTGGAAAAATCGACTCTAGAAGAGTAAAAAAACTTAGCAATACAAATTTGGTGGTCTCAAAGCATGTTAAAGGTGAAAAAGGCTCACTTCAGGTTGACGTACGTCGCTCGAAAACGTCACTGCTTAGTGACACGCGCACCGCGTTAGAATTTTCAGGTGTGGTATCAAATGAAAATTACTGAGTAGTACTTTCCCTTGGTATAGTTTAATATTGAAGTACGAGGCAGCACATAAAATCCTAAAGTGAGGTCCTCTCAAGTTAAGTTCTGTGGTACTGTTTATTGTGCTGAACAAGGTGTCAGTGGTGCTTATTTTTGAGTGTAAGGATTGTCACTATGTAAAGAAAGGCTACACCTTTTTAATGGAAGGAGTTATTCTGCAACTAGTGCGTTGTGGAGTTAGCATCAGCCCTTTTAAGCTTGTATTGTTTTGTTTACCCAATATAAGTCATGGGATAATACTTTAGAGAACTGTTTCATTCAAATTTCGTCTTATTCCTGTGCTTATATACGGGTAATTCATGAAAAGACAAAGGGGCAAATTTCCTTGAGACATTTATAGGGAAAACAAAACATACAGGCTAAAGAGGTCTATTGTGTGAGAGACCCCAAGGACCACTTCTTGTTACAGCCTTAATTTCAATTTGTTTGATGCTCACTCACTGCTTTTCGTTTAGATTCCGTCCAACCTCAGTCTGAAATGCTCATGAACCCAGGTTCCCGTCTCTCAAGAAACCATCCAGTAGCTCAAAGCACCGGCAATCTTGACTCAGCCTACCCAGCAAGGGGACCGCAGAGAGACTTCAACACGCTGCCACCTTATCACGAACCACCCTCATTTGAAGAGGCCATGCGCCAGTCTGGGCGGAAGCCAAAGATTAGGAAGTCAACAGGAGACCTTACGGGGCCTGGCCAAGGCAGACACGCTGGACGTAGACCAAGGCCATCGCCGTCTGATGAGCCCACTGACTCTAGTGACGGGGAAACGCGGTTTACTCCCCAAAGAGTAGCACCACCTCCCCCTCGAGTCAGGTTTGTTCATTGGCTGTTGTGTGAGAGTTAAAGAAACATTAGGGCCATTTATACGAGGAAAAATAGGACGCGTCTTAAATAAGACGCGAACTTTGCCATTTATACGAGCATGTCTTATCTAAGACGAAAACAGCTCTTATAAATGGTTCACGTCTTATTCATGTTCTTGTCTCCTTTTAATGTGAATGTTGCCCGTAGCAACGGCAATCCAACATGGCGCGCCAAACATTAACGCATGCGCACTGTGTGTTCGCGACGTATGTAAGACGCGAAGGTCATTTATACGAAGTTCACGTCTTAGCTAAGACGCGTCTTATCTAAGAACAGGTGTCGAGGGCTGTTCTAAAATAAGACACGTCTTAGCTAAGTCGCGTCTTATTTTAGACGAAATGTGCCGTTTATACGGAAGTTCGCGTCTTATTTTTCCTCGTATAAATGGCCCTATTGTCACGAGCGGTTTTGTCATTATTTGTTTGCCCTAAGATTTTCCGTCCCAAAAGTAATTTCTGAGCTGTCAAAAAGTGTAGAACCACCTGAGAAAACTAAGGTAATTTCAACCTCAGAATCCCAAGTTACAACTTTATCCCATTTCTCCGTAGATGGGCGTTGTCATTAGATATGGACAAACCCAAAGCTGTATTCGCAACAATGCAAACGTTTCTAAGACAGTCAGGCTTCTTTACGCAATTGCACAAATTGCGTTCACCGCGACGATCATTTCTTCATTTTCATTTCATTTCCGCAGTGCATATATGATTTACTTCATATATCATTAACACTCTTCTGGTTTGTTGAGAAAGTGATTAATGTAACGGTTGTCTTTCTTCGTGAACGAAGTCAAGAAAGAAGGACTGCAAGTTGATAGAGTTAGCCTACCGCTAGTTATCTTGTCTCGAACCAATTTTTTGATAGTTTTTATTGCTGATCACCGGTTCATACCAGTTGTTCCTGTGTTGTTCAGCTGATCGGTTTTATCAGGATAACTAAAGATATTATTATTATTAATACATTTGTCGTCTCGTCCATGCACTGAGTATTGAAGGAGCCACTGACGCGACAGAAAAAAATAAGATTGTCTTGGAAGGAGTCGAGAGGTTCAAGTCGTTTTTAACGACAAGTACTGACTCTATTTGGCTGTTTGATGTTTAAATTATTGGCCATTTTGAAGTTAAGAGTAAGACTGTAGATGTTGCGTCGAATTGCTCTGTAGGCTGTTTTGGGAACGATATATCGCTTCTTTTAATGGCTATTACGAGGTTGCGCAGGAAATTGGATCGAAATTCGTCCTCCTAGTTAACCGCACTCACAACCTCCGGGCGGCGTTAAGTTTTGTTTGTTTGTTTCTTTTTTAGTTTGTTTGTTTGGTAGACCTTTCATTCCCTTTATCACATTATAAGGACGCTTTGGCCTATTTGCTTTTCAAAAGTCGACTCTGCTCATATAATTTATTATTACTCGTAATTCATTTCTTTGTTATCTGCAGACCTAATGAGCTTAATGACGATATACGTTATGCACCAGTGGACCAACAGGGACGAGTTTTGGGACCAAGAGTGTTACCTCAAGGTCCTTCTACCACGAGCGCCCCCAGAAATGGGCCCATTGACCCAACAGTTCCATATCCAATGCCGCAAAAGAAAAAATCAGCAAAGAAACCGCGCAGCGAGCCAAGTGAACCGGCAATCGGTAGGTTTTGATTCCTCTTCTTACTGTGAAACCCCGGTAAAACAAACGCTGCTATAAATATGCATGGAAAATAATCTCTATTTTGCAAACGCCCGGTTAGCTCAGTTGGATGAGCGCCGATCTGGCAAGTGGGAAGCCTTGGGTTCAAAGCCTGGCCGGACTAACGCTCAGGGACTTTGCATAACTGAGGAGAAAGTGCTACTTTTGTAAAACGTTACAAAAGCAGTAACTGTTTTGCAAAGGGTTAGATTTTCTAGTCTTCTTGGACAGCAAAGGATCAGAAACCGTAAGTCCCGTCTCACATCACGTGCTCATTCAAAGGTATGCGGGACGGTGAGGAACACACACGCACTCACACTGTTCGTAAGAAGCGCTTAGTAGGGGAAATAGTCTCTGATGGTGTGGTTTTCTATCCCTGCCAGCATACCGTATGATCAAGCTGGCTGTAATAGCTTAAAAGGCTTCTCAGCGAATGAGACCTCAACACACATAGAGCCAGAAGTCAGGCTTTTTGCTGGCTGCTGGCTCCTCGTTGTATCTGGAATCCACTGGAAGAAGGTTTTTCTACCCGAATTAGTTATGCATTTCTCTTCTACATTAAATTCCCTCACAGGGTCCGAAATTGCGCTTTCCTGGTCGCCAATGCGACTAAAAATTTAGTCCTGGCGACCAGAATTTAATAGCTGGTCGCCAGCTAGCGACTTGTAAAGTTGGTTGTTATTGTGGACTTTAAGGTTCGGAGAAACTGATTAAGAAGTGAAACCTCGAAGCTATTTGCCAACAGTTGTCTTACTTTTTGTCCTGGTGATATTTTTTAACTAAAAGTGAAACGAATCTTCCTGTAATAATCAGAATAATACCTCCACAACAGCTACGATCAATACGAGTTGAACGTTTCCAAGCCGCTATGTTGTTTTCAGCTGAAATACGGTAAGTACGTTATGTACTTTGTGGACTGGTACGAGTTATGTGGCACAGTTGTGCCCTGGTACTGTCACAGTGATATGGGCATCGTGGCTTGACTCGTGTTTATGTTTCGTGTTTCGTGGTAGTTATCGGAAGAAAATAGAGTTTTGATATGATTAGTGCAGTTATGGGCAGACAGCTTTCTGTTCCTACGTTCTAGGTCAGACAGCTCTATATCTCCAAAAAGTAATTTGTGGAAAAAAATAAGACTTCACTCGTACACGTACGGTTGCTTTCTGGTATCGGGAGCGAAAGTATTGCAATTTTTGAGCATAAAAACGTCCATACCATGCATTTTTTATTCGTGTTTAAACTTTTATTTGAAAAATAGGGAGGGGAAATTTTTGGCGACCACAATTTGCCCTCTGGCGACCAAAAATTTATACTTCATCGCCAGTTGGCGCCCGTATTAAAAAGTTAATTTCGGACCCTGCCTCAATTGTTACTCTTTAGTTCTTAATCTTTTTTAATTCTAGCCTAGTTACAGCCTTTTCTTTAAATTGGGATAGCTAAGGAGGGTTTAAATTCTTAAATGTGTCTAACATTAAATAGATAGATTAACCATTAAAATGGACATTTGTTTCTTTTTAGTGCAGGAATTTTTTATATTCTTCACGGTAATGGGTGCTATTCCAGTTTTCTTCTCTGTTCTCTGACACTCAAGGACGTTCTAAGCCCTTAAATGTATTTTGATCAATTAACGGATAAGTAAACAATTAATTATTTTGACTTAGATTTCTTTTTAATGTAACAGTGTAAAATCCAAGGTATTAATCGTTAACCGTGAAAGCCGCCTACCAATCGAAACTCTTTCTTTCTGCTTGTTCCCAGTCTTGTTTTTTAACCATTGTTTCTAAGTTAATATTTTGTACTAAGTATTAGTTAACAAACCCAACCTACTATCATTTCAGCAGGCCGACCTCGTCCTCTATCGCTGATGGTTGGACCGTCTTTCTACAACGCCAGTGCTTATAAAGGATGTTAGTATAAACATAAATTGATTAAACCTTAAATACAGTTAAACATATCTCAATATTGTGACTAAAAAACGCAGGTGTTTATCCGTAAGTAAGAGAAAAGTAAAACCATGCGATACTGTACGATACGATACGATACGATACTCACACTGATTGTACGACACTGAACAATTTTTGACTAGTTCTTAAGGTAGGAGTGATGGTAGAAAACAATTTGTAACTACTTAAATAAATTGTAAAGGGAACTAACAGCCAACCTAAATATAATCCAAATGTTTGACTTTTTAATAACCATATAACGTGACTAAAACTCATTGGTGACTTTCCGTAAATTTTTGCTGAAAAATGGAAAAACAAAGGAACGTCTTAATTTACTCAATCGCATTAATGAAGAACACCTTTTTCATTTCAGTTTCTTCATCACCAATAACGAAAAACGAATGATCTAACATTAACTAGAGTAATACACTAAGTTTGATGTTTTGTTAATTTTTCCGATTAGTTTAATCTTGTCTTTTCCCTAGCTATAAGTGAAATAAACGGGTCTCCCTGAAGTAATAGTTAGAAAAACATTGATTATGTTTTTCTCTTTTGGCATAAGCTAATAACAGTAACTATTTTAATGCAGGTTAGGAAAAACTTACTATTAAGCTAAACATTAAGGGGTACGCGTACGCTAAGTAGTGGTGGTCGTTGTATGTTACTGTAACCGTCCGCTTGACGTACTGTCCGCGTTTCACGTTGTTGAATTTAGTATTGATAACTTTTGTACTCAGGGCCACCCCCACAGTATACACCGGAAGACAGGTCACCAGCAGAACCTATGTACTATCCGAGAGATTTAGACCTCGATGATCCAATTAATCTACCCCCAAGTGAAAGACCCCCAGATCTCCCGCCTCCTATGGCTATGTTACCTAGCAACCGAGGAATGTCCAATTACCATCACGATCCACGTAAGTTGATAGGGAGGTTTTGTGTGCTGCTCTTTCGTGAATTCTCGCGATTCCCCCAAATGGAGAGCCTGCTCGCAGGCTGGTTCTATTGGTCCGGACAAACATTCGGTTTGCCGGTCATTTTGACCAGATACGTAAATAAGCGACCAGGAAAGAAATCTTCGCACACTATTACGTTTCGAGAGAACAAGCAACTTTTTTTCACTTTATGTCCTTACTTGTTAGGCTATACGTTCAACTTCATATCGTGAAACTCATTCGGGTTGTTTATTTGGCCTGAACAATTTTCTTTTCTAAATTTCGTAACGAAGCCTGGGTTGTCGAGCAAATATAAGGCAAGCAATATAGAAATTACCATAACGATCAGAAAGACACTAAAATAACAGTTTTTAAAAAGCTAATGCCCAGTAGTCGAGCTGTTCTTCATAAAAAAAATGATTGGGCAAACTTTTCCGTAAATCGATTACGTACTTGACCAGAAAATCCAAAGGGCAATTTCAATCTACAACATGTAGAAACCTGCGGAAGTCTGATAATCAGGAGACACCCAACGCCACAATTGTTTAAGTTTAAACGTGTAGGAACAAATCTCTCCCCTGCTTCGCACCGAATTCATGACAGCAAGAAAAATAATCTAGTATTTAACATAAGATGAAATGGCTGGGTTTAAATTTTAAGACGGGTAGTGAACGAGGTGGCTTTATGGGCAGGAAAGACTGTATTATGCAGGGTTCGTACGTGTCATGGAAAACCTGGAAAGTCATGGAATTTAAGAATTTCATTTTCCCGGTCTGGAAAGTCATGGAATTTAATTGTCGGTCCTTGAAAGTCATGAAGATTTAAGTTTTGGTTGGTAGTTTAGTTACTGCAGATGGCAAAGCAATTGCAAGGACAATGTAAGACAGAGAGGAGCGATTGAACAGCGCGAACGACACACATTTAGGTGGACACCAGAGTTGGTGTCTTTCGAAATGTTTAAGGTCAAAAACACCCTTAAACACATGAGCTTTAAAAATGTGTAAAAAAGTGCAGGCTAAACCAAAGGCCATGGAAACTTAAGAACGTCATGGAAAAAGTCATGGAAAGTCCTGGAATCTGAAGAGCTTAAAAAAGTACGAACCCTGATTATGGTTATTTTTTATTTTTATTTTATTGCCGTCTCAGTAAAACCCATGCATTTGTGGTACAACCACCCCCTACGCCTGACGTTTCAGACTAATCGAATTTACTACTGTATGTTTTTGTTGTTAATTAACTAAAAACGTTTTTATTAATATAGATGATGGTCTTCCTGAGCCACCCGCATTCTTACGTGATGTAGTCTACCCACCGTACGGCCGAGATACACAATCCGATTCGGACGGCCCAGCTCCTTATAACCCTCCACGGCCTTCATCAAACCGACAAAGAAAGGTACGAGTTAAGTTTATTCTGAAGTGAGGAAGTAGATTATTAACTGAATTTGTCAAGTTACATTTCAGGATTTGATCTACAGGTCCCGGTTGTTCAAAGGCTCGATAACGCTGTCCACCGGATAAGTCGCTATCAAGTGGATAAGTAACTATTAGGAAAACTTGATAGCGTTATCCCCTAATAGAGATTTACGCAATATATAGCGTTACCCACCTTGTGGAGAACTTTTGAGGAACCTGATCTACCGATACAAAAGTTCGAACCACTTCGTACAGAATCGCTCACAGTACAGGAAAAAAGTACTGCTCAGTTGCTATTATTTGAATGGTCACACTTGAGCATTTCATCTCCAGATTCGATTCGAAAGTGAGAACCACCTTTTACAAAACACTAAACAGTGTAGTAAATTACTGCTTAGTAGCTTTCATTTGAATGATTACGGGTCGCCACAGATTTTTACCCACAGATCCACCTTACGCAGCACGAAAACAGCACCACAGGAAAATACTGCTTAGTAGCCGTTTCATTATAGTGGTCACCCTTTTTATTTACAGACTCAAAAATTGTACCTCTAGTACAGCATGGTAAACAGCCCCACAGAAAGAAAGTTTTGCCTGTTCCAGGCTCCGAGTTAGAAAGCACGAACACGAAAATAAAACGAGAGGAAACTGGGGAGAGGAAGGGCCACCGCCGTTTTTTCACAGATCACGCGCTCATATCGATCATTGCGTGCCTTTCACTCACGCGTTATCCGTACTATCTGAGAGCCTGGAACAGGCTACAGAAAATGCGGCCTACCGTACCTCATGTTCTGTTTTCTTTGTCTTTCCTCCACAGCCTTACGTAAATATTCACGGTCAACTTGTCAGACCCCCTTCGCGAGAATCGGACGAATTTTTAAGACCAGAGTCTTTACGATCATCACGTGACGCCCTCACCCCCGAGCCAGAAATGCCTGTACGCCCGAGACAGCCGCGAGGGTCTGAGTTCGACAACAGAGGAGAACCGGAAATAAATTACTTTAGTTATTTGGTCTGAGGAGACCGGAAGCTGTCGATAGAGAGAACAAAGATTTATAGAAGAATGAGCACAACATGCGATATTCTGTCTGGCTCTCCGCTCTAGGGTAAAACGAGAAACAATCTTGTAACCCTGCAAGCTACTTGTTTGTCCAAGCGGCAAGTTTGCTTTGCTAGATTAACTTTAATAGCAGTGGATGCAAGTTATAGTGTGGAATGTTGATCTATATAAGCGATATTCCAGGAGAGCTTTTCATAGAAGAACCACATACTCCGGTCAAGCACTTAAAGGAAATGTCCTTTACAACACAACACAGTCGTAAAAGTCAAGTGGCAATCACATTGGGTAAACTTCTGTTCTCGCACTTACGAACATCTCCGCCAAACTCTTAGACCCCCCCCCCCCCCCCCCCATTCGCCACCGTCCCGCACCCGTTCGGATCATATGATTCAGATGAACGTTACCGCGGTGAATTCATGTGGTCGTTATGGCTTGAGGAGAGGGTCTTCATAAATTAGACAAGACTAGCTCTGTGGGTGGAGGGGACGGTAAGGAACACCCTAGTGATCCCCAGAGAGCTTGCTCGCAGGTTAAGATAACACTTCACTATGGTAGCAGAAGTCAACACCCCTGATGTATGTTTCTCTGGGTTGCTGTAGTTAAAGTTTTATCGTTTTTTAGTTTGTAACCTAAAAATGTAATTATATATTTTTTGATATATACGCTTCGTACGCTTTAAAACAGCAAGGTAAGAATACTTTATAGAAAAAGTCTTCAGCGACATCCCGATACAATTCGAATAAACAACCCTAAGATTGGCAGAAAATGGCCAACTATTTGTATAGTAGTGTAGATTATTGTACAAGGCGTGCAAGCTAGAGGACATGTAGTAGCATGAAGTAGTTAGATTTTACATATTTTATCCTTATTTACCTAGATTACACATTTGAAACATAGCGCACTGCGATTACCAAAAATACAGCAGAATTCTGGGCTTTACAGCTGAACAGTTAGTGATATTTCTTCGTAACTTTTGCAGGTCTTTGTATTTATTTGTTATTTTATTTGTTTTGTTCGTTATCATTGGTTTGGTACAAACCTTTGTTTTTTATTATTATTAACAACCTGCCTCACGAGGTTCTGGGTGACATGTTTTTTAAAATACGTAGTTATTAGGGAGCTTCAGCAAAGGCGTTTTTAAGCCACGCGCATCAACTGCAAGTGAGGCCTTTTCCCTTTTAATATGCGTTGACGCTATCAAATATGTCGTGCTCAGTGTCTTTACTCCTGTAGAGACGATTTGCACGTAGATTTGGGCAAAAGCATTCCCCAACTTGAGAATGCAAGAAGTTCACTTTCCGGTTGATATGAGTCGTTTAAAAACGCCTTTGCTTAGGCTCGCTATTACTTTCTGAAAGGCTTTCAATATCGTAACTGAAATTAATGTTACTTAGATTACGAGCAGTGCCCTATTTTTTTAACGAATTAGGATATTGAGTAACGCCACAGGAAAACAAGGGAAACCTAAGGCAGCCTATAAGTCCGTTCAATTCGAGATCGTACGATCATATGTTTATCTTCATCTGGGTGGTACTCTATCTCTATACTGAATCTATCCTTTCCCTCCCAAGACCTATCAAAATTACATATTCACAATAAAAAGTACAATTCAAAGTTCTAACCCTGGCAGGAAAAGGAAATGCTGCTTTTATCGGTTCCACTGCCCCTGTCTTCTTAAGCAATTGAGGGAAACCGGGACAGAACTAGCCAAACTGGAGAGGTTTTGTGTAAATAACAAAAAAATTCATTCTTGTTAAAACAAAATTGCGTAAATATAATATTTTGTTAAACATGCAAGAATAATAAAAGAGTTAGGTTTTGTTCAGATACCTGTATTGATTTCTATACTCGCAGTAAGATTGATCTTTTACTTGCCTATTTTTAAAAGACTGACACATTCATTCTTGGTTCCTTGGCGCGAACAGTTTGTTTATAAGAAACACCGAAAAATTCTGAAAATGAGTCAGGCTTATATGGTTGACTGAGCTCGAGGCGACCATGGGTTGCCCTCAAAATACAGAGTGAACCACCCCTAACGTCTGCACCACTGTTGCTTTTACCACCGACGTGTGCTGGCTTTCATGACCAGTCTCCTCAACTAACTTTGCTCAAACAACCGCACGTTTTGTTATCGCGGTCGCTTCAAAAGGGGAAACAAACCCGAGGGCGAGGAGTGGCATCAGGGCTGGAAGTTAACTTTTTGGTGCACTTGCTAAGTCTTGCTTGTAAGGGGTAAGATTTTTTTCCACTAACAAACTGGTGAGACCACTAGCAAATTCTTTCCCTTGGAAATGTCAGTGACCACCATATCTGATGAAAAGATTAGAATTGATATTTCGCACAGTCTATTAATGAGCTGAAGAGTTTTAAAAAAAGGTATAATGCAAATAATTTCCCTAATACTGCTGGATAGCGATTTAACGGGCGGATGGTACTATCCAACGTTTGAACATCTGGGGCTGTCGTGAGTAACTCAAGTTTTAGTCTTGACTACAAGCCGAAGTAATGGACTCCTGGCCTAGAGCGCATCCGAGAGAACAGCGGAAATTGAGCCTTATTCATAATGAATGCAAATTTTAAATTACGATATTTTGTCAACAAAAAGTTCTTCGCATTATTTGAGTAGTTTAGGTAGCTTAGCCCAGTACATACAGTGAATATAGAGCGCAGACCATGAGTCAAGCGGTCGCTTACAAGAGGTTAAAAACAATGGACAATTATAAAACCGTCACCCCTATAGTCGCAGTCGCTTACGAGAGGTGATGATTTACGAGAATTTTCAACTATAAAAGCTTTTTGTATCTTAGCCTGCAGAAGGCTAAGGGGGTTCGGCTTAACGCGAAAAAAAAATCTCGTCCCACAGTGAAACTGGAAGCAAAACGTCAGGTTATAGCACAACGGGTTTTTCTATTTATAGGAAAGAAATTATTCAGATAAAGTAAAGTGTTATATTTTTTGGTCTATTATCAATGTTGCGTTCTGATCAAGAGTTGAGCCACTACTAGGCTATAATTATGTTACAGCCCATTGGTAGCGAAAAAAGCCGGCTTTTTGGCGGCAAAAAAAGGATTTAAGTCTAGCTTTAACCAGCTATTAAGTTGTTTATCTCGATATTTTTGACCAACTAGTTGGATTTTACTAATGAATTATTCCCTTTTACTAATGAATTATTCCCTTTTATTATTTAACGCCGTCAGGAGTCGATTACTCGGCTCCTGACGCCGTTTAGACTCCGCTGAAAGTGTACGCTATCTTCAGGATATTGCGATTTCAAGGGAAACCTACCGATCCTTTTGTAAAGAATAAATGTCAAGGCGCGAATACATAATCAAGGTAAAAGAGACAAAACCACTAGCGAACGAATCAACATGAATTGGAATGACATATATAACAAAAATACAAAAAGTAAGTCGAACAGAACTGGGACGAGATATCATATCTCGCGTTTCCCTCAGACAGAAGTTATTTAAAAAAAACTGCAATGACGCTGGCTTGCAATCCAAAAACCAGATGGCAGATGAAAACAATGAAGTATTCTATCATGACACTTTTTCTTCAACCGATCCACTCAATAATTTCGCATTTTATCAGTGCAATTGTTTTCACACCCTAGTCGTTAATTCATAGGTTGTACTCTAACTACAGTCCCAACAAGCAAAAATTTGTCAAAGAAGCTGAGGTCAGTGAAGTGCAAGTAGTTTACGACCATCCCCTCTCTGTCAATTTTCTTTCTTTTCCCCTCTCTTCTGAAAAAAAAAAATAGCCTGATCGCAGCTCAGCATAGAAAATTCAATGTTTCCTATTCAAAAAACAGCGAATGAACAAATCCCGGTTTTATCTCCGTATCACCTGCAGAACCGGAAGGTCCTCTAACCGGAAGAGGGGGCTCTGTCACACCCCTCCACCCACAGTCGTGACGTCAATATGGCTTCTCATCACCTCTTGAATACTGTCTTTTGTGACTGTCGTCGTTTGCCAGGAAACACTAGACACAGTTGAAGCGATGTGAATTGATTATTTGCCGGATTATTTGTTGCTTAAAACATACTCACCTGGAGCCAAGTGTCTGCATTCATTTTATCTCGAAGTGGTGAGTAGAATCAGGGTTAAACAGACGCGCTCGAGACGGCTTATAAATTATTTAACCTTAATATTTTGAGTGTTACTTTGCTCACTTGTCCTGCCGGGTTTCTTCAAGACTCGCCCGAAACCTACCTACAATTTGTTTTTTTCTTACACTGCTTGACTTGTTTTCCACAATATTAAGAACACGACTTTGAGGAGGAAGGTCACAAGTTTTTACTTTTCGTCTCGTTAAAGCGCTGCCAGCTGTAAACAGCGTCTGCTTAATTGATTGCATGAAAATTTTATTTCGTGCGCACTGATTCTTAAGTAAGCTATTTACACCTGGTGATTCAACTTTTTGTTGTTCTTTCGAGACTTTTTAAGCTAAGAACAATCGATGGTATGTTTCCTTTGCTGAAATGATATCTCAATACATTTACACTAGGTTCTGTCTATCATCACAGACGAAATCGATTTGATCGTGAATTGGAATGGCTTCTGCACGGTGGACCTTCGTTGTTTGCCTGTTATTCTCGACAACTGTGTCGAAAGTGGATTCTCGTAAGTCCTTATATCCATAAAGGGGTAAAACTCTTGGAAAATTTTTGGAAATAAATAATGTAGAAAACTGAAAGGTGCTATCTGCACGTACACAAAAAATTAATAATTCTTCGCAGGCGTGGTACTGTCATTCCAAAACTAATTATTTAAGCTTTTGATAAGCTGTCAGAAATATTTGAACTGCTTCATGGAAGAATACATTCGGTGAATGGTTGCTGTAAGTGCTGATACACTTTAACGTTTTCCGTGGTTTTGTTTTCAAGATTGCAGTTTATATGTTACAGGTCAAATTTGATTTCAGGTTAAATTGTTGGTAGGTTGATTCTCAATTTCCTTTGTCTCTTAAGGCTAGGAGACAAAGGAATTGAGAAGTCCTGTAACATATGTTACATGTACATGTTCGGTGTTTATTCAGGCTCAAACAAAATCTAAGGGTCTCTTCACATGAGCCCAGTGGTGCGGGCTGGCCCAGTTACCGGGACCAATTTCACCTTGGGTTCATGTGGGTGAATCTTTGTTTACACTTTTTGCCTCATTAACATGTGCTTATCACTATCTGATGATGCTAATAAAATAAAACTTAACTTTGAATATTGAAAGGGCATTAACAGGTTCAGTTATCTCTAAAAATTTGAGCCCAATACAGCCAATTGGTTTCGGATAAATTCTCTTCAAAAACTCCATGTTTTACAGAGAATGTATGGTTCATTAACTAACTTTTTTGCCACCCAGCAATTTCACAGTTTTTGATGGCTGGTATTTCCTTCAATATTGCCTGCAAAGAGCTGAAAACTGCACAAATTGCTCAACTTAATTAGCTCTTTCAACTTTTGCATTTAGTTCATGTATATACAGCCACGGCTTCTATGAAAGAAGTCATATGCTAATGAGAGAAAATGTAAACAAAGACGTCTGCGAAGATTTGCCTATAAGAAATTTCAGCTGGGGAAAAAAAAGCAGAAGATCTCATGGACAACTTCTGGTATGAAATTCGAGAAACAAAGTAAACGTGGCGAAAACAAAAATTAACACTTTGCACCTATCTTAGTGCTAGTTTTGGCGATTCTAGAAGCTGTATCAAAATAAATGCTTATGATGTGGAAAATACAGCAGGCCATGCAAGATGACTATAATGCCCTCCAGGCCACCAGATTTCATCCCTTTTTCATCCTGGTAACCATAAGACTAAAGTGTTCTTATGGCAAAATTTCCAACCTGCTTATCGAGATCCCTGTTGGAAAAACCAAGACCTTGGGAACTGAGCCAGCCTTCATTTTACTTTAGGATTTAGCGATAAGGCGAGATCTCATGTGAAGAGGCCCAAAATCTATATCTGATCACCACAACAAATTAAATTGGCAGGAATTTCAGGTTAACTAATATATTGTAAATGAAATAATTATTATGAAATAATTAATTATTAGGTAATAATTGCGGTTTCTCATGGTCACAGCCCATAATTGGTTGATGGGAGGCAAACAGAAGCCTGGATTTTCAGGTGTTGTTGTTTAGTTCAGTTAGGTTATGTTGCAAAAGTCAAAATTTATCAAACAAAAATACAAGAATACTGGCAAGGGAAAAATTAAAGGGGCTGTGTCACGGCAGTCCAGTTCATTTTGTTTAATTTTGCCAATTACTCGCCCTCAATCGCTATGGAACTTTAAGTAAGCAAAGAAATTACATGTAAAAGACAAAATCAGAGATTAGAGACAAACAAATATGTCTCCTGCGCATTATTTATGAAGTTGCAAACAGCTGAGATCAACTTTGAAAAACTGTTAGGCTGAACAGTTTTCAAACAGCCCAATTTCAATCCGTTTCGATCTTCTTCAGTTTTGCCCATTCGTGGCAGCTGTTGTATCTGTTGTGTTATTTTAACCTTCCTTTAATGTTTTAAACGGTTATTTTTACGTTTCTCTTAATTTAACGGGCATTTTGAAATTGCCTAATTTAGCTGAATTTTGTGACACAGCTCCTTTAAGTAGAACTGATATGCAGAGTGAAATGTTCACTTCCGAGTCCAGTGACTTGACCTTTAAACAGTGACATAAGACAAGATAAAATGGTGACAAAACGGCGACATAAAAATGTGTTAAATACCAATGTTCAGGGACGTGACCTTCTCCTCAAAATACGAAATGACTATATTTAAAATTCAGGTTGGATAACAGGAAAGTTGTTTAGAGTATTGTAAATGACCAGTAGCTTACAGTGGATCTTTAAATCCCATGGGTTCCACATCTTCCACAAGCCTTTTAACTTGCTGTGAAATCAATTGACACATGTAACGGATTGATTAGAGAAATTAAAGAAGTGCAGGGTCATTTACCACAGCCAATGTCAACAATGTCTGGACAACTACATCAATCCCTTTTTACCAGCATCAAAGAAAACCAATTCCGTGAAACTTCTGCTGTTTTCAAGCACTGCTGTGCAGTGGGTCACAACATCAACCCACACAATGTTAAAGTACTATAGCTGACAAAAATAACACAATCAAGTGCTGCATCAAGGAGGCCTATTGCTATTATCAGGGATTCAGATATTTCGCGGAAAAAAAGGCAAAATTTCGCGGGATTTTCTGGGGCAAATTCGCGGAAAAATCGGCCGATTTTGCGGGATTTTCGTGGGAAAAAAGTCAAAATTCGCGGAACAATCGGCCGATTTCGGGCGATTTTCGCGGGAGAAAAGTCAAAATTCACAGAAAAGTCGGCCCATTTCGCTGGATTTTGGCGGAAAAAAGTCAATTTTCGAAGGATTTTCAGGGGCAAATTCTTAGGAAAATCGGCCGATTTCACGGGAAATTTCGGGGGGAAACTTCGCCAAGAAACAATCAGTAAAAAACAGCCGATTTCGCTGGGTTTTTTTTTTGGCAAATTTCGCTAAAATCGATCAATTTTGCGTCGATATGACCAGCGTTGGTGAACGTTTTTTTAACAGGGATAATCATTTGCTCTTTCATCAACAGTTCACTCGAGACGAGAAATGAGCGAAGGTTAAAGCTATTAACATTATGGTTAGTGCCCAGTTTTTCGCAACGTTCATCTAAAAACGCCTGGTAGTTTGGGGACGTTGTTTACTCGTTGCAGTGACGAAGTTTCAAGCTAAATTTGGACGTTTGGGGTGAATAAAACCGGTCTAATAGCCAAGATAAGTATTAAATATGTTTTGCCGACATGTATTTGGAAATATTTCTGGCGGATTTCGTGGTATTTCGCGTTTTTTGGGGAATTTCGCGGGATTTCGCGGAAATACCTGAATTTCGCGGGTCCGTGACCGCGCGAAATATCAGAAGCCCTGTATTATAAACAAAGAAAAGCCTCTCTGAATAGGGACAAGGGACTGCACCTCCCAGCCATTAACAATCCTCTCATTGCACATTCGTAACAACTTTTCTGTGATGCAACCTGAGACTTGACATCGCTAAAGAGGTTCAAGCAATTCAGACAAAATATTTGTTTTTTGTCTCAAATTTTGGTCTGGGTCTTTGAATATTATCTACTGTAAATTCTCTATTTATTATTTTTTTCAAGCACTTTTGAGTGGGGGGAGGGGGGGGCTTGATAGAGAGAAGGGGGGCTTTTTAATTTAGTGAAATGCATCAACGGGAGCAAGGTTTCTCTGGGACAGACTTGTGGTTCCCAGGCATTATACTGCTTTTTGTAACAATAAGAAAATGGTAACAATTCTCCACAGAGAACTAGAGAGTAAAGTTTGAAAAAGTTAAGCCCATGAAGTTGGAGGTCATGCTGCCGAAGGCCAAAAACAATATGAATTTCCAGCCGCAATAAACCAATTGTTTGTGAAAAATAAGGATGGAGTGGGGAGGGGGGGTTATTAACTTTCCTCCTTTGAAAAGGGGGGCCTTTTTAGAGAGGGGGGATAAAGAGAGGATTTACGGTATACTGAAAATAAATGTGGTTACAGTTGAACCTCTATTAACCCTTTAAGTCCCGAGAGTGATGAAAATCAATTTTCTCCAAGTATGATATCAATACATAATCAAGAGAAAATGTTGTGAGAATATATAAAGTAATCCCTTCATGGAAAACGTTTTGATCTTCAAACAAATTCTTGCATTTAATTCATTAAGGAAATGTATGGAGATCAGATCTGGATATAGGGGCTTAAAGAGTTAAGCGACATCCCCCGGGGTAATGGCAAGTGGCCACTTAATTGAGGTTGGCCACTGAATATACAGTAGGTAATTTTGTCTGGAATTAACATATTAACCTTTAACAGTAACTTCACTTTTATCTGAAACAAACACCTTTAGGGGCTTCTGACAACTTTCGCTCTAGAGACAGCTCTAATACTGAACAAAACTACCAGAGTATCGTAACAAACAAGTAAATCCTCCATAAAATGTTGGGGTGAGGTTCTCCCCACTTTGCGCAAATAATATACTACTATGTACAGAAAATTTGTTATACTATGGAATAAACTTTATGATACGACTAACATGGCATTGTAAATGAAACGTTGCATTATGGGTCCATAATCAGTTCTCACCTTGTTGACCTCTGACAGGGTGTATTAATTTTTCCTCAGCATACGAAGCCAAACTACACTGTAAGTGTATCAAACATTGTGTGGCTACTTAATAGAATTGAGAAATTCGATTATAGGAGAACTCTCGTTGGGAAGGCCAATTAAAGGTGCAGGCCACGGCTGCTTGATAGGGGTGGTCACTTAATGGAGGTTTAAAGTACAATTCAATTTCACAATTATTATGTTTTGGACTTACTGGAGGTTCAACTGTTATTAATTATTGATCGCACTTCCTTTTACCACATTTTTTTTTAGAAGTGGGTTCTTCACCTGTTTTTCAACAAAAACCAAGAAATGTTACAGAAAAATTGTACGAAACAGTGTATTTCCCTTGCCAAGCAATTGGATTTCCAAAACCAACAATAAAATGGGTAAAGTATTCATCTGGTAACCAAGAGACTGCGATCAAGACCAGAAGGAGAGTTGTGATAGGCCGGAATGGGTATCTTTACATCCTGGGTGTGGTGTGGTCTGATTCAGGACGATATGCCTGTATAGCTGAGAATACACATGGCAGAATTATAGCTTATGCACATCTCAATGTAGTAACAGGTAAGATTTAACTTTATCAATAATGAAAATTATTCATCTGATAGGTATATGTATATGTATTTCTCAAACTTAAATAACTGCACCCCCTCCCCGTCCCCCGTTTTAAAATGACAAAAAGAATTAGAACAAACAAAAAATGGTAGCATAAGGCACAAATAAATTCTAAACTAGAAATATGTGAATTGCAGAGCCTTGTAAAGCAGAGGCAAAGGGCCAGAAGTAGAAAGAAACGGAAACAAGCTATCTCCCTTCTTTACGTTAATAGCTCCTTTTTTTTCTTATTAAAAAACAAAACCAAACAATACCGGGGAAAAAAGAAGAAAAAAGAGAAAAAAATAGTGACTTTAACGAGGATTCAAACCCTGCTCCTTCTGCTCAGCGCAATTTATCCTTACCACTAAGTACTATACTCTACTGATCATGAGGAGGTTACACAACTAGTGGGGAAAGTATTTAATTTATTTCCTTTTCCATAGAACTGCCACTGGCATAAAGCACCATTTAAAGCTGATCGATCCATATTAAACATGAATTCAAAGGTATATAATTTCAGGAAAATAACTGGGCTATTGACGGTAAAAAATGAATTTTAACACATTCATCATATTGAAAGAACATATATGCCCAACAAAGGCGATAGAACGTTCTGCAAAGTGGGATGCAAAACACTATTTTTATACCTCTATTTCCACTGTTATTTTGAAACTAATGGTCCAAATCACATCTATTTTCTGTTAAAGGTACTTCTAATTTGGAAATTTATTGCTAAAAGCGTTTCTTAAACAGCCACTAAAACAACCAGGCCAGGTTTTTGGCGGTTTTTTTAATAGTCAGAATGTTTCCTAGGAACACAAAATGTGCCGTGACTTAACAATAGTGACGTCAGGGCGGACACCATTGTAATATATACATAGAAATATATATGGGCAGGCCGACTTAATCACACCCCATATTTAGTGGACAGAAGCCTCAGTGAGTGCCAGATTCATCCCAAATTTTCTATGAAACAAACCTAAATTAATTTATCAGATTCACCATTTTCATTAATTTGGCCACTTTACAAGGAGCACCTCTTGTAATCTCATTTAAAATTTTTCACCAACCCTCCCTCTATCGTTTGCCAGGTTTTCACTATTGTTGTCATTTTCGCCATTTTTATCAAAATCACCACTCTCCAAGGGTACGCTATCCACTTTGCCAAACCCATAGCAAATTTTTGCCAGATTCACCATTTTCACCAGATTCTACATTTTTGTCACATTTGCCATTTTTGTCAACTTCACTACTTTACAAGGAACCCCTCTTGTAATCTTATTTAAATTTTAATTGCGTCCATTTCTGGACATAAGTGAAATGTACAGAAAAAGTTGGGTACCTAGTATGTCCAGTGGCTTCCACTGGAGGCTCATGGCCAGTCAGTCCCTAGCCCAATATAATCAGTACCACAGTATTCCCATCACTTGGAATACTAACCCATCCATTGGTCCCCACTCACACTGACAGGCAATGGAAATACAGTTAGGGGAGGCTAGGGGGAGAGAAACAACTGTATCAGAACAGTGAAATATGGCACTTAATTAGCACCACAGCCCTTTATTGCTACATGTACAACAGGGTTTGTACAGGTCATGGAAAACCTGAAAAGTCATGAAATGTAAGAATTACATTTTCCAGGCCTTGATAGTCATGAAATTTAATTGTTGGTCTTGGAAAGTCATGGACAATGAAAGTTATGTCTGGTAGATTAGTTGCTGTGGATTTAGCAAAACAATTTCAATGTAAAATAGAGACAAGAAATTAAACAATGTGAATTACAGCTTACATTTTGGTGGACACCAGAGTTCATGTCTGTTGAACTGAGTAACGCCAAAAAATAGCCTAGAACAAAAAAAAGTTTTGAAAATTCTGGAAAGTGACAGCAATTAAGACCTACAGAAGGTCATAGAAAACGTCGTGGAATTTGAAGAGCTTAAAAGAGTATGTACATGTATGAGCCCTGTACAACATGACTGCATTTGAGACTGCAAATACGACTTCTCACCACTGCAACAACCACTAAAGACTTTTTGACTCACACAGGAAAACTTCCCTTAAGAACTTGCCTGAAATGAGTGAACAACAACCCAATCTAAACATCTTTCTAAGTAGAAAAGTCTCAGTTCTCTCTAAAATTAAGAATCTTGGGATTGGCACTTATAACTGTCCATCCTAATGAGATGTTAAAACTTCCATAGATGTTGCAGTAGTTTTATTACTAGTCATGTGTATTATTGTTCTCTCTTGTTCTAGAAAGTGCACCCTCATGGCATGTAAAACCACACAATGTAACATTATACAAAGGACAAACATACTACACGCTGCCTTGCAAAACATATGGCTACCCTGAACCATCTTATACTTGGCTGAAAGATAACTACCCCATCAGGCCATGGGATGTTGACCTAGCACCAAGTGGAAAGGAACTGATATTTCTGGTTGCTAGAACATGGGACAGTGGAAAATACACTTGTACAGCATCCAATATAAAAGGCTCAATTTCTGAGTCAGTTTATGTCAGTGTAGTTCCAGGTATGTCATTAAGTAATGATCCAGGTAAGACAAGAAGCAGTTTATTTTGTTATGGCACAATACACGTTCCTCAAATAGAAATGTTTTCATGTTCACACAGAGAATGCATTAACCTACAAAAATGCAGTTTACGAAATAAGATGTATTAAAACTCCATTTTTAAAGGGTGCTTTTTGTGCGTTAAGAGATTTCAACCAATCACAAGAGTTGCAAACAACAGCCAAGAAAAGTTTACAATGATTAATTTATTTACATGTTCCACACATAGGATTTCTGTGTTAATTAGACTCGGTCAGACAAGATTTTGTTATAAGGAATTTGTTTAGAAAACAAAAGATTAATATACATGTTGCTTCGCGAAGATTTTTTTATAATTTGGTGTTTGAACCAATCAGAAGTGTAGTAGAGAAAATAGCACATTTTTTTTAAAGTAAGCACCTTTTTGCATTCCGACGTAGTCATCGTGGTTGGTTCTTTCCTTCTTATCGGGACCTTTACTTAACTTTTACACTCCAGTTTGATTCATTATCAACCATCAGGATGTCAAACCCCTACCCTCCGAATAAAGGGACCTTTACACCTCTCAAAATCAGGAGTATGTTGCCGGTACCAACTTATACACCTGACTCAAAATCTCCCATTTTCTTGCTTTCTGCACTCTTGCAAAGTGATCTCTCTGGGTATATAAAACAAGTGGCAAGGAGGCTTAAGAGCTAAAAAGGAAATGTTACAAATTTGGAGATTTTTGTTGAATTTTGTCTTTGACCACCCCCAAATTGATTTCAGGCACATTTTAGGGGAAAGGGCTTAATGGACAAGGGAGGAGGGGGGCTTATGGAAGAGGTGGTACTTATTTAATTTAGCAAAGATGATGGCCTGTATCAATTCTCCATAAAGAACTTGAACACAAAATGAAAAAGCTTAGGCACATGAAGTTTAGAGGTCTTGCAGCCAAAGATCAAAAGAAATCCCAACTTCCAGCACTTGAATAGACAGTCAGATTGGTCCACATGAAGTGTTACATGAATAATGAAATACAGTCTTTCATTTTCTTTCATTTAAGGGTAAGGGGGTGGGGGTTGGGGTTAATGACTTTCTTCCCTGAAAAGGAGGGGTCTATTAGAAAGGGGAGGCTTGTTCGAGACGGGGGACTTTAGAGAGGATTGTATTACTTTTACTTCTATTTTATTGCTGATCATTACTTTGAATTCTAATAGATCCCTCAATCATCATTCAACCAGAGAATGTGTCTGCATACCATGGAGAAGCCATTACTTTATCTTGTGGTGTGGTCAGCAGCAATGAACAGTTGAGTGTTTCATGGACAAGGTATGGCAAAAATGTTTCAGACCGTGACAAACTCATTTCCTTTACACAACAGACCTGGAATAATGAACGGATTTATTCCCTGAAAATAAGCAAAGTAAGAAAGCGACATCTTGGAAAATACCACTGTATAGTGACCAATTCCAAAGGAACTGTAATAAGCAACAAAGCTTTTATTTCATATACAAGTAAGTAAAGCTCTTTTTAATTAATTTTTAAAGTGAAATAATACAACAACTTTAAAACAAAGCTACATTGCACACATAAACAGAGGACAGAAGAAAAGACTATACATAGTCTATACTTACAGTAATGAAAAGGAATAAAATACTCTGCTGAATGTGGCAGCTTATGCTCAGAATTAATTTCCACTGAAAGAAAAGAAAACATTTACCTTGATAAGGTCTACGATTTTCACCCTTTTTGCTCTTCATTAAAGAGAACTAGCATCGAAACGGTTTGGGGGTCCAACATTTTCCATCAGCTGTAGTATTTTAAGATTTGTAAAAGCTTTGAGGGGAATTGTAATCCTTAAATTATGCAAAGTGGATCGGTTAAGGTTCTTTGAACCATGTTTATTGCACACTATACCGAATAGCTTTTGCGTTGGCATGGAAACCATAGCGGATTGGGATTCTCTTCACACATAAGAACGGTGATTTCAGTGTGACTTTTGTAATGGGGTAAAGCTGCGCCACACCGATCTCGAAAGTAGAGCGTCAAAATTACATGTTCTAACGAATCTAGAGATCCGCAGTCTTTTTAACTCTTTTATAGTTTTCAGCATAAACTTGATACAGCTAATAAAGTTCTCAGGGGAAAAAAAACTAGTAAGATGTTGGAACCATATTATAATTTACCTCAACGTGTTTCTACCTCTTCTTGTGCCAAAAGAGAGAAAGTACAAGACTACTAAACTTCATGCACAGTGTATGTCTATTGCACTAGTATGGACAATGGTGAATCTTGACAAAGTGACAGTTTAATAGCTATAGGCCGGGGGAAAAGACGGTACAAAAATTAAGGGAAACCATTTCCGCGACTTTGCAATGACGCTTAATAGAGGTTGAAAGGTTTGCTTAACTGTACTATGATATTATTATCATTATTATTATCAGTAATCATTATCATTATCATCATTATTATTATTTTACACTCAACTGTATTATTATTATTATTATTATTATTATTATTATTGCTTGTAGACTCAGTTGTACCATTACAAATTGAAGTACCAAAGTCAGAGGTCATTACAACAGAAGGTGCCGATATTGAGTTAATGTGTGTTTTTGTTGGAAGTCCATCTCCACAAATAACATGGTACACAGATGGACAGAAACTCGCCAACAATGACTCTCAGGTCACGATTACTCTGAACAATAGATGTGAAGCCTTTTTAAAACTTAAAAGCGTTACACTACTTGATGCCGGCAAATATGGATGCGAGGGGGGCAATCTTGCAGGAAATGTGAGAGGAAACATCACACTGTTTGTGAAAGGTGAGTATTATTCTTTGCTTTATGTTGATTGTGTAATTTTCGCAAAATAATTTAAACTAATGTTAGAGGCAGCATGATCGAACAGTCCGTGCTTTTCTGGGAATCTGCCCACCTACCCCTCCCCAAAGCCAACATTTTACCCTAAGTGAGAAGTAAGTGTTAATCTTGGCTTAGGGGAGGGGTAGGTGGGCAGTTTCCCAGAAACGTATAAAGATCCGTCCTCGGTGACGCTTGTACATGTAAATAGGGACCTTACGAAACCACGACGGCGACGGCGACGGCGACGGCGACGGCAACGGGAACGTCAAAAAACAATAGGTTTAATGAGCAAAACAACAACTCTGCACGTGCATCACGCTTTTTTGTACATTTCTTTGCCTTCACTGCACAACTATGACGTGAAATGACCAAATTTTACCACTACTATTACTCCTTGGGAACGGGAACGGCAAGGCGATAAATTCTACCATCTTTGTCCGAACTTGAGCGCGTTGCCTTCTCTTCAGCTCCAGCCAAAATCCCCTTCTTTTAAGTAACATGGCGAATTGGTATAATCGCGAAACAGTTTAAAATGATGCGAAGTCTGTTTTTCAGCGACGTTTTCATGGACGTCGCCGTTGTCGGATCGTAAGGTCCCTAATAACCAACTGAATTGTCTTCAGGCAGTTCAAGGGTTTTTTCAACTCTGTTTCATTATGCAGATATCTATCGATATTTATTTTTAATTGTAGTGACGCTCAACACCAAAAACGAGTCTGGGTTAGTTCACATTTTAGATGGCAAAATTTTAAAGTGATTACTGAGATTAATACGAATGTAGCATTTTATATGAAACATCCTTTCTTTTGGGTTTTATATTCGCCTGGAGTAAGGGGACGTGCAGCGAAACAAAACTGGAGATGCCTGAATATTACTGCTAGAAATCAGCGTTATAATTTAACGAAAGGTCTGATTATAGATCTTCAAGGATTAGTTGTTGCCGTCTCTGAGAAGTGACAACCTAAATTTGGTTGAAAAGTGAATCACTAAGAAGTAATTACTGTAAAGTTTAGGTTAGTCTTATTTGCAGTTCAGTCTTTAAAGAGTTGACACATCTGTCCTTTGTCTGATATCTTGTAGGAGAAAATGTCAAAGCAGTAAATCCCTTTCAAGAAGCCAAAAGAGATTCAATTGTGAAATTACGATGTATTATCATCACACCAGTGCTTCCAGACGTAGCTTGGTACAAAGATGGTGAACAATTGGATAGTGCAAAAACCACTTTAGAGCAACAGTCAAACGGAATATACAACGCTGAACTTGAAATCATATCTGCTCAATACAGTGATACTGGATTTTACACGTGTGTGGTACAGAACCTGTTTGGAATAAACTCTGGAAATGTAACTCTGAAAGTCAAAGGTAATGCTAAAGATTTTTCGTTACCCTTTCTTAAGTTAATATCATCGAGGAGGGGTTACACACTCGTATTGTGTTTATTGGACAACCTACATATACAGATATACTGCTTGTTCACACATACATCGCAGGAAAAGTAGGCTGAGAGCAACAGTCGACATTTAACGACACCGCCAATGGTTTTATTCCGTGAAATGACGTCTGAACAGAAATTCCATACTGATGAAGCCTCACTATCCAGATGTGGATACTGCTTCTGATTGGTCGTGCCGCGTGGGAATTTGCTTCAACCAATCAGAAGCGCTACCCAAATCTGGGTAGTGACGCGTCATCAGTGTGGAATTACCACGCTCGTTCCTGTCGTTATTTCGCGGGGAAACCAGTGGTGGCGTCGTGAAATGGCGGCTGTTCTCTTAGGCTACATGAACTAAAAGAGAATAGAAATTCATTTTAATACATTTACCATTACTATACAGGAAGTCCTGAAGCTCCTACTAATGTTACAGTCAAGCTCCAATCATTACAAACTATTCAAGCTTCCTGGGTACCAGGCTATGATGGCGGAGCTCATACTATATTCACGGTGCAATTTAAACGTAGCAATTCAAATTCATGGACTTCAACAGATGCAGTAAACAGCAATGTTACAAGCACTGTATTGAGTAACAGCGAAGGCTGGGACGGGCTGTATGTCTTCAGAGTGACAGCTGTCAATCAGTTTGGCTCTACTGAATCCAGTGAAGTGTCAGTTGTTCTAAGAGGTAGGTTTGGCAGGTACAAGACGCAGGTCATAGGTCACCAGTGAATGTCAAAATATTTTTGCATCCTACTGTGTTGTCACATTTGATTGGCTAAAAGGGTAGTTATACAAATGCCCTGTATTGGTTGTGGATATGTTATTTAGCGGCGGCTTTATGGTATGAGATACAGCCGGCAATAATTTGTTAGGGTACGAAGAGAAGTAAGACTTAAAGGAAAACTAGACCATTTTATCGCACTAGATAAACTTATCTTATGCTGACCAAGTGATTTATCCCCCTCTTTGTCAGGAAAAGCCGATAACCCTCAACAGCGAACAGACCAAGCGTCATCAACGAGTGCAATAGTAGGCGGGGTCATTGGAGGATTACTGCTTATTGTACTCATCATTGTTGTAGTGCTGTTTTTGCGTCGTATGAAGAAAAAGAGAAAAACTCCTTCCAGACCTTCCCCTGCAGTTATGTACACAGTCGTGGTAAGATAATTTGTTGTAAAGGGTTTTTTTGTCGTTTGTCTCACGATAGGAGCCATAGTTGCCTAGGGGGTAGAACGCTGGAATCAGTCATGTCCAATACTCTCAACTAGATTCCAGTGGACAAAAGCTGGAGTCCAGTGGAGTCTAGTCGGGAAATGAAACCGGAAGTACAGTCGAGTCCACTTGAGTTACCGGAAATCCGATCATAAGATGAAACCGGAAGTGTAAACAGTACTTTGAGGAGAGTTAAAAAGTCGTCCGATGGAGTTCATCGGATCTATTAGAAACACATCGATTCCGATGGAATCTCCCGAAGTCTAGTCGTGCCATGAGCCAAAACAAGCCCTGGGTTCAATCCCCGCCCTAACCGCCAGCTGGATTTGTTCTCGGTAGTCCTTAGTTTAACCCTTCGGTCACCCTTGTGGGCCGCAATGAAAACTATTGAATTTCCAGTAATTGCTTTACCCCTATAAAGTCAGTTTTGTTGTTGTTGTCGCTGCTGTTGTTTTATTGATTGCGAAGTATACCGTGGCTGCTAGTGATTGTTGTACTGATCACCAACCTCACTAATGGTTGGTGGGTTTCGATCGTAGCGTTGTTGGCATTAAGGCTGGTTTTTCACTAGCGACGGAGTCGGAGTCGGAGTCGGAGTTGGAGTCCGGTGTAATCAATTGCGTAGGACTTAACGATCTTGTGAAAACTCTCTTTTGATTCCGCTAACCACTCCGTCGTTTTCGATCAAGTGAAAACTAAGTCGTCGGAGTCGCAAGCAGAAGCGGAAGAACTAAACCAATCACAAAGTGTGGGAACGTGCTTTATGATTGGTTTATCCTTCCGCTTCTGCTTCTTACTCCGACAATATGGTTTTCAATAGATCGTAAACGACGGAGTCGTAAGTGGAGTCGCAAGAAAATGGAAACGTTGTGATTCTTTCGACTCCGATTCCATTGCGCTTATGACTCTGCTTACGACTCCGATTTTTGATTTTCACTAAGTGGAGTGGTAAGCGCTCTTACCACTCCGCTTACGACTCCTACTCCGTCGCTAGTGAAAACCAGCCTTTATTGGAGGAAAAAACCGTTCCCTATTTATAAGTGATCAACCCCAGGATCGGTTATGAAGACGTGCAAGTTTTTGTTTTGTTTTGTTTTGTTTTGTTTTGTTATTTTTTGGTGGGGACGGGGGGGAGTTAACATTTTTCTCAATAAAACTTCAAATTTTCGCTCAATATGGATTTTCGGCCACTTTTGTGACTGAAAAAGATTTTGCATTTAGAAACAAATTACGCACTACTGTTTTATTCAGGCATAGGAATCGCTCCCACATCTATTAGGCTGATTTAGCAACAGAACGGGAACGTCAGTTGACGACTGCGCGTGCAAATCAAACAACTGGCTTGACCAATGGCAGAGATGCAAATTGCGCACCGGAAGTCGAATTTAGTCCTTTCAGCGCGCTTTCCTGCAGTCAAACGACGTTCCCGTTCTGTTACTAAATCAGCCTTATAAATTATCTGGAACGGTTTCTATGACAAATTTCTTAGAAACAGATACCACAAAAACACTAAAAAACCGCTGGCTGCTCCATGAACTCTGATGGCCACAAGAAAGGCGTAAACGACCATTTAATATGTTACCTTCTTGTTAACTGCATGATATTTTATATGTTGCGGCTCAATTTTCTTCGTGGTTTAAATTTTATTTCTCAACTTCAACTTCTATTTCATACATTACCATTTCCAAAAACAAAGGGATGTAAAATTTAAACCAATAAATAAAACTGAACCACAACAGTGGCGTTTAAAATTGCTTCTTTTAGAATTCTGAAAATAACAAACGCAATGGCATGTATGATGAAGCCACAGGGATACCACGGGGCAGACAGGACACCTACTCTTACGTCTCCATAAGGCCTGATGCGACTTCAGCTATGGCGATGGGGGTCGGGGGCGAGTACGCTTCCATCCCGCGACCAAAACAGTGGGAAGTTCCGAAGAGAAATGTCCGCCTGGATAAGGCTTTGGGATCCGGTCACTTTGGTAAAGTTATGAAGGGGTTTCTAAAGACCAGACAAGGCACCCAAATTGTTGCTGTCAAGATGCTAAAAGGTTCGTAGCCTAACTACAGTACACTCTTTTTTATAAGAACCTTTTTAATAAGAGCGTTAGTTTGTAGTTGTATATATTGATTGTCTGTCGTAAATTTCTTTGCTTTCTCTAACTGTGTTACCCATACAATTTTAACTGTCTCCTCTACATCAGAAAACGCAGATCAGCAGCAAAAAAAGGAGTTTCTAGATGAGTTGGAGCTTATGAAGACTATGGCACCTCACCCCAATATAGTAGGACTGGTTGGGTGCTGCACAAAATCAGGTAATCAAAGAATCAGATTCAGAATCAAAATACAGATTTAAAGTGACATCCACTTTGAGTAGTCAGCTTACATTTGAGACCTTAAGGAAATGGAAGATGATGCAGGGCTAGCTCAACAGAGCGCTGGTCACCACACTGTCAGGTCGCACGCTCGATTGCCGTTAGAAGGTAGTATGGAGCTTTAGTAACGAAAACGCCGATTGGAGCCAAACATCAATATTACTTCGTCTTTTTTTTACTTTAAAATTTTTTTATTCCGACTCAAAAGCCAAATATAGGTGAATTTCCCTGGAAACGAATTGTTGGGGAACGCACTCTAGTTGAGAAGGGGAAAACATCGTCGTCATATGTTTATATCCTCCCTGGAACGTCGCGTAAGGGAACTACGTTCTTGTTTTGCTTTATTTATTTACCTATATTTATACAGGATTTGCGCCTTCAGCAAGGCTGATATCAATAGGGGTCCTGATAAATGATTAAGTACATCGGAATACATGGGAATACAACCAAACATGAAATGGCAAAACGAACTATACAGTAAAATATTTACAGAATAACAGTCCTTGTTAAACCTATTACTTTTTTGGCGTTCTCGTTGCCGTCGACGTCGTCTTTGCTGAAGCTTTCGTACTGTCTTTGCCCTGCAAACGGCTTGACCTTGGCGTGGCTTTATGACGACTTGGAAATGACCGTCCTGTCTCCATGAATACGTTAAAAAGTATCCGAAGTTCTACTTCTTCCTGAACACATCCACGCACCTTTTCTCATTCACAGATTGCAAAGTCTCAACCTCACTGTTCAGCAGTACTAGAATTTATTCCAAAGTTATCCTAATAATGGGTAGAAGTTTGTATTGCTGAAAACTTTGCAATACTTTAAATTGTGTGAATAAAACCGAGAGTAATGTTTCGAAAAATCGCGGGCTTGTTTGGGCGCACACGCTTGGGTTCAAAGTTCGCGTGTGACGAAAATTAAAACGTTTATGACGTCAAGTTTTCGAAGCTTCAGTTCAAACATTTAAGTGAGCGTCGTAGCAGCTCTTGTCGTAGTATCACCACAGGTGGCCCAAGCGTAATATGGACCTGTGGTGGCGTAATATGAGAGTTTGTATGGGAAAAATAGAGTTTCAAACTTAGATGAAATAAATGAAGTAAAAGCGATAAAAGTTATCAATAAAGTGTAAATATTGTTACCCGGAGTCGTTGTCTTTGTTTTTACGAAGTTTCAGCGCGATTTGAGTACTTTTACATCATCTGACCTGACAGTGTAATATTATTACACTATCAGGTCAGATGATGTAAAAGTACTCGACTAAGTGCGACTACGAAATTTAAGTGTCGCAAACCATCAGATCGCGAAATTAACGTGTCGCGAAAATTTCATGCAATAAGGTACTTGTTTTATTTTCAACAGCTCAGCCTTTCATCATCGTTGAGTTCTGCTCCATGGGTAACTTGAGAGATTTTCTCCGTTCCAGTCATGGTAAAGTTGTGTACGCAAACATGGCGGGTAACAGTTTAACGCTAACGTGCCGTGATCTGTTGTCATTTGCCTGGCAGTGTGCGCGTGGAATGGGCTACCTTGCTAGTCAAAAGGTGAGTACTTCAACAGTCCTTGCTCGGAAATGATTGTCAAATGCAAAAACTCACAAACATTAAAGTTGCTAGATGAGGTTTCGCGCGATATCGACTATTGTTTAAAACCGAATCATTGAATAATGCAATTCTAGTGCTCAGATTGGCTTAGCCATCATGGTATATGAGCCATTATACCATGCTCTCCAAATATGGTAACTGTACGTGTCTACTCAAAATTAAAAACAAGCTGAAAATCGTTTGTTTTTAAAAATAAAATCCGGAAGAATTCTCGTTATTTTGTGGGCGTTTTTAATAAAACAATATTATTCCAGTCGCGCTTGTTGGGATGGTAGATACCCAACTCATATCCAACGCGCCCTCGAGGAATAACTGTTAATTTGCCTGTTCCAAGGGTTCAGATTGTATGGACGGCGTAGAGAAATGTTAGCAGGCAAACAGCTGAAAACTCCCTCTCTTTCTCGTTATTGTTTTCCCGCTCTCAGACTTCGCGCCGGCACCCCACTATGTGAACGCTTGGAAACGGCTAATCCAAAATTTGTTACGGCTGATAATTCTAGAGATCCCGAAAAACTGATTGTGTTTAATGATACTTTGCTTTTGTGGTGTGCTTTTTTTTTTATTTTTGTTATTGTTGGCAGGGTTAACTCAGTCGGTAGAGGGCTTGACTGCAGAGCGGGAGGTTGCGGGTTCGATTCCCGGGGCCGGACCAATACTGAAGGTCTTAAAATAACTGAGAAATGAGGGTACTCCCTTTGCACTGCGAGCGGCTAGACCTTTGCATGGCTCAGGTGATCATGTAAAATGGCGGTCCAGACTCCAGTAGGAGACGTAAAAAATAGTGTCCCCAATTACGACTTTCGTGCTAAATATATTGACACTCAAAAAAGTGCATTTTATTATTTAATTATTTATTTATTTATTTATACTTATTTGTTTATTTACTTTTTGCTTTCTAATTGTCTAATTCTTTCTCTTTTCTTTTACAGGTTGTGCACAGAGATTTGGCCGCTAGAAACATTCTAGTCGACAAAGGTCACGTTTGTAAAATCGCAGATTTTGGTTTGGCAAGAGATATCTACGAAAAGAAGCAGTATTTGAAACTGGGAGAAGTACGTGAATTTTTTTTTTCTTTCTCAGCTCTGCGGCTACTTACTTAAATCCTTGTCTCCCTGTTGTGGTACGCTCAGTGTTCGAAGTTGAAGGCGGCATGTCTTGTACCGCACATGTGTGCTTGGATTAACTCATAGCTTATGGCAACAATGCTCTAGCAGTGCCGTGCCGATGTTGTAAATAAGGCCTTACCAGCTATTCACAGCCGCTGCCACTTAATTGGTACATCAAATGACATGGTCTCCTACGGCGATGTCACTCAGCACTTTCTCGAAGTGTTGCGCGACAAACTAATACGGCTTTCTAGACTGCCCGACTGCTAGACAGACTACGTCAGACGTACGTCAGGGCGTAACGTTAGCTTCTCTATCTTTTTACGTTATCCAGAACTACCTTATCAACTCAGTTGCGAAAACCAAATCTTCGTATTTGACTACCCAACCAACGCAACACCACAGTTTGTTTAGAAACTCACCCCTTCATTGATCTGCAGTAGCCTGAGAAAACAGCTGTCATTTTGCGACGCCACCAATGATTTTTCCGCGAAATGAGGACTGAGGAACAAGCGCAGAAATTCCATGGTTATGCGCTCGTACTACTGACGTCATTTCGCGGGAAAACGAGTAGTGACGTTGCGAAATATCGCCTTCTTTCTCAGGCTAATCTGTGGGAAACGTTAAGTCTACAAAGGGTACGATATTCTGTAAGGTGGTAGTGATGCCCATTCTTATGCCTCCAGATGTCTGTCATGGATATATTTCTTCGCGACTCGCTGTCCAGCCATTTACGTCGTTCGTTCACTCGGCTCCTAGTGCGGCTAGTTTCATAGATTTTTATGTTGGTGTTTTCAGGCGGACTTGCCTCTCAGATGGATGGCCATAGAGTCAATATTTCAGGGCGTAACAACCACTGAAAGTGATGTGTAAGTATTTGTCGCTCTTTCTCTCGTTTTTTCGTTGCCTCTCTTGTCTTTTCTTTGTCTTCCTGTTTTATATCTAGTTTTATTGCCCGCTTTATCATCTTTCTTTCCCATGGAATTGTCTCTGGCTATCTTTCCAGGAACCGAACGGGGGAAATTTTCTCTGGAATAGGGTTGTAGGTAAAAAGCTAAGTCCAACCCAAAATGTTGGGAGGCTTTTTGTGTGTAACTCTGGTGTGATTGGTTAGAATGTCCAAAAGTGGTTTCCTGTGCAGCGATGTTTCCTTGTTGAATGCGCTACTTACTAACTTAAACGCTTACACTGAAAGCAAATTGAGTTTAGAAAGGAAAATATCCATCGTTCCATATGGAACGAAAACGGCCTAAGCGGTAGGGTTAACTTCTGCAAAATGCAAATTATTTTAAACTCGGGTAGGGTAGGTAGGATAGGGTTAACTTCTGCAAAATGCAAACTATTTTAATGTCTTTGATTTTAACTTGAGCCCAACTTTTGTTTTCTAGGTGGTCTTTTGGTATTCTGTTATGGGAAATTGTGACGTTAGGTAAGAATGAACATCCAATTCAAAACAATAGCTAACCAACTTTCCGCAACACCAAGAAACACCCCAGAAAACACTGAATCAAAACACACATAGAAAAAAGAAGCGAAATTCACAGCACAGAGTTTCAAGATGGTTTTCTGTTTCAATCAAAGTAGTTTGTGACGTCGATAAAGTTTTTTTTCTTGCCTTCTTCTCGTCGAGAAGTTCATTTTTATTTGCTCTGTACCCGACGGGGTACCTGGTTACCGGCTATTTTCTTCGTACACACCAGTACCAGTTTTTTATCTTTCTAATTAGTAATAACCAAAGGTTACGGAGTGCGGGCGACAACGATCGAAGGTCAAAACGCTTTTACTCCATCGCTGTGCTTTGCGCAAGTTTCACGTGACGGGTAGTCAAAACAGGTGTGATCAGATTACGAGTGATAGAAGGTCCAAACTCCATTCATTCTCAGTGGAAGTCCAAACGAATGCCAGGTACATTCATGCCGCGCATGCGTAATAACAACCTGGAGATTAGGATTGCGGGCTCCTCTTGTCGCCCGTTTTTCGCCCGCAATTAGAATTGTTTTTTGTTCTTATTATTTTAGGAGCTCATCCATACCCAGCTTTAGGTCGAGATCAGTTGATGGAAGAGCTGCGTTCAGGGTACAGGATGCCGAAACCAAAATTCTGTTCCGATGAGTTGTGAGTATCTTAGATGTAGGGTTTGTTAAGACGCCTTTTAACTTTTCTCCTGAAGGGATATCCTTTGGTTTGTCTTAACGAGTTTGAGTTGAAGAAGTTGTTAATAAAATTAAGCAAATGAAGTTTCGTCATTTCATTTTTATAATTTATCTCTAGATATGCCATCATGTGGCAGTGTTGGCAACAAGAACCTGCATCTAGACCAACATTCCTGGAGTTGGGAAAAACACTCCACAGACTGATGACTGCACAGACGGTTGGTATACATTACTTTTTGGAGTGCAAAACCTTTCGTGTAAACAATAAATTTTTATTGCATCGTATCAGAGTACAAAATTGTCGTGTCAAGTTGGTTTGGAACAACTCGAACAGCCCACTTAAGCAACTGTTAGAGCCGTAGCCAGAAAAAAATAAGGACTGAGACAATATTCATGATTGAATTCCCCGCCTAGCTATTTATGATGACTACGTTTAAACAAATCACTCAGATCAAACCTTAAATGACTGAGGCAAGTGCCTCGGGTTTGCTCATACTGGCTACGGTCCTGACTGTGAAATAAAACCTAAGCCAAAAGGGTCTTTAG
This sequence comes from Porites rus, assembly GCA_964035705.1. NCBI lineage: Eukaryota > Metazoa > Cnidaria > Anthozoa > Scleractinia > Poritidae > Porites > Porites rus. Next base: position 17,216,709 of record OZ038000.1, on the reverse strand, counting down.
CGAGTTTCGAACCTGTAACCCCTCCGTTACCGTTCGGTGCCCTACCAACTGACGCATATCTCTTAAGCAGTTGACCTGCTATCAGCTTCAGTGTCGTAATTTTTTCCGCCCTTTTCTATTTATTACCAATTTTGGCGAACCTGAATTTAAGTTAGCTACGATGAAACATTTGAAAGGTAGGCTGCCCGTAATGTGAAAAGTTTTTTTTTTTGTTTTTTTTTTTATTTCGTGTTGTTTTTGTTTCTTTGTTTTGTTTTGTTTTGTTTTTTACCACACCGGCTAATAGTCCTCGTTTTGAGGGGTTCTTGTATTAGTAAATGAGTAAATGAATGAATGAATGAATAAAAAACTCAACGCCGTTCGTGTCGCTTGTGCACGCGTAAAATTGCATGTGCATGCGAGGCCCAAATCAAAAAGCCTGTTTATCGCTTATTCTGATTTCTTTTTGTGATTTCAGCTGTCCATTGATTTGGACAATTATGATCGAAGCTACATAAATGCAACGAAGGAGCTTGGACTATGAAGTAACCACAAAGCACAGTGGCCGGTGATATCGACAACGTCAAGGCCCTGCAACTTGATCTTCGTCTCACCTTATCGAAGAGTGAACGTTTCTATGTATGAAGAGCAAGTATTGTTTCTGGAGAAATAGGCGGAGGCTTTTTTAGGAAGTAGAAATCACTCTTTTTCCACTCTTTTTAGTCAGTAAACTTGGATATATTTTGTAGCGGGTCGCACTCCCACCACGCCAAATTGTATACTTTTTTGGTTATGCACAAGGTTTCCTCCTGGGTGGTTTTGTGTAAATGGTAACGTCCCAGAATTCTTCAGTTACATAGACGCTGTAATAAAGAAACTATTCTTTAAAGCACGTCAAAAATTCGCTAAGCTAAAATACGTTACGTGCAAAGATGATAAAGTCAATTTGTAAATAAGGTTTAAAAATCTCAGTTTTTAAATTTTGACCCTTTAACTTCTCCTTTGACTTTTTCCTGATTTTATTATGGCCATGTAAGATGAGCCTGCTAAGCTCACCGATCAGATTTTTGTACAAATGTAAATCTAAGGTAAATTTATGCTCTCTTTTGTACAAATATTCCGGTATGTCTTCATGTTCAGATGTATATATATTCTTTTTCTCTTTTAGATAGCATTTTATTTAATTTTAAATTGATTGCTTTGTTGGTAGAAATTGTAAAATTATTTCCTTTGTTACATTTTATAGGTTTTTTTTTTAATTAAAAGGAGAATTTTAGGTGATGCATGTTTTGTTTTTGTTGATCACTATTTAAATGTTCTATTGCAAAGTAAAGAGAGAAAAAGACGCCACTGTACACGGTTTTACCATTTTATTTATGAGCTTTAAACTGCTTTTCTTCAGATTGAGGAAAGGACTTTCTTCTTCTGTGTGGTATATCAGGGGAAGTTTATGAAAGATTCAAACAAATTCAGGAGATTATTTCTTCATCCAGCATCCAGTCCAATTTATCGTCTTCAAAGGCCCTGAAATTTAAAGTTACAGTACAGAATATGATTTAATTTTTGTTTCTGATGTTTGATGAACGGAATATCACTATGACTTCGTTTACAATTCATACAGAGTCTTGGATTCTTGCAAAAGTCTTGAAATTTGCCCAGCGATTTTCTAGACCTGAAAAAAGTCTGGAAATAGAGATGAAGTCTGGAAAAATGATAAAAAGTCCTAAGTTCTTTTTTGTTTTCAAAGCTACAACACGTGCTTTAGAAGTGAAACTTTTTCAGTTCGTTCTGGTCAAGTTTTGGTCAATCTCGCCCGTATGTTTGCAGCGCATAAAGAGAAAAGCTTTGTTTCTGCGTCTTTCAAAGTCTCTGTTGATCACCTATTGAATAATCTTTGGTCTGGGAGAAGTTACTGTTTTGGAAATGTCTGGAAAGAGTCTTGGATTTTGGATCCTATAATCTCTACAAACCCAACTTCCTAATGTATTTCGGTCAGAACGCTGCTCGAATCAGTAATTTTTTGTTGGTTAAGTTCCCTCCCTCAACTCAGCAGAAATTGCATGGTTCGTACAATCTTGAAAAGGTCTTGAACTTTAGTAGTCGTCTTGAAAAGTCGTTGAATTCGGTTTAGGTCCTTGAAAAGTAGTTGATTTCTTTATTAGGTGTTGAAAAGTACTTGAAATTCACAACCTTGTCTACACCAGACACCTTTTTCTGTAAAATTCAATTACTTTCCCGAGGAAAATCTGGCTCATCCTCGGTGTAAGTCCCTGTAAAACTCACGGGTAACGTAAAAACATTTTTGTTTTGCGCATGAACAATATTTTCTTCCTGTTTCTTTTTTTTAACTTGCTATTTCTGTACCTCAGATGCAATTGGACGTGTTTTAGCCAATAGGGTGATCAAAGGCGGTTAAAAAAGGCCGATATACTAAATAAATCTTTGTCGTTGAAAATGCTTGAAAAGTCCTTGAAATTTGTTTATCTGAGGTTGTACGAACCATGAATTGAATTCTTGTCATCTCCCTTGAAGTGGAGGCCAGCCTTCAGTTCAGAACAGATGCTTGATGGAAACTCCCTAAGTTCAGCTCTCGCCCTGACCCCTAATCTAGATTTTTTTTTCTCGGTAATCCCTATAGCTCAAATTCTTAGCCACGTATTACTTGTAAAAACAACCGATTTTCAGCTTGTTTTTAATTTTGAGCAGACGCGTACAGTTACCATATTTGGAAATTATGGTATAATGGCTCATATACTCATGATGGCTAAGCCAATCAGAACTCTAGACTTGCATTGTCCAATGATTTAGTTTTTAATAATGACCTTTACCCTTAATCTTTTGTAAGAGGTTCCACTATGGTATATTTAACATCTGTTTTTAAACCTACTTGTTGTAATACATGCTGCTTGTGACAGAGAAGAGAGCATCGCTCTCGTCAGTCTCGCTCTTATTCCGCTGACCAGGTGGAATGCTGTAACCCTTCTTGTCATTCTGACACCATGTCACGCATGCGTACATAATCATCCCTAAAACTAGCAATCCCACAACACCTAGCGCAACACCCAGAGCACTTCTGTTGGTAACTTGATATAAAACCAGAATTGTGTGGTTGTTATCTGAAAACCCAAAAGATGTAGTTAAAGAAATGTCCCCTAGTCATGTACAAAGTTACGCTCAAAAGGTCTTACATACTTGATAAGCTTTTTAGGTTTTTAAAGCTCACTTTTTCTTCAAGACGAAAAGGACTTGTTGCTGGTAAAGAACATAACACAATAATGAGTAGTCATAACCGGAGATTGGAGATTTGAGTCTTTGAAGTTTAACGTGAGCAGCGTGACTGGATTATTGGACCACCACAGTGAGTTATTTTATTTCTCATTTGAAGAGTTGCTCTAACAGGCTAATCCCTTGATGACCCTAATGTCCTTGATTGATGGTAATATTTTAAAATATCTTCAAGATAACGGGGACCGGAGTCATTCAATGTTTTAAAAGTTATTAAATTTATTTTACAAACAATTGTCTCCTCAACAGGAAGCCAGTGAAGATCTCTTAGAGATGATGATGATCATGATCATGATCATGATCATGATGATGATGACCAGGAGGAGATGGCGAAGGGTGATGATGATGATGATATAGTGATGATGACGATGATGATGATAGTGGTAGTGGTGGTGGTGGTTGTGGTTATAGTGATCGTGGTGATGATGATGAGGAGTCCGCACTAAAAGCCATTTAAAGTTGACGGACATTTCGCATTCTATAACTTAACTGAGTTTGATTCAAGCACTCCCTACCTGAAGAATTGGTAGCCGCAGACCAGAACACAACCGCCCGACTCTCCACTTGTTTGTACTTGTTATGTAGAGTGACATTCAACAAATATTCACTGCCGGGCTGTAGGTTTTTGAACATGTGACGACCACACTCCAAGGATATATTACCAATCGCGTAACTCCATTCATCAGAATTTATTAGTCTCAAACCGAGGCTAACAACAGCAGAAGTGAAAACGCCATGATCAGTCAGATGCCATGTGACCTGAACACTCAGGAAAGACTTGTTCTGGGCTAACACGGTTGACAGGAGTGGGTCAGACACGGCTGTGAAAACAACAGAAATTTTCATTTTATCGATTAGACATGTTGATGATACTTTTATTGGACTGTCACGGTTAATAAATACAAAAAAAATAATTTAACGAAACCTCTGAGAAGGGAGTCATCATGAGACATGATAGTAGACTTTTCCGTGAGTTAGATGCTGTTGATTGTGCCAGCTAGTAGCCATAATACCAGCTCTAAATTATCTGTGGTCGATGATTTCTAAATTCAACACAAGCAGGACGCTTGCGATTTAATCCACCTTATACCAAAGTCGAAAAAATTGTCATGAAAGTATCTCGTAACAGCTTTGCTGCTTTCTTAGCTTTAGGAAACATTTAACCCTCTAACCCGAGAAACTGATGCTTTGTAGCGGTTCGTCTCTTGTTTTGCAGAAAAAAATTCCTAAATGAGCGTTTAAGAAGAGTATAGCCTGCGTGGTAGACGTAAAAAAGGAGGGGGGAAGAAGGACAAAAGCGTAAAAGTTATCGGCAATTTAACCTCAAGCACTCGAACACGCCCGACAACAATCACCAATCCCTGTTTGGAAATATCCAGAACTTAGAACCCCCAGAGAATCTTTTCCTGCTACAAAGCTATTACTTTTCACTTGTTGACCGAACGATAGCGAGGTTAATACATGAAGGCCGAGGTCTGAGATTTCCCTGCAATGACCGAGCAGACGAGTTGATAAGTTATATGTTATATGGCCTTTTTAGTGCTATTATATAAAACAAGGGACGCAATTGAACCTGTAATCAATTACAAACAACTTGTCAGCAGAAAACTTTAAAAATACACGTCGCCTCAATGAGTTGTGCACTTGATCCCTCTATACAGTTAGGGACTGTGCAATAATTATCAGGAGGGGGGGCTGAAAAACAAGAGGGGGGGCATTACATAAAATTGCTGCCAAGATAGGTGGGGCTCAAAGTAAAATCACTCATTTGACGGAGGGGGGCCCTAAGTTTTATTCGAAATGTAAATAAAATAAACGCAATAAAAGATTCTCAATACAGGCATCATGATAGACTGTAACAAATATCAACACGAACAGCTGTTAAACTATTATTGAAAATATTTCATCAAAATGAAAAGCAAATTCACAACTGATCAATTTTAACCCGTCTTCTAATTAATTGAGCCGATCCTGTGTAAAGCAAAAATCATGAACTTGTTTTTCAGCTTCCCCCATGAAACAAGGGAATCAAACAGATCTGGTAGACAAGCTTTGTCGGTTTTTGATGTGAATAAACGTGATGTTTCTTCATCGACTGAATCGATTTGCTGAATTCCATATATATGTGGCTCATAACGAAGTTCAACAGGCTCTCCTCCCAAGGATCTAAATATAATGCAAGCTCTTTTTCGTCTGTTATTTGAAGCGTTCAATCTCCTGTTCTTTGATTTTTTTCTCTGCTCCTTTCTCTTTCTGGCTTCAGAAGTTTTAGATTTTGAGCCAATGTGGTAAGCACCCTGGTACTTAGCAAATGCTTTGTCTAAATCTTCAATCAAGCGATCAACATCCTTCTCGATACTAGATGTTACATAATAACGTTTGTCATTATTGAAGCTGTGATGGCAGCTCAGTCCGGTTTTGAGTTTACCAGTGTGGTGGGAGGGGGGGGGGGTGCGACGTTATTTTTAACATAACAGAGGGGGGGGTTAGAACTATTTTTTTTGTTTTGAAGGTGGGTACTGTCTAAGTTTTTGCTAGATAACTCTAGTTTTTCAGCTCCCCCCCCCCTCCTGATAACTATTGCACAGTCCCTTATACGACATTTGTAAGCAGATACCCTTTTACGACAGCTGTCAATTTACCATAACGTGGGTGTTCACTATCAAGTTAAACACAGATTGTATATGCCTTGGACACCTAGCTAACTCTGCCCGGTGTTTACAAGGAAATCTTGCCCGCGTAGCAGCCTATCATAGCGCGCGTACCATAAAGTAAAGCTGAAAACATATATGAAATCTTGGCGTTACTTACAGTTTACAGTTAGGAAAGAAAGAATACCTAAAGAGTGTCTTACCTTTTCTTACGATAACAGTCATGAACCTTGAAATATTTTGTTTCTTAAACGTGACAACGCACATGTAAAGCCCTTCATCCAAAAGATGCTTCGCCACAGGGATACCAAGCTCATCCTTCCTTATCACGTGTCTAGTATCATTTGTGATCTCCACACCTTCTTTGTACCAAGACAAGATGGCGCCGTCCGATGGTGATACCGAGCAGTATGTACACTGAAGTTTTAATTGGCAGCCTTCGTTAACTTTCATTAGATTCGGTGAGGTCCTGTCCATGTTGAAAGCGACAGCTGTTAAAGAAGAACCACTTGAGTAAAAAGGCGATCATCATCATCATCATCGACATAAATCTCTATTTATACACGAAATCGTATCATTTTTACATGGTCTTCCTAGGAATCGTGTGTAAAATTAGACTAAAATACTCTAAGGAACTACTTGACTATAAAGTTAAAAATACAGAAACTTACATTATTAATAATAAGAGTTATAATGAGTCATGATGTATTAAGATAGTCTTTCCCATGAAATGAAGTTTTAAAAACATTTAAACTACTCTGTAGGCAGCTTTCTAATCTCTGAGGGAATTTTGTTCCACAGAACAGAACCTCTATAGTGTGTTCCCTTTTGCAGACTCAGTTCTGGGTCTGGCGATGCGTGGTGATAAAATTTTGCGAATATGATAATGAATAAATGTTTCCTAAATTCTTGCAAAGAGGAAGCTTAACTAATATATGTATTGAGTAAGTTCGACAGAAGGTATTTTTCGCTTGCCTCGTGTGGTCCCCTAATTCCCTTTATTACTGGGGCTATCGCTCAAAAGGGTGGCCAGTGGTTATTTGAAGCACTTGAATTTTCACCCTAGAGATGATTCTCCGTTCTATCATGTTTCTTTTAATACTGGAAGTATCGAAAGTAACGAAACTTAAAACGGATTCGCTTATACCTGTGCTGTTAGAAGAGTTCTGACATGAAGGTTTCTCTTGGGATTCCTGTGTCACTGAAGCTGCGTCATGAAACACTCTTCTTTGTATTGCGGCTGAAGGAACCACAGACGCAGTTGGTGACGGCTGAAGGTTCTCAGAAGCGACACTAGGCTTGATCATTTGAGTTGAAGACTCAAAAACCCTCGAAGTGTTGGTGGGCTGTTCATCACGGAAGTCTGCTGCTGGAAATTTTAAATTGGATAGCAAAAAGGCCTTTTCACTTTTGAAATATTTTGTTAGCAGGAACTGAAAGAGCATATTAACATTAGGTAACCTGTAAATTTTCAGCCGTATATCTCAAAAGTAGCGATCGCAACGGCCGCTGAAAATTAGAAGGATTTGTAGTCACGCTTGAATGGTTCTCCATACAAACCCTTGTTAATATGGAAATTTTCAAACTGTCGTAAAATATTTCCTTAAGCATTTTGGGGCTCAAACCTCCTTCTTATGCCTAACAGGCAATTTTATACCTTAAATGCGTAAGGGAAAGATTAAACGACAGTTTAAAAATATCAAAATTTACAAGGATTTGTATGGAAACCACGCAAGCGTGGCAAGAGTTTTTTTTTTCATAAATCCCTCTAATTTTCGGCAGCCTTTGCAATCGCTCCTTTTGAGATATACGGCTGAAAATTCACAGGTTACTTAATTTTAATATGCTCTTTCAGTTCCTGCTAACAAACGTTTCCAAAAGCTAACTGTTTTCATGTTTACAAAAAGTTTATCACGTGACTAATTAACTATTGCAAAAAAAAAAAAAAAGCCTATTACATGTATGGTCAATACATTAAGACCACTACCATTAGGACGCTTAGTAAAGACCGTCTATAAAAACACCGAAAGCGATCATGGCAAAAACGATGAAAATAATAACATGTGACGACAAAACTTGTGTAGAGCACGTAAGAATGGCATGGCAGGTCACGAATCTCGCAAATTTAGGAATAAGAAACTGCTATACATATTTGGGAATTTTAGGCAAAATAGACAAACAAACTTTATTGACTTTATCTTCGACATGAAGATTTCAGTACCAAAACAATGACAAATGAAGAAAAGTAAAATAAAAGTTAAGTAAGAAAGAAAGAAAGGAACAATTGAGTATTATCATGAAAGAACAATTTCTCGGCTATGTACGGCTTCTAAGCTACTCGTATGGTAAGAAAGTTTAATTAGAGTTCGGATGCATAACAATTTAGAATATTTTCAATATAAGAGGCACCGAGATTTATGATGTTTTCATCGCACATAGACATGATATATAAAAGTAGTGCCTTGAAAGACATATTCGTGAAATTACTGTTTATCGAGTATAGGCTCTCCAAGAAGATACCCCTTTATATGAGAAAGTGATGAGTGGGTACATTTCAACAAATAGTGGAATTCCTCACCAATTTCGGATCTATTACAAAGGTGGCAAAGCCTCTCAACTCTGGGTATCTTCTTGTAGCGCCCCGATTCAATGGGTAGCAAGTGGCAAGAAATTCGCACTTTGGTTACTGCCACTCTTGTCTTAACAATCTTTATTAAATCAAGATAAGATTCAAATCTGACTTAATCGTTATTCACTTCACTATACAGACTTAATTTATTTCCAACTGAGGAGTCGATTTTATCCTTGTTCAGACTTTTCGACCAATATTCCTGGTATTCTTTAAACAAATTTCTTTTAAACATTCTAACCAGGTGAGGAAATGTCCTGTAGTCAAGTTGTGGCAGATTTGGAGTATAATCACAAAACAGAAAAACAGAAACAGAAAGAGAGGTAATCTTCAAATATTACAATGGACAAGAACAGTTTTTTACTTTTTGAGAAGAAGGGCTGGTTGGGTTAAATCTGAAATAGATCTAAATAGAAAGATTTTTTTTTAACAATCAATTTGTTTAAACAATTAATCCAGCAAACGTACCTTTTATAACGTTCAATGCCCCTCTCACGCTGAAAAGAAGTTCGCCATTTTCCCTTCTAATGATGCACTGGTAATATCCACCATCTTGCACAGTTAGATTAACAATTTCCAATCTGGTTCCTGATAATTTCAGCTTGTACTTATCTTTATTAACTCCAGAAGCTAATTTTCCATTTTCAAATATAGTCCTATTTTCAAACAACCATTCGTTCTTTAACGTTATTGTTGATTCTGACACTTGGCAGATAAATGTGGCATTGGATCCTTCGGAAGCGATTGTAGTGTCTTGCGTGAAGAGAAGACGCCCTAAGCAAAAGTGATTTTGTACCTTAACAAATATATCCTTCACTAAAACACTAAACTACTTTAAGAAATTGAATTTATATTTTGTGGCAAAAAAGTTCAACTTCTATGCCAACTTATATATGCATTAATGATAATAATAATATTACTAAATTGTAGATTCTAATCTTACGAGACGTGTTCGATTTTCCTTAAAAATTTTAGGTCCCTGGCAAAGTCGGAAAGGGCCAGAGAATATCCAGGCTTAATGCCTTGTTGTACCATTGAATTTTTCTCGAAATCTGTCTTGCAATTTTGTAACAGCATCTATTTGTAACAAACATTGCCAGGTAAGAGTTGAACCGCGCCGGAAAAACTCATTTTGCGAGTTGCGACAAAAACTGAAATAAACAAAACTCAAAACTTTGACTGAAACCTGTACTAAAAAGCTTATTTCTCTAACAAAAGAAAACCTGTTCTTGATGCTGAAAATTTGTGCAACTTTGCTGTTTTGAACAAGAGAAGCGATCAAAAAGTATGTTTAAAAATTCATCGCTTTGGCTTTTCCACGCCGGGGAGATCAAAATGTCAGAAAAACTGCCATCTTACCTTGAATTTCTTGCGTACAGATGTGGAAGACAAAGGCAGCTATTACCACATACCAGGTCCTCATCTCGTGGCCATCATAAACAAAGAAAATAACTTGACTGCAGGAACAGGAAAAGGGCAGTTATCTTTGAACTCTTCGCTGCAACTTGTTTGTTTACGACATCTGTTTGTCTATTTCGTCACACGCGCGCGCAATGTTTGTAAAGCGCGCGCTGCTCAATCGTTCCCAGGATCTTGCTCGATTCTGTCGCAGATGCTCATCAGGCATGTAGATAATTTGTTCAAATGATTATTTTGCTTTTCTCTTCTTCGCTTTTCGCGTTTCCCTCCTCTCTACCGTTTAGCTACCTATACTAGTAGCACCTGCTGTGGCTCGTGTATCGCAAATGGGGCTTATCTTCTGGGATTTGGAGAAGACGATTCCCGTTTACAGCAAACGCATTTTGGCAGTGCAACAAAATCATTCTTAGCCAAGGTAAATAAAATTCAGAACGAAAATACTAAACGATGGATGCAGTGTTCAGAGATCAAGCATAATTGGGTTACTCAGGTAGATTATGGCCTGGGTCAAAAATGATTTTTGCCCCCCAGCGGATTGAATGGAATTCGCGAGAATCTCGCGAGTTTCCATAGTGACAATGAATCCGGCATCTCTCTGTGTCGCGCAATTCGCGAAGGACGTCCGCCATTTTGAAATTTACATGTACAGTGAATGTTGTGCGAGGAAACTGTTTTGTCGATCAGATTGTGGTCACTGCAACTACCCAAAACAAGTAATGGAAAAAAGGTAAGACAATTTTTCTCTTGTTTTAAGGATTCGATAGAAAATTCTGATATTTTGACGATGCAGCGGGTGTTCGATGTGGCACTGAATCACCGTTATTAAGTCTTAAGCTTACATCTAAAAGATTTATTGAAGCTCATATACACAATTAATGTAGGTACCTTGCTTGTGTCTTAGGTGAATTTATTGAGGCTATGTACATTGAGACTAGATTTCAATATTTCCAAGATCAAGAATGAACTTACAAAGTCATAAAATTTTTAACTCAAAACTCGAAAACCGGTCGTTCAGATACAAAGCCGTTTCGATACAAGTTGTTACAATACGAACTCAAGCGGTGAAATTGCACAAAAATTTTGTTCGCTTCAAGTAACGTTTACGTGTGAACAAGAAATTAACATTTTTGGTGAAAATGATTCGTTCTTCAAGCCAAGGACGTGAAACTCCTTACACTTTAACTGAATGAACTTGTATCGAAACGTCTTGTATTGAAAAACGACTTTGTTCAGTTACTTTGTCTCGAAAGGATGTCCACCGGTCAGTCTAAATCCACTTTACTTCGCATCGAAATGTCCTTTCTTGGAACTGTGTGGCATTAACAGTATTTCTTTTGTAGTACTTAAAAACTTACATTTACAAACTGTTAACAAGAAACTAATTTTAATACCAGCAAAATTTTGCCTACCAATTCTTTTTCCATGAATTTGAAAAAGTGAAGTGTGTTCTAAATAAGAATGTTTTGTGAGCTAGGAAAATGCTAGTCTACATAAGTAGGACAATTTTTCTCATATGACATAAGCTAACATTTATTTTAAAGTTACATGTGTACTGTTATGTTCCAATGCTGTAAAAGCTGTTTACATAGCCTTAAGGTCTTGTAGAAATCATGCCCTTGTCTATCATTGCGTATGTCCTCAGGACTTGGCTCAGTGCACTCATGCTCCAAGAAGAAATTCTGTTCCCACTTCTTAAACTGCTGCTTCACAACTGAATGCTTTGCAAGCACCTTGGTCTGTACAATGGCCAAAGCAGCTTCATAGTCTTCTTTTCTTGTAAGGTTGCTCTTGAGCTTGATACGCATTGAGTCTAGTGTTTTTACTTCTTTGGTTTCACCTAACACCTTTGATACAGATTTAGCCAGTGTTGTCTTGAGCTGGCAAGATTCAGCAGACGTAGCCTGAGCAACAACTGCAGGAGTTGAATTGGTAAGCTCCTTCCCTGTCAGACTTTCAATTCTTGGTGTCAACAACTCCTGCTCTGTTAAGGAGTCTTCTTCGTTATGACAAGTCTCGTCCAAATTTTCTTCTTGTTCACACTCCATAAGATATTCTCCCACTTGCTGGAAATCATGAATGTCTTCAAGTTCTTCATCATCTTGTTGAATGTCAGAAATGTCATTTTCGTACATGGTGTCATTTTCATTTACTTCTTCGTCACTAGTCTCATGATCAGTGGAATCATCATCTTCTAGAAACCCTGTATATTTTATGAATTGCAAATTGCCTTCATTGTCATAGATTCTCACTGCAGGGTGAGGGATGGGAATCTCATTGGTTATGCACTCCTTCCAACAATCTTGTAAGTATTTCTCTTCAGACTTGAGTATATGAGTACGAAAGTGATGAAGTGGTGGGCCATCATCCTGGCTTTCCTTTTCATCAGGACCATCTAGGAATTCAACACCTGCCATGATATGCTGCCACCAGATGCCTTCACCGCAATGGAGAAAATCAGCTATTTTTTCAAGATGTGCTTGAAATGCATGTGGGTACTTAAGTATGATTCTGTGTGGTATGATGGTGTTTTGTGCTTTAGGCAAACAGCATGCCAGCTTCCCAAGTCTAGACTCTTGCTCTTTCACTGTGTCTCGCTGCTTACTCTCCTCAGACTTAACCTCCGCTTGCATTCTAATGATTCCAGGGGTTATGATTTCACCTGGTCTTCTGCTTGATGTTGCTGCAGAGATACTTGAAAAGGCATTGAAGTGACGTTCTTGCTGCTCGGTGTTTGTTGTCCTAAGACAAATAATACGGTGTTGGATGGGAGCATGTACAATCAAAGAATGAAGGTACCGCCCATAAAACTTCTTCTCAGTGAGAACTTTTGGCCTCCCAATGACCTCCTCACAGGCAATGGCATGAAGAAAGGTCTGATTGTGGAGTCTTAAAATGCTTTTTTGACAGCGCTTCTCTGGCCTTGAATATAGAATGCTTGATATTTCTGTCATGGTGTCAAGAAGGGTCTGCACCTTATCACTCACAAATCCTGTTGAATAATGAATATATGATTATGTAGACATCATTATGGTGCTAGGGTTACTTGATAGCCTTTTTATTTATATACTTTATATGGATATAATTAAATCATTTTTCTTTTTTACTTACTTTTGATACTGCCTAATGAATTTTCAATTCATAATATATTTTTTTCTCTTTTCAACTTGTTATTCAGTGAGAGGATCAGGAAAGTCACTGTATTAATGTAAGTATTTTCTGTTCTAAAAGTTTGTTATATTTGTCACAAGCTCTCTGAAAATGATGATAATATTATAATCATGATAATAATGACTGCATGACATTGTTAATTTTTTTATTTTGAATTTTTTTTTTAAATAACCTTCATTAAGAACTTCACAAACAGTACTATTCATTACATATTTACATTAAAGTGATAACAAAAGTACAAATTAAAGAAGGAAAAGGGAAAAAAGAGTAAATTTTATTTTGAAAATAATTTTCTTCTCTACATGCATGTGTGTACCTGTTCATAACAGTAGATGGCTGTGTTGAGAAAGACTACATTAGAATAAAATATTATATCCATGTACAACAAAGTTGTTGCAAACCTCTCAGTTGTTTGGAAAGCACAATAGCCATCTCTCGATAGTCAGAACCTCGAAGTTGCTCTTTAGTTTGTGCTACCAGCTCGATGGTCTTTTCGCATAGTTGTTTCTCTTCTTGAGAAAGGTGGTGCTTTAATTCAGATACCACATTGCAGATGTGTTCTTTCATGTCATGTAGTGGCTCTGTTGGAAGAACTTCATACATACCTGAAAAGAACAAATTGAAGACAGACAAAAAAAAAATAATGATGATGAATAGTTACTGAAAGACATATAGTAATATTGGGACAAAGTATTTGGTCAAAATTTCATAACGATGTGCAAAAAAACAACAACTGGCAAATTAAACGCGAAAGAATTTGTTTTCTTTTCTGATGAAATTTTTTTGAAATAAAAAAAATGGCAATTTTGATTGAACGAATTGAACCATTCTTAAGAAGGCACAGTTTTCAGACTGAGATGTAGAGATATGGCAAAATGTTGCAGGGAAGCTAATTGTTGAACTTCACTGTTGAAATGTCATTGTTTTAGAAACATTGTGATAGTAGCAAAAATATTATTCTTTACCCAAGTTGATATCATGCATGTTTTTATCCTTCTCATTGATTAGCAAAGCTGGCACTCTTTGCACACCCTTCAGGTGCTCTTTCAGGCTTGTCTGTAAATTTTTCTTCAATCTTTCCTCTTTTAATCCCCTTGCTACACACTCATTTCTCAACTCCTCCACTGTCATATCCTTAAAGGGCCTGATCCCTCCTTTTCTTCTACTTCTTCCAGCTCGTCCTGAGCGCGCTTTTTACTGCATCGGTCTTCTAGGGACAGATGTGGGTTCCTTAAGCTATATGTCAGGTCTCTGTATCTGCGGGAATCACCACTACAAGAACTACAGCCATTGTTCCCTCCTCTTTGCTCTCCACTTTCAAATTGCTGCTCTGGTCCATCACCGTGAAAGAAACGCATCACATCATGTACAGGTGATCCCTTCCTTGTAGTTAAGTTGTTTTGTAGCTGCTCTAAACATTCTCGCCTTGTGTCAACGTAGGCCAACTGATCTACTTCCTTTGCAGTGCACCTTCCAAGGATGTATATGTGAGGCCTTTCTACCAGTGCTGGGACATCAATGTCACCGTACCCTTTTTCTCTCATTTCTGCAGAGGAATAGTAAAATGCCGGATCATAAAGACACTGAATAAGATACAGGAGATGGCCATGGTTTAGAATTGTTGAGCCATCCCCCCATATCATCAGATGTCTAGTTCTTTCAAATTTTATAAGTCGTTCTCTTCTTTGACCTGGAGTATCCCTGAGATGGCCCTCATCTCCAAGCACTCTTAGCCGCTGAGATATCTGATTATCACTCATTTGTGCATAGTCATCATTGGTATGGTCTTGAACCACTCCAAGTTGCTCACATCTGTTTAGTTCTCGTTTTCTTATTTCTGTTAAGGGTATCTTCCTTCCAGAAACTGTAAACTCAACCTCCTTTAATGTTCCTTCGCTGGTAAGGACTAACTTCTTGTACTGTTTTGGAACCACAAGCTCACCAATGGTGTATTCTCCTGCTTCAAGTTTCACCTAAAATTGATTTTAAAATCATTGTACTTTCACATAGTTGTAAGTTAAGGTTGGTTATAGTCAGCATGGTATAGAAATTTTTGTGGTTAATATGAATACTGAAAAAAAAAGGGATTACCCCTTAGCTGTCAGTAAGCACACTTGTCAGTTGTCTCTGCTTTGTACTCTTTTCAGCAAGTTGAGTGAATTAAATGGATTAGTTGCGAAAAGAACCCTGTTGGAATCTGTTTCAGGAAGTTTTATGGAGGCATGAGCATGAAAAACAATGGTTTTTCTTTACTTTGTTTTCTCTTTACTTATACAACCAGCTACCTAACTTTATTGTTTTATTGCTGTTTGCTTTTGCCAAATAATTTATTGTTTTGTATTTTGGTGTTTTATTGACTATTGGTGGTGGTGGTGTTTGAGTTTGGAACAAACCTTTAGAGTTTCCTTAATATCTTTATTTGTTCTTGGGACAGGCACAGTTATCTCTCCTCCAGCCATTCTGATTAGTTGCCGCCTTGGATTTCGTTTGCTGTGATGTAATGCTTGAAATCGTTCTAGATCGACTCCCTGGCTCTCAAGATATTCCTTGACCACCACGTTGCCCAACCTTGTATCCGTGAGACCGTATCTTCTTGCAAGGTCTGAATAATTAATCTAGGTGCATGCAATATAAAATCAGGTGTTAAATTGACTTGATTTTATAAAAAGAACTTTTTTGATGGTAAATAATATAATATTTGTACAATAGTTTCAACTGAGGGTACTTTATCAGGGACAGTTGCTCCTATAGTTGCAACGTTTTGAGGATTTACTATTTTTTTAACTTGGAGTATTTGACATGATAAAAGTTGCACTTATGGTTTCCCTTGTCAAAGTGGCCCTGATAGCAAATTAACTGAGAGGGGAATCCCAGATTAAAGAAATTCAGTGTGACAGTGTCGATGCACAGTGCATTGTTGAAAGCAATGACAAATTATGTCATTGGCATCATGTGGAGGATTGAATGTTTTTTTAAAAAAATATCTTCAAAAGTTTATCATGTGTCCTGAATAGGGTATCTTACACGTCTCTCTTTATTATTATTATTATTTTTAATTGTGCATTAGAAAATTGATATCCCCTGTGAACTGTATGTTTCTTCACCTTTTCATTATCCTTCATGTTTTTTACTTCTTTCAGGAGGTTTTCTTCGTCAAACTCAATCTGGTTTGGTTGTGGAGAGTGACGTTTACGCTTTCTTTGCCCAAGATCTTCCATCCTCTTCCGTTTTTCGACCCGGGCAGCGGCTTCCTTGAAAGACTCGAAATACAACGAGCTTCGTTCTTTGGCCCTCTGACTGAAGGACTGCCTTGTCGCAAGCATCGTGTCTGCATCACGTTTCGACCATTCCTCCTGAACTTTTTGCTTCTCCTGACGTGCCCTCTGTCTGCGTTCGCGTTTCTTTTCAGTTCTGCTTTTTTTTGTTTGTAGATCCAGCTCAGCAACTTTAGTTTGGGCTTCAGCAAAACTAACTTTGAAAACTTTTTGAAAGGGAGCATCGATTTTTGAATAAATGTGTTTTACCGCTGCTTTTATTGCTTTCTGTGTAGGCTTAATCGTCTTGTTGCCCTTGTTTTCGCTTCCCATTAAGGCTTGTCGAATTAGCGTCTGTGGCTTGCATTTGCCTGCTGTAGTAGTTGGAAACAGAGACTGAAAATCAAAATGATGCACTTGACAAGCACTACAGTTAGACATCGTATGCTGAGATTTTTGTGATGCCGGTAGAGCCTTCCAGTTCGAAAGGGAAAAATGCTTTAGGTAATCGTTCCTGCTTTGGGAGGACATTTTGCGGAATAGATTGTAGATTATTCGTGATTTCTTCATGTACATGGTCTTCTCAACAGTGAATATAGATCGAGCTGTTTCATCAAACATGTTACAGTAATTTTTCCATCTCTGAACCGGGTCAGTTTCCTGCTGTGCTCTTCCAGCTTTATGGAAACTTTCTTTCACAGCAACCCTGGCAAATCCGCAGCTGAATATAAGGGACATTTGGATTTTTCCGATGGATATATCGAGAGAGTTGAACGTCTTTCACTTATTGCCTGGGTGGCGCGCTGATTTTATTTGAAAATTGCGCCCAAAATAATAATATATTCCTGAAACATGAAACCTTATTTTATCTAAAGAGTAATTTATTTTGACATATACCGCGTTTTTCTATTTACAACAGACAAAAAAGTAATGAGAACAAACCGATCTTGCTTGAAGCTCTAGTCACTTATAAAACCATTTTCTTTCATCGTACCCGCAGAAATGGTTACATATAAACTCCCATCAGGAATGTGCTGATTTTAAGAATTGTTTCCTTTCGTTTTTCGTACCGTTTTCCGCTGCTTCACGGACAAACCGCGAGTGTCTAGTCAACGAAAGAATTGCTTCTCTTGCTCCCGTTCATCCGCCATGTTTTGACTTGGCACCCTCGCCTTCTAACCGCGCTACTGAATGGTCATTGGCTGATTTCCATCCATGGCAACTGCTGAGGCCGAATACTCGCGAGACAAAATGGCGGCCGGAGAGCTCATCACGCAGAAACGCGTTTCTGAATTTCCCACCACAAATTGAGAATCTTTATTCAAGCTTCGAGTTTATATAAGAGCATTTTGATATGCTTTTTATCTTTCCGCTCGGAACCAAATGAAAGCTAAGCCGTTTCGTCTGTAAATTTGTGTAAAAGAAGGGAAATCTGCTCTAATCGTCAACTGAGTAAACGCGAACATGTACTTGTTAAAATTGATGGGAATTTAACCCTCATTCCGACTGAATTCCTACAGTTTATTGTAATGACTATAGTTTATGCACTTTATTTCAAGCTTTTTATGGCAGTAAGTGGTGGGAAATCAGTCTTAAACAGAGATATATATTTTGGCGCTAAAAGTAACGGATTTTGTGAGTATAGAATGTCATTTTGCCTTCTTGTAAACCAAGGTGGTAAAACAGGTAGAGGCACGTGTCTTGGCAAATTTTTAGCGAACATGAGCGATTTTTAACAAAGTTATGAGTCAATTTCTTTAAAATGGTGAAATTGATTAGGGGACCCAGGCCTTAATCTACCTGAGTATAATTTCATGCAAAATACCTCGTGAAGGCTCCCACTGTTAAATAGTAAGGAAAATATAGTAAAAAGTGAGGGTCCTTCAAGCGCTTTCGTTCTATTTTGTATTGGAAAACGCTTTTTAATCTTTTAATTTGAAATCAGCCAATTTTCCTGATCTAGAAAGATCTTTTTGAGTTGTTATAGCTGCCACAGCACCTGTTATATGGAAGTCGATGAATATTATACAACTATCCCCCGAAGGGGTGGTGAATAGTGGTGGATATAAACTAGGGCCACCCAACGACGGTTTCCTTCAAAATACGCTGGAAACACTTTTCCTTTTTTTCTTTTTTTTAACTATTTTTTTAATTTTTAATTTTTAATGATGTACTAGTGAGCAGCACACTTACGCTTTCAGTGAACATTTTCACTTAGAAGGAGAAATCATGCTCGCCCGGGGCAACGAAAATTTTCGTGTCCCGAGCGAGAATCTTTTTATTATTATTATTGTTATTTTTATTTTTCTATTTTGAATTTTGATTTTTTTTTAATTTATTTATTTTTGAATTTTTAATGATGTACTAGTGAGCAGCACACTTACACTTCCAGTAAACATTTTCACTTAGAAGAAGGAGAAACCATGCTCGCCCGGGGCAACGAAAATTTTCGTGCCCCGGGCGAGAATCTTTTTTTTATTATTATTATTATTTTTTTTTTATTTTGAATTTTGAATTTTTTTGAATTTATTTATTTTTGAATTTTTAATGATGTACTAGTGAGCAGCACACTTACACTTCCAGTGAACATTTTCACTTAGAAGAAGGAGAAACCATACTCGCCCGGGCCACGAAAATTTTCGTGTCCCGAGCGAGAATCTTTTTATTATTATTATTGTTATTTTTATTTTTCTATTTTGAATTTTGATTTTTTTTTAATTTATTTATTTTTGAATTTTTAATGATGTACTAGTGAGCAGCACACTTACACTTCCAGTAAACATTTTCACTTAGAAGAAGGAGAAACCATGCTCGCCCGGGGCAACGAAAATTTTCGTGCCCCGGGCGAGAATCTTTTTTTTATTATTATTTTTTTTTTTATTTTATTTTGAATTTTGAATTTTTTTGAATTTATTTATTTTTGAATTTTTAATGATGTACTAGTGAGCAGCACACTTACACTTCCAGTGAACATTTTCACTTAGAAGAAGGAGAAACCATACTCGCCCGGGCCACGAAAATGTTCGTGTCCCGAGCGAGAATCTTTTTATTATTATTATTGTTATTTTTATTTTTCTATTTTGAATTTTGATTTTTTTTTAATTTATTTATTTTTGAATTTTTAATGATGTACTAGTGAGCAGCACACTTACACTTCCAGTAAACATTTTCACTTAGAAGAAGGAGAAACCATGCTCGCCCGGGGCAACGAAAATTTTCGTGCCCCGGGCGAGAATCTTTTTTTTATTATTATTATTTTTTTTTTTTATTTTGAATTTTGAATTTTTTTGAATTTATTTATTTTTGAATTTTTAATGATGTACTAGTGAGCAGCACACTTACACTTCCAGTGACCATTTTCACTTAGAAGAAGGAGAAACCATACTCGCCCGGGCCACGAAAATTTTCATTGCCCCGGGCGAGCATGGTTTCTCCTTCTTCTAAGTGAAAATGTTCACTGGAAGTGTAGGTGTGCTGCTCACTAGTACATCATTAAAAATTAAAAATTCAAAAATTCACAAAAAAAAAAAAAAGGCTATTCAGAGTATGTTTAGACCTCTAGAAATGCATTCTAAGCGGCGGTACAAAATTTTATCTGTTCGGTCACCCTAGGGGAACTTGAGTCTTTTCGAAATTACAAGGGCTTTAGTATTATTTTTCCGAAAATTTTAGGTGTAATTTAACGTTTTCCGAAAGTGAAATTTTTCTAATTCCTCTCTCCATCACATTTTAGAATCCGAAAATAGGTTTCCTTTTTCTAAGAAAAATAGTGTAACCTGGGTAGTAAAATATGAAAAATTAAACCAAAAAATCGTTGGGAATTTATTTGATAAGTTTCGACAATTGTACATGAATGGAAAGTTCATCTAGAAATTTTTAGCCGTCCTCAAGCAAAAGAAAATTCTGGGCAATATTTGCTTCTCCGAACAGATATTTTACAGAAAACAGTCGTTGGATGCCCCTGATATACCGAGAAGCGAAGCGTCAAGGTACATATCTAGCGCTATGAGTCGACCCTGAGATCGATCAATAAACAACGTTAAGTTGTCCGCATCTCCTGCCACTGTCATCAGTAAAGTGATGGTTAAGTTTTAAGTAGAGCGTAGCTTCCCTGCTTAGGCTTTGCTTAGGCCTAAGCTTGAATTAGTTACCTCGACTACTGTGAACAAAAAAGTTTTTTCACTGTGCCTTTTACAGCCTGCCTAACTTCTTTTAACCTCCAGCAATAAAGTAACGGGTTTATCGACGAATTTAACAAAAGAAAACTAAACAAAAATTGTCTGGCAAGATAAGCCGATAGAGACATCCCTCTTTGAGAAGTCAAAGCTGCCACTAGACCGCCAGGCAAATAACAAATAACCAATATCACTTGTATGTATAGCGCACCGAACACTGCCTTTCTGTATCGAGCTGTGTTCAGTGAACTTTGTCCTTGAGAAACCTGATCCTGTACTTGAACCTGGCCATGACACAAGGAGATGAAAATTTTCGTGTAACAGAAAATTGAGGTGATTAAACAGAGAAGTAAACCCACGCTTGCTATCCATGAAGCTACAAGAGGATTCCAGAAGTATGTCGATGCGCAGATGAGGCCCACAATAAAAATTACGATTACAGTTATACATGCTCTTTTCAAAGTTACAGCTTGTCTGTACCTGAGCCCTAATAACAGAGCGAGAAGTCTGTCCACACTTATTGCAGACAGTGTCATCAGAGAAACTGAACACAAAAAATAGCTTGTTATTAGACTTGACAAATCTGCGTAGTAACAAATATCCCATCTTTCGTTCACTACAGACATCCAATAAGCAACCGACACAGGCTGCAGAATGACCCCAACAGATAAATCGGTCAGCGCTAAGCAACGATACAGAAGTTTGGACGGTGGATGAAGTGAAGTCTCATTTTTTAGGGCGTGTAAGATCAGAGTGTTCCCCCAAAATGCGGTTAAGGCCAGAAAAGTGTTAACCACTGAGAGAAAGATGAGTTCGCTATGTACTTCTTTTGTAAATTCAGCCGAGCAAAATAGCTCTCTGGACGCTTCCTGGGTTTCATCTTTTGTAAAATTACTTTGTGCTGCCATTTCTGTGTGTTAGTCCATCTTGGCAATCAAAAAAGGATGCTACAAGCCGGTTCTAGCTTTGAGTTGTCGCTACTTTCGTTCTAATAACGAGACATCTGTTTTCCAAGCGATATTCAGGTCTTAAAACACTACGTCAGCAATGCTCAGTATGTACACTTCTAGTGTTTCCATTAAAGTAAAACTTTTTTAAAAGCAACTAAAATGACTTTTAAACTGCCTTGGGCGATAAGTAATCATATAATTATTCGCATATAATTCAGGCTTGCTTCCTGTGCATGTACGAAACTACCCTGGATGCCAGAGGCTTTTCATGCTCGTTTTCCTGGGTTTCAATCAAGTATTTATAGTTACCCGAAGCTTCGGCCTTGGGCCGAAGATGTGCCGACCTACGGCCTGCCCCGAAGCATCTCGCCGCAAACGTCGCACGCGTGAAAAAAAACCTTTGGTACCCATGGCAGCTTGAAACTGAAAAAATACGTTTCGCTTCCAACTGCGATGTTGTCTAATTGCCAAATGTTTTCACCTGTAGACATTGAAGAGACAGTCTTAAACCGAAATAAATATCATTCTTTATTATCATTATTATGATTGGATTGGAATTAAATGATAGCGTAGGGCATTAATTGATTGACGAATGTCACAATTTTTTGCGCTGCACCAAAATAGCATGCATTTCAT